>JAPTYO010000002.1:21752451-22959951 GCA_036873135.1 Clarkia xantiana subsp. parviflora | reverse complement strand
TAACCGTGCTTATCTATGAATATAATTTCTTTTATTCATTTTGGATTTGAGTATAACATAAAAGACGAGTTTCAAACTTTCAATTCAATTTATGATTAAAAAAAAAACGTTCAATTCAAGAAGCTGTGAAACACGTCAAAATAGTGGGCGCTGATTAATTATGAGGTACGGAACGGTGCCATTATTCACTTCCCACCACCTTTCACGGGACCTGGCCGGAGAGAAAATCGTCGTAATTTCTAGTAGGTCAAGGTAGGGTCAGGTACATATGCATTTATGCCATTAATTAGGAGGACAAATCAAACCCTATAATACCATTTCCATTTCTCCATATATCTGGTTTTGAAGACTACTTTAATTGGCCAAAAAAATGCTTTCTCGCATTCTAAATAGCTACCGACAAGCAAAAGAACAAATTAAAAATCACCTTTCGTTATACAACGTTCGGTCTCTCTCTCTCTCGTTTTTATCTCTCCTAGGGTTTCGACGACGGCCTTCCATCTTCTCCTGCAACTGGCCTCTCTCTCCGAAGGGTTTCTTTGGGTTCTGAGCATGGTAACTTGCAACTCTTCTTCTTCTGCTTATGTGGCTTTTCCGGATTGTTTGCATGTCTGGTTTTCTTGCTGATATTACTAAGCCTAGCCTAGGTTTTCATTACCCTAGCCCGCTATGGAAGCTTCACCTTTTTCCACCATTAAATCCCTCCTTCACTACCACCGAAACCTTAAATCCATCCCTTTACTCCAGCGTCTTTTTGTTTCTCTTCCTGCAAATACTATCCCACCTACCTCGGACAGTAATAAACCGATGCAGATCCTTCGTAGAGTCCTTTTTGGCCGTTTCTTGTCTCTTCGTAGACCACGAGAGGATGCTGTTCGTCGTTTCGTGGAAGCCAACTGGCGTATCGAGGAAGCCCCGGAGGTTATACGCCGTGAGGATGGTCTCTGGATATTCATCTTCTCCACTGAAAACCAAGCACTGGAGGTCCTGCAGAATGGCGCCTTCAACGTACAGGGCATGATCTTGCATCTATGGAGGCCGGATCCTGTTTTGCCCAGTACTGTGGCAGATTTTACAGCTGTGGAGACATGGATTGAGCTCCGTGGAATCCCCATGAACTTGATGACTGATGAGAATATCTCCATGATTGCTGCTCGGGTTGGATCTATTATCCAAACGGAGGTTATGGCTGATCGCACTTGGCTTACGGCGTTTCCACGAGTTAGGGTTCGTCTTAACCTCTTGGAGCCAGTCCTTCCTTCTGTTGGTATTACTGATGGCGATCGCACTCATGAGGTGCTTATTTCCTATCGTCTTGGACTCCCGTGTCGAAGATGTGGCAGGTTCGGCCACAATTTGGATGAGTGTCGTGCCCCGGGTTCAATTGTGCTTAATGATCTTACGGCGCGTCTTGCTAGGGTTGCTGAAGAGCCTCGAGTTACCCAGATGTCTTCTTCTCAACATGATATGTTTTCCTTTGGAAATCGAGGATCGGGTCTGTTGACAAACTGGATCCCCCTCAATCAAAACCCTAATCTTAACACTCCGAATAGAGGTGGCCCACGTCCGTCGAGGCCACGTAGCTTTGGCTTACATCAGAACCGTACTACTGCTCCGTTGGGTAACCTTCCCAATTTTAATCCACCTCGTACTGAGAATGTGGGGGCTCCTGGTTATACTGATCACCCCTTGCATGCTTCACCAATCTCTTCGCTTCCCCCTGGCAATTCACACCCCCAATTTGTGTCTTCTAGTACTTTGGCTCCAGGTCATCAATGGCTACAACCACCACATTTTCCTCCGTCTCGACCTACAGAATTTCCAGCTCCTGCATTTCATGTCTCCCAAAGTGTCCCTCAAGCCCATGCTGCTTTCCCGCTTAATTTTTTCATGCCTGTGTATCAACATTGGAATTATATGTGGGCTTCTCCTCCCCATCACTTTGCTGCCCAGAATCCAACGCCTGCATGGGAATCCTCATATCCTCCTTTTACTGAGCCTTTTGCTGTGTCTCACATCCCTGATATATCCCATAATCGCCTTTTCGAAGATGTCACTGGGGAGCCTCTCTCTCCGGACACAGTGCTACCATCAACAGAGACCACCATTTTACTACAATCTGTTGAGGACTATCGCAGGGCCGGAATTCTTCTTGGTGTGGGCCACCGTGCTGATGACCAGGCTTTAATGGAGCAGCTAATTTTGAGGGATCAATCTCCTTATATGGGCCATCTTGGCCATAATAACGAGGCGGGCCCTTCTAACAGATCTCCCTCTCCGCCTCCGGCCCATAGTACCAATATGCCTACCTTCCCTTCCCAGGTGGAGCATCGAGATGGGAAAGCGCCAATTTTGGAAAATGGACCTTCGAGGCCAGCTAGCAGGAAACGATCGTTTGAGGAGTTTCGTCATCCTGGAATTCAGATTAGGGATACGCCCATGGCGGAAGCTCAACCACGTCGTACTAGGCAGAGAGTAATGGAGGTGGAATTTCTCAGTTCAACAGATTCATCGGAATCAGATCAGGACATGGTGGATTTACCTACGACATACTCACAGGTCTCTACTCTTTTTACTGCTTGGCACTGTCTTTATTATGGTGATGCCTTGGTTCAGGATTTGGCGGGTCTGCATGGAGTGCAGCTCCCGCAGTCATTATGAATGCGTTGATTTGGAATTGTCAGGGTTGTGGCAATGCCCTGACAATTCAGCATTTGCGTCATCTGGTGGCGCAATGGAACCCGTATTTAATTTGCCTTTCTGAGATTAAGTGTCAACCTGCTCGTATTGAATCTACGTTGAATAATTTAGGTTTCGGTCTTATTCACTCTGTCCCTGCTGTTGAGACGAGGGGTGGCTTGGTTATTGCTTGGAGGTTTCTTGATTCTTGTGTTGTTCTAAAGTCTAGTTCAGGGTTTATTCACTGTGAAATCCGGATGTCTCCGCTGGCTATGCCTTGGTTATTCTCGTTTGTTTATGCCCCCAATGCGTTTGCAGATAGATTTGCCTTCTGGTCTGATTTGGCTCTTTTAAATCCTGATTCTGCTATTCCTTGGTTGGTTGTGGGTGATTTTAATGATATTTGGGCCTTACATGAGAAAAAAGGTGGTAATCCTAGGTCGGCGTCTAGATTGCTTCAGTCTTATTTGTGGTCCAGTAGTTTGGATTTGATGGATCTGGGCTTCCAGGGATCGCATTTTACGTGGTCCAACCGTAGATCTGGTGATGATAATATTAAGTGTAGGTTGGATAGAGCTTTGGCTAATTTTGATTGGGTATCCCTGTTTCCAGAGGCTACTCTTTTCCACCTAGAGATGGTTGCCTCTGATCACTGCCCCCTTTTATTGGCTACTTCTGGTTCTAGGAAGTCTTCTAGGCGTGCTAAACCCTTTAGATTCGAGAGAATGTGGATGGGCCACCCTGATTTTAAGTCTGTTTTGGAAGCTTCTTGGAATCAACCTTTGTCTGGTCTACCTCAGTTTGTCCTCCATAAAAAATTGATTAGGCTAAGACACTCCCTTAGGCATTGGAATAGGAATAGTTTTGGCAAAATTCAGACTTTGATTACCAATGCTCTCCAGACTCTTTTACAGTGCCAAATGAATTCCCAAGATTTAATAGAAGAGGCCAGATTGACTGATGAGTTAAACAACTTGTATAATCTAGAAGAAATTCACTGGAAACAAAAGTCTAGGCAAGCCTGGCTCCTTGAAGGAGATAGAAACACTAAATTTTTCCATGCAAAGACACTTGCTCGTCGACACATTAATCGTTTGGATTGGCTCCAAGGCCCAGATGGGGAGTGGTTTACCTCCCCTACACAAGTTCACGATCATGCTGTTCAGTATTTTTCTGATGTCTTTACCTCTGTTCCTTTTCAGAATCCTTTGTCTTTGATTGACTGCTTGTCTTCTAGAAATCTTGGTCAAGAATTGCTCTCCTTGGAATGCCCCGTGGACAATAGTGAAATATATCAAGCAATCCAGTCTATGCATCCTGACAAGGCTCCTGGGCCAGATGGGTACCCTCCATCCTTTTTCCAACAGAATTGGTCTGTGGTTTCTCCTGAGACTATTCTTTCTGTTAAGAATTTCTTTGAATCTGGTCATCTTCTAAAGGAATCTAACCACACACATATTGTTCTGATTCCTAAGGTAGCTCAACCTCAATCCTTGGCTCAGTGGAGACCAATTAGCCTTTGCAATACCTCCTATAAGATTGTTTCTAAGATTTTAGCAAATAGGTTAAAGTCCTTCCTACCTTCTATTATATCCCCTTTTCAGAGTGCATTTGTCCCTGGGAGATTGATTACTGATAATATCCTCCTTGCACAAGAACTCCTCCATACTATCAAAAGAAGAAGAGTAGGTAGGATTGGCCTGATGGCTTTTAAATTGGATATGAGCAAAGCTTATGATAGAATTGAATGGCCATTCCTTCAAACTGTGCTTACTACCTTAGGTTTCCCGCCAAAGTTCATTTTCTGGGTTATGAAGTGTGTTTCCTCAACTTCTATGAGTATACTAATCAATGGAGAGCCTTCTGATATGATTTTCCCATCCAGAGGATTAAGACAAGGAGATCCGCTTTCCCCTTTTTTATTTATCCTATGCTCAGAGGTTTTATCTTCCCAACTCTCTTTGGCACAACAGCTCTCTTCTATCAAAGGGATTAAACCTGGTTCAAATTGTCAAGCTATTTCCCATTTGTTTTTTGCTGATGACAGCTTTCTATTTATTGAGGCGACGCATGGCAATCTACATACTGTTCAGGCTCTGTTGAATCAGTATGAACAACAATCTGGCCAACGAATTAATTTCCACAAGTCATCGGTGAAATTTAGTAGAAATGTCTGTCCACTCTTTAGAAAGCATGTGACTGATTCTTTTGGTGTGTTAGAAATGCAGGATTCAGATAAATACTTAGGCTTACCGATTGATTGGTTTTCCCAAAGGAAATCCATTGGTGCTAACCTGATCCAAAGAGTTGGGGATAGAATCCAGGGTTGGATGTCTAAATTGCTCTCTCCCGCTGGGAAGGAAATCCTCATTAAGTCCACTGCCTCTTCTATTCCTACTTATACCCTTAGTTGTCTAAAGGTTCAGTACAATATTTTAGATAAACTCGAACAGATAATACGTCAATTTTGGTGGAAGAATTCAGCTGATAAGTCAGGAATCCCTTGGATTTCCTGGGCCAAGTTGACAAGGAGTAAGAGAGAGGGTGGCCTAGGCTTCAAGGATTTTCGGATTCAGAATATTGCCTTATTATTTAAACAACTCTGGAGACTAGTTACAGCTACTGATTCAATATGGGCAACTGTTATGAGGTCAAAATATTTCCACAACTCCTCAATCTTCCTAGCTTCAGTCTCAGCTAATCATTCCCCTGTCTGGAAGTCTTTGTTTGGCCTGAGACCTCTTCTGTCCCTAGGTTGTAGATGGCTGATTGGAACAGGACAGAGTGTTAATTTTTGGTTTGATCCTTGGGTCCCTAATATTTCTTCTCTCCTTCAGTGGAGAATTGGTTTGGACAATGATATCCCGTTAAGTGTAGATTCTGTTCTTGATCCTGTTACTAGGTCTTGGAATTTGGATTCCTTGATTGGTAAGCTACATCCATTGATGATTCAATCCATATCTGATATTGATGTTCCTCTTTTTCCCACCCCAGATCGCTTTACTTGGTTACATCATAGAACAGGATCCTATACTGTGAAGTCTGGCTATCATCTACTACGGTCCCTATTTCAGTCCCAAATTTATGGTTCTACCTCGGCACCCCCTATGACAGTTAATCCTACCTTTTGGGGCAGTTTTTGGTCTTTACCAATGCCTCCAAAGGTTAAGATGTTCGTTTGGAAGGGTTGCAATGGTGGTTTGGCTCTTGGCTTAAACCTCCAACGACGTATAACTACTTTTAATCCTACTTGTCCATTTTGCCTCTTGGATGATGAATCTTGGTTTCACTTGATGTGGGCTTGTCCTTTTGCAGCTCGTGTCTGGTTTGGTAGTCCTCTTGGGGTTATTACTTCTGCTTTATCTGTTCATTCTGTTGTGGATTGGCTTACCTTGGATGTGGATCTTTGTGTTAACAACTTGCAGCGTCGAAAGCTAGTGTCTCAGAAATGCTTGGTCCTGTGGTCTATCTGGTTGGCAAGAAATGACCTAGTTTTTCAACAGAGACAACCGGATATATCACATATTATGAAAAAACTGTCTTTCTTGTTTAGTGATTTGGATGGTTTGTTTGATTTTGTGGCAGGCACCAGAGCAGGGAGGCTCGTCGGCACAGCCTCCCCCTCAGCAACGGCAGACTTAGGCGCACCTGGTAATGCACATCTGTGGAGACTGATCACAGATGGTGCTGTACATATGGGATCTCAGTCAGTGGTGGGGGCTGCTCTTTTGATCGATGATGAAGATGCTGTTAGGGGTGTTACTACCGTGTGTTCTAATGGTACGGATGCTTTGTTAGCTGAAACACTAGCAATCAGAGCAGGTCTTTTAATGGCTCAGTCTTTTGCTCAACACCCGATCAGTATCCAGACAGATTCTTCTCTCCTTGTTGCGGCTTTGCGGAATCCTGATCGTGCCCCTTTCTATCTTTTTAGTGTCTTTATGGATGTTGTTTTTCTTAAATCTCGGTTTGCTAGTTTAGTTGTCTCCAAGGTGGATCGGATTGTGGTTTCTCCTGCCCATGATCTTGCTAAAAGATCAATTTTGTTAAACTTGTATGGGTGTTGGTTGGGTCCTGTCTTCCCTGTAGGTTTGTTGGGATAGATAGGCTGTTGTTGCATTGACTACTTTCTGTTGATCTGTTTCGGTTTATAAAATGGGCTTCGTTTACCAAAAAAAAAAAAACAAATTAAAAATCAAATTTTTAATTGAGAAAAATATGTAAAACTTACAATATGTTTGAAAAAAAAAACATTTTTTGTACTAATGTGTTTTAAAATGTACAAAATGTTTCAAAACGATATTAATTAGTATCTTCTTTCATCATTCGTCCAAAATAATTGTTAAATTAGTTGAGTACTTTTCAAACTATAATAACTATGCTCTAATATTATACTAAAGTTATAAATGAGTCTAATAGCGCCCCAATCGATATGGGATTAGTTAAGTCTCAATCGAGTCGAGATACTATCGTTACATTAATAAAAATACTTATGTCTTAAATTTAATATTTAAAAATTACTTGGTTCATTTTTGTATATTTAAATGTATTTAATAACAGTTTTTGGACAAGTGATTGAAATAAGTATCAATTATCATCGTTTAGAAACATATTATATATTTTAAAACATATTAGTATTAAAAACTATTTTTTACAAACATATTATATGTTTTATATATTGTATAAAAAAATTATACAGATTGTATAAAAAAAAATTATACCAAAACTCATCTTTTTTAGACATTATTATTATCGATTTAGAATCTTATTTAAGGTCGTTTTAGTGATTTATAGTAATTTTTTTGAATATTCATTATCCTAATTATTGTACTTACTGTTGTAACTGTTATTACGACCAACTTAAATTCAGATTTTCATCAAGCGTATTAATATCATACTGTATAACTTTATATTTACTCAACTGCATGGTTTGTTTGGCCATTGAGGACTTGATGCCTTAATTATTTATTTTGAAATATTAGGACTTAATTAGTTGTGAAGTATACTTTTGAATTTAGTTTCGAGAGAATATGAAGTATCATCGAACGTATGTGATATTTTTCTATCTAATATAATAGATAAATGGATTTAATTCAACCATAACAACACATATAATATATAGTTGGATTAATAATCCAGTTATTAAAAAGAGAAGTTTAAATCAATAAGAAAAATACACACTCCACATATAATTATAAAGTATTTCCAAATTCCAATCTCTCACGAGGGATGAAAAGATAAATCATAGTGTCATTTAAGACATGGTTGAAATTTTGAAAACCTTGGAGGGGCCAAAGTCTTGGTATTTCAGGTTGGAAATTTGTGCCAAATTCATAAGATTTCGACATGTATAGACAAGAAAGATATTTATTTAGCAGATGCACCTGTTTTGGTATAGTAGATTTTTTCCCCCCCAACTTATAGTTGATTTGGTAGCAAATAATGTCTGTACACAATATCTCACGTACATGACCTGGATGGATTGAAATATGACATTCGACTGAATCGTGGGTTTGTATTGGGCCGAAAGTTGTTGGGTAATTTATTTAATTAAACAAAACATGGGCTTTGATTTGATGTTCGGCGGCGGGGATAGTATCATTTCTCTTGCTTATAGTTTGACCCATCTCATGCTTCCTTGTATCATTTCGTAATCTATTATATTTGTTCAACGTGTTTATTCCCAATCGTAGTACTAGGGTTAGTCTGTATTATTTTTCCACTCACGGAGATTTTGCGGGTTTTAAACATAATGAAATGATGACCACTACATTATAGTATATGGTTTTTTCCTGAACTTTTTAATATATATATATAAGGATAAGGGTTCCGTTGGTACCATTTTTTTGAGCAGAATCCACTTTTGGTACATTTTTTTTTTTTTTTTACACTTTTGGTACCAACGTTTTACATTTTATACCATTTTGGTACCTCCGTTAGAATTCCGTCCAAAATGGCCGTTAAACCCCCATGTGAGCTGCACGTGACCAAAAACTAAATTTGGCTGGACGGATTTACCCTTAGGGATAAGTGTTCATTTGGTACCACTTCTTTGGGCAAAATCCACTTTTGGTACCACTTTTTTTTTTGTATATATACTTTGTTTTGCAGTCGGATTAACTTTGTTCAGAGCCCTACTTAGTAATGTTGCAACTTTTATTTTCGGTCTAACAAAAGGAAACGTCGCATCTTTAAAAGTTTATATTATTGTTGCAGAGTGTCAAAATGTTTATTCTAGAGTGGTAAGGAATGACGTATCTATTTGTGTTTATAGAAAACGTTATTAAATTCATAGTGATACTTTTCACAATACAAAAAGTTAATTTTAACGTCACGAACAAATAATTTTCTTATATATTGCACGAAACTCTAATACTTACAAACATATATATCATACTATGCACCGCATAATTATCATATATCAACCGATACATGAAACATACATACATACATTACAATATTGGTTTTTACAACGACATATAAATTTCTTCGAATGTGTCAGAAACAAAGTACACAAAAGAAGAGTCTAAGGAAGAGCTGTATGATGACAATGGAAGTTCTGTAATTAACATAAGGTTCACCGACTGCAAAACAAAGTATATATACAAAAAAAAAGTGGTACCAAAAGTGGATTTTGTCCAAAGAAGTGGTACCAAAGGAACCCTTATCCCTAAGGGTAGATCCGTCCAGCCAAGTTTAATTTTTGGTCACGTGCAGCTCACATGGGGGTTTAACGGTCATTTTGGACGGAATTCTAACGGAGGTACCAAAATGGTACAAAATGGAAAACGTTGGTACCAAAAGTGGATTCTGCCTAAAGAAGTGGTACCAAAGAAACCCCTATCCCTATATATATATATATATATATATATATATATATATATATATATATATATATATATATATATATATATATATATATATATATATATATATATATATATATATATATATATATATATATATATTAAGTATGCAATTTTTTTTGTTTTGCTGCAGTTATTCTTAGGGTTGTTAAATTAAATAATAATCATTAATCGTATGGTCAGTCTTTAAGAGATTATAAGTGGTAATCACAAAAAGGAAATTTCAATATCAAACAGAACTCAACAATATATTTTTGGAACCACTACAAGTAGAGGTTAAAAGTCGACAACTTCGAACATAAAGGCGGCGCCACTTTAAAAGTTAATAAATGGTATGAATATGACAGACGTTATAGAAGAAAATTCATTCTCTTAAAGTAACGTGAAGTGGCGACTAGCTTGATACCGTCACGGAAGAAAACCATTCCTTCTAATGAACATGAGGTGTCGATCAGGTTGATAAAAACTCTTATTCATAATGAAGATGAGGTGGTGATCAGCTTACTACCGCCATAAAAGAAACCTTTCATAGCAAGGCAACAACCGCCATAGATCGGTTCATAAACCCTATAAATAGTAATACATTTACGTTCATTTCTAATATTTTCATTATTATCAACCACTATACTAATTGAAATAGTTGAGTACAATCCCAAATTTTCCCTTTTGAATGAACCAACTCGAGACATAACCAAATTCAAGCAATTTTAGATATACAGTGCCGACCTAGACGACACAAAAAGAGTGACATCCAGCAAGTCAGACTTTGTTATTAAAAAATGTTAACATATAAAGCTGACTAGAAAGTCAGTTAAGTTGATGGAAATCTGACTGGAATATACAGTTTTATATATTTGTGAAAAAAAATAGTTTTATATATCATAGTAATGTCACGTACTGATATAAAGTTTTACATTTAGTAGGGCACAAACATAACAGTTGAGATTTTATAAGGGTAGTACGTCGGTATTATAGTGGATATAATCTTAAATTTTTCCGCATCATGTTACATCGATACTCGATAATATTTTTAGCTTGTAAACATCGTGATATTATGTCGGATAATATATAAATTATAATATCGGGTCACCAATTATTATATATGATTAACATGTCTCCTCGAGAGTTTTAATAACTTTTGACCTTCCTCTTCACATATATATTTGTCTTGATTGCTAAATGCCACATAGTCTGTTAAATATATTATGTAATTATGTTAAATATTTTGTAATTAATGTTTTTCTAGTTTAGCTTATTCCTAATTTAGTTGATTGTATCGTTATATATTCATGTAATATTATTCATAGAAATAGTGAATTAACCAATATTTTCATGGTATCAGAGCGAGGTTTCTGTGGTTACCTGCTGTCTCCTCAGGTCTGCCACCGCCGGCCATCTCTTTGATCTCTGCCTGCTCTGTGGTCCGACGACGTTTCTGGGCTCTGCTTACGCCGGAATCGCCTCTGGTCTGCCACTGATTGCACCACGCCACCGCACCACTACAACTCTGGTCTGCCACTGATTACACCACGCCAGAATCGCCTCTGGTCCACCCACCATCGGCCCAGCCGCTGTTTTGGCCGGTTCTGTTTTCTGTTGACCGGTTCTTTACTGTTTTGACCGATTATGTACTGCTATTGACTGCTTCTGTGCTGCTTTTCTATTTCTGGTCCGTTTTGGGCGCTGTTGTGTCCGGTTGTTGTTCATTGTATGGAGAACTCAACATTGGTTGCTAAATCTTATATGGGTACCGCATACTGGTCAAGTTTTGATCAATCAGTTAGCAAACATAATAATTCAGATGAAATTACTACAATTGTTCTGCGACTTTCTCAGTTGGGTTTCTCTTGTGTCAACACAACACCTCAGCTTCAGACTCAAAGGGCTATTATCGCCCCCCTAGGTATGACTTCCAACTGTTTATTAGCATCAAAATCATCATGGATAGTTGATTCAGGTGCTACTGATCACATGATTGGTAACAAAATTTTACTGTCAGGACTTACCACTACCTCACAACCACCTGTCCAAATTGCCAATGTTTCTACTTGTCATATAGAAGGAATCGGATCTGCCCATATTTTGCCACATATGCCATTGTTATCTATCCTATACGTTCCTTCTTTTCCAGAAAATCTTCTGTCTGTGAGCAAATTAGTAGAACATTTATATTTCTCAGTTACTTTCACTCCAACTAAATGCATTTTTCAGGAATTGGGGACGAACAAGTTGATTGGAACTGCATATAAGCACAACGGTCTGCATTACCTGGAGAGCTCGTCTCAACGAGTTGGGTACATGAGCACTAGTAGTGCTAAGGGGGTTCATTATCAGTTAGGGCATCCATCTCTATAGGTTCTAAAAACACTCCGTCCTGAATTTCATTCTCTCTCTGAACTAGTTTGTGAGTCATGTATCCAGGGCAAGCATATCCGTGCTTCCCATCCACCTAAGATCATTCGTCGGGCTGCTGGTATCTATGATTTAGTGCATTCAGATGTATGGGGTCCGTGCCCAGTTACATCTATCTCATATTTTCGGTACTTCGTCACTTTTGTGGATGATTTATCTCATGCAACCTGGATGTTTGTCATCAAATCTAGACAAGAGGTATTTGCAAAAAATTTGACAATTTGTTCTTTTGTGAAAAATCAATTTGGCACTACCGTTAAAACTCTTCGTAGTGACAACGCAAAAGAATATTTCACAAATGAATTTGTGCAATACATGAGTTATAATGGAATCATTCATGAATCATCATGTGCATACACACATCAACAAAATGGAGTGGCTAAACGAAATAACAGACAAACACTTGAGGTGGCTCCAACTATGATGATACATGGTCATGTTCCTCATCGTTTCTAAGTTGACGTGGTTCTAACCGCATGTTATCTGATAAACTGTATGCCTTCATCTGTTATTGATGGTGCAATACCTTATAATTTCATATTTCCGTATGCACATTTGTTTCCGGTTTTACCGAAGATCTTTGGTTGTACTTGTTATGTGTACGACAATCGACCAGACCGTACAAAACTTGATCCAAAGTCTGTTCGTTGTGTTTTTATTGGCTATCTAGAGCTCAAAAAGGTTATCGTTGTTATAGTCCCACTCTTAGGAGATACTTTGTCTCATCCGATGTTGTTTTCATGGAATCTGTACCATTTTTCCTTAAATCTGAACATAGATTGTCTAGAAATTCTCCATCGATCGTGACTGTTCTGACATATCCTGAAGTCCAAATCCGCTCTACTACACTCGAGACTGATAATGCACCTTCTAAGCCTCATATTATTCAGGTATATACTCGAAGGGATAAGACGCTTCCTGTTAATAATAACTATGATGTTCAGACCATGCAGGATCATGAGACTGGTGCATCACCCGTTCCAACCATTGAACCCCTACCTGAATCTCCACCATCTCCTACACAACCAGTAGATCCCATACCAACTCCCAGACCTGACTCTACTCCTGATATTGACCTTCCTATTACCCTTCGAAAAGGATCCCGCCAATGCCTTAGTACCAGATATCCCCTAGATAGCTTCTGTTCCTATGCATCCCTATCTACAGAACATCATGCATTTACAACCAGTCTTGACAGTTACTCTGTTCCTAGAAATGTGACACAATCCCTAACCAATCCAGGGAAGTTTAGTGTTATGCAGAAGAAAATGTCAGCTCTCTGGAAAAATCAGACTTAGGATCTTTGTTCTCTCCCTCCTGACAAAAAGGCAGTCAATTGTAAATAGGTATTTACGATCAAGGTACATCCTGATGGGTCGCTGTATCGTCTCAAAGATCGTTTAGTTGCAAATGGATACTCTCAGGAATATGGTAATGATTATGATCAGACGTTTTCTCCTGTTGCTAAAATGGCATCTGTCCGGATCTGTCTTTCTCTAGCTGCAATCCGTCACTGGCCACTGCACCAATTGGATGTCAAGAATGCATTTCTCAATGGCATTCTTGAGGAGGAGTTTACATGACTCAGCCACCTGGGTTCGTCGTTCAGGAGGAGTCTTCAAAATTCTGTCATTTACGGAAATCTCTGTATGGTCTGAAGCAATCCCCCAGAGCTTGGTTCAGACGTTTCTCTCAAGCACTTAGTCAGTTTGGAATGACCATGAGTGCTAATGACCATTCCGTATTTTATAGACACCTGAAAGGGAAGACGACCATCCTAGTTGTGTATGTTGATGATATGATTATCACCGGTGATGATGTGGAGGGGATATCGACCTTGAAGGAGTTTTTGAGTCAGCAATTTCAGATCACGGACCTTGGTAAACTCAAGTACTTTCTTGGCATTGAAGTATCACGATCTCCTGGAAAGATACTTATCTGCCAAAGAAAATATGTTCTGGATATGCTTTCTGAGTGCGGGCTTCTTGGATGCAAACATGTTGATTCACCAATGATTCCTAAGACCAAACTCATTCCTAATGATGGAGAACCCCTACATGATCCTGAAAAATACTGAAGATTGGTCGGGTAGTTAAATTATCTGATAGTTACTCGACTATATATTTCTTTTCCAGTAAGTGTAGTGAGCCAATTCATGTCAGCCCCACACACAACACACTGGGATGCAGCTGTTCAGATTCTTAGATATCTCAAGGGATCTCCAGCGAAAGAACGCGTATATTCTGACCAGGGGCATAATAGTGTAAGCATATGGTAATGGGCGCCGTAATTGGTAGCCCATAATATGTATAGTTTACCTAATGAACTTGGGTAAATGTCACATTAGGATTATTGGGCTAGACCCAAATCTCAATGGACATGGGAGGCCCAAAATTGGGCCTCCCCAATTACATAGGCCGACCGAAATTACTAGGTGGGGGTAAAGTGAACTTTTGTCCACTTTACTCCTCATATAAATAAGAGGTGTTAGGGGATTTTTAGGGTTAATCACAATTCCCTCATTAGAGTGTTTTAGAAAGAAAAACCTTCCTCCCTAATATAGTTACGGCCGAATCATAGCCCTCACCAAGGGTGTGCCAAATTGCCTTTGAGCAAACTCACCAGAGATCTGTCTCAGTGCCGAGAATCGATCAGAGGCTTTGCTGTGGAGCTTGCACCACGTAGGGCTTCTCTATCAAGAACCTCTACGGGTCCCGACCGAAGGATCGCGAACTCCCTCTTGAGAAGATCTTGGGTCTACGGATCATCTTAAAGGTATGTGTGAAACTTCCGCTGCGTAATTCTGATTACTAGAATGTACCTTGTTTTAGTATCCGTAGTGATTACTCCCCGTAATCTAACAGTGGTATCAGAGCCTGTGTTAGGAGTTCATGATTTTGATAAATTGATGTTCTTGAAATTCAAGATTAAAAACCGATTTTTTTTTTTAAAAAAATGAAATTTTTTATTTTTTATTTTTAGGGTTGTTGGTGAAACCAAAATTTTCATGATGTTCTTGGTAAAATTGATGTTCATGTTCTTCAAGAAAAGTATAATATTTATCAAAATCAAACATTGGATTGTAGATCTTATTAAAATTTGATCTTAAAATTTGACCACTTGTTCCCAATTTTGGTGTTTTGGCCGAAAACCCTAGGTAAATTACAAGGTAAAATTTTAAACACCAAGGGACAAAATTTTCGGCCACCATATTAAAATAATATTGTTTACCATATTTTAATTTTGGGTTAAATGTACTTTTCATACCACATGTTTGGCCGAATGTGGATTTTAGTACCGGATGTATGGTTTTGTATACTTTTGGTACCAAACGTTTGAAAAAATGTGGCTTTTGGTACATCCGTTAGTTGACCGTTAGTTTTTTCCGTTAAGTGACATGTGCAAGTCACGTGACCGACCCTAAACTTTCGATTTTGTTCAATTTAGTCCCTCAAATATATTTATAACTTTTAATTTGTTTAATTTAGTCCCAAAACTTCAAAATCAATTCCAATTGAATCATCGAACCCAATTGACCTAGCCGGACCTAGCCTAGGGCTAGGTCCGAACCTGGGTTGGGGTCGCCGGGCCCAGCCGACCCTGACCCAGGGTCGGACCTAGCCCTAGGCTAGGTCCGGCTAGGTCAATTGGGACCTAACCCAAATTCGACCTAAATTGGGCTAGGTCCCAATTGACCTAGCCGGACCTAGCCTAGGGCTAGGTCCGACCTTGGGTCAGGTTTGGCTGGGTCCAGCGACCCCGAACCAGGGTCGGACCTAGCCCTAGGCTAGGTCTGGCTAGGTCAATTGGGTTCAATGGTTAAATTGGAATTGATTTTGAAGTTTTGGGACTAAATTAAACAAATTAAAAGTTATAAATATATTTGAGAGACTAAATTGAACAAAATCAAAAGTTTAGGGTCGGTCACGTGACTTGCACATGTCACTTAACGGAAAAAACTAACGGCCAATTAACGGAAGTACCAAAAACCACATTTTTTCAAACGTTTGGTACCAAAAGTATACAAAACCAAACATCCGGTACTAAAAGCCACATTCGGCCAAACATGTGGTATGAAAAGTACCTTTAACCCTTTAATTTTTAATTAAGGTAACAATATATCTATAATTGGGAACATTAGGATAGATTCACATAAATATATAGAAATATATATTACTATCAATATATCTAAATATTTAATAGGGTTAAAGATATTATTGATAGATTTTATTGCCTAAAAGATTGAGAAAATATATTGTCAGTATATTTGTTACCCTATTAAAGATATTGACAATAAATAAATATATATATTATATATAGTAGCCGATTTTTGCATATATATATGTTTATATAAGGGACGAATATATATATATATATATATATAATATTAGAAATTATTTTATATAATTAATGTTACTTGGTGGTTAAGTTAATTATTTTTGGACTTTAAAACCCTGATTGGGCCACAAGTAAACATTTTGGCCCAACCTTTAAAATTTTAAATTATTGGGCCGGTCCAATATATATTAAACCGGGACGGATTTAAATCGAACCGATTTTTCTCAATCGGTTCGACCTAATCGGGTCGGGTTGAACCGGGGTAATTAAGTGGATCTAACCGAACCAATTTTGTGTGTTGAACCGAACCAAACCCTATTTTATCGGTCCGGTTCGGACCAAACAAAATTTAAAATTTAAAATCAGACCGAATCGAACCAGATTTAACGGACCGAACCAGATTTACCGGACCGAACCGGATTTAACGGGCCGAACCGAATTTTCTGAACCGGACCGAACCGGACCAAACCGAACCAAAATTGACTGAACCGAAATGATTTTCAAAACCGAATTCAAGTCAATTAAATAAAATAGGGTGGTCAAGTTTTAAAATCCAAATGTTTTTGAACCTCTAAATGGACTACCGCCATGATCCAGTGATCATATTATTTTCATATTACATTATGATTCCCCAATGTTACTCCTACAACAGTGGTCATTCGATCAGGCGCAAAGCCATATTATATTTGCTACCACAAATTTTAAGGTGGCTATCATGTCCACACATCGTAAAGTGGCTATCATGTCCACAAACTTCAATGTGGCTATCATGTCACACATCGCAAAGAGACTAAAATTTCACATGAAAGGGTTGGTAGACGAACTACCCTTCATGTGAAGGAGTCCGTACAAAGATGCGGTCATCCATAAAATACTCCAAAAGAGAGTAATATAAGGGTCGGTAGACAAACCGCCCTCCATAGTCGATCGTACAAAGAGACGATCGTCCATAAAAGCTCCAAGAGAGTAATATAGGGTCGGTAGACAAACTGCCATCCATAGTCGGTCGTACAAAATGACGATCGTCCATAAAAGCTCAAAGTGAGTAATATAAGGGTTGGTAGACAAACCGCCCTCCATAGTCGATCGTACAAAGAGACGATCGTCCATAAAAGCTCCAAGAGAGTAATATAAGGGTCGGTAGACAAACTGCCCTCCGTAGTCGATCGTACAAAGAGAAGATCGTCCATAAAAGCTCCAAGTGAGTAATATAAGGGTCGGTAGATAAACCGCCCTCCATAGTCGATCGTTCATAAAAGCTCCAAGAGAGTAATATAAAGGTCGGTAGACAAACCGTCATCCATAGTCGATCGTACAAAGAGACGATCATCCATAAAAGTTCCAAGAGAGTAATATAATTGTCGGTAGACAAACCGCCCTCCATCGTCGATCGTACAAAGAGACGATCATCCATAAAAGCTCCAAGAGAGTAATATAGGGTCGGTAGACAAACCGCCCTCCATAGTCGATCGTACAAAGAGACGATCATGCTCCAAGAGAGTAATATATTGTAATATGAATGATTGTGTAATGAATGCAGGTTTATTTAACTCAGAGCCTAATGCAGGCAAAGCCTCCATCAGCATCGGGGGCAAATGATGGATATTGATATAAACATATTTATAACTATAAATAGTTTGATGCCATAACAGTCAATCAGCTATTAATATTCAACTATCATAACAGTAATTGCCTAAATATTTTGTTACCATAACGACCATCGTCAATAAATGACTATATACCATAATAGTTATTATGTTATTTTATATAAAGAATCCTATGATTAACATTTGATATACATGAAAAATATATACATAATAGTGATCTCTCTCTTTACATAAACGGTTACTAATTTGACCGTCGGAGAGGGATCGCCGGGGTTCGCCCTGGTATTGTCCCTTTTTGCAGGTGCTTGCCCGGAATTTATAGACTAAAGTGCTCGGAGACACCGCGGAAACCAACCCGGTATTTCCAGATCCAACAATGTACAACTTATTATTATTATAAAAAAATTATTTAAGTGAAATTCCGTGCTACAAACCAATAACCAGTGCCCAGTGGATGACTAATCTATATAATAATAATTGAGTAACCAACTGAGATAATTATTTAAATAATGCACATAGATTGGCATCTAAGTCCTAACTTCTATGTTATGCTAATTTTTTTTTGCCATCTATGTTATGCAATAATTAATTTATAGCATTTTTTAGTTAGGGGAATGATTTATTTATAGCATCAATAATTGAACCTTGAAGGGAAATGCCATGTCACATCGGGATTTTTTTAAGGTTAAACGAAAGATTATTCAGTACATTGATATCCAATGTTAATTTATAATTAGGTGAAAGTTCACTACATTTGTGCCACTGTTGTCCTGAAAGACAATTGGCCTGATTAAGTAGTCATGGAAAATAATATTAAGCGTTAATTACACCAATTATAAAGTGTAGGGCATACTGTCCATAGACAGAAGTATAAGGCCGGATATGCAAATTTCTCACTGGCAATTAGCACTAATTAGGGGGTGTTTGGATGGATATAACGCGTGATGTAATTTCACACGTCCCACATTAAATCTACATTATGTTATTTAGGTTGTCAAACGACGTAATACATTGTTATTTTATGTTTATTGTAATATGAGATTACATCAAAATTTTATTTAACGTAATGTGAGATTACATCTAAAAACTGATGTAATGTGAAATTACGTCTAACATTATAGAGTGTTATTATTTTATTATTATTTATTAAATAGATAAAATAATTTTTTTTATTATCTTCATAGTTTATTATAATAATATTATAATTATTATTAGTTTTTTATTTTTTTATATATACTTCATAACTCATTATTATAATAAATAATAATGCACACGGCGTTCGTATAAAATGAGTTACTTTTTTTCATTGCATTTTTTTTATGAAATTATATTATTATATATAATATTTTAATTAATATAATTTTAGTAGTTGTGCGAATTGAGTTTAAATATTTAGTTTTTAGAATTCATAAATGACTATAGTATTAACCACACACATTATCTTTAAGAAGTTAGTTGTTGTCAAAATATATATTCTTTTAAATCTTATCATATTAAGATATAATATACTCTCGTATAGATGAATATAATAATAATGTTGTTACATTATAAAACATACAAAACACTATAATCTAACTTTACGTTTCACATTACAGTACAATCAAACACTGCAATCTAATATTAAATTAGATAATTCGCATTACTTCTAATTTCACTTTAATCTCATGTTACGTCAAGTGCCCCGTAATAGTGTGGAAAATGACCAAATGAGGAAGAGGAGTTTTGGACTGTGCTGGTGGAACGTGGCAGCAATGCGATGAACCTAGGTTAGGTGTTGATGTTATGCGAACGTGTCAAAAAAAGGAGGAGGGCAAGCGGGCATGGGGCAGGGCTGCCCGAGATTCACGGTCAGCGTCCTTACAAATATCTATCTATCTTTTGTTAAGTGGTGTACTGGTTGGTGTTTGAGACTTTGATATTTGGTTGGAGGTTAGCAAAACGACAAAAGACCCCCTGGAAAAAAAAAGGGGGTTTTCAAAATGGTATTGGTTGATGGAAATGAAACCTTGGACAGACAGGGAAATTGGCCAATTGCATCCCCAATGTTTGGAAATGAAACCTTAGAGAGAGGGAAATTTAGCCAACTCTTTAAATTTTTTAGTTTGGATAAGCAAAACATTCTAACTCTAAGAGAATGATATATATATATATATATATATATATATATATAAAATAACCCAATTATCAAATCTAATTAGTTTTGAATATTTTTAGTCGAGACTCAAAAGCGTTAAGATTAAAAATTTTCACAAGATGTTATTTATTTAGAATTCGATTCACCTTTACTAATGCCAATTTTTTTTTGGAAATAATAAGGGTGAGCGCGGGACAAACGGGCTGGAATTTTCAGAAAAATGTCCATATCCCTAGTTTTCGAGATTTTCTATTATTGTCCCTAGCCCTAACCTTAAGTTAAACATCTGAAAAATTCCCAACTTGGTCGGTACTTATCTAATTCGGGACGGGCTAGGGACAACCCGTTTACACATAAGTTTGATAATAAATCTAGTTCAAACTCAAAATACAAATTCAAGTTCAAACATTCATCAAGTTTACGAAATCATACAAAGTTCACAAATACATTCATCAAGTTCACACACGTAGATCAAGTTCTACAAAACTAACACTAACATTCTAGCTGTGGGCTATGGCTATTATGCTATGAGTGTTTTATTTTATTTTATATTCATTTATTTTAAGTATAGTTAGATTATTTATGTTGTACAATGTTGAATTATGGTAAGTAACTAGGGATATCCAGGATTTTCGGGAATTTTAAAAAAAATCCCTAGCCCGAGCCCTAGTTGGGAGTAAAAGTCCCTCCCATACAGGCTCGGGCACAACTTCGGGACGGGCTTTTCGGGACAGGCTCGGGACTTTGGGTTTGTCGGGACTTATGCTCCGCCATACTTAAACAAGTAGAATAAAAAAAAAAAAAAGGCAAAAAAAAAAAGTATAATAAATTTGCGGGGTTGATCATGCTTATGAGTAGTTAAGACTTAAGGGTCACAAGGCCCACAATGATAAGTATAGGAACCAATTAGGATAATGCATAGTTAGGGGCATTTTTTAGCTTACTTTGGACGAATGGATTTCCACTTCGTCAAGTTGGTTCCAAAACCAGCCGTCGGTTTCTTTCAAGTCTGCATCTTCTTCTTCTTCTCCTCCCTCTCTGTACCAAGTCCTCTTTATAACCACCTGATTCTCCTTCTTCCATCTCCATTCACTCTTCATTTCCCATATCCTCTCTCTCCTTATTCGGTACAGTCGTTTGCTTCGAAGAGTAGCAAATCAAGTAATCAAAAGTGAAATGGAACACAAAGTCGCGAGAATGCCTCGCTTCGCAGCGGAAGACGGCGGCCTAGCCTCCCTCTCCGTCGTCGAGTTAGGGTTTTCAGGACGCATTCAATGCCACGCTGTTTTCTCTAGATCGGTTTGCTCCCCGAGGGGTGGATTCAGTTTCAGAAACGTAGGAGCGTCCTCCGTCTCTTCTCCGCGGTCGCCGGCGGAGAGATTCTACGACGCTACGTTCGAGGACCAGCAACCGCATTTCCTCCATGCTTGCTTCCTCTGCAAGAAACAGATAGGAAGTAACAGAGATATCTTTATGTACAGGTCAGTTTCGATCTGCAGATCGTAATCGAAGCACAATGCTTAGATCTATCAACTTCTCACCTAAGAAAACGATTATTTCACTCAAAAAAAGTATAAATGAGATTTTTCCGTATAGTAGTAACAGGAAATGGATAATTTCTAATCATAGATTTGTAAACATGCAGAGGCGATACTCCATTCTGCAGTGATGAGTGCAGACAAGAACAAATTGACATCGACGAAGCAAAAGAGAAGAACTGGAACCTAACTTCTTCCATGAAAGCCTTGAGAAACAGAGACCAGAGAAATCCAAATTCTTCAGCCACCAGAGCTCAGGATTACAGCTTGCATGCTGGCACTGTAGCTGCCGCTTAATCTCCAAAAGATAGGAGGTTATGGATTCGATGAATGTCAAGTCTAAGACCATAACAATGCGTTCACAATAGAAACTGTAATTGTGTATATGTGAAATTGATGATGTATATGAAGGAACGAGCTTAGCTATATTGGTATTAATTATATGAAATGGCACTAATTAAAAACTTGATGAAACAAATACAAAACATAATAAAAAATACATACAACCCTGTATTTCATCCATATGAGAATTACGTTATAAGTTCACCAAAAGACAAAACTACAAACTCAAATATTGGTATAACTATACTGATGAGGATACTTACACACAACAATGATTACATACATATATGTAACGTTTAGTGATTTTTCTTCCGTTCATTAGAAAATCGAAATGCAACAACTCCCATCTGCTGTTTCTTGATAGAATCTCAATGAGCAAGATGAATGGCGTTTGTTTTCCAGAGTAGTCGGCGAGCAGGCATGGCAGGGGCCGTAGGTACAGGAGGGGCCAACCCCGGAATATCCCGAATGTCTTTGTTTTCTGGGTGTACAATCTGCAAGTGAAAAATTGGAAAACGTTAACAGTTAGGAAGTAACTCGACGTTACAAGTGATATTAACGTCCTGTAATTCCATAGAGCTTGTGGTATGGTTGGTTTCTCTAGCATAAAGAGAATGAAGAATTTTGTCTAACCTTCACAATGACGATGGCTACAACTCCAATTACAATCAGCACAAGCATGACCATGATGCATTTGTCAGTTACAAGCTGTAATTCAAGAACCCCAAAGAGGTTCAGAGTTGAGCACAAAACCCTAATCCCTAATTTAGGAGCAATATTGAAAAATGGAGGAATCCGAAAAATAATAAATTTGAGAAATCGACCTGCCTACCGATTTCCTTGATCAACTTGGAAGCTCTCTTAAGCGAAAACTGAATTGAGTCCAGGTCATTAACAATCCTGCTCATTTGCTCAGTCTGGGAATAAGAAATAGTTCTTTCACATCAGTTCAGACGGAAAGATCAAGATGACAGAATTACAGTTAAAGTTATAATACTAAACCTGGGCTTTAAGAGCTGCTGCAGTATCTGTACCGACGTTAATAGTTTCTTGGATAGTCTGTTGGAAAGAGTTGATAATCATAACTATGTTTATAAAGAAAGTAAAGAAGTAGAGGAAACTGGGAAAGGAAAAATGGAGCTGTGTAGGCTGTGAATTCCCATTTGCATTTGGAAGAGATTAAGGAATGGTAGCGGATAGCGGGTCATCCAAATGGATTTTAAACAAAAATGACTCTGATCTTCAATTTGGAACATGATAAAGTATATTGAGCAAGATTGTAGGGTGACTGAAGCCACTTTAGACAATCTCTTAGAGAAGCAAACCTTTTTGGACCTCTCAATGGCTTCATCAGTCTCGTCCATCATCTGGTGACCGTGATCAATGAGCTGTTCATTTGACATTGCTGCAAAGTGTACAAGGCAGATAAGCTAAGGAGTTTTGAACATTGACAAGGAATTACACAGATCTTGCCTCCTTCAGCCAGTTTTTGGCCACATCCTAGAATGTAAAGTCAAGTAATTTTACTAAGTATTTCTCTTCATGAAGGTATTGACTCTATTACTGACTGAAAAGTAGAAGCTAATTCATGTTTTCTTACAATTTTCAGAACGATCACTTTGTTCTATAGCAAGTAACTATCTTACCTGATGCTAGCAAGCCATTATTATCATCCCCGAATCCTTCCTGACGCTCATCGAAAAGATCAACTCGTTTGTTTTTTGGATTAGTGGTGTATCTGCATCATGTTTTAGGCTAAAACACTTCAAAATAAATACTTGAAAAATAATAAATATTTCTAGGCAACAATAAATCCAAAGAACAAATCAAACACGTCATATGTTTTGCAGTTATAACATAGAGAAAGTGTTGGGAGAAGAAAAGATAACATCAACACATGCAGTAAGAATAATTACATAAGTAAAATCATCATTAGAAATGAAAACTTACTGCTTTTTCAAAGCAACATACGAATTTAGCTCCTTAATCTGCAAACAGCATGCCAAACCAAATTATCTCCTTTAAATGGAAGGGTTGCAATAGTAATTACAGTTAATAAGTTTTGTGATGGGAAATTATATACAAACCATAGACTGCTTTTTTTCATGGAGCATCCTATTGGTACTTGGATCATTTCTGCTCTCATGATCCTTTACTTCCCGATCAAATTCCTTGATTAGCCTGTGAAGAGGGCAGTGAAAAACACAACTTCAGGATAGAATAAGGAAACAAACGCCAGCTGCAGCATGTTCGAATTTCAATGTTTCTCATCGTGAATTAGCCGCTACTTCTATCCAAGAAAACAAAATCAACAGCTATAATACATAGAAATTAATTTCACTCATATAAGTCAACTAAGAATGTCAGTTCATTGCAGCCAGTACTTTAGAGGTTTGAATATATTGCATGGCAGCAAAACCAATCATGAATTTAAACCCCAATTGCTGGCATCCTCAAAACTTCTAAGGTCTAAATATGTGGGTTGCAACAAATCTACTCATGATTCATGAGTTAAAACTCAGCTGTTTCATGGTTAGAACTTGTTCTCATATATAACCAAGATATGTTTGTTCAGGTACCACAGAAACAATTAGTAACCAACGGTATTTGGGCAAATAACGTAACAGGCAAGATCTTAGCTGAAAGGGGAAAGAAGAAGATTAAGTTTCTTACCTCTTACATTCACGCATTTTTTCTGTGAGCTCTTCCAATTGCCTGCTTTGTCGATTAGCATCTTTAATCTTATCAAGCTTCTGGAATCCATTTCTGCGAGAGCATAAGTATTCTTAAAATCTAAAGAAGATAGTTTATCCGTGTACTTTTGTCTAACAATCAAACTATAACCAATGAAATCAACAGATGCAGCATATAGCATTAGCATCGATTCATCTACAAACAAAAAAAATGAAGCGCATTACTAGAAGGAACAAAATTCTTACGACAGAGCTCGGAAAATGTCGCCTATCTGGCCGTCAATTTCTGCGAGCTCCTCGCTTATCGTTGATAGGTCCATCTCAGAAGGCCAAACCTCCAAATATCGCAATGCCAAGAGAAATTCAAACTATCAGACGCGCATTAGTACCACAGAATCAATAAAAGCAAAATTCCGCCCAGGGAGCCACAGAGAAAGCAAGATCAAGGAATGCAGCTCCCGAACCGTCGACGGACGCGCCTACTCGACTGGCTCCAGTGGAGATCAGAGAGGCTACCAACAAGTGCGGGGAGAACGACGGCGATGAGGCTTCCCTCGGCTCGATCCGATGGAGCCAGCCAAAATGTAGCCCTATGTGCAGACCAACAATGGCGTCGTCATTTTTTCCTTCTGCTCCTTCCCGGTTTATTAAAGGAAAGTATTTTGTTTTTAAAATTTTCTGATTTGTGAAGTCGCTAAGTATTCAGTTTTTCAAATAGGTGGGGTCCGCTCCAGCAGTGGGCTTCAGAATTTTGGGCCTCCCTCAACCGGTCCATGGGCTTTATCTATTAATAATGGAATAAAAGGATACAGATCCGTAAGGCGAATTGGAGAAGGGGACCCGCTAATAGGTTCTTTATAAATAATCCAATCACTGCAAACCCTAGGGCTCTCTTCATTTCGATTGCATCCTTGTCCCTGCCGTTCTCCAGTCTCCTCAAGCAGCTCATCAATGGTACTTCTTCTCTCTCTGAAGCATCCTACTATCAAATCGATGCTTTTAGCTGAAATTGGCAAGATAATTACGTATTGCTGAAATGTATTGTACGCATCCACTGTTAGATTAGATGATTCATCAGTTAATTGCAGCAGAAGTTGGCATTTATTCGCATGTCTGTTCGTTCTTCAAAGTCTCATATGATATGATGAGTTGTCAAGGGAGTTGAAGATTAATTTTAATCTGTTTTTCGATTGAGCCGGAAACATTTTGATTGCTTTTTACGTGAATCAGTTGCTCCTTTGAAAATGAATATTTTGATGGTGATTGTTGTGTACTAAGGCTTTTGTTGTGATCTTGCTATTGTGCAGGCCAAGAGAACGAAGAAGGCCGGCATCGTCGGGAAGTATGGTAAGCACTTAAACCAATCTTGTATGTACGTAGTCTGCAGTTTGGTTCACCCGCAATTGTAATGCTACCAGATTAGCGATCAACTTGTTTGTAGTTTGATATTGTTAATTAGACTTATGAAACTCTCTCATTATTTATGGAAGAGCTTTTATTTTGTGTATTTGTATTGATGTATTCTGTAGATGATAGATTGTTATGAAACTTGTATAACATATGTACAAGCCATTAAGCTCTTTCCTTGGCTACTGCCTTTTAGTCATGGCTGATTAAGTCCAGTTAGGTGTCTATTTTGTAAAATTGAACTTGTCTAATTACCATTTTCTTCAACAAATATGTTGTTAAGGTTCACAACCTGGGAGGGAAGTATCTGCTTAAGTTGTATTAGTTATATTGCATTGTAAGAATGATTCAGCATCTCTGCCTTCAAGTGGTAATTCATTTTTCTTTGCAGGAACCCGTTATGGTGCTAGTCTGCGTAAGCAGATTAAGAAGATGGAGGTTAGCCAGCACAGCAAATACTTCTGTGAATTCTGCGGCAAGGTATAATAGGCTTTCATAAAACTGATATATTGTTTTGCATGTTATATGCATGAAAAATTGCATATTTCTCATTTCCTGCTTGAATAATGCAGTACGCAGTAAAGAGAAAGGCTGTTGGAATCTGGGGTTGCAAGGATTGCGGTAAAGTCAAGGCCGGTGGAGCATACACCTTGAAGTAAGAAGCCTCTAATTACACCTTTTATATCGCTTTTACATACACGTGTAACTGAGCTTTGTTCCTGCAGCACCGCGAGTGCCGTGACTGTGAGGAGCACAATCCGGAGGCTGAGGGAGCAAACTGAGAGCTAAACTGTTTCGCCATCACATTCCTGATTTTAGGCACTTTCAGTATATCGAGAACCTTAATGAGGGCTCATCTCATCCAATTTCTTTCAGTTTTGTGACTGGATGCTGTGTTGGGATATTATCATCTGTTTATGCTTTTGAAGATTTTTACTATTTGGCTTTTCATCTCTTCCATCATATTTTCATGTTTCTTCAATATTTCTAATCATAGCGAAACTAGTATATTAATAGGTAAAATGTTGCGGATAATCAATAGCTAGACCTAATTTGGTACCGACTTATTGAGTCATATTAATGATTTAACGCATTTACATAAACACGGGTTGAAACGTCACAGCAAACCATTGAAAGAAATCAACAGTGAGCATAATCAGAGCGCTGCGTACACATTTTTCCAAATGAAATTGAAGTACATAACCCAAAGAAGATAAAGTCTTGACTTTTCACAATTGCTCCATTTATACAGTTGAGGGAGAGACCCGATGTCCATCTATGTGCTATTGATCCGTGCTTCACTTGCATAATGACTTTGAAAGAAGGCCAAAGGAGATCTCTTTTGTCAGTTCTTGTGAATCTTGAACCCAAACACTGTAGGGATGTAGCTCTGTGTCGGGTTTGTTGGCTTCATATGACCATATGTCATAAAAAATAAGTGCGGAAATGTCGTTCCGATGTAGGCTCCATCAGAGTCTATAAATGGTCAAGGAAAATCGAATTACTTGAAAGAATCAACCACAAACAGTAACAGTTCATACATAGAAGCAGCAGCAACAGCTAGCATGATGGAGAATCCATAGCAAAGTGGACAACACCGAATTGTTCATGTTACTAGTAGCACTAAGTACTTAAAAGAAACTACCAAAATAATCAGCAAAACCTTATATGATCTTTCTACTTTGCTCAAATTATCAGTTAAAGATGCATTTGCAATAGAAAATCAAGATGGAGTAGACAAAGGGATACTGCCTTGGTATTTGGATCGGGGGTAAGAGATGTCTTCGCATCTCGGGCAGTAAATCTTCACTGTACTACACCGAGGAATGTCGGATTGACCAACGGGGAGGCAGGGTTGACCGCAGCAGTTAACTCTTGGGCATCTCCCAAAGTCTGTATTCTTGTACTTCTCTAGCTGCAAATCACCAAATGATCCCTGAGAATTATTCTAAAGAAACGTGTGACCGGTGGATATATTGAAGAAGAGGCAAAAGCTTATCTATCTAACCATGGCATTCATCCCTTTGCTCGTCAAAATATAGCGGGCATGGATCAGACCATAAAGCAACTCGGCAGCCGATTCAACTAATTCATTCTGTTCCTCGGTAAACATATCGTCTATCCATCATAACCACAATTAATTCGTTAACAACAATGGCATGTAAAATTTATTAAAGTAGATATTCTTCAGGAAAAAAATTACTCATTTTTCATCCGAACTGCAAGTGCAGACACAACTCACAATGGTTGCAATATAGGGTTAAGGTAACAGGGCTCATCTGATATTATAAGCTTACCATGAGAGGATTCAATATCTAGAATCAAATCAAGTGCATAGTCGTAGTACGGAACTTGGCTGCTTAAGCCACATAGGTTGAAATCATCTTGGACATAATCATCATCAACCTCACAAAAGAACTCGTTCCCCCGCAAATTACAGAACCATGTTATCCAACTCCAAGACGTATCATCCCCTTCAGAGCCACTCACATCTGTTTCTGACTCCTCTGGGAAAAAGAGAGGAGAAAATCAGCAAATATACTGTTAAATGATAGCAACCAACTAATTTCCTAAAACAAGACATACAATGACAAGTTAGAGCAACTTCATCATGCAAATTAACTGCTCCAATTACCATACTCAACAAATTTCAACACAAACAAATTTTTGTTTACTCAGTAACTGGATAATTGAATGTGAAGTTACAAGTTCCATAGAAACATGAACTTCTACACTTCGCGTTTTCTTAGCTAAACCTCATTACAGTATCTAATTAAATTGGTAGCCTTAAGTTTAAGCCAAGATTTCTTTCTCTTGGTAGGCCTCGCCTTGCTTCAAAAAAATTCACCATACATATATTGCAGCTACAATCATAAATAAGCTTGTGTTACTATGATAGTTCAAAACACCCAACTGGCAGAACATTGTCACCAACTGGATACAATAGTAGGCATCAACGTTTCCACATTCCAAGTAACAAGCACCCTCAGAAGAAATCGTTCGATCCAAGGTTAACTAGTGTCGATTTTCCGATCAAACTTAAGGCACAACATAACATATCCAAGGTTGTCGTGCAGACTTGATGATTTCAGAATTTGGATATAGATTTAGTGATAAATTTCTCAAAGTACTATACAACAACGAAAAAAAGAGAGAGATTACTCCTACTGGACAGGACATTACAATCGAGATCTAGAACAAATGGAATACTTTGAATTGGAGCATTATACCATCTGAAAAGACTGAAATAGTATGAGGCATGTAAAGAGTTTTGGGTCAGACGCCAAGTTGTTCAAGAATTTGATGTTGCAGATACAGATCAGCTCAACCCAATAGGAATTAATTCACTCAATTAAAATATTTCAAGGGAAGTAATCATGTAAATGAATCAAAAGCAGTACATGTCATTGTCAACAGAAAGAGATAGAGAGAGATACCGTCCGAGCAGCTGGTGTTAAGGCGAGCTGAATCACGGTCATCAGTAGGAGCCTTTTCCATCATAACGGCGTGGGCGGACTTATCCTTTCCATGTAGTGTGAGCGACATCGACGGCAAGGACCGCTCGAGATGCTTATC
Source organism: Clarkia xantiana subsp. parviflora (assembly GCA_036873135.1). Taxonomy (NCBI): domain Eukaryota; kingdom Viridiplantae; phylum Streptophyta; class Magnoliopsida; order Myrtales; family Onagraceae; genus Clarkia; species Clarkia xantiana. The sequence goes on along the minus strand of JAPTYO010000002.1, from coordinate 22,930,359 downwards.
AAGTGCGTCGTTAATTCTCTGCTTCCGATCAACGATTAATTCCGACTTGGAAACACCGGACCATCTCTCTCTGTACATATCCTCCGATTTAGCCTAATACTCCGATAAGACCTAGGTGTTATTCGAGGGTTTGACACACTAAACCTGCACTGATTTCTCCGTCTCAGCTCGGGTAGCCCATTCGATCTCTCAACGTGACTGCTCTGTACGGACCCCAAGATCGCCGGCGTGTTGAAGCTCCGGAGGAGAATATTCAGTAAAGGAGAAGAGAGAAGAGAGGCAAACTGATTTTCGTTGCCGAAAAATCAGCGATGACGAGTTACGCCATTGATCTGCGAATCCTAGAATCGTTCCAGCGTAACGTATCACGTGTACCCACGATGATGAGAACACGTGGATGATGATCAGAGGAGAAATTTTTACTTACAGCCGAGCCAACACGTGGAGCCTACGTGTCCGTTATTAGCTGTCAGTGAGTCAGCTAATAACTGACACGTGTCAAACCTTAATTGGTTGCCGAGCCAACACGTAGACTCCACGTGTTGGCTCGACTGTAGGTAATAATCTCTCTTATCAGAGCAGTAGTTTCTTTTGTTTTTTTTTTTGGCCAAAATGAACATGTGGATGACTTTATTTAGTGGCACGTGCCACCGCGTCCTGCCCCTTCACCATCTCACATGTTGTGATGTGGGACCTATTTTATTGGGTCCCACCTAAAAAATAATGTGAGGGGTGAAGGGGCAGGACATGGTGGCGCCGAGGTAGAGAAATTTTTTTTCTAATCAGAGTAGTAAATTTATTTTTGGTAGGGCCTTGTAGTTGTTGGTGAAAAATATAGGGTGGATTACACGTGTCATAATTCTTCTATGCAGTATTATCGAACTGGCGGTCAGGCCGGTTCGAATCGGGACCGAAACTAGACGGTCCGATTTGCTAAAAAAAGTTTGTTACGTAAGTGAACCCGTTTTTTACTGAACTGGCCGATTCAGTGTTTCCAAAAAGGGAAATGATTCCCGTGTCGAACTTGGCATTCCTAGTAGTTCTGACTGTGTCTGTGTGTAATATGCCCTTGGAGTTGTTGAAAATTAGAAGCAATACCGTTCTCTCACAAATCGGGCACTTGGAGAACACTTAGTTCGGAATTTATATCATCCCTCTTCCAAAAATCCAAATAAAAAAAATCCTAATTTGCCTTGACGAAGAAAGAAATAAAGCCCTATCCCTAGCCCTAGTCCTAGTTGGGAGTAAAAGTCCCCATACGGGCTCGGGCCCAATTTCGGGCGTGCTTTTCGGGATGGGCTAGGGCGGGTTTTTTGGGAATTCGGGTTTGTCGGGTTTTTTGCTCCACCCTAAGTGGAGGTAGGGGCGAAGAAGAGATGGGTCGGTAAGGATGGATCAACGGCTGGGAAGAAGCAGTGAGGGAGGGTACTTAGGTTTGGGAAGAGGAAGATGAGGGGCTTTTCTACAGAACTGGGCTGGGCTGGTATTGTTTTAGTTAACTGGGTTGGTGTTACAAGATATCAATATATAGTGTAATAATAAGTGAAACGGTCCGACCGAGTTCGAACCCGTTCGGACCGGCCAAACCGGAAACTGGTACCCTCACCAGTTTAGGGTCCGGTCCGGTTCTGATAACATTGGATTAAAGTATCATCACTAGAAATTGGTCTATGCCACAGCTAGGGTTATGGACAAGTGGGACTTTTTTTTATCATAATTGTTAGGTTCCGAGATCAGGGTCAACGGGTGGTCGGCTCAAATCTCGTTCCTCACTGGAGATGTGGATGATCCGGTACTCTCGGGTTGCACTGTCTTAGCTTGCGTCCTTCCTTCCTTAGCTTCTCTTCTCCTTTCGCCCTGCAGAAGGGGCAGTACCAGGCACAGAGGGGGGGGGGGGGTGGTGCCTGATGAACCCTCTCCGATGCCTAAGTCAGTATCGTTTTTAGAGAGATAAAGCTAGAGAGATGTCAGAGCAAAATAATCCAAATTGCCAAGATGTGTAAATGAATTGTGAAGGTGGGGTATTTATAGGCAACGGTGTCATTAAGGTGACTTAATGACATCGTTAACCTTTAAACACAGTTAATTAACATTTAAACGCATAATCAAGACCTTAGGACACGGAGAAGGTAGGCGGAATAAACCGGGTGTGGGAGTCCAAGGGTGGTGCCGGGGCCCTTGGGGGGAGGGAAATCCGACCCCCAAGGGTAGGGGTTGGGTGAGGGCACCCAACCCCATCCCCCCTAGGGGAGATCGGGTTGGCTGACCCGATCTCTCCTAGGAGAGATCGGGTTGGTCCACCCGATCTCCCCTAGGGGAGATCGGGTTGGCTGACCCGATCTCCCCTAGGGGAAGTCGGGTGTGGCCACCCAACCTCACCTAGGTGAGTTTGACTCGGCCGGACGAGTGCTTCGGCCTCGTCCGAGCCGTTGGTGTTCTCGCGAAGTGTTCGGGTTGAAGTTTCGATTTACAATCATTAATGGGATGATAAAAATACAACGATTCGGAAGTCAACGGGTTCAAATTGGGCGTATATCCATCACATGCCCCCGAGTCAACCAATGGCCTAACCCTTGATTGACTCTATTTTAGGATGGTATGATACGCGCAATTTGAAACCGGGGTTTTACCTTTCGTCTGAATGCTTGCTTACCCGTGGATGCGCGTCTCCGACTCTGCCCCCTGCCTTATGAGATAGATGAGTTGTAAACGTTAGAGTGGCGCAGACGTGTGCCTAAGCACGCGTCCGTCTGAGGTGGGAGTAATAAATCTATCTTTGCTACAGGCGTGTACTCAAAAAATACATGCTCGCATAGGGATACAATACGAATGCAACTAAGTGACTTATGCTTCAATTTCGTGTCGGGATTTTGCCTAAGTGGAGAAAAATTTAATTTTGGCTTAAAATTTTTTCTAAGTATGGGATGCTCAAGAATAAGTTTAACTTGATAGTTTTTCTAAGTATGGAGATATACTTAGCCATAGTTAAAAGGGATAAAAGTGATGGTTTTTCTTTGGCCCTTAGATCTCACTTAAAAATAAATGGAGGGTGGTGATTAAAACTCTTTAAAAAACCCTACCATCTTTCAAACATAGAGGAGAGTTAAGAAAATACCTTAGTTAGCCACCATAGCCACCATTTTCCCTCTTTTCTCACCCTTGGAGAGCAAGAAAAAATTAGGAGCTCACCCAAGGTAAGGGCCGGCAAGAATTCCGACGGAAGACACGAAATTCCGGCCAGAAGCTCCGGCGAGAGGAGGTCCAGCTGGAGACGACGACACGGTCCCAGGCGAACGGCGACGCGACCCCCGGCGGACGGCGACACGACCTCAGGCGGACGACGACCCACGACGGCGCGGAGCACGGCTGAGGCGACGGGGATCGCCATTCGCGACGGCGAGGTCTTCTGTGGCTCCGACGGGTGGCTACGGCGGCGGAACAGGCGGGGATAGGCGTAGCTCGACTCCGGCGGCGGGAAAATTGAGGCTCCGGCGGGGGGCTGATTCCGGTCGACTCCAAAATTCGACTTCCGTACCCGTTTATCACATCGGGTCGGGTTTTCCGAAGGTCCACTCTTTTCCTTTCCGTTACCACGTAAAATGTCGATTTTTTGAATTGTTGATACTTGATTGCCGATGCTTGATTGCCGGAATTTGATTGAATGTGGGATTGCCGTGGATAGCCGTAGGTAGTTGTGGATTTGGAAAAAAATTTCCGGTCGTCCGGAGATGGTTTCTTGTCCGATTAAACTATCCCGGTTTTGAATTTGATATTGTATCGCCGTTGGTGTGTTGATCTTCGTTGGAAGGTCGTCGTTTACCCCTCCCAGATTCGATTTGGGTTGAGGTTGCCTTACTGCGATGACCTCATAGAGTTGAGCAGGTTCTTCAGGATTTCTCCTGTGAACCTTGCCCCCAGTGCCCTCCGTGTCTGGGTGGGCTTCCGGGTGTTGTGCCATTGGTACTCCTGGAAGTACTCCCTTGTTCTGTTCCGATGTTTCTACCGGTTCCAGTACCAGACGAAGGTGGGGTTTGCGAGTTTCGTAACTCGCCATCCGACCTTCAAGGATCCCCGATTTGCTGATTTCGGGTTGAATGGGGTCGAGTGGGATACCTCTCTTCGCTTCGTGGCCCGGAGTGACAACTCGGCCAGTCACTGGGCCAAGCATTACTTCTTCATTACGGATCGATACGTCACTTGGTCGGTCTTGAATGAAGATCGGTCGGATGGTTGGCCTGCTTTCGGGGAGTTCTCCTCCGTTGATTTAGAGACTATGAAGATCATTCATGAGAGCAACAGGACTCGGTCATATTGCCCCGTGTCCTTAGTGACTGAGACGGATCTTTACGAGGCCGGGATCAGTTTGACTCCTGACTCCGGGGGTTCGGTATGTTACTTGGTCTTCTCATCTTTATTTACCTTCTGCTCTTCCTTTGTAGGTTGGTTTCATGGAAAAACCTATAACGTGCAGGGAGAACCTGTTGATCTGAGCAAGAGGAAGGCTCCTTCTAGCTCCACTCTGAAGAAATCCCCCATGCCTGGGAAGAAGGCTGGGGCCTCTGGTATGCTTCCTCCTGTTTGCTTCTTTATGGTATACTTTGTGTTTTCCTTATCTTGTTTTTCTTACATTGCTAGGGCGCTCCCCCTTGGTGACCGAGAGGGTTGTCTCCGTAGGCAGAGACTCTGGACCTTCCAAGTCCAAGCCGCGGAGATCTGATTTTGAGGCCGGGGCCTCGGCTGCTAAGAGGAAGAAAGCTGCGGATCCTGCTTCGCCTGTTGCTCGTCCCCCGACCCTATCTCGTGATAAGGAGATGGTGGTCGAAGAGGTGCCTTCCCTGGCTGACAAAGGGAAGCGACCTGTTGGTGGTGGTTCCCCTGCCCCCCAGCCGAGGGCGCGGTCCTCAGGTTTGATCTCTACCTTGTTACTGATCCTTCTATGTTTATATTTTCCTTTGACTTGCTTCGCTTGTATAGGTGGGCCTCCGACTTTGAGTCGGAAGGATTTCACACGTCTTACTGATGAAGATGTTATTGGGTCTGAGTGGACTCCTTTCGCTGGTTTGAAGGAGTTCCACCTTGATAGCAGCTCCTCTTTGCGGACTCCTGAGGTTGGCATCCGCGTACTTCGCGGTGCCATCCCCCCTGGCGATCGTGTTGCTCAGCCCAAGTCTCCTGGGGAGACTCGGCGCTTTGTTCAGGGTGTACTCTCTCGTTATGCACCTGTGAGTTGTTCCTTGCTTTCTTCTTTATACTTTTATATTGGTTGTCTTTCGGTTACTCATCCCTTGTTTGAATTGTTAGGGTATGTCTGACATGGTGAACATGTCATCACTCGTGCTCGAGTTATCTGGCGAGAAGAAGACCCTTGAGGACAGCCAGGTCTCTCTGAAGGCGGAGCTCGCCACTGCGGCTGAGAAGGCGCCCTTATCTGATCTGAAGATGCAGGAGCTCAGGGACCAAGTGTCCTTACTTGAGACTACCGTAGGTAGCTTACGCCGGGAGGCTGAGGTTGCATCTTCACTTCACTCTGAGGAGTTGCGGAAGTTGGAGGCTAGGTGTCGGGCGGAGGAGAGGACTGTCGCAGTGTCTGAGTACAAGGCGTCCTCTGCCTTCACTGCTGATTATAGCGCGCGGCTCACCTAGGAGATGAACCAGTTTGGTGAGTATCTGGTTGATCATATTTTCCGCATTGACCCTCAGTTTCCAGTTGGTGATCTTGGTGATTTCGGGTCATACGCTACTGGCTACATGGCTGTCCTTAGGGGTCAGGCTGCTGTTGCAGACGAGCCTGCCCCTACACAGGTGGATGCTACACCTGTGGAGATCGCTACTTCAGACTCCTCCTCTTCGTCCATCTCTGCCGGTGGTTCAGCTTCAGGGGGTGAGGGTGACTCTCCCGAAGGCTCTGATTGATGTGTTTACATCTTGCTATCTTTGTACATATAACCATACTCCTTCTCCCCTTTAATGGGTTGAGTATCTTTTGGAATTGTTGTGGGGTTTGATGTTGCTTTCCTTTGTCGTATTGTGCTGTTGACTACGTGATTCACTTGGCTTTACATTGATACTGCTCATGCTTTTGTATATGTTCCTTTGATTATGGACTCTTCTCTTGGTGTGTTTCCTTTACTTATCCTTCTTTCATGTTTTTCTTCATACCATACCTGCTATTTCATCAAGAAAAAACATTATGTGTTCTCCATATGACTTTACTTTGAAATTACATTCTCATGGGATCCTTCTCAATAATGGTGTAATGTTCTCTTCCGATACCCTTTAAATGGTATATATGGTACTGTTGGACCAAAGATACGCTCTTGGTGGGCGTCGAATCTGATCACGAGACAGGCTCTCGGAGGGCACTTAACGTTTCACAGGATAGGCTCCCGGAGGGCACAGGTTAGACCAAAGATACGCTCTTGGTTGGCGTCGAAAACTGTTCACGAGACAGGCTCTCAGAGGGCACTTAACGTTTCACAGGATAGGCTCCTGGAGGGCACAGGTTAGACCAAAGATACGCTCCTGGTTGGCGTCGAAAACTGTTCACGAGACAGGCTCTCGGAGGGCACTTAACGTTTCACAGGATAGGCTCCTGGAGGGCACAGGTTAGACCAAAGATACGCTCCTGGTTGGCGTCGAAAACTGTTCACGAGACAGGCTCTCGGAGGGCACTTAACGTTTCACAGGATAGGCTCCTGGAGGGCACAGGTTAGACCAAAGATACGCTCCTGGTGGGCGTCAAAGCTGGTAGTTTGAAATCTACCTCAAGATACGCTCTTGGGGGCGTCGAATCTGGTAGTGTTTTTTCTACCTCAAGATACGCTCTTGGTGGCGTCGAATCTGGTAGGTTGCAAATCTACCTCAAGATACGCTCCTGGGGGCGTCGAAATTCGTAGTTTTTGGAAACCACTCTCAAGATACGCTCTTGGTGCGTCGAAGGTCGTAGTGTAATAACTACTCTCAAGATACGCTCTTGGGGGCGTCGAAGGTCGTAGTATGAACACTACTCTCAAGATACGCTCCTGGGGGCGTCGAAGTTCGTAGTTTTTTGGAAACCACTCTCAAGATACGCTCTTGGGGGCGTCGAGGGTCGTAGTATGAATACTACTCTAAAGATACGCTCTTGGGGGCGTCGAGTGTCGTAGTATAAAAACTACTCTCAAGATACGCTCTTGGGGGCGTCGAGTGTCGTAGTATAAGAACTACTCTCAAGATACGCTCTTGGGGGCGTCGAACCTGTCGTTGACTTGACGTCATATCTGTGTAAGGATAACTTCATGATTATATCACCACATTCATTGGAAAATGCCTTTGAAGGAAATTCTGCTCTCTTAAGAGCATTCATGTTTTTTGTACAGATGGGGTGCCTTGGATGGGTCAAGACACCCTTTGGAGGAAATCAAAGATAGTTGTAGAGTTGGAGTAACTTCTTGAGTTCTCCTTCTCAAAAGTTGTTTTTGAAAAACTTGGAAAGCTTGGACATGCTAAGTACTAAATACGAAACTAAGGATATGGGGTGGTCAATTTGTTTGTTGCCACGTACTCCTTCAGGCCTCCATTGTGAATCATTTCCTCCACTTCTATCTTCAGCACCATGCAGTTGTTGGTTTGATTCCCCCATGTCCCATGGTATTCACACCATCCCTGTGCATCTCTTCCTAGGAAGGTCTTGCCCTCCTCCCTGCATGTGGGTAGCTCCTTCTTGAGGTACTTCTGAAAAATTTCTTCTATGCTTACTGTAAGGGGTGTGAATGTGAAGTTTACGCCTCCTCCCAGTGTGTCAGTCTCTCTTTCTTTCTCCGGGACTTCATCCAGTTGCTCCATCTCCTTTGCAAATGCCTTGTCTAGCATTTCCTTGAGCTCTCTCATCGTGCTCGTCATGACCATCTCATAAAGCCCTCCATAGGTCTCAAATGAGTTTGGGTGCATGTTTCTAATGAATGCTTTGACGGCTTCTCCTCTTGTGATGTCCATATTGGCACCATAACTGGAGAATCTCTGGAAATAGCTTGATATTGGCTCCCGCGGCATTTGCTTGATATCATCAATGTACCGAAAGCCTCTTATGATGGAGTCCCTTGTTCTCTTCCCCTCTATGGTTTCTGGCTGCCAAGGTATGGCTGTCACCTTCACAGCCTTGCTCATGTGTCTCCTTGTAGGCACTGTTTGAAAAAACTGCTTGCTCAAACGAAGTGCCATTCCCTTCTTCATCTTTTGTTGCCTTTGTCTCCTTCCCCTCTTCTTTCTATCTTGGTTGGCTCCTACCATGACCACTGCCACTGTGTCTGTCCCATGTGATCCACGTCTCATGGAGTTGACGTAGCACTGCCTTGCAGTGCGTTGATCACCCAGGACTTCTCCGACTCCATTCTCAGTGATGTACTTCAACTTCTGGTGTACGGTGGATGGCACGATTTCATATGGGTTTATGGTTGTTCTTCCTAGGATCCCATTGTAGGCTCCCAGGCTTTCAACCACCAAGAAGTTGACATTCACCTTCAGCTGTGTCCATCCTTGGCCCATGGTCACTGGCAGGGTTATCATTCCCAGGGGGTAGCTTGTTGCCCCTGAGAAGCCAACCAGAGGGAAGTTGACTGGTTTGATGTCTGCCTTTGTCTTTCCTATTTCTTCTAGGACCCTCAAGCTTAGGAGGTCAGCCGAGCTGCCCCCATCCACCAATATTCGCTTTACATCAAAATTATCAATGTCTATTGTGATGACTAACGCATCGTCATGTGGGAAGACAATGTGGCTCTTGTCCTTCTCCGAGAATTCAATCTTCAATTCTTCACCTTCTCTTGGCCTTTTTCTCCACCTTGGCACTGAACTCAATTTGGAAGCGTAAACCTCCCTTGCATTAGCAGTTGGGCCACCCGACGCTGCTCCCCCGTGTATCATATTTATGGTCCCTCTCTTGTTGGGTGGAGGATTGTAGTCTACTTTGCCTTTGCCCTTGTCTCTGTGTGATGGCCCTAGTTGCATGTTGTTGCCCCCATGATCCACGAACTGCTTTAGGTCTCCCCTTTGGATGGCATTGTTGATGCTTAGCTTTAGGCTGAAGCATTCGTTCATGTCGTGCCCGTAAGCTTCATGGTTGTCACACCATCTATCCTTGTGATTCCCCACCATTGGGGCTCTCCATCTTGCAGGGGGTGACCAGAGCTTCTGATTCCGCATCTCTTTGAGGACAGTAGCTGGAGTGGCATTCAATGGAACGAACTTGATGACATTTATTTCTCTAGCCTTTAGTGGTTCGCCCATTTGGTTTCTTTGATGGGGCGGGCGCCATTCCTGCTGCCTTGCGTGCTGAGGTGCCTGGGGTGGCTTACTTTTGTTCGGCTTTGCGTTGTCTTCCTTGGCTGCTTGAATCTTGGCTTTCTTACTTGCCCTGTGCCTCTCCAGGTCTATATGAGTTTTTACTCTTCCTGCAAGCTCCTCTAAGGTGCTTGCTGGCTTCTTGGCCATCTTTTCTGCCAGTGTGGACCCGAAGCGGCCTAGGTTTCTGATGAAGGCTCGTATTATCTCACCCTCAGTGATGTCGCCCTGGATGTCTGCGATATTTTGATTGAACCTAGTGTAGTAACTGGCCAAAGATTCATCGTATTCTTGTTTCACATCATCGATGGAGCCTGTTCCCTTAAGGAGTTTCCTCTCCCCTAGATATCTCTGCAGAAACTTCGCCTTTAGCTGTTCCCATGAGTGGATGCTTTCAGAGGGTAGGCTGAAGAACCAGTGTGAGGCCACCCCTGATAGGGTGTTTGGGAACAGGAGTGCCTTGTATCTTTCATCAGTGGTCCTCCCAAATAGAGAGGCCTCATGCTGTTGGATATGCTCTAGGGGGTCTCCCTTGCCGTTGTACTTTGCAATTTGCACTGTGTGCAGGGAGTCTGGCACCCTATTCATCTCCAATTCCCTTGTGAAAGGGTGGTTCGTTTTGTCACTTAGACAATGCAAGCTGGTTTTCTTTGACTCGTTCATTTTTCGGGTTATCATGGCCTCTATTTCTTCTGGAGTGATCAATATCGGTGTCGGAGTGTAATTTCTCTGATGGCCTCCGTAGTTGTAGATGGGGCTTGCCGGGATCCCTTGTCCGTATTGGTACGGACTGTAGGTGTATCCTTGGTGTCCCTGCTAGGGTGCTTCATAGAATTCTTGCCTCCTTGGAGGTCTTGCTTGTCTGTCCTCCCCCAGTGGGGTGTAAGCCCTGGCGTTCTGCTGTTGCCTAGGAGGCACGAATTGTTGCCTTCCCTCTTGGGGTGGCTCCTGGTGATTTCTTCTTTGCTCCTCTCGCTGCCCTGCTCGAGGGTGCGAGTGGTGCTCTTCTGTTGGGATTTGTTCCTCTTCATGAGCTTCAGTGTGTGTCCCCTGGGTGTATGCCGGCCTTGCATATGTTGTGTGGGCGCGGTTGCCATTCCTTTGGGCCGGCATCCCATACGGGTACCCTTGGGGTTGCGCCTCATAATAATATCCCTCAGGGGGTGCCGTGTGCTGGGACGGCACTCCCTGTTGTTCTCTTTCTCTCTGTGGCCTTCTTGCCAGGGGTGTGGAAGCTGTGGAGGACTCAGCCCCAGCTGGGCGTGAGGGTCCTCCCTCCTGGTTGTTCTGTTGAGGAGGCTGTGGGATTTCTTGTGGTTCTGGTTGCATTGGCTGCTTTCCCGGGTTAGGCTGCCTTCCTGGGGGTATAGGCTCTCTCCTTCGCCCGTTGCCCCCAGGTGGGCGGTGGTGCCTAGACACCCTGCTGTTCGTCATTGCTCGTGTTATAGCCAGGCTTTCTGTCCGAAGCCCACTGACGGCGCCAAGTGTTAGGTTCCGAGATCAGGGTCAACGGGTGGTCGGCTCAAATCTCGTTCCTCACTGGAGATGTGGATGATCCGGTACTCTCGGGTTGCACTGTCTTAGCTTGCGTCCTTCCTTCCTTAACTTCTCTTCTCCTTTCGCCCTGCAGAAGGGGCAGTACCAGGCACAGAGGGGGGGTGGTGCCTGATGAACCCTCTCCGATGCCTAAGTCAGTATCGTTTTTAGAGAGATAAAGCTAGAGAGATGTCAGAGCAAAATAATCCAAATTGCCAAGATGTGTAAATGAATTGTGAAGGTGGGGTATTTATAGGCAACGGTGTCATTAAGGTGACTTAATGACATCGTTAACCTTTAAACACAGTTAATTAACCTTTAAACGCATAATCAAGACCTTAGGACACGGAGAAGGTAGGCGGAATAAACCGGGTGTGGGAGTCCAAGGGTGGTGCCGGGGCCCTTGGGGGGAGGGAAATCCGACCCCCAAGGGTAGGGGTTGGGTGAGGGCACCCAACCCCTCCTAGGGAGGATGGGGTTGGCCAACCCCATCCCCCCTAGGGGAGATCGGGTTGGCTGACCCGATCTCTCCTAGGAGAGATCGGGTTGGTCCACCCGATCTCCCCTAGGGGAGATCGGGTTGGCTGACCCGATCTCCCCTAGGGGAGGTCGGGTGTGGCCACCCAACCTCACCTAGGTGAGTTTGACTCGGCCGGACGAGTGCTTCGGCCTCGTCCGAGCCGTTGGTGTTCTCGCGAAGTGTTCGGGTTGAAGTTTCGATTTACAATCATTAATGGGATGATAAAAATACAACGATTCGGAAGTCAACGGGTTCAAATTAGGCGTATATCCATCAATAATCACTCATATTATAAGTACATAGACGAAAAGACAAAAGGTTGCCTACGATCTCTTCATAAAATGAGGAAGATTTGAGGCAAACCAACATCTGGTTACATCAGCCGTAACTGCAATAGAAATCACATCGTGCCCTAGCCGAACACGTGCTCCAGGAACATATTTAATTGAAACAAAAACAATATTTAAAATATGTCTAATATCCTTAACAATCTCGAAGAGGGAAGGGATGCAGCGTGAGGATGAGGAGTTTATTTGCTCTAGCAGTGAGGTTGAATCAGTGAACAGGATGTGGGAAACCCGTCGTGACGACATTGCTAACAATAACCCTGCCCGACACACTAGTCCTTCCGCCAAAGTGGACTGCACTTACAGCCGAAGTAATGGAAACCGCCGAGATATCCCCACTCTCGTCTAGTAAAATCGCGGCTCCGTAAGTAGTATTATTATGACCCCGGACCACCCCATCACACAAAATCGTGGTCTAGTTTGCGAGGGGCTGAATGCCTGGTGATCAAGGGTCTCCTGATGGGGGGTAGCCCGGGCGCCTGGAACGTGATCAAACCCAAAAGCATTAAGATTATCAATGTGTGCCCCGCCCCGACCTATTGACACCCCTATCTATGGCTACAACCGAACGTAATTAATTTGATGGTACAATTTAAGTCCTACCATATAAACGTGGCCTAACACAATATATCTAGATAGGAATTTCTTTGGGTATATATATTTACAAATAAGATAGGAATTGATACGTGGAGACTATCATGAAAAACAATAAAGACTGGATAAAGCTTCATAGCCCCGCAACATCTTTAATGGACAAGCAGACTATCAAAAGACAAATAAATCTACTGGATTTTGATTCTCATCTCTCTATTAGTAAATCCAGTACTAAATTTCAGATGCCAAAGCTTTGAATGTTTATCAAGTAAAAGAAATGCAAGATTAAAACAATCTATATATAGATGGAAGAACAGATGCATCAACTGATCAAATAAACCAAATTAAATAGTTCTATATATATTCAAAATTATCATCTCCTATCATTTGAAGCAACTTCAGAGCAATTTCAATGGGGAATTAATCGATTTTGAAGGAAAACCAACACTACTGAGATCGATCTTAAAGTACCTGCCTCAATTATAAAAAGACTCGTAAAAATGAAGAAAAGACAATGCTTCCTTTCGCATAGTGGATGAATACGACCGGAGGAAGGCTGTCAGAGGAAGGCGACCGAAGGAACGCAAGCAGCGGATGAAAGCGACCAGCGGAGAAAAGAGAGCGGGACTTATAATGATTCTCTCTTACGGTGCTTTAACTGTGGGCATAAGCTATTTAGGGTTCAAATGTACTACGGTTGTTCATTTGTAACAACAGGACCTAATAGAATTAATGCAGCCATTCCAAAATAAAATCGGATTGTAACCGGTTTGCCTAGAATGATATAAAAGCTGTTGGATTACAGGGAGTAATCACTACGGAAACTTAAACATGGTATGTGCTAGTAATATCAGTTACACAGCGGAAAGTTTACACATACCTCAAGAGTAACCGTAGTCCAAGATCCTTGCTCGAGGGAGTTCGCGATCCTCCGGACGGGACCCGTAGAGATTCTTGTTAGAGAAACCCTACGTGGTGCAGCTCCACAGCAAAGCCTCTGATCGATTCTCGGCACGGGGACGGATCTCTGGAGAGTTTGCTCGAAGGCAATTTGGCACACCTTTGGTGATAGGAATGGTTCGGCCGAACTTTGTGTGTGGGAGGATGGTTTTTTCTCTCTATAACACTTTTGTGAGGGAATTATGATTAATTCTAAAATTTCTTTACCCCTAGTATTAGTTTTGGCCGGCCTATGTAATTGGGGAGACCCAATTTTGGGCCTCCCATGTCAATTGGAATTTGGGTCTAGCCCAATCACCCTAATGTGACATTTACCCAAGTTCATTAGATATTAGGGTTAAAAGTCATTTTGGTACCACATGTTTGCAAAAATTACACTGTTCATACCACTAGTATTTTTTCGTACTGAATTGGTACCATATGTTTCCAAACCTTACTGTTTTGGTACCTCCGTTAGGGTTCCGTCAAAAACAGCCGTTAAATGGCATGTGCCATGCACGTGACCAGCCCAAAACTTTCAATTTTGTTACAATTTAGTCCATCTAATACATCTCTAACTTTATTTTGTTCAATTTAGTCCTAAAACTTCAAAATCAAATCATTTCCCCAAATTGACCTAGCCGGACCTAGCCATGGGCTAGGTCCGACCCTGGGTCATGGTCGCCGGACCCAGGCGACCCCGACCCAGGGTCGGACCTAGCCCTAGGCTAGGTCCGGCTAGGTCAATTGGGACCTAACCCCAATTGAGTTAAATTGGGGCTAGGTCCCAATTGACCTAGCCGGACCTAGCCATGGGCTAGGTCCGACCCTGGGTCGGGGTCGCCTGGGAATAAGATATACTATAGATAAATATATCTTATTATATTTAGATAAATATATCTAGATTAGGAATAGATATATTCTTAGTATATTATCAGATTATGTTTCTTATTATATTGCTATAGATATAGTCTTGTATCTATATATATATAGGTACATGTACTCAACCCTAAATAAGATCAATAATACAATTCTAATTCTTCTTTATGGTATCAGAGCCTTTCTAACTCCAACGAGTACAACTTACAAGCCGTCGCCCACCATCGCCGCTGTTTAGGGGCGGTCGGCACCGCCGTCAACTATGAAGATGTCATGCCGGCCGCCCCCTGGCCAAATCTAATTCAGTTTTTTTTCTTCTTCTTTCTTTTCTAATAAGGCAATAAATCCCTGCTTCCGTATCGACGATTTCTGCACCGATCTTTTGGTACCCGCTCCAACGAGCGTAATTTTTTTATCGGCCCATGCTCATGGCGGTATTTCTATCTACCAGCATCCTCGATCCTACTAGCTCCAACGAGCGAAAGTATTTGATCGCTACACCTGAGGACTCTTCCGTGGCTCCGTGACTAGCTTCAAGCTTTCTGATTGAACTTGCTGCCTTTTTGCTGCCTTTTTGTTGGAATTAAGAGGTTTTCTCCAACGAGCAAATTCCCCTCCGTCGTTTGCTTATCGTTCACCAACGTGAACATCGTGACCAGCAGCATCCTGACCGACTGGACTTCTCCGGGTCTCCGCCATTGCCGACTGGACCTCCGGGCTACCGCCGTGCCGACTGGATGAATATTTCCGGGCTACCGCCGTGCCGACTGGACATCTCCAGGCTTCCGCCGTTGCCGATTGGACCTCTTCGGGCATCCTCCGATGAAGACTGGACTATTGGGGCATTCATTAATATTCTTCGTATCAAGATCGGCATTCTTGTCAGAACGTCCGTCTTGCGGGGCGTATAAGGGAATAAGATATATTATAGATAAATATATCTTATTATATTTAGATAAATATATCTAGATTAGGAATAGATATATTCTTAGTATATTATCAGATTATGTTTCTTATTATATTGCTATAGATATAGTCTTGTATTTATATATATATAGGTACATGTACTCAACCCTAAATAAGATCAATAATACAATTCTAATTCTTCTTTAGTGACAAGTGCCAGACCTAAATCTAACTTATGGCGATTACGTTTTGGAAATGTGGATTTTTAAAAGAGTCGCCACTAGTTAATTAAGGCTAACTAGAATTCTAAATTGCATAAGCGAATAACGAATTAAATACCTATGTACAGAAATTCTGACTCGGGGGTTCTATTACGGAAAATAAAATATATGGTTTAAAATTCCACCATTTGCCATGTTAACTAACTAGTTTTTTTACATTTCAGACTTGTTACATTATCATTAATTTAGAAGAGACTTATCTCTTTTTACTAAAATAAATATATACGTATCAGCATGAATTGTAGGGCATGTTATCAAGTGTTGTTTTTGGACTTTGTGTATTTTCTAGTTTAATTAATTATGAAAGTAATCTTAGTGAGAGAGTGATTAGATAGCTAAGATAAGATTGTTACTTTAATAAATATATGCAGCCCTAACTAAATATGGTAGTCCTGGTACGTTGGGGTAGCAGCAAACCTTCCCAATCGTACTGGGTAATTTGGCCCTCTAGACGGTAATCGTATTTCGTTGAGCACCTCAGGTTAAGATACCGACCAGAATATGGGGAGATATCGAGCAGAGGTCAGGTCCTGGCGGAGAGAACGAGTGGATGGCCCACCGGATCGTGATCGTTGCCTTAAAGCTGGAGATGGCGATGGATAGGTTACCGAGGATGTATATCTATAGATAATTATCTTACAGATAAATAACTATTACATATAAATAAATATTTTTATATATTTTGAATATATTCGAAATATTTTAAAAAAATATATATATTTATTTATTTACGCTAATATGCACATGAGTATTTTGAACACTTCATAACGTGACATATCTGGAAATGACACGTCACGTGTAATGACGTTACGTTTAGGTCTAAATCGAGTGTTTACAACAAGTACTAAATTATAAGAGGGATTTTTGTGCAATTTGCAATTTTTTATTAATATTAGATTTAAATTTATCGGTAAGAAATAGTCTAAAATGGGTAAAACCCGAAACACAACACCGTTAGGTTTTTTTTAACAGATGTCAACAACTTATATCAAGAAGATGTAATTTAGAAGACTGTTTTGGAAGAAAGGTTGGAGTTGGTGGCAGATCCGGTAGTTGAACGCCTGATTGAGGTTGCATCTTCGGCGATTCCACGATTAGTCCATTACATGGCAGCAACAGTGAGGCGGCGACAGCGGTGGTGGCCGTACGACCAGAAGCCCGCTCCTCCGACCATGAATCTCTGTTCTAACACTACTCAAATTCTCTGAGTTCATATGCTCCGATGGCGAACGCCTTTCTTCGAGACGGTTTACAGATTAGGAATGCGGAGCGGCAACGGTGAATACTCTACCACATGTGTCCTTTCAGTGGCGGAAGCGGCTCTGGCTCCCTCTGTCTCTTTCTCTACACGACAGCTGTAATCCTCTATCTATTTCTCTAAAGTTGCTTCGCACTCTCACCGGAACCGCGACGATTTTAATTATTTTCTATAATTGGTGATTTAGGTGGGGCCGGCTTCATGGTTCTTCTGCAAATCATGTCGTTCTTGCTCATCTTCTTGTTGGCGTATCTATTCTTTTCAAGAATTACTATTGCCAGGTTACGAAAGTGACTCGGAAACATGAAGTTGAGTTCTCTGTTAAATCATATTATCATTTGATAACAAGTATCCTCCAGGACCTGCTTCTTGATCTTACTTTGAGGACCAAGTGATAAAGGACTACCGACTACAAGAATATGCTATGTCGATACTGTCACGAGTGACGGTGGAGCAGAAATTTGCCAGCTCCTCCTAATTGCAATAAAATAGAGTTTTGGAGTTGCATGAATGTAACTTGAAGTTTCTACAACTGTAAAACTATACAGTTACCTTTTTTAGCAGTTCAATTTTATTATATTGGTGGTTTATCCCTGGATTTCCAGAGTTATTGTAGCATTGGAAAGAATCTCATTGGATGTATGGACATTTGATCAAAGTTGTCTAAAAAACTCCCAATCCTCAATAGTTGAGAAGTTGATGGGTCATATTTCACCATTTAGTGTACTTGAGGTGTAAGAGCTTGTAATCCACCATAAATAAACTATCAAGTGACATCGGCGAAGCACATTTGCAAACAAATAAAGTAAAACTACCCCTACATGCAGGGACGAATCTACATGTATAGTTACGGGGTCACAGGACACCGCTCAACTCGACCGAGCTAGAGCAAAAAATAAGTAATTACTAATAGGGACCCCGTATAAAAATTGGAAAGGACCCCATATAAAAAAATTCAAAGGAAACAATTTACGTGAATTGCTTAGTGGTCTAGTGGTTTAGGATATTAATTTTAATTGACTCATCTATGGTTCAATTCTCATCGTCCACGTTTTTACTTATATATTATTATTGACAAATCTTTTAACAATTTCGTAAGTATTGTTTACATGGTTCAGTCCTCATCATCCATATTTTTACATATATTATTATTGACAAATCATTTTTCAAATTTGTAAGTACTGTTTTCAATAAAAACATCATTAATATTTATTTATCTCATTCTAAGTTTTACCTTTATTATTATATATATAATCTAGTCTCGTCTATTTTATGTTATTTGTTTTGAACTAGATTAATAAATATTATTACTTTATATATTTTACCGTATTGATTATTTATTTCTTTGATTGATCATTAACAATTGTAATTTTTAGTATGTTATTTATACTTGTATTGGATATTATTAATATTTTAAAAAAATATAATTGAACTTTAACAATTTGTATGGGAAGTTTTGTTAGTTCGACCCGAAATTATATTATATATCCGATCTTTTAGCTATAGAAAATTTTTGTGCACCCACTATCCCCTAGGTCCTGGATTCATCACTGCCTACATGATTGGATCTCAACAAAAGCACTTCACCTTTTCTTACTAGATAGATTCATTCATTCAGATGACAAAGGTAACAATGATTCAAGAAAACTAATTTGAATTCTCAAATTATGGTCTAAGTGTGCATATCCATTAAAACCTGAAGGAGTCAAGTCAAAACGTTGCTATAGATATGCATGTTTGAGTTTATAGAAGCACATAAATTCATTGTCAAATGAGAGCAAACATGATACTAAGAAATATTGCGTGTAATGGAATTAAACAACAAGCTATAGTGGATTATGTGGGTCTTTAATGATGAAAGCATCCGATGCATCATGACTCGCTCATTGCTTCCCACTTTCTTTCCACGGGTAAGAATTCCAAAATTTGGAAGGACCGTCCAAATACAGGAAGCTTCATTGAAAGCTGCTCTTAAGAATATACCTTATGTAACCAAGACGACCCTTTCGCAAGCAACCCCATAATTTATCACCTTGGTCTTGTTTATCTTTTCAAAGAGTAATAAAAGCCACAAAGCTAACCAGATCCCAACCAATAAAGAATTGGAAGTGGTTGTCCTTCATCTTGTCCAAAACTAATCAATGGGTCACCCCTTTTTTCAAGTAACTAAACTTATTTCCATTAACTGTACCATTGCTTAATGTATTTGAGAGTTATAAACAAATATTAAGTTCTTCACCAGAAAAAGAGATCATCAAGTTTTAGGGTTAATCACCAAATTAACGAACCGCTTGAAGATTTACAACTGTGGGTTATTTAAAGACAAACTAGAACTGTCATAGAATTAATACAACCGCCGGAGAATGTTTGATAGTTTTTTTTTTTTTTTTTTAGAATCATCCATTAAAAAAAAAAAAGGTTAAGAACCTATGAAAGGTCTGAACTATCACCCATGTTAACGGGAGATGTCTGAAATTTAAAAAGTTAATAACGGAGGTCTGAAATTTCAGTTTTGTTGATAACAGCTGTTGCGTCCAGGATGAATTGGGTCGTGGGGACGCGTCTGTTCGTATGGTTGTGCGGGTTTTCGGGCGGTAACCCTTCGTCTGGAAGAGGTTGTGCCACTGACGAGTGTTCGGTTGATCCCGGAAAAGTCTGTGTCTCGAAGTACGGTTGTGTCTCAAGGGGATGTCTAAGTCTCAGAAGATGGTGGTCTGTGCACAAGTCCGGATGTCTGGGCGATGGTTCCTGCGCAAAGGACCAATGCTAGCACGGAGAGGGGGGTGGTGCTAGCGGAGCCCTCTCCGAAGCTTAAGTCACTATAGGGCTAAAAGAATAATTTCTAGAGAGAGAATATTTCTAGAGAGAAGTTAGAGCTCAAAATACCAAAGTTGGGCAAATGAGAGGATGTATGAAAATGGGTGGCCAAGGCCTCCTATTTATAGGCTTCCTTGGGACCGGACCCGGTTTTAAAGCGGTTTGATGACGGTTCAAAATCAAGCAGTAACCGTCATCCATATTGGTAATGCGCGAACTTGACTTCTCTACACGTAACGGTAATCGCGGAAACGGTAATCGCACGATACCCGTAATGCAATCCGGACCTCGTCGAATTTGGGCAACTCGGCGAGGTCCGGATTGCCGCACAACCCGGACCTCCGGATTGGGTCCGGTCCGGATGCACGTAAATGCGTTTCCGGACCGTTTTGACCCTTTGGGAGACGTTTTCAAACTGAGATGTAATTTTGACGTGTTTACGAGGCCCGAAATATAAATACGAACCCGAATTGGACATACATCCATCACTTGCCCCCGAGTCAAGTAACGGTTTAGAACCTTTCTTGACTCTATTTTTAAGTTAGGATACGTGTCCAATTTGAGTTTGACGCTAACCTTTCGGTTTTAATCGTTGGTCGGACGTAGACATCTTGATTTCGTCCGTCCTTTGATTTTCCGACCGAATGATTTTGTTTCCTGTCATCACGGTTAGTGCAATAGGGAATGCGCATACGTAGCGTGCAAGTATGGTTATTGTTGGAGACATAAGCAATTAGTAATACATCATGCGAACATGCCTTTATCAATATGCATGCACAAGTAATGGTCATGGCAAGATCGTAATTACGTAATGCAAGAAATATAAACCGTACGCTTTTAAAACGACTTAGCGATTATCAAATCATGAATCATGCGATATGGAAACATGCGCGTAGAATGACGGGTTTGATACGTGCAATATCAAAATAATCACGTACGTAGGAGTAGATATTTAGAAGAGAGGGTGGAGTATACCATAAGTGTTTAGGCGTGAGTGTAGATAAGTTAATCCTTTAATCCTTATCAACAAAGCATCTTTTGGGATATGTAATTACACACATCCCCAACTATCCTTCCAGCACCTTGGGAATTCATTATTCCATCTTCTTTGCAGGTAATTCCTTCATCATTTCCCGAAATTGTTTGTGTGTTCATAATTTCTTCACCGTCGTAGAGCTTAGGCATATCCTGAAGGTTTCGTGTTTAATCCTTGACTTGTTTTCAGCAATTGACACCACCAATCGACTCAGATTGTCACGAGGATTCCAGCGCCGCCTTCGGAATCGCCAGGAGACGCCGGACGCGCCCTCACGCGCCGTCGCGTGAGATCCGCCTTGCCGGCGCGTGTAACCCACGCGCCGCCTTCCCGGGCTCTGCTCGTCGCGGTCCTTACCTTTCCGAAATCGTCTCGACGAGGGGAGTCCATTGTGATACTTTTTGTCACGTTTTGAGGTAATTTGGAAACTCGATTTTATAGGACAACTTCGACTTCATTTCGAATGTCGCCGTATTGTTGTTTGTTTGAGCTATTTGTCGTTGTTGTCGTGTGGAACTGCTTATTGGTGCTTGTATGTCGAATAATTGCTGATTGGTTGCCGTTATTATCGCCGTTGGTCCATGAATTAGACGATTTTTCATTTCCGTGGATAGTTGAGGTAGAATTCCTCGTTTGGACATAGTGCCCCCGTGTCTTAGTGTAGAGGCTTTTTGGTCGGTATGCGTAATTTTTTCCCTTGGTGGGTTTTTTGGTTGACGGGGATTGCCAAATGACTTTAGAGGTAATTGTTTGTCGTTTTAACGCCTTAGAGAAATATTTTCCCTAAGTGTTGCCGCGTTCGATCCTTGCGGTTCGTTGCGTTAGTACCACCGTTTGCATGATAGTCTCTTAAGACGTTAGTCCCTTTTATCGTACGTACCAACTTTGCTATGTGCGTGGACCTTTTGATACACGCGTTGACTTTCGCTATGCGCGTTGACTTTCGCTATGCACGTTGACTTTTGCTACGCGCGTTGACTTTCGCTACACGCATTGACTTTTGCTATGCGCGTTGACTTTTGATACGCGCGTTGACTTCTGCTTGATTTTTGCAGATTGTGGAGCCGTGGTAACCTCTTGTGGAGCTTCCTTCCTTTTGACCAAGTTGTTGCAATGAGTAAGTCTATCCCTCCTCTATCGCAGACTCCCTTTAATTCTGATATAGAGGACGACTTGGAAGTAGACCCGGCTTTGCCAGTAGATAGTGTTTTAGACACCGACGAAGGTGTAGCTGCTGGTCCTTTTGTTGAGGCGTCTCTTGCTGGAGAGACTGAGGTGTTGGTTAGGTATTATACTAACCGCTTGGATAGATCCATTTTCACCTTGTATGCGAGTGCTTCCGGACTCGACGCTTGTACCGAGGCTTTTTACCCCTTTGAGATACTCCCTGATAGCAGTTTAGGAGATGCTACTCCTCCGCCTGTAGATTTATCCGTTGTGTACACATCTCATGTTAGGGAAGGTATGCGGTTTCCCTACTGCTCTGACTTGATTGAGCTATGTAACGGTTACGGGATTTCCCCTTTAGATCTTGCGCCTAACGGGATTCGAGTATGGACTTGTTTTAGAGTGTTGCTTCACCAGCAATCTTGGCGTTACTCTCGCACCCTCTTTCGCTGCTTCTACCAGCTTAAGAGTCCAGACTCTGCAGGATTGTGCAGTGTAAAGGTTCGTTGGCCGAATTTGCAAAGCGATGGTTTTGAGGAGCTCGGTCTTGGAGAAGCCAAGTGGGATTCTAGTTACCGATTAGTCGCCGCAGCGGATCGGTCTGCTGATCATTGGAGACATCATTACTTTTTTGTTCATGATGCGGGAACGACTTGGGATGTCGAGTATGTTCGGAAGTCTGATCCCGCGCCAGCCTTTCGGGAATTTTCTTTGTCGGATAGGGAGATGATAAAGAAGATATACCACTGTCAACAATCGCGCGACTTTACTTGCTTGCTGCGTGCATCCGATCAGGAATTAGTTGATGCTGGGATTCATGTGCTCCCTTATGCAGCTTCAGTATGTTAATCATTTTTATAACCTTTTACCGTATTGCACTGTAGGTTGGTTTGACGGAAAAAGCTCGTCTTTGCAGACGGCGGCCGCTCACAAGATTGCTTCTAGCGGAAGGATTGTTCCCCCTCTTGCTTCTGGAGCATCGGCGGCTTCTGGACGTGGAAAGGGTAGATGGTTTTTAAAAGAATAATCTTCCTTATGTAATATCTTGCATGTTACAAGACTACTGTGACCGTCCCTACTCCTTCCTGTCATAAAGGGAAGGAAGTTGACGGTTGCGAGGATGCGTTGTCTGCCCCCCGCTCGAAGGAGCGGTCCGAGGTGGAACGTTCTCTTCCTTCTGGTATAAGCTGAACACTTGATTGTGTGCTTTTGTGCGCTTTGTTTTTGGCTTTTGCATAACTCTGTTTGGTTTGCATGTAGGGATCCCGCCACTTGGGTGCGGATTTGCTTCGTCCTTTGGAAGGTGACATTTCAGATGGTAAGTGGATGCCATATGTGGCAGGAGATCTTACTTTTCCCAAGAAATCCCAGTTGAGCATGCCTGAAGTTGGCGTGCGCGTTCTTCATCGATCTATTCCTTCTAGTGATCGAGTTGTTCGGCCCTCGAGTGACGAGGAGGCACGCACTTTTGTTGAGAGATCGCTATCTGGATTCACTCCAGTGAGTATCTTTTTTCAATTTGCTATGTTCATTGTTCCCGAATATGTATGCTTATTGTCTCCTTGTTTTCAGGTTGTTTCTGATATGGTGCAGATGGCCTCCTTCATGTTGGAGCTTGTCCAGGAGAGGCGTGCCATTGCTGACAAAGCTGCCACTTTGTCCAATGAGCTTGAGGAAGCTAAGGACGAAGTGCGCCGTCTTTCGTTGAAGAAGACAGATTTCGATGCTCGTTATGATTCTGATCATGCCAGCCTTGTTCAGCTTGAATCTGAGAACGCTGCCATTGAGAAGGCAATTTCTGATAACGCGGGCAAGCACAAGGTTGCCTATCGGAAAGTGCGCGAGGAAGAAATGAAGGCTGGCATTGAAGAGGGACTTAGCAAGTTCCCTTCTACTCCTGGATTTGACAGTGCGGTTACTGCTGCTGCCACGGCGAAGGCCGCTCCTATGCTCAGCGAGTTTGCTGAGGACTTTATTCGTAGAGTGAGCATTCTTGCTCCTGGCTTTCCTTTTGACAAGTTAGGGCCGTACGCAGAGTCTGCTGTTGGGCAAGTTGCCGAGCTTCGTCGCTTAGATACTGCAACATCTCAGTTTGCATTTTTGTTTGGAGAAGACGGTGGTGGCACTAATGTGCAACTTCTGCCTGTTCCGCCCAGCCCTGTCAGGGATGATGGGATCCTTTGATTTGTGCCATCTTTTCGATATGTTGAACTCGTTATGAGTTCGCTTGCCCCCCGGCTTCTATGTTTAGAAACTTGTTGGAGTTGTTCTTTGATTGTTGCTTGTGACTTGTTCGCTTTGAACTACGTCGTTTGAACCTGCTTTATACATAGCAGTTTGCATGATAACTTGTTAGTAATATTTCATACCGTTATCGCTTACTGTGTTTACTGAACGTGGATGACTAGTAGTGTAAACGTAGTCCCCGTAATCGTGACCAATAGCCACTTTTGATTCAAGATTGTTTGTACGATGCGTTACGCATGTTGTACGTTTTCCTGCATAGCTTGTCGCTGTATCTGTCGAAACTTGTCAAGTGATTCGCGTATAGCGACTTAACAAGTAGGATGTTTGAAATGTGTTATCTTAGCTTGAGCAAGATACTAGTTTATACCGTCTCTTAGTTCCACTCTAAGGCGACGTTGTACAAGACTCTACTTGTAAATTTTATGAGTTTTAAACAGGGTGCGCACCTGCCGGCGTGTATCAACCCGCGTTGGGGAAGCATACGTTAAAACCTTTTTGGGTTTTGAAAGATTGTTTTGTGAATCCTAAAAAGCTTGTTTGATAAAATGTTTGAAAAGGTGTTAGATATAAAATATTTGATAAAGTATTTGGCAAAATATTTGGTAAAAATATTTGTGATACATGATTCCTGCGTCCAGGGACCATGTAACACTTTTGAGAGTATGAATTGTGATGCATGTTTTCTGCGTCCAGGAACCATGCAACACGGTTTTGAAAATCTGTAGTACGGAAATGTCATCTAGCAAGAGGACTTCTGCCGTATAGAGTGAACCCTACCCAGGAATTCGTAATATGGGATTGTCATCTAACATGAGGACCTTCGCCATGAAGAGTGAACCCTTACCAGGAATTCGTAATATGGGATTGTCTTCTAAACAGAGGACATTCGCCATGAAGAGTGAACCCTTACCAGGAATTCGTAATATGGGATTGTCATCTAACCAGAGGACATTCGCCATGAAGAGTGAACCCTTACCAGGAATTCGTAATATGGGATTGTCCTCTAAACAGAGGACATTCACCATGAAGAGTGAACCCTTACCAGGAATTCGTAATATGGGACTGTCATCTAACCAGAGGACATTCTCCATGAAGAGTGAACCCTTACCAGGAATTCGTAATATGGGATTGTCATCTAACCAGAGGACATTCGCCATGAAGAGTGAACCCTAACCAGGAATTCGTAATATGGGATTGTCATCTAACAAGAGGACCTTCGCCATGAAGAGTGAACCCTTACCAGGAATTCGTAATATGAGATTGTCATCTAACCAGAGGACATTCGCCATGAAGAGTGAACCCTTACCAGGAATTCGTAATATGGGATTGTCCTCTAAACAGAGGACATTCACCATGAAGAGTGAACCCTTACCAGGAATTCGTAATATGGGATTGTCATCTAACCAGAGAACATTCGCCATGAAGAGTGAACCCTTACCAGGAATTCGTAACATGGGATTGTCATCTAACCAGAGGACATTCGCCATGAAGAGTGAACCCTAAACAGGAATTCGAGCTTGTTGTGGCGTGGTATCGTTGTCTATCAAGAGAACTTCTGCCACTTATGGGGATCAGTCCCGTTATTGTATTTGCCCATCCTGTTCTGAATCCAGGGAATGGCTATGAACATGAGGATTTGCCTCTAAAAAGAGATGTCACAGCATGTCATTTTCTAGAAGTAAACATGGGGTTTGTCTTTTCAAAGAGGATACCTCAACATGCCACCTTTGGTAGTAGGTCTTGGTGTTAATCCAAAATATTGCTTGTAGATGACGGTTCTTGAATAGTCGTCACCTTGAGTAGAGAATTGCTATAAGTTCCTTTTTTGTAGATAATCCGCAAATTGTCCTTGCGTCTTATAAGTTGGCTGTGAACATAGCGCAATGGCTTTGTGTTGCCGGCACCTTCTTGAGATAGATGCCAATTTATGAATGGAGGAATAAACTCCTTGTTGGTGTAGGTATGCCAATATCATCCATTATGTGTATTTACAGTCTGTTGTCTTTGAAAACGTCTTGAGCTTAACTCCAAGTTTTTGATTCTATGATGATACCTTTTGATGTGATCATCAATATGAGTAAATTATTGTTGAAGATAAGTGTTGTCATAACGCGTGATAGATTTTGCTTGCGCATGGCATAATATCTTGGATTATTGATGTGAATAATAAACGCGTAGTTTAGTTGCTTCGCGTTTAATCCAAAAATAGCGTGCAAGAGATAGATGTGTACCAACAAATGTAGATTGACTTTATTAGATACTTGCGCGTGTTTACATTGATTATACTAGAAACACTAAGAATGCGCAAAGTAGTCTGAAAGATAGTTGTTTCTCCCGTTTCATTATTGCTGATTTGATGACGATGTCGCGGAGTCGGTTGCAACAAATCGCCTTAATGCACCTAAGCTCGATGCATTCTTCAATCTCCCATCTTAATGGTAGACACATGTTTGTGTTGTGCCCCTAAGTTTTATGGTACTTGCACCATTCTCTGATGTTGTTGCCCAAGAAAGCCGTCTTCAGAACAAGTGGACTTGGGAGCTTGTTTTCAAGTAGGTTGACGTAAATGTCTTCAGCAACCGTGTTTAGCGGTGTGAAGATGTTGTCGATATCGATGCTTGCGTCTTCCTGTTTGTTTGTTTTTGCTCGAACTCCTTTGTCCCAACTGAGGGGTGTACCCCACCTCAGTTCTTGTTCGCATAAGACTGCTGTCTCAAGCTTATCCTTTAGATCTGCCATGGTTTTTGTTGTTCGCCATCCATGAGTTCGTCCGAAGAGAAGGAAAGATCTGGCGTTCATGTTTGCATAGAACACGCTTATCACTTCTTCTCTTGTTGCTTTCGCCGATGAGGCGTTAGAAGCGAATCTGATGAAGTATTCCATGATTGGCTCGCCTTCTCCCTGCTTGACGAGCCATATCTGGTGCCATGGCGAATACTGGGTGCTTTCTTGTGGGTTCCAAACTGTAACAGCTTGTTCCACCACTTGCTTCTTTCTTTCATCAACAACTTTCTGCCTCTTGAAGGAATTTATCATTGTCACGTGGAATTGGTGCTTTGCTCTCAAGGCATTGACGTAACAACGTCTTGTGGTTATCTGGTCGCCTAGCACTTCCCCAATCCCATGTTCCGTAGGGAACTTCATCTTTTGGTGGACAGTGGAGGGCACGATCACATAGGGGTTGATCGTTGTTCGTCCCAAGATTCCGTTGTAGGCCCCGAGAGATTCTACAACGACGAAAGTGACGTTGACATGCAGTGCTCTCCACCCCTGGCCAAGGATGACAGGAAGCGTGATTGTACCCAGGGGTTGTGTGGCTGCTCCGGCGAAGCTGACTAGCGAAAAGGTTCCTGGGGTCAAGTCTTTGACAGATCTTCCCAGTTGCTCTAGGACTTTGACATGTAGAATGTCAGCAGAGCTTCCACCATCGACAAGGATTCTTTTTACATCGTATCCGTCAATGTCCATGGTTATGACTAAAGCATCATCGTGAGGGTAAACGATATGCTTTAAGTCTTCCCTGGAGAATTGGATGACTGCGTCTTCTTGCTCCGGTTGCTTGCGCTTTCCGTATTTCGGCAATGTTGCTGCTTGGGATGCATAAATGTCCCGAGCATTAGACACTTGTCCTCCTGCGGCAGGTCCTCCGTGTATGACGTTGATTACACCTCGCTTAGCTGGCGGAGGGTTGTCATTGACCTTCTCTTTTCCCTTGTTTCCTCTTTTTGATGACTCTGCTTGAGCCTTTCTTGGGGGGTTGTCGCCTTGATCAACAAATTGCTTCAATTCGCCCTTGAGGACGAAGTTGTTAATGCGGAAGCGTAGACTGACACAGCTGTCGGTCTCGTGGCCGAAGACCTCGTGGTTTTCACACCACTTGTCCTTGTCTCTCCCCAGTGGCCCTTTCCTGAAATTGTTCGGCTCTTTCCACATATTCGCGTCCTTCATCTCTCTCAATATTACAGACAGCGGGGCATTCAAAGGAATGCAGTCGGCAAGATTTACTTCCTTTGGCTTCTGAAAATCTCCTTGAAAAGGTCTTTTTGGCTGAGGTTGCCAATGTCTTCCTTGTTGACCACTTGAGTGTGGTTTTGGTTGGTTCTGCTTTGGATTCTCTTTTGCCTTTGCCGCAGAGATTTTTGCCTTGTTCTGACTTCTGAACCTTTCGAGGTCCACGTACTCTTTTACTCTTGCGGCTAGCTCCTCCATGGTTTCGGCTGGGCGCTTCGCCATCTTTTCTGCTAGGGCATAGCCTCTTCGTCCGAGGTTTCGAATGAATGCTCGGACATTCTCTCCTTCCGTCAGGTTCCCCTGAATATCAGAGATATTCTGATTGAAACGGACATAGTAGTCGGCGAGAGATTCTTCGTTTTGTTGTTGGATGTCGTCCAGAGCACCTGACCCCTTTAGCAATGTGCGCTCGCCCATGTATCGTTGAATGAATTTAGCCTTCAAATCTGCCCATGAAGTGATGCTTCCGCATGGCAGCGAGAAGAACCAGTGTGCTGCGGTCCCGGCAAGAGTTTGTGAAAACGTCATTGCGAAGTGATGTGGGTTCTTTGTTCTGCCTAGCAGGGAGGCCTCATGCTTTTGCACGTGTTCCACTGGATCTCCTTTTCCGCGATAGAGATCTCCTCCAATCCGGTACAGTGCGTCTGGGACGCGACTGTTTACAAGGTTTTCTGCGAACGGATGTGACGCCCTTTCTTCAAGTGCGTGCATACCCTTCATTTTTGTTCTTCATCTTCTTCTCCACCATTTCTTCTAACATCTCGGCGGTTTACAGGCTCAGCGTAACCTGTTGAAGGATTTTGTCGGCCATTGTTGTGGTAGATGTCGGATTGATCTCTGCTTGTGGCCTGGAAGGGATCATCCCTCGTTGGGTGCTGTGGGTGGTAGAATGGGGGCTGCCTTTCATTCCTCCAATGACGGGCTCCTTGGGAAGGAGTGTATGACCGTGCAGCTTCATATCTTGCGTGTTGGTTTATGCCCTGGAAATGAATGCCGTGGCGAGTAGTGTCTTGCGACACCTCTCTTGCTGGCGCGGCATGCTCTTGGTTAGTTGGAGGTGGTTGAGCAGCATATCCCTGGTTTTTTAGAGACTCGCGGAATGCGAGTAACTCTTCCAACGCAGCCATCATGGAGTAACGGTGGGCATTGTGTTTGCTCCCGTTCTTTGTTCGCCTTGCGGCATCTCCGTCTGAGATTCCTCTTCATTCACCTCTGGCTCGAAACCAGGTGGAGGTGAGTGATGCTCATTACTTGGCTCTCTGTGCTGTGCGTCGGGCACATTGTCAGTTGGCAAGGATGAAGCTACGGAAGTAGCTCTTGGAATGTGGGAGGGTCCCGACTGACTTCCAGCAGGCATTTGGCCTCCTGTTCTTGTGTTTGCCGGGGACTTCTTGGGACGTCCGGGTCTTTTCTTTATGTTCCTTGTGTTCACCTCTTCGGGAGGTTTGTGATCACTCGTCATGATTTTGCGGTATGGTAGCTTCTTGTTCGAATCACGTAGACGGCGCCAATGTTGCGTCCAGGATGAATTGGGTCGTGGGGACGCGTCTGTTCGTATGGTTGTGCGGGTTTTCGGGCGGTAACCCTTTGTCTGGAAGAGGTTGTGCCACTGACGAGTGTTCGGTTGATCCCGGAAAAGTCTGTGTCTCGAAGTACGGTTGTGTCTCAAGGGGATGTCTGAGTCTCAGAAGATGGTGGTCTGTGCACAAGTCCGGATGTCTGGGCGATGGTTCCTGCGCAAATGACCAATGCTAGCACGGAGAGGGGGGGGGGGGGGTGGTGCTAGCGGAGCCCTCTTCGAAGCTTAAGTCACTATAGTGGGCTAAAAGAATAATTTCTAGAGAGAGAATATTTCTAGAGAGAAGTTAGAGCTCAAAATACCAAAGTTGGGCAAATGAGAGGATGTATGAAAATGGGTGGCCAATGCCTCCTATTTATAGGCTTCCTTGGGACCGGACCCGGTTTTAAAGCGGTTTGATGACGGTTCAAAAGCAAGCAGTAACCGTCATCCATATTGGTAATGCGCGAACTTGACTTCTCTACACGTAACGGTAATCGCGGAAACGGTAATCGCACGATACCCGTAATGCAATCCGGACCTCGTCGAATTTGGGCAACTCGGCGAGGTCCGGATTGCCGCGCAACCCGGACCTCCGGATTGTGAGCAATCCGGACCTCCGGATGCGCGTAAATGCGTTTCCGGACCGTTTTGACCCTTTGGGAGACGTTTTCAAACCGAGATGTAATTTTGACGTGTTTACGAGGCCCGAAATATAAATACGAACCCGAATTGGACATACATCCATCAACAGCGGTCTCCGTTAGTTTTTTCCGTTAAAACTAACGGAAGTTGGTCACATGCTTGGCATGTGACCGGAAAAAAAAAATTTCAAAAAAATACCCTTCTATCAAGTGTGCCCCTCACATGCTTGAAGTGAAAAGACCAAAATGCCCTTGAAGCCACCACGGCTCCACCAACCGTATTCCGGCGACCACCAACCGTACTCCGGCGACCACCACCGTACTCCGGCGACCACCACCAAGGCTCCAATTGGGCCCAAATCGGAGCCACCGGCCCCGATTGGGCTCCGATCGGAGCTCTGTGGCTCTGGCCGGCGCCACAAATCTCCGATCGGAGCTTTTTTGCTGAGGTAGTGGCCGGAGTCGGGTCGCCAGAGCCGAGGTGGTGGTGGCCGGAGTCGGGTGGTGGTGGCTGGAGTCGGGTGGCGGTGGACGGAGTTGGGTGGTTTTAATTTGACTTTAGGGGTAAAATTATAATTTCACATTTCCTTAAGGGTTAATACATCGTTTGGTTACTTACGTTTGACAATGTGATCGTTTGGTTCAAACATGTACTTTTTAGTTACCTATGTTTGTAAATGTGACAGTTTAGTTGCATTTTGATGAAATGTCCAAAATACCCTTTCTATATTCAATCTTTATCATGTTCTCCATGTTATTTATTGACTTCTTCGTCAATTTTATTAAATTTTTCATATTTTTCATATTATTTTTTTCAAAATTGAACGCCAGATTCGAATCTAGTTTTTAATTTTAACAAATGAAAAAAAAAAAATCAAATTTTTTTTCGATCTCGGAGTTGGAAAAATTTAATTGCTGGGTTTTGTATGTGTATAGTCACATACGTACACGTATACGTACACCCATCTTTGAATTGTAATACTAAAAATTCTGATCAATCTTCAATTTTAATACTAAAGAGTTTTGATCAATCTTAGAGCTTCAAGATGTGAAATTCTCTTGAAAAAAAAATTAATTGAAGGGTAAAAACGTCTTTTTATAATCATTTAATCACGTTGGGTCAAACATAAGTGACTAAATGTAACATGTTTGAACCATTTAATCACGCATTGAAACGTAAGTAACCAAACTATCACGTCAAAAAACAAAACTAACCATTTGATCACATTGTGCAAACATAAATAACTAAACAATGTATTAACCCTTTCCTTAAATAAGATATTAAATAAAACAAAATATTAAAGGGGCAAAAATGTTATTTCACACAATTCTGTTAAATTTAACCCTAAAAATGGACGGAAAACCTCAAATCAACAAAATTAAAATCTCAGACCTCCGTTATTAACTTTTTAAATTTCAGACCTCTCATGTTAATAGCACTGTTTCGACTGTCAAATTTTACAATTTTTCTTTTACTGTCTAAAATATAATTGAAAAAACATTTCTAAAGTAGGCTGATTTGAGTACGGGAGGTATAAAGAGCATCTTAGCACCGGAGGAATTCCTTAGTTATCAAAGGAAGAGTTAACGATGTTAATTTTTTTAGATTACTAAGGTCACCGATGACCGACCCGAAATTGATCCGACCCGCTATTAAAAATTAAAATTTTAATATTTGTAAAAGTATGAATGCGATTCTAACAACTACCAGGTTGTAACATTCGGGTAACCGTTTCATTTTAGGCCTACGCCTACCCGTCTTTAATTATTTATATTATATATTGTTTATACCAACCCGTCTTCTTTATACCATTGCCTACTTTAACCCTTGGCGCCCTTGACCCTCAAGCAGCCACCCATGACTCCTTACCTCTCCAAAAGACATGATACTACTACCCACTCTCCCTCCAATACCACCATATCTCCTCCAAAACTTACGAAGATACTAACTACATACCCACTCTCCCTTCAATACCGCCATATCTCTGCATAAGTTACGAAGATAGTTTCACAAACGGATCCAACAAAAACAACAAGTTACAAACACTATGCTCAAAAAACTTGTACCAAAAATCAACACTGCCCAAACAGTAATAAAAGACATATTAACCCTATTATATATCTTGATAACATGATCATTAAAATTCGGGTTAATAGGTCTTTTGATACATCATGTTTGACGATTTTTTACTTTTGAAGCAACATCTTTTTTTGGTATACTTTTAGTGCAAGAGTGGTGATAGAACCTTCGATTTCTAACCTCCGAGAGTGTCCGACTGTGACACAGGGCAGACATGGCAATTTTTTACAACTATAATGGCATATTTGAAAACAGACACAATCTGAGGTTGTCATGATTCCAACTCTTGGAATCTCGATCATTTTCCTTTGGTGCAATACGTTTGCAATTTGTACCGCTTTTGGTACATCCGTTAGTTGACCGTTAGTTTGATTGTTAAATAGTCACGTGACTTGCACATGCCTAGCCACACATTTCTATTTTTTTTTCATTTTAGTCCTCAAATTTATTGTCCTAACTTTTATTTTTTACAATTTAGCCCCTAAACATTTGCAACCGCACCCTAGGGCTAAATTAGCCTAGCCATGGTCCGACTCATGGCTAGGTCGAACCATGGGTAGGGTCACCGAACCTGGACGACCTTAGCCATGGTCCGACCTAGCCATGGGTCGAAACATGGCTAGGTCAATTTAGTCTTATGGAGCTAGGCATGTGCAAGTCACGTGACTATTTAACGGTCAACTAACAGATGCACCAAAAGCGGTACAAATTGCAAACGTATTACACCAAAAGTATAAAAAAAAAAAATGTTGCGCCAAAAGCAAAAATCGTCAAACATGTTGTACCAAAAGACCTATTAACCACCCTTAACAGGTCTTTTTGTCCACGATGTTTGACCATTTTTGGGTTTGGTCTATGATGTTTTTTTTCTTCCTAGTTTTGGTACCATATATTTGCAGATTTTTTTTAGTTTGGTCCGACCGTTAAATTCCGTCCATTTTTTGACATGTACAAGTCACGTGATCCACCCTAAACTTTCAATTTTGTTCAATTTAGTCCCTCTAATACTTCTCTAACCTTTTTTTTGTTCAATTTAGTCCCGAAGTTTCAAAAATTCAATTGGATCTATTGTCCAATTGGGGTCAATTTTGAAACTTCGGGACTAAATTGAACAAAAAAAAGGTTAAGAAAGTATTAGAGGGACTAAATTTAAAGTTTAGAGTGGATCACGTGACTTGAATATGTCAAAAAAATGTACAGAATGTAACGGTTAGACCAAAACTAGAAAAAATCTGCAAACATATGGTACAAAAACTAGGTAAAAAAAACATCATTGACCAAAACCCAAAAATTGTCAAACATTATGGACCAAAAGACTTGTTAACCCTTCTTTCAATCATGAGTACATATTGTGGTTTTCGTCTCGGTTATGTTAGCTAGTTCACTAAACTAGGCATTAGGGGTGAAACCGGACCGGTCGGACCGGTTTTTTGCTTAGTTCGGTCGGTTATCCATATTTTCGGTCCGGTTTTTTTCCTTAAAAAAATCCGACCAAAAAACCATGTGAGAAAAAATAAACCGTCCATTGGTAGTACGGTTTTTCGGTTCGGTTTTCGGTTTAAACCGAAAATCCGAAATTAACAATTATCATTTAAAATTCTCGTTATTTTCATAGAATTTATCAAAGCGAAATGAAAAATAATGTCAATTATTATAATTAAATAAATCATAAACCAAAATTAGAAAAAATAATATTCATAAATGCTTATTTCATAATTTTTATAAACCTAATGAATTAATTATATTGATTAATATCAACTAATATAATATATATTATATATATTTAGTTAGCATAACGGTCGGTTCGGTCTCCACGGTCCAAAAAAATTAAAATCCGAACCGGACCGAAAAACCGAACTAGAGTAAAAAAATCCGACCAAAAACCAAACCGTATATTTCGGATTCGGTTTTTTCGGTCCGGACCGGATCGGTTTTCACCGGTTTTTCGGACCAACCGGATTTTGGTTTCACCCCTACTAGGCATGACCTAATTACACCCGGAACCGGTCTATAAGATAGAGTTTGCTTAGTATGAAACCACCTAAATGAAACTATTACAAATTACAATACACTCACACAAAAGTATGGTGGGATTAAACCAAAAAACACTACGCATCGGATCGGTTTAATGAAGTGTTCTGATAAATAATCCTATCTTTTTCTTCTCTGTTTCCTTCGGCATTCGAAACAATCGGTACAAGGAGACTTCTCATATTTAGGAGAAGGATTAGAGGCATGCACCTTGCTGGCAGGGACTTTGAGATCTTCTACTAGTATCTGCCTTAACTTTTCATTCTCTTCTCTCAGCTCCTCAATGACCTGCTGGTGTTTCAGAACCTGAAAGTATATTCAAAATCAGGTATATAGCTTATAAGAAAACTACATTGTTCGATGATAGGTAGATAGATTCTTCTTTGAATGCCAAAGCCAAATTACTGATGAGAATCAAGCTTACCATTTGCATCATGCTGTTTTCCGATCGCAAGCTTCCAACCTGCAAACAAATTATTTTTTTAAGGATTTATGATGGTTAAGTAGCTTCACAGTCACAAGCAAGGACGGGGACAAGAATTAACCTCAGGGAGACAAGAACTACAGTAGGGGCAGATAAAAAAAAATCAGGGGGCAAATCTAAGACTTGAAATGAAGAAATTGAAAATAAATATAGTTTTCCAGGTCTAAAATTGCATAACACTGAAAGTTGAGGGAGACAATCGTCCCTGGTTGCAGCACAATATCGATATAAAATTCAAGTAGAGAAGTGACCAGATGCTCAAAACTAGAAGAGCAGTAGAAAATGGCTGCAACAGCAACCAGATGCATATAAATATTCCAAATTTTATAAAATGAAATCCCATGATCAAAATATATAAAAGTAAAAGTTTAGCATTGCTATCTCATTTTCCAAAAGAAGTACAAACTCGGTCTAAGGACGACATAATATCTTTGCATGCTGAATGAATAAGATCAAAATCACATTATACAATGATATCACATGTAAAATGGCATTTCCAAAACAAAAGGCCATACCAGATTGTTTATTTCGGCATCACCATGTTTCAAAACCGGATCATTTAGGAACTTGTTAAGAACCATTTCAGTGCGGGTGACATCAGGTGGTTCGACTGGAGAGCTATTGGATGCAAAACCAGGGAAAGAACCCATCCCCATATTCCCATATCCAGGTACAACTTGGGATGTATCTTGTGGTCTTGCAGACAATTGCATCATATTTCCAGGTGGTGTTTGATGCAACGATCGACCCATCATCCCCATGCTTCCCTGAAGAGAAGCTGGAAGAGCTCCTTGACTGATAGCTAAATTTGGGGATATTCCAAACTTCACCATCATCTTTGTCATTAGTTGCTGCAGTAAATTGTATTTTTGTGTTATATACTCTATGTATGGCACTTATACAGTACAACACAAAGTTGGTCAATGAATGCTCACCATAGCACAAGATTGGACCTGGTTAATCACCCCGGGCTTCAAAGCAAGCCCTGCCATTTAAATATGAAGCTTTCATCTCATCAATAGAGTGTTTTATTCATTTGATCACCATATTAAGCCATCCACATACCGATACCAAAGCCATGGCCGAAACCAACTCCACATCCAATACCAGCTTCTATATTTTTAGCCCCAACCTTCTTCAACTGCAATATTCGCACAAAATGGAGATATAAGTATAACCATTCGGAACTAACAGGTACTGCAACTAAGAATGACAATTAGTTTGTACATTTGATCAAGAGAATGACTAACATTCTACTTACAGCGTCGTTAACATGTCTGGTAACACCGGAAAAAGCATCGGTTGCACCTCTCGTGGCACCCATTACTTGGTTTACAACTGGTATTGCACCTATTGGGCAGTTCCAAAAGAATTTTAGCTATGATTCAACAAAAAACAGCAATGCTAAAGCAATGTAGCTTCGAGATTTTCATAGGGGAGCATGCAATTGAACCCGGCAAGCAAATTTCCATGTAAAATATAATAAGAGACACTCATAGATATCTAATCCACTTAAGTAAATTTCTACTCTTAGATATATATTACTACAAAAGCTTCATGCTAATGAAGTACTCATAAACAAAAACCATATAAAAACAATCAACGCCACAATAACCGACCAGCCAACATTCTTAAGTTCTGCATTGATGGAGAATATCCAATCCAGCGAGTACCCTGACATTGCTTCTTAGCATCATCACGTTTGGACTTCAAAATGGTTGCCAAGAGACCCAAGTCCATTATCGATCAATTATCAGCAGAAATTGGAAAATGTCGCAAAATTCTGTGTGAAGGGTGGAGTTAGAGGGGGTACCCATATTTATAGGGCGCCCAACGCCGATACCAACACCACAGCCGACGCCAAACCCTGTAAATACTTGACCCACTTTGAAAGCAAACGGATTCTGCATTTTGATTCCTTGAAACTGCCTTTTCTGAGTGGTTACCACTGCGGTACCGCCGCTGTTGCTGAAGCTCTCGACGGTGGTGGCGGTGCTCTCCATACTTCTGCAGGACTCTTTTCCCACGCTATTCACTATTCGAGCTGAATTATAGCGGCAGAGAGAATCGCCTGTGAAGCTGAAATCGGTATCAGTGCGACTTATACTCTGCTTCATGAGCTTGGGAATGGATTCAGGCAGAGGATTAGCAGTCGAATCAAACAAGTAGAAGAAGCGGCCATTTATTTGGTTCTACATGATCTCTACCTAAGAAGTCCGTTGCTAACCAAATGTCAAATTCAACATTAGACTGTCAAAGATAATTAGCCCCTCACCTCAACCTTTATTATTTTCCCTTTAGGATCAATACTTTTGCCTATCGAGCAAATGCTTCTATTTTAACTTGTAAGAGAATGTTTTGGATATAAAATCGAGAGAATATCTATCTTCTACAAGAATCATGCTTGTGTTGGCTCTTTCTACATTTTTTTATTGTCTTAAATGTAAATTATATATAAAAATTGATATTATATACAAATATTAGGTATAGTTACAAAAGTTCATACTTTTAAAGTTTTACATATGTTATAATTAAGTTCACTATAATAATAAAAAAAAGCAGAAGCATGATACTCCACCAGCATGGTAGAAAGACCCTTGAGTATTATACCTAAATCCAAAATTACATCCGTTCATAGTTTTGACCAAAAATGCATAATTTGCAGCAACATTATACAGCCAGGCAAACAATCAGTGATGCTGCATAAGTACAGAAAGACTAGTATTACTTTCAGTGACTAATTTGTATATTACATTGTTGGCTAATTAATTCATTAAAGGCTCATATTCGAAGTTGGTTTGTTCAAGCAGAGGCCCCAACCTCACCAACGCTTGGGAATAATCACGTTATTCGGAATGGAGCACACTATCCCACTGCAGAAGCGACGCCACAACATTTGCACAAACCGTGAGCGGAAGGATGTGAGGCAACCTCTCTTGCTCGGATTCCTTAAGGGCGTCCTCAAGAGAAGACCCCGACTTCATTGCTAGTGCGAGCTTTGTTGCCAGAACCACCGAATCCTCCAAAGCAAAACAGGCGCCTTGGCCAAGGTTCGGTGTAATTGGGTGACACGCATCTCCGACCAGGACCACGAGTCCAGAGGATGCTGAGGTTGTGACTGTAGGCCACAGCCATCGGTCCACTAATGGGGTTCTCATGATTGTCTCATCTGAGGTTGCATCAATGATCGATGTTACGTAACTCTTCGGGCCAGTTACTGACTAGCTTGGTCTTTTAGTATTGCCGGGTCGGTGATTTGAGGACCTGCAGTTCAAGAATTGAAAAGAACTAAAACGCAAGTTTGTTTCTGAGAAACATCAGCTAACACTTAGGTGAACTGGTCACATGGTTAGCTACTGATAAGAGAGGCGACACACAGAAAAAAGACTTTTGAAGTTAACTTGTGCTAGTGCTTGATATATTTGTCTTTGAAAGTAGAGATCAGGAGCTGAATACTCAATTTTATACCTTTAGTTGAAGTTTTAACACCTATGATGTAGCCTTTGTAGATAGTATAGTTTAGATAGACATCATATCATATAATACATTTAATCAAATATTCATGTGAATTATGATTCATCTATGAAAATATTGAATATAGAAGAAGTATAGAAATGTTTATGGCCTGAATTAATAATCATTAGTATTGATGCAGCTATAGTTAGGATTTTTGAAAATTGTGCAAGAATAATAAGTGACCTGGAGAAGGGCTGTTGAAGCACACGAACCAGTAAACTTTAGTGGGAGAAATGGGAACATATCCAGCACGCAGTCCCCTCCCATAAACATAATTCACTCTGGCTGGGTTCAAAAGGCTGACTATTGGGATTATATTCGAGTCCCCAAAAAGCATAATATAGCCAACATACGTTGGTTCAAACAACCCAACCCATCCATTTTGCAATTGGAGATCGAATTCCATCGCAACCAATAACAACCAGCTTATAGTATAAGAGACATAAGCAAAGACTAAGGGGGATCAACGTAATGTGAGATTATAGGTAATATGAGTTGTAATGTGAGATTACTTAAAATGTTAGATTACAGTGTTTGGTTGTGCTGTAATGTAGAGTGTAATGTTAGATTATAGTGTTTGGTATGTGTTGTAATGTGCATTGTAATGTGACTTTAATATTATTATATTAATTTATAGAGAGTATATTATATCTTAATATTATAAGATTTAAAAAAATATATATTTTGTCAACAACTAACTTCTTAAAAAAAAATTTGTGGTTAATATTATAGTCATTTATGAATTATTAAAAAAATAATTGTAAACTCAATATGCACAACTATTAAAATTTTAATAATTAAAACATTATATTTAGTTTCATAAGATTATTTTCATAAAAAATGCATTGAAAAGATTTTACTCATTTTATACGAACATCATGTGCATTATTATTTATTATAATAATGAGTTATGAAGTAGATAAAAAAAATAAAAATAAAATAAACTACTAAAAATAACAAAATTATTATCATAATAAGCTATAATGATAATACAAAGTATTTTGTCTATTTAATAAATATTAATAAAATAATAACACTCCGTAATGTTGGACGTAATCTCACATTACATCCGTCTTTGGATGTAATCTCACATTACGTTGAATGGAGTTTGGACGTAATCTAAGATTACAATGCACATTACGTCGTTTGGCAAACCAAACAATGTAATGTTGATGTAATGTGAGACGTAATGTGGGATTATATCCCACATTACATCCATCCAAAACACCTCTAAAAGAACAAATGCAAGTTATAAGAAGAGGGAATATGAATTAACCGTTGCTAATACTAGCGTTCCATCAACAAGTTCTAGCAATGTTTCTCCATCTTCACTCTTCTCAATCTTAAGATTCTTAACTAGCGTATAGTTTCGGGTGGAAGATGACTAGCGAAAGTCTATAACAGAGAGCTTTATGGAAGATGCCTAGAGTTTTGTGCTCAACTATAATCATCATGGGTACAAAACTCATTATCATATCCGCACCACACTATAATGGTGCGGTTAACCATTACGGTAAATAGTGTGAAAAATCATAATAATTTAATTTTTACCGCATCATTGTCAGCTCTAACTCGAGCCCATTTCCTAACCGTGCCAAGTGAATAGTTGGGATAAACTCGAACATTTGAACCTCCATCGTTAGAAAAGAATGTACAGCATGTTTGGTTCATGGATTTGGAATAGGAATTGGGAATGGGTAATCCTATGGTGTTGTTTGGTTATTAAATTATGTGGAATAAGTATTCATAATTCCCAATTTTGAGAAAATACTTAATCCTAGCCTAACACATAGGATTAAGTATCCCAAGTTTGCTAGAATTAAAATAAATAAACAAAAATACTATTTTAGCCCTAATTTATTTATATAGCGTCTATTCCAGAACAAAAGATACATCCGCAGACCTCACCGCTGCACTGCTGTCGACACACTGCTTCCAACGTCTTGTTGCCGCCTGCTATTTACACATGTTTCTTCTTTATTATATATATTAAATAATATAATATATCATGTAGGTAAATCTAATTAAAAGTGATCATTTTACTGCTATTTTACAGCATATCATACTTCTAGTTATTTACGTACATAATTTAGTTTCTAAATATTTTACAGCATGTATCTTACAATTTTTTTCGCCATTTACATACATAATATGTTTATTTTTTTTTAAATAAATTGTTTACACAATCCGTTTTTTTCTTTTTATACATAATTTGTTTACACAACATGTTTCTTGGTATTATATATATTATATAATGTAGGTAAATCTATTTAAAAGTGATCATATTTCAATTCAACTAATAATTATAATTTAACATGTTATTTTTATTTATAATATATTATATTAGTTATAGTGAAATTTACAATATCTCAAAAATTGTTTAAAAAATCATTTTTAAACAAAATAATTGTTTTTGTAAAAAAAAATAACCATTAGAAAAAAAAATCAATTTTTTGTTTAATAATATGTTATTTGTATTTTTCATATTTAATATTACTAATTTAATTAATACAAATAGTAAAATGGTATATGATGGATATACGTCCAATTTGAACCCGTTTTAATTCAGACTGTCTTATTTTAATCACTCCACTTACGATTACAATTCAAAACTATGACCCAAACACATTACCCACAACACGAACGGCCCGAATGAGTAAAAAATGCTCGCCCGGATTTGTCCGCTGGCCCGGTCTCACTTAGGTGAGATCGGACCAGCCTGGACCAATCCCAGGCCTCGGGGGTCAGATTTTCCATCCGACCCCGAAGGTCCCGGGACCCTGCCCAAATGCCAGTCCCCCTCCCCGGGGTGTGTGTGGTGTCCCAAACCTTGCCTTGGGGATCGTTCCTCACGGCGTACCAACACCTTTTTTACCTATCCAACACTTAGCCAATTTTGTTCACCTCTCCATGCCATTAAGGGTTTAATCCCATCGTTATGTGTTAATTAAGTACATTTAGGGATTAACGGTGTCATTAAGTCACCTTAATCCCCCCCGAAACCTATATATACTGCTCAAGTTCAATTCATTTGGTGGATGTTATATCTTTACTCGTTTTAGCTCTGTCTTCTCTCTAAGATTTTCTTTCTCACTAGAACACCATACTTACTTAGGCATCGGAGAGGGCTCACCAAGCACCACCCCCCCTCTCCGTGCTCGGTATCGCCCCTTTGTGCAGGGTAGCGAGGAAGAGAATGACGGGACAACCTAAGGAGACGGATCTCATCTTTAAGCAGACGGATTACAAAAGACTACCACCTACCCGTGAGAAGTGTTGATCGGATTGGAGACCCGCCGACCCGAGACACACGACTTAACACTTGGCGCCGTCTGTGGGTTTTGAACAAAAAGCCTAACTATCACGAGTCAAATAGAAAACATATACGTCATCCAATGAGGTTATGGGGCAGGCGGTGAATCTGCAAATGCAAGAGAAGCATACATGACACAAGTATGAGATAGCACAATCAAAGGAAAGCAAGAGAAGGAAAAGAGAGAAGATACAATACATTTACGGAACATGTATTACCAAAGAACAACGACGCCTTAGTCATAACAATGAAAATCACTGACATGGACATAGGTAGAATCCTAGTGGATGGTGGAAGCTCACCGAGCATCCTCAGCAAGAAGGTGATTGACATATTAGGTGTGAGACCAAGTAGCATAAAACAAGTGCACTCCCCCCTCATAGGATTTTCAGGAGAGCCAACCTACCCACTAGGGGCAATCACACTACCAGTGACACTAGGCACATGCCAGAGGCAGTTGAAGATCAATGTTCATTTCCTTATTATTGAAGGAATTAATGAGTACAATGGAGTTCTAGGCACCACTACAATTAACAAATGGGGCATAGTGCCATCAACACCAAATCAGAAAATGAAGTTTCCCACAAGTGAAGGAATCGGGGAGGTAAAAGGAAATCAGAAGGTGGCAAGGAAATGTGCAAGGATTGCACTCGGCAAGAAAAGGAAAACAAACAAGGAGGTCCTATCGATAGATGAAGATCCAAGGGAGGATCAAGGAAGACATGCACCTATGGAGGAACTGAAGGAAATACTGATAGAGGAACCCAAAAGAAAAGTGAAAATCGGGACTGTCTTGACTGAAGAAGAAGAAGAAGCGCAAGTAGTAGCATTGCTAAGGGAATATAAAGATCTGTTCGCTTGGTCACCAAGCGACATGCCTGGGATATCTGATGATGTAATTTCATACAAGCTCAACATAGACCCGACAACGCGTCCAATAACACAGAAAATAAGGCCAATGGGGGGTAGCGAAAAATAGTTATCCAAAAAGAGGTGGACAAGCTACTAAAAGAAAATTTCATCAAGGAGATCAG
Organism: Clarkia xantiana subsp. parviflora; assembly: GCA_036873135.1. NCBI lineage: Eukaryota > Viridiplantae > Streptophyta > Magnoliopsida > Myrtales > Onagraceae > Clarkia > Clarkia xantiana. The sequence goes on along the minus strand of JAPTYO010000002.1, from coordinate 22,887,846 downwards.
GTTTCAAACACGGGTTGCAAACCCAGTACTAGTGAAAAAGTCGGGCGGAAGTTGGAGAATGTGCATCGACTATTGCGACCTCAACAAGGCATGCCCTAAAGATTCGTACCCACTCCCAAGGATAGATCAGTTAGTGGATGCAACGTCAAGTCACGAATTAATGAGCTTCATGGATGCATACTCAGGGTACAATCAAATTAAAATGTCCGCCGAAGATGCCTCCCACACGACATTCTATGCCGACAGTGAAATATATCACTACACTGTGATGCCATTCGGACTCATAAACGCGGGGCAACGTATCAACGAATGGTCAACAAGATCTTCGGGAACATGATAGGGAAGACAATGGAGGCATACATTGACGACATGATTGTTCAGTCCAAGAAGAAAAGCGACCACGTCGAGAACCTTCGTGTGACCTTCCATCTAATTAGATACCCCCACCTGCAGCGATCTCTTCCTCCTCATCAAGAGCTTAGAAGATTCACCAGCTGCAAGAATACACCTTAGCTCAAAGATGATGAAAAGAACGTCATATGAGTGGGATGAAAAAAGTAATTCGCTCATTTTTCTCAAACAACGAGAGGAAAACCAAGCGCAGGGGGCAAACACCCGAGAAGGAAACCCTACCACCTAAACAAAACACTTGAATATCAAAGAGGCAAAAGTAAGTCAACAGTGACGAAAGCTAAAGCATGGTCCCACCACCATGAGGTCACAAGAGTCAAGTGACAAAACAACGAATGAGGCAGTCAAAAGGAAGAAGAGAACCTAGAACGGACCAAAAGAAGTAAAGTCGTGCTTCTAAGGAACGACGTTTACGCTAAAAACAATCTACGTACCTTGCCGTGGCACGCACCCAAAGAAGTAGAACCGACCGAAGAGCCCGATCACCGAAGGAAAAAGGATAAGGACAACGAGAATGAGGTAATCACCTATTCCCTTTTATAGTAGAGGAAATTAGGGTTTTCAGAACCTCTGAATCTACGTCGTTCAAATCTAAAATGGAAAAATCCAAGGGTCGAAATTAAAGACTAATGTCTTTATCTTTTTTCAAATATGGTAAAGATAATCCTTTACTCAAGTTAGCATTTTATGAGCAAATATTTCACGTTCCCATACTTAGAAATTTTTCGGACCCGGTCTAGATGATTTTTCACAAAACAGGGCTCACCCCGCATGTGAACGTATTGATTATGATAACATGAAATTAGATCGCATTAGTCCATATTCATGATTGCATTGAATCCCCATGCATGTACATGTTTTTAAAATACATATAAGAAAAGATCGGATTTTTATATCCACATTTTTCGGACACGTGTCTAGGCGCGTGCACTTTTTCTCTAGCGTTTATATTTCCTCTATTTTGGAAACTGAGAATAAGGCCCGGAAAATGCGCCTACGGACCAGCGAAGGATTAGTCAAGAGGTAAAATCACGGTTTCAAATTGCGCGTGTCACATCAAAAAATAGAGTCAATCAAAGGTTATGCCATTGGTTGACTCGGGGGCTTGTGATGGATATACGCCCAATTTGAACCCGTTTTAATTCGGACTGTCTTATTTTAATCATCCCACTTACGATTACAATTCAAAACTTTGACCCGAACACATTACCCACAGCACGAACGGCTCGGATGAGTAAAAAATGCTCGCCCGGACTTGTCCGCTGGCCCGGTCTCACCTAGGTGAGATCGGGTCACCTGGCCCAATCCCTCCTAGGAGGGATTGGTCCAGCCTGGACCAATCCCAAGCCTCGGGGGTCGGATTTTCCATCCGACCCCGAAGGGTCCGGGACCCTGCCCAGACGCCACTCCCCCTCCCCGGGGTGTGTGTGGTGTCCCGAACCTTGCCTTGGGACCGTCCCTCACGGCGTCCCAACACCCTTTTTACCTGTCCAACATTTAGCCAATTTTGCTCACCTCTCCATGCCATTAAGGGTTTAATCCTATCGTTATGTGTTAATTAAGTACGCTTAGAGATTAACGGTGTCATTAAGCCACCTTAATCCCCCCCGAAACCTATATATACTGCTCAAGTTCAATTCATTTGGTGGATGTTATATCTTTACTCGTTTTAGCTCTGTCTTATCTCTAAGATTTTCTCTCTCTAGAACACCTGACTTACTTAGGCATCAGAAATGGCTCACCGAGCACCACCCCTCTCCGTGCTCGGTATCGCCCCTTTGTGTAGGGTAGCGAGGAAGAGAAGAACGGGACAACCTAAGGAGACGGATCTCATCTTTGAGCAGACGGATTACAAAAGACTACCACCTACCCGTGAGAAGTGTTGATCGGATTGGAGACCCGCCGACCCGAGACACACGACTTAATAGTATATATGTTAATTAGGTTCTATTCCATTCATTTACGTATAACATTGTATCAACCAAACATTAGATTTGTAATCATCATTCTCTATTCCGCATGTTAACCAAATAACTTTATATTAATATTACATATTCCTTATTCATATTCGGGTCTTTCTATCATGATCCGAGAGCACCATGTTTTTTGTACTTTTTTTATATTTTTCTATTGCCCTAAAGATGAACCCTAAAGGGAAATTGATATTATTAATAGTATGATGCAAATATTAGGTGTGGTTAATTTTTTTTTTTATTTTTAAAGTTTTACAAATGTTACAGCTAAGTTCACCCAAGTAATAAAAAAATCAAAAGCATGGTGTTCTTGGAGCATGGTAGAAAAATGCTTCATATTCATTATTCAAATTAACCAAAAATGCCGGTAAAGGAAGTTTGAGGATGCAATACACCGACGTCACGAGTTTGAGGATTAAATTGACCGACCCAGAAAGTTTTCTTTTACCAATAATTAATTAAGTCTGAAAATGGCTGTAATCTCCGTGTGTTGTTTACTATAAATAAATCGTTCCTTTCTCTCTCTCCCTCTCGGTTCTCTTGCTGACTCTATCTCCTCGCCGGCGAAGATTCAACTGTCAGCGTCAAAATATTGCCGGAGAAGCAATTCCCTCTTCTGATCAATTAATCGAAGTGCCAGTTTTTCTGTTAATATCGCCACCGGAGAGCCATGAATCCCGAATAGTAAGCTGTTTTCCTATTACCCCCACCAAATACCTAATTTTTCTGCAGAAGCTATCTAGTTATGTATGTTCTGTTGTTACGTGCGGTGGAGTTTGTTTAGATCTGCAACTTTTTTGTTTGATAAGAATTGCGCGAACATTGTTTACTTCAATTATGCATGTGGTGAAAGCATAAAGCCGCCTAGCCTTTAATCCGCTAGCTTTTTGTACTGCCTATACGATCTGGATCTAGGATCTATTTTCCCATCAGATCCGTTGACCGATTAGGATCGGTTAGTTGATTGAATTGACAAGGAATGATCACCTTTTTTTTTTTGCAGAATGTATTCTTTTATATAATTAAACTGCAGTTGATCGCTGAGACATAATAAATTTATCCCCTTTACAGTGATTACTAAGAAAATTGTATTCTGATTAACCCATCATTGATCAGTGGGAACCGTGTCAACAGGCAGAACTGGTATTGTGGTGATAATCAGTATTAGTTTAGGTGACTTTTTGTAGTTTCTTTGATGAGCGTATGAGTATAACCTTATTCTAGTCAAGTTTACCATGTCTTATTATGTAAGCAAGGTGGTCTTTGAATTTTCATGTTGACATCTCAATGCATTATTCTTAATGCAGTGATTATTTGTTCAAGCTTCTGCTTATCGGAGACTCTGGTGTTGGTAAATCATGTCTGCTCCTGAGGTTTGCTGTAAGTTCAACACTTAATTCTTAAGAATTTATGCTTTCTTTTTCTGTGTCATTATTTGTCTGGATTTGATGCAACGATAGAGTATTGTTGGGTAAGTTGTTCTCATGGACCCTCCATAGCTTTTGGTTTCCATGTTGCCGCTATCATTGATCATTAGCTGAAGGTGATTAGTAAAGCTTTGCATCCAAGATGTTTACCTTTTTTTTCATATGCTGGGATAAGAAATAGGTTGACCAGATACAAAGTCTGATTGAGGGAGAAGTTGAACCTTTTAGTCGTAGGGCTGAGAGCAACTAGAGGTTATTTTTATGCCGAAAGCGGGATAGAGTACTGCAAACTGATGTTATATACATAAGATTCATGGGGCGGCTGATATTTTCATAAATCCTACTCTGAGTAAGGTTGCTCCAACTGTGTCAAGAGCTTCATACCTCAATATTATCCATGATTTGTTTAATAGTAGTATATTCATTTCGCATAGAAGCCTAATATGACCACTTTTGATATGATGACCTCTTCCAATCCTTCCAAGTCTCTTGGAATATTGAAGTACCCTTGGATATTGTATCTTAGCTGCTCTTGATTCTCGAGATGGATTCGTGAATGATTTCTTTTTTTTTTGGGTTGACAGGATGATTCGTACCTTGAGAGCTATATCAGCACAATCGGTGTTGACTTCGTAAGCAATCAATCTGCATGTGTCTTGATATTAGAGTTGTGGTTTTTACTTACTCTATCAGTCTATCTAATCACTCTGATTGTCGTCCTCTCTTGAATGCAGAAAATCCGCACTGTGGAGCAAGATGGGAAGACGATCAAACTTCAAATTGTATGTTCTGTAACTGTAACATTTTATCTCCTTAAATAAAGAACCTGGTGCTTCATCGTTAATCTGTTTCTGCAAAAGCTCAACAGATTGAAATTTGAAGTTATGAATTAGCTTGTTGAATGTTGGCCAACATAAAAAATAACTAATTGAATGGGGGTATATGAGGTGCTATAATTAAGATAAATTGTAAATAAATTATCTCCCAAGATTTAGCATAATTGTGACGGAAAATGTAGGTTTGCATTAATATTTGTAAGCTCAAGTGGCTGTCATTTCAGATCCAATTCCCTAGCATGAAGATTTCGTGTTTTAAGAAAATGGTGTTGCTTATTGTGTTTCTTTCTTTTGTTTGCGAATGCAGTGGGACACTGCTGGGCAAGAACGTTTTAGAACTATCACCAGCAGCTACTACCGTGGTGCACATGGCATCATTGTGAGAAGAACATCACGTCTTTCCTATTTTTTGTTGTTTGCACTATTGCTTTGTACTATTGCTTTGAACTTTGAGCATGTAATTGAGGTCTTGATTGTATTGTTTGTTTGTAGGTTGTGTATGATGTTACGGACCAGGAGAGCTTCAACAATGTGAAGCAGTGGTTGAGCGAGATTGATCGCTATGCTAGTGAAAGCGTGAACAAGCTCCTAGTTGGGAACAAGTGTGATCTCACTGACCAAAAGGTGGTCTCCACTGAAACAGCCAAGGTAAACTTCCACCTCCTTTTTTTCTTTTTAGATCTTATTAGTATTCTATGAACATATTTTTACTGACTCAGTTTTTACTTGAAGGCGTTTGCTGATGAACTCGGGATTCCATTCATGGAGACTAGTGCTAAGGACTCCATTAATGTGGAGCAAGCTTTCATGGCAATGGCTGCATCCATCAAGAACAGGTAAGATGATGATGTTTACTTGACCTGATTATTGTTATATTATGCTGATATATCGGTGAATGATCTATGGATATGGTAAACGTGTAGAATGGCGAGCCAACCAGCCCTGAACAATGCTAGACCTCCGACAGTGAACATTCGGGGGCAGCCGGTGAACCAGCAGGGAGGTTGCTGCTCTTCTTGAAGATGTTGCTGCATCTTGTTAGTGGGTGGGTGTTTGGAATTGAACAATGAATGGTTCTATCTAGTCTTCTCTCTGAAAACCTGTAAAACTAATGGATTTGTTTCGAATGTTCAGATTAAACCACTGTTTGTTTTTTATCTTCTATTCTATTACATTCTATTATTCAATAGACATTGCTTCTTGTGTTGTTGGAATACCCGCTGTTCAATTACTTCTCTATTCTTTGTTTATGAGTCTTAGTCCTACTAATTTGGTATCAAACGGAACCAACCACATTATTAATTACCATACGCCTTTTGTGCACAATTTACACAATAAAAACATTTTTACAACTTTCAACATTTCTTTTGCTAACTTAACTAACGTAGACGGGCAAAAGACTGAACTGGCATATCGTGTTTTTGAACATCACTGTTACATTTATTATGTGTTTCGTGTTTGGTAAACTTACAGTAACACACAAATTGCAACAACTCAGTTGACAATAAATTTAGCAAAAACCAAACAGAAATGAGCAACTAACTAAAAGGATTTCTCCATCTAATACAATCAAAACTGAAGCAACATGGACTAGGAGTCTGAGCCTGAGCATAGGCAATAAACACCAAGTATCTAGAGATTTACACTCAAAGAAAGACCAAGTACCATCATCTTCATCAAGGAAAAGTTTCTATCACAGGAAAAAATGTAATTTCCTGTTAGCAGCACCTACCATACCATTTTTCTCAATAATAATAAATAAAAAAAAAAGAGGTCTCTCAAGCAAGCAAAGAAAATTAACTGTGACACTAAAGCAGAGAGAAGGCAGCAAAATGAATCATTTGCCCCCAAGTGAAGGGAACTGGTTTGGGTCTTCAATCTTAGGAGCCGGACCTCTGTAACCACCACCGCCGGATCCTCCATCCCTGCCACCTCCTCTGCCGCCACGTCCACGACCACGCCCTCCTCCTGCGTACCTCTCTCCATCAGCAGGCTTTAGGTACTCTTGAATGCTCACAGACTAGGAAGATGCACAAAACAGTCTTGTCAGAACAAAGTAAACCCCTCTTCTAAGCTTAGAAATTAACTGACTTTCCATAATAGCAAGAAAAGTTCAGGTGGGCAACAGTATATAACACTCCAAAACTAGTTATGTAAGTAGAAAAAAGTAGCAAAGAATACCACCTTCTTTGCCTTTGCTTCTTTCTCAGATGTACGCTTATCCTTCTCAGAGCCCTGCAGATAACCCACAGTAATGCTGATTTTCATCTCTATCTATAAATCAAAGAAAAATCAATTGAAGCATAGGTTTGGACTGACCAGCTTGATAAATATTTCATCATTAGTCTTCTTGCTTGAAAGCTGTTGCATTTTCTTGAGATCTTTGTCCACCTCTACTTTCCTCTCTTCTGCCACATCAGCAAGCAAAGCCTTCCTTTTTTCCTCTAGCACTTTCTGGTACTCCTCCAAAGTCATTTTCTATACATCAAGGGAAGATAGTCAAACCAAGTTAGAGAGCAACATGACAGGTGTCTAGATTAAATATGAATAGGAACAAACAAATTCCGATATACTCTAGATCAACTAAAATGTTTTATGAAAAGCTAATATGTAAGATTAATGCACCTTTTCTTCAGCTTCCTCTTCAGCTCTCCTTGCAGCATCCTCTTCAGCTCTCCTTGCAGCTTCAGCTGCTTCCTCGGCTATCTGCTTATCAGTTTTCTCAATCTCAACAGGAACTTCCTCAGCTTCCCTATATGAGAAGATATATATTATGTCAAATCAACACACAAAATGAACATGACTTCATATTTGATCTGTTGCATTGCATAAGCAAAAGTTTCTTACGGAGCAATATCATCAGTTGGAGTTCCCCAGTTTCCACGTCCAGCACCCTCACGTTTAAACTCATTCCTGAAGCAAGTGATTGAATAAGATACTAAATTAACATGGTCAATCATATAATAGAAAAGTAAAATTACATGATTTTATTCAAGAAAACTGACCCTCTTCCAGAGCCACTGTGACGGTCATATGTCCTTCGGGGCCGTTCACCCTCAGCAACCTCTCCATTGTTGAATTCACCCTGCCTGCCACCACGAGGGGGGCCACGGGGACCGCCACCTCCTCGCCTCTCATATGGTCTCCCTCCATCAACTTCCTCAGAAGGCCTGCGACCCCCAGAAAATCCATCATTACCTCCAGATCTCGCTCCATCATTGCCACCATATCTCCTCCCATCATTGCCAGAATCTCGCTCATACCCACCACGGCCACTTCCACGGCCACCAGCGTATCCTCCTCGTCCACGGCCTCGCCCAGTTTCAGTCTTAGCCTCCCTCACTGCAAATAGAACAGCAATACAGGTAATTAGGTAAAGATTGCTAAAACATGCCAGTATAACACCATATAAATAGGCGAGTGACAAGCACATTCATCATACGAGTACAACACAAAAACAATATGTATACACACACTAAAAGAAAGCATATCAGTACAGAACTACTGGTTAATGGAAACTCCAATCCATCACTAATTGCAATGCATAAATTGTTAGCAAGCATATATATTTTGAAGGCAAAGTAATTAAAGCATATGTGTTCAGTTGGCAGTGTCAATCTTCTCCATTCGACCAACCACAAAGCAAGAAACTACAACATGAAATGAAATTCAGGGGCCACATACAATATACTTCATTCTTTACATCCAACGAATCATCGTAATAATGAAAGGACAAATCTAAACTCACCAGCTTGAGCAGGAGGGATTGGGCGTGAAGGCAGCTTGCCTGCTGGCTTTCCCTGCGGGGCGGCGGCCGGCGCAGCAGCCTTCTTCAATTTGTCGAGGCTAACAGCGGAAATGAGCTGGGCCGGGTCCTCGCTGTCATCCACCAAGAGATCGAACGGGTTCAAGGTCGCCATTTCGAAGCGCAGTGTCTCTCACAAGCTCACACTAAAGTGTCAAAAAACACAACCAGCAACTAGTTGAGCCTATTGTTTATTCAAAGCCATGTATTGAGGTGATTTAAGGCTAAGAACGGCGTAGAAGAGATGTCGACTGAGAGGAGACTGTAGAGTAAATGGAGGACTCTGAGAAAACCCTAGAGGAGCAAGTAGCCTGAAGTAGAAGAGAGAATGAATGAAGAAGAGTGTGGTGGCGCAAACCAGAATCTAATCTTAAAGCGTTAAAACCCTAGAAGAAATAATTTGCTACGATAGGGTACACTATAAAATATGTGGTCCTACCGTATATTAAGGGATGGATGGACGGTGTCAGATTTTTGGAATTTATATATATTCCTTTTGCAAATATATTTTAGGTCAGATTAGATTTAGAAAATATAATATGGCCAGGTCAAGGCCCATTTACATAATAATGCCCATTACACTGCGTCCGAAAGAAGCTACTTGCTAGAGTTCTTTTAAGTTGCAACTATAGGATCCATTATTTAAAATATACATAAATGTCCAACATTTTAATTTTAATGAATACAAATTAAGTAAAAACATTGTGAATGCTCTAACATAATTGTTCATTTACTTTCTATCATAAAAGATAATGGATAGTGCACATTTTAATTGCAACATTTTGAAACTTCCAAGTTGCAGCATGTATTAAGAAAACCTCGGGTGCAAACTGCAAGATAGTTTATAACTTGGAGGGTTTGTAGGCCATTGCATAAGTTGGATGTTTTTTGGGCCAAAATTATCCTGAAGAATGAAATGTAAATCGGTTTGCTTAATTCCACTAATGGGCTTTATTTTCTGTTGTTATATGTGCATATAGACTGGGCCGATCAATCCAGCCTACGACAGCGTAAATAAGAGCCCAATAGGAGAGTCTCCTCTTATTAGCTAGCTAGTAGTAGTACCACACCGATAAGCTGCAGAAACAAGCATGCTTCCTCGTGGTATATAACATGCGGTTGGGACACTGTATTACATACTTACCTGGACGGGCTCGATGGGCGAACAAGAAGGCTCATGGGCTAGGTTAGTGACCTCCATTGCACTTTGGAGGGGTGCTAGCCTAAGATCTGCCCAAGCGGCAGAGTCTACGTCATAATTTGTGGCAGAGGGGGTTTGCGTTCGCGCAGCCCCTACCAAACCATAGTTAAGTTTTGAATGGTTTAACACTGAGTTTCTTTGGTGTTTTGACGATCAAATAAATAACTAGCTCTCATATGTGTTGTTCTTAGACAGTTTTGTTAACTTTGCGAAGTTGGTCCTTATTTGACAATCAAATTACGTATTGTTTAAAGAATTGCAGCCAGACATTGTAACTTACATTTTCATCAACTTCAAGTTAATTTTCTATCATAAAAAGGATGTAACTTTACATTATCGTCAATTTACATGTTTCAATTCGATTATCATTCAATAACAGGTTATTCATTGCAACAGCCAAAGATTTCAGAACAAAAGTTGAACATAGATCAAATTGACATAACAAACATTCGATTTAGAATCGTGGAATCCTTCTGCAAACACAAAAAGCCACTATGTACATACATTCCATTCTATCACCAGCAAAATCCCAAGGTGAGACCTTTAAGTCTCTTCTTACTTACTTGGCTGCCAAGGAACTCACTCCTCTGCAACTACCATTTCGCACCCCTTTCTTCTTCTTCCCAGAACCACCCAATCTCATATCTTCCAACAACTGCTTCATCTCCCTATTCTCCTCCTTAACTGCCTCCAAATCCTTCTTCATCCACATAGATATTTCTCTATCAAACTCCGAATCGCCAACCTTGCTACCACACGCCCCTTCCACTTCAGCTTCAGCAGCTCGTTCGATTTCAATCTTTTGAACTTTCAAATACGGCATCGTGGCGGAATCACCGAAAGGTAGATTCAACCCCCACCTGAGTTTCACAGCATAGCTTTTGGTAATCGGCAAGGCGGTTCTTGCCTGAAAAGAAACACCAGGAAATAGAGCACTGCCATTGCTTCTACTCTTCATCGAGACAATTGATTTGCCTGTGGCTGTAGTATTTTCCACAGGCTCTAACTTCAGCTCCTCCCAGTGATTGGAAGATACCTGATTTCCAATCCCACCATTCTGGCTCTGCCCTAGGGCCTTCGCGTTCAGAGACTCCATATTCAGAATTCCTCCATCCGAAAATGGATCCAACACAGTCGAGGATTTCAAATCTGGAATTTGATTGCTAGGGCAAGGATTGGAAAAGACGGATTTGCATAAGCAGAAGTTTCCGATCCGTGGCTTGAAGTGTACAGAGAAAATCGGCACGCTAGGGTTTGGATTAGAGAGAGGGAGATGTGCGCGGAAGACGAGAGGGGAATCAATCGGGGAGCCGAACGAGCCGAGACCAGATTTGAGGGTGAGCGCGAATTGAGAAGCCGGCGGCCCGCTAGGGGAGTAGGAAAACTTCAGAGATGGTCCGGAGGAGAAGGCGGATGAGAGAGATAAGGACAGGTGGTCAGAGGGGGTCGTTGTGGCGGTGGCGATTGTAGAAGTGAAGGGATGGCTGAGGACAGAGATCGGGATCTCCGCTTTGATGATCGGGAACCTGTGGGGATGGCCGCCGGGATCGGTGACGTGACGGATTCCGCGGCGGTCGTCACCGTCGGGTATCTTCACGGAGAGCTTCATGGCGGCCTTAAACTGTATTTTATCCCCCAGTAAGGAATCTGAGTGGCACAGAGAGCTTGCAGTCGGTCAGTCAGTCGAGGAAGAATAGTTTGACTCCAGTTTTTAAGATTCAGTCCTCAACTATGGGTTTCTTCATTTTTAATCCTTCCATAATTATTTTTCCAAATTCTTATGAATTTAAAGTCTTTTTCCGGACCTTTCTACAATGCTCTTGAAGCACCATGCTTTTGCCACTAATTTTTTTTATTTTTCTATTACCCTTAAGGTGAACCCCATAGGGAAATTGATATTATTAATAGTATGATACACATCTTAGGTGTAGTTAAAAAAATTCATATTTTTCATACTTTTAAAGTTTTACTTATGTTACAATTAAGTCCACCATAGTATTAAAAAAACCAAAAGTATGGTGCTCCCAAAGCATGGTAGAAAAATCATCTTCTTTTTGTGATTGGTTGTGCTCACAATAATTTATTTATAAGTTTCAAACAAAGTGATTATAATAAAAGTAAAATTTAAACTAATATGTTTTTTTTTTTTTTCAAAACTAATAGGTTAAAGATACTTTATACTAAACTCTTCAAATATAGTAAATACGAAATAAGCAGAATCATATTACAAACAGTTACATTAACGCAGTGAGCAGAATAAATGCAAAATTATGACATGGATTAGACCAAATTATAATACTCAAGGATCATTTAAAGACCTTGCTCTTGCACACACACAACAAACTAATAGCAGATACAAAGATTATAATTCCATCATCCCTTTTTAGATTCTCATGATCTCAAAACCACAAACCCTTATTTGCCATTGAGACCCTCTAGAAGAAGTTGGAGAGTTAGCTAGCTTGAGGAACAGTGGAGATTCTTCTTCTTCTTCAATCTCCTCCCTTATTTATATCACAAAATGATGTTCAAATTTAGACATCATAGTCATCTTCTTCCTCATCATCATCATCCTCATCTACACACCTCCCCTCCATTTTAATACACTTGTACCACCTTGCACACGCAATATACACCACAAGATCCACTGACGTCAGCGCCGCCAGCAAGAAATAGAATCTATCCAGATGCCCCTTGTTTAGATTCCCCGGAATCCACCCCGGCATGTGATCCTCTGTCGAGATCTTCATCACCATTGTCACCAGTAAGCTGCTTACGTAGTTCCCCAGCGAGATTGACGTCATGCATAGTGCACTCCCGAAGCTCTTCAGCCCGTCCGGCGTCTGGGCGTTGAAAAACTCCAACTGCCCAACGTACATGAAAACCTCTGACGCGCCGATAAACGCATACTGCGGGATCTGCCATAATATGCTCAAGGAGCTGGACCCGTCGCAGCGCGTGCACGTCTTCTGCGCGTACTTGAGCCGGTAGCACTCGACGATTCCGGCGGAGACCATGGCGATGACGGCGATAACGAGGCCGATGCCCATGCGTTGGAGCTCGGTGAGGCCCTTGGAGTCGGTTTTGCTTCTGCGGCGGAGTTTTCCGACGAGGGGGTCGAGGACGCGGCGGTAGAGGAAGATGAAGAGGGCGACGCTGAGGATGTCGAAGCTGGACATGCTTGCAGGGGGGATCTTGAAGTTTTTGGAGATGGTGGTGTTCATGGCGGCGCCTTGCTCGACGAACAAGGAAGCCATCTGGGTGAAGACGACGGAGTAGATGATGGTGCAGAGCCAGATGGGAAGGAGGCGGAGGATGCATTTGACTTCCTCTACTTGGGTGGTGGGGCAGAGGCGCCACAGAGTGGAGCTGCCCTGTTTTTGCTCTTGCAAATCCTTGGAGGTGATGTAGGCGGCTCTGTCCAAGAACCTAATCAAATTTGCATTAGTTTTTTTTTACTATATATATAAATTTTGTAAGTTATGAAGAAGAAAATAGAGATTTACTAGGGCTAATTACCATTAAAAAAAAAACTCAATTTTTTTTTTAAAAATATATTAAATCTTCAATCGCATAAAAAAATATAATATAAAATATAGGAGGGTACAAATCAAATCGGATATACTTACTTGAAGCCATGAGTATAGAGAATTCTTCTAGCTGATGAGCTTCCGATAGGGTCTTCCTTATACAACTCCTCTCCACCCTGTGGCATCTGAACTTTCCATTTCTTACTCGCCGCAACAAGCACTTGGCAAAACCTAGCAAGCGGGTTCCCGCTAGGTTTGAAGTGGCGATAATGGTTCGTCCCGCAAAAGAACAACACGAGCGCCGCGAAAGCCGAACCCGCGGATACCCAAAACCCAAGAGCCCACATGCCTTCATCCTCAAAGTAACTCAGTATAGTGTTGGAGAATAAGGAGCCGAGGTTGAGTGCTAGGTAGAAGTAGCTGAAGAAAGCCACCTTGGCGAGTCCTTCTTTAGGGTCCTCTTCGTCGAACTGGTCGGCTCCAAAGGTGGCTATATTGGGTTGGTACCCTCCGTTTCCTAGGGCAACTAGGTATATAGAAAGGTAGAATAAACCCATCTCCATGCTAGAGTGTGACCCGCACCGTGTTTCCTCCTTCCCGCAACCTTTGGGTCGGATCAAGAATAGGTACGAGGATAGTGATAGAGAAACCAGTCCCTGCATGTCATTATTTCAAACTTTAATTTGTATTCAACTCAAAAAGTCATTTAATTAAGCTAATGGATTAATAAGAGGCATTTCATAATTATGTTTTTTTTTCTTTTTCCGTGGAGTGATTCTAGTAGGGTTACTTATCAGACCGTAGTATGTTTGCTTTATACCTAAACTAATTCTCACTCGCACCGGATCAACCCGTAAGGGTAAAGTGCTGGCTATGAATATATTCTCATTCCCATAGTCACTAGCGGAGTTTGAACCTCTAACCTCTAGTTAAAGAATGAAGTGCTGAACCTCTACACAAACACCCCACCTTCTTCTGATCCAGATAATGTAAGATTAACATGATAACTAATTAAGGTTTTATGTAGGGAGTACTTACAACGACAAAGATGCCTTGAAAAATAGCACAAGTCTTGTATCTTCCCCAATAGGAATCGCTGAGAAACGCGCCGACAAGAGAGAATATGTATACAGTTCCTGTCCATTTGCTGACGCTATTTGCGGCCTCTGCATTGTTCTGTCCTAAAACCCTCGTGAGGAACAAAACCAGATTCACTCCAACTCCGAAGAATGCTAGGGTTGCTAGCCCTTGGTTCACTATATAATTTCACAACATATTCATGATCGAGAGTTAGTTAGAGGTTATATAATGTTGTTTGCTTGCAGTCCAAGTAAATAAGATGGATCATACAAATGAAACTGAAGATCTACAAATAACTTGGGTATTCACACATGTTGTTTGGCCATTTGCTTAATTATCCAACAACCTAGCTAGTTTCTAATTAAAACATTAAAAGAAAAGGACAACCTAGCTAATTTCTACAAACTTCTTTGTTAATTATATGGTTATGACAATAGATATTCATGTGTAGTGCGTTCATCATCTCCTTTATGACAATATTACATTGGAAACAGCTGTTGTCTATAGTGTATTATTCTTTTTATTTTAAAAAAGTGATTTTTTTTTTTGTTGCCAAAATTGCAATAATTAAAGCTTAAATATTTAAAGCAACTGAAGTAACTCTCTTTCACTAGTGGCAAAAAAGAAGAAGTAATTAACTCTATTTCATTGAAATAATAAAGTTTTTCCACAAAAAGTTTTTATCTATTATTAGATCAATATTTACTTAGATATGTATATATAACATGGTGAAATTATACTTACAGAGAATGATAGCTGCAGCAACCCAATTGCCAGACTTTCCCTTGATGGCTGGGTGCCCCTTCCAATCCACTGTTCCATCATTGGTGTATTCTTCTTTCTCCTCTAACTTACATTTTCCCTGCAAAAGCAAGACTTTATTTTTATAACATTTGTAACAACCCTTTTGAGAACAAGATGCAAAACTGAATTAAGGAGAGGTAGAGGTTGAAGAAGACACTGACCTCCATACAAACATCCAAACAAGCCATTACTTGATGAACACACACAAATATATATAGAAGAAAGACTGACTGACAATATGTATGTCTGTCTGTCTGTCTGAGTGTGTATGTAAATGTTGTAAGTATATGTTTTGTATGTGGGAGAGGTTGTATATATAAATTAGGTGTGTGTTTGGAAGGGCTCAAGGGTGGTGTGATCCAAGAGGGGAGGTTGGAAGAATTGTGAGGGGGGAGATAGTGATTAAATAGAGGTGGAAGTGTGGATTTGGACGGCTTGGATTTTGGGGGTGTGTCCACGTGGCTCAATCCTTATAAAGAGAGTGGCAATTTGTTTGGTTGAGTGATCAAAAAGTGATGATGGGATGCTAAATTAGAATGCTTTTCAAACCCATTTGGGACAAGTACTAGTTTTATATTATGTCCATTTTGTTAATATTTAGATTTTAGTTATTAAAACAATAATTTAATCTGATCTAATAAATATATATTACTATAATTGATTAGTCGGACAATAATTTTAGAGTTTTCAAATTTAATTTTTTTATTATATTACGTGATACATTAATTAATCGTTTCATGTTTTTGTAATCTTATTAAAATCCAGTTAGTTTATAAATATTATCTTTTATGTTATTTATAAATTATGTATTATCTATTGTATGAATTTATACAATTTTTTTTTTGAGAAAAAAGTATATTTTTGCCACTAAAAAGAGAATATGATAAAAACATAACAGTCGGTATAACTCTGTTTCATATTATAGAAATAATCAATTATGCTTTGATTTTTTTTGGAAAATAAATTAAAATGTACAAATATTCTAAATTAAATTAAAAAATATAAAAGTTATAATTAATATTAATTTATTAAGTATCAAATTAACTAAGTTTGTTATGTTATGTTATTACGTCCTAGGCAGCTAGCTACAAAATGATTATTGTATTGGTTTATTAATGATGAAACAAAACTGAAACTGGGAAAAGTAACCTAAACAATTGTAGAATATATTTTAATTTAAGCAGGAATTGAAGGGAGGACTTGTGCTTCCATCATTTGGTTACCGGCTGAAGGTTCTTCTTTGCTGCTGCCATTATTCACCTCACCTCAACTCAACTCAAGCACGACAATATAATGGAGGATTGACATCCTCCCAATTACCAATCAGGTTATGTTGGACCTAGCTACCTACCTACCTAATTATTTTCACCATCTCTGATCTATTAATAATATATATTCCGTGTGTTGTTTCCTACGTAGATCATCAGTAATGTGGAATTACTGGCGCCTACACACTCAAATCTGGTTATTCAACAACATAACTTATATGGTTATTTCTCTAATTCTCTCCCAACCATCCTTGCATTTTTGCTACTAGCTAGGGTTTGGTTTGCATCTCCTGCTGATGGAATATATATTCTTTACCATATGTGTACCACTGGACTGTCCCCAATTACTACATTATGGCTTGGACAATATATATATCCAGCTGGAGCTGGAGCTGGAAGAGATTTGGTTTCACAATCATATGGAGAATATGTGGCTGCAGGCAGGATCGGAGAGAAATGCTCTAATATGCATGCAATGCAATGCAGTGCAGTGCTCTCTTTTATTCTCACTGCCCTTCGGCATGCAGTTTCAGTTTCACTGGTCTTCCTAGCTATGCCATGCCATGCATATGTTCTTCTTACTGCATGCCATGCCATTCCATGGCACAGTTATATAATAATCTCACAGGACATGTTCTAATTATGAGACCCTTCTCAGATCCCACCTTTTTTTTGAACAACTATTATAACTCTACTCGATTAAATGAGAAACCAACGGTTATTTCTACATTATAAAACTAATTATAGCCCTTTTTTATTTCCAAATTATTATTACTGTGCCAACATCAAATTCTACAATTTAAAACATACTATATAATATAATATAATTTTAATGTATGTAAATAAGTATTTACTTTTATTTACTATATGTATATACAATATTATTTACTTTTAAATATCGTAATTAAAAAGTCAATATTTTTTTGTATATTTTCAACTGCGATTTACCAAAAAAAAAATTTAATTGACAGTTAAAGATTTACACCTATGAAAGATATATATGATTTATGTACGTTTTTATAATAAATTATTCAATAATAAATACATATAATATATAGTTTTAACATATATCAATTTAGAAACATTTATAAGGGTTTTTTTTTAATGTAATAAGTAGAATTATGTGCATATTAACACTATTTAATATATTTATTTATTTTGGTTTTTGACCAACGAGTAGTTAATATCAAAGTTAATAATAAAACAACAGTTGGGCATGTAATAGTTAATGAATTAAAATTTAATTAAATAAAATGTGAGAGAATAGTGGGTGAAGATAGAAACTATACGACCGAAAGTAAATGATGATACAGGACTGGACAGTGGTTAACAACTTAAAAGTAACTACGGATTAATAGATATAATTAATTTATATTTAAGATTTATTCATTTTCAGAATCTGCTAGCTAATCAAATTAAATGGGAGCGTTGGAGGCCTATTGGAAAAAAAAAAAAAAACAAAAAAAAAAAAAAAAAAAAAACCTAACTTTCAGAATCGAGCTATTAACATCCGGATCACCGGGCATGATGTTTACAAGATGTGTCTTAGGAGCACTTTTAATGGTAGTTTGTAGAGTAAAATATTATAAATTTACTAATGTCGTTTACTTTATTCCTAAGTAAAGATTAAATAGGAATCCTGACTTACCAATGGTAGCTATTAGTTTTAATATGAGAGTTCATAGTTCCAACATTTGTTGCTGGATGCTACTAGACATAACTAGAAGTACAAATATTAATGTTTGACCATTATCGACTTGAGAGAAAAGTGGTATAGTTGCTACTAATAGGAACTCGTTCAGTTACCGTTTATATCGGTGCCAACTTTTTGATAGTTTTATTCTATTGCTTTGTATCTCGATTTGATTATCTATATATAATTCTGCTTAATTAAGTCAGATAATGACAAGAGTCGTTATCAGTTATTTCTAATATTAACTAAGTTAAATAATGATATGAACTAAAATTATTACGTTTTAACTTTTGAATCAATTTTGAAGCTTTCATGCTAAATTTTTATATATATTAAGCCATGTGGCACAACCGTCTATTCTAAAAACTGAAATATTAAAAATTTCAATAATATTATATACAATTTATTAAAAATATACTCAAATTTTGGTATAAAAATATTTATATTTTTCTTTAATTTTATATATATATTTAAAAAAAAGAAAAATACGTATTTTTATTCATATTCATAAGGGAAGTGTGTTGGAAAAAAAAAGTTGAATGCAAAATCGCCTTTTGTCACAAAAAAAACATTACAAAAGCATGTTGCACCAAAATTATGCAAAAAGAATAAAAATAAATAAAAAAATTTATACTTAGGCAAAATGACCCAAAACTAGGGGTGAAACCGGACCGGTCGGACCGTTTTTTCGCTTGGTTCGGTCGGTTATCCATATTTTCGGTCCGGTTTTTTTCCATTAAAAAATCCGACCAAAAAACCGTATGAGGAAAAATAAACCGTCCATTGGTAGTACGGTTTTTTCGGTTCGGTTTTCGGTTTAAACCGAAAATCCAAAATTAACAATCACCATTTAAAATTCTCATTATTTTCATGGAATTTATCAAACCGAAATGAAAAAAGCGTCAATTAATATAATTAAATAAATTATAAAACAAAATTAGAAAAAATAATCTTCATAAGTGATTATTTTATAATTTTTGTTAACCTAATTAATTAATTATATTGATTAATATCAACTAATATAGTATATATTTTACATATTTAGTTAGCATATCGGTCGGATCGGTCCCCACGGTCCTCAAATCTCAAAATCCGAACCGAACCGAAAAACCGAACTATTGTAAAAAAATCCGACCAAAAACCAAACCGTATATTTCGGATTCGTTTTTTTCGGTCCGGACCGGTTCGGTTTTCACCGGTTTTTCGGACCAAGCGGATTTTGGTTTCACCCCTACCCAAAACATATGGTACCATAAAACCTATTAATTTTTATTTATTTATTAATTAGTCAAAGTTAACCAATCATAGGTTAATCGTTCAAACTACAATTTTGATAGACATGTTGGTCATCTAGAAATTCAAAACTTGACGTTGTTAATGCTGTAATAATTCAAAATATCTACATATATACTCTATTTCTACCGATTTTTATTGTGATGGTAAAAAATAGTATGTTTCTAGTTTTACTGCTTAGGAATACGCATACGAGTCAAATATTAGAAAAGTTTACGTTTTTTTTTTACCATACGGGAAACAATTATAATAGATAAATAAGTGAATCATAACCCTAACAACGTCGAGTTTCGGGATGACCATACAGTAAAAAATTCTAGTTATGCAAATCTTAGTGCAAGTATCTTCCATAAATTCCCTCTGTTAAGTTATGGGATCTCAGTCAACGGGGTGTCGGCTTTAATCCCACTCCTTATGGGGGGGTGTGTGTAATCCGGTCTTCTCAAGTCGCCTTGTCTTTTCCTATGTCCTTCTTCCGTTCCTTCTTCCTTTGGTTCCTTCTCTTCTTCTCTCCCTTCGCCCTGCAAAAGGGGCAATACCAGACACGGAGGAGGGGGGGGTGGTGCCTGGTGAACCCTCTCCGATGCCTAAGTCAGAACTATACTTCTAGAGAGATAAAGCTAGAGAGATGTCAGAGCTAAATTGTCCAAATAGCCAAGATGATCAAATGAGTTGTGAAGGTGGGGTATTTATAGGCAACGGTGTCATTAAGGTGGCTTAATGACATCGTTAACCTCTAAACACAATTAATTAACCTTTAAGTATATAATTAAGACCTTAGGATTCGGAGGAGGTAGGCAGACTGGACCGAGCATGGGCGTCTGAGAGGGGTGTCGGGACCCTTGGGGGGGGAGGAATCCGACCCCCAAGGGTAGGGGTTGGGTGAGGGCACCCAACCCCTCCTAGGGAGGGTGGGGTTGGCCAACCCCATCCCTCCTAGGAGGGATCGGGTCAGCCGACCCGATCTCTCCTAGGAGAGATCGGGTCGGCTGACCCGATCTCTCCTAGGAGAGATCGGGTTGGTCCACCCGATCTCCCCTAGGGGAGATCGGGTTGGCTGACCCGATCTCCCCTAGGGGAGGTCGGGTGTGGCCACCCAACCTCACCTAGGTGAGTCCTTCGTTGTCGGACGGGCGCTTCGGCCCCGTCCGAGCCGTTGGTGTTCTCGCGAAGTGTCCGGGTTGAAGTTTCGATTTGCAATCATAAATGGGACGATAAAAATACAACGGTTCGGAGGTCAACGGGTTCAAATTGGGCGTATATCCATCACATGCCCCCGAGTCAACCAATGGCCTAACCCTTGATTGACTCTATTTTAGGATGGTATGACACGCGCAATTTGAAACCGGGATTTTACCTTCTTTGTCTGAATGCTTGCTTACCCTTGGATGAGTGCCTCTGACTCTGCCCCCTGTCTAATGAGATAGAGGAATTGTAAACGTCAGAACAGTACGGACGTGTGCTTAGGCACGCGTCCGTCTGAGGCGGGAGTAATAAACTTATCTCTGCTACAGGTGTATACTCAAAAAATACATACTTGCACCAGGGTGTGATACGAATGTAACTAAATAATTTACACTTCCAATTCATGCCGGAATTTCATCTAAGTGAGGAAAAATTAATTTTGGCCCAAAAATTTTCCTAAGTATGAAATGCTCAAAAATAAAACTAACTTGATAATTCTCTAAGTATGGGAATATAGTTTAGCTATAGGTGAAAGGGATAAAAAAGATGATCTTTTCTTGGCCCTTAGATTTTACTTAAGGCTAGATGGATGGTGGTGATTAAAACCCCTAAAAAACCCTATCATCCTTTCAACATAAAAGAGGAGAGTTAGAGAAATACCTCCAATAGCCACCATAGCCACCATAGCCATCATCTTTCTTTTTCCACTCACCCTTGGAGAGCAAGGCAAGTTTGAGAGCACCCCCAAGGAGGAGGACCGGCCGGAATTTCCACCAAGGAGCTGAAATCCAGCCGGCCACCCAGCCAAGGCCGACGAGAAGTGGCCACCAGCACGGACGTGGACGACCGGTGGACCAGCAGCTCGGGACGGCGGCTCGTTTTCCGGCGACGACAGCTTTGAATCCAGCCGGGCTTGTCGACGGCGGGACCAGGCAGCTCCGGCGAGGTCAGGGGCGGATTCCGACGGCGGAAGGACAGCCGGGAACGACTCCGGCGACGACGGGGTTGGGGCTCCGGCGAGGGGCTGATTCTAATCGATTTCAAAATTCGAATTCCGGACCCGTTTATCACATCGGGTCGGGTTTTCCGAAGGTCCGCTCTTTTCCTTTTCGTTGCCGTACCAAATGTCGATTTTTGAATCGTTGATATTTGATTGCCGATGTTTGATTGCCGATGTTTGATTGCCGATGTTTGATTGCCGATGTTTGATTGAATGTGGGATTGCCGTAGATAACCGTTGGTAGTTGTGGATTTTGGGGAAAACGTTTGCCGGTCGTCCGGATGTGGTTTCTTGTCCGATTGGGTTATTCCGGTCTTGAATTTGATGTCGTGCCGCCGTTGGTATATTAATCCTTGTTGGAGGGTATAATGGTAATTTTTTCCAAAAACCCGACCTTAGGCTTGGATAAAATTGTTTGACTTGGTCGTTGTAGTGTTCTTGACTTGTGCTGACTATCTTTGCCGGGTGTCTTTGGATCTTTGATTGTTGTCGTTGATCGGGTGTCAGAGTATCTCCGGTTCTTCGGAAATTTCTCTTATCTTGATATCCATCGTGTCGTGGCAGGTACTATACTCTTGGTGGTGTCCACGTACGCAGACCCTTCAGAGACGCCGTATTCTCCGAAGGATGAGTGAGTTCCCTTTTTCTCTTCCTTTTCAGTCGCGTTGCTTCGTTTTCTATTGCTAGCTTAGTACCGTGGCCTTCATTGGGGTGTTGGTTGAAATTTGATTTGTGCTTTGGGGGTTTCCTGCTACCTTTGCCTTAGGTCTTGCTATCCTGTCAGAGAACCTTCTTACTAGGTCCGATTACAACGAACATGTCACTCTAGGGAACATCTGTCCCCTAGATGAGCCTCTGTATCCTTTTCTCCCCTCCTTGGGGAACACTCGAGCGACGGTGACGGAGCCTCCCATAGGGACGGTTGCCGTGTATCCCTCTCAGATCCGATTCGGGCTGAGACTGCCTTACTGTGACGAGCTTATAGAGTTGAGCAGGTTCTTCAGGATTTCTCCTGTGAACCTTGCCCCCAGTGCCCTCCGCGTCTGGGTGGGCTTCCGGGTATTGTGCCATTGGTACTCCTGGAAGTACTCTTTCACTCTATTCCGATGCTTCTATCGGTTTCAGTACCGGACGAGGGTGGGGTTTGCGAGTTTTGTAACTCGCCATCCGACTTTCAAAGATCCCCGATTCTCTGATTTCGGGTTGAGTGGGATCGAGTGGGATACCTCCCTCCGTTTCGTGACCCAGAGTGACAATTCGGCCAGTCACTGGGCTAAACATTATTTCTTCATTACGGACCGATACGTCACTTGGTCGGTCCTGAATGAGGATCGGTCCGATGGTTGGCCTGCTTTTGGAGAGTTCTCTTCGGATGACTTGAAGACCCTGAAGATCATTCACGAGAGCAACAGGACCCGGTCTTACTGTCCCGTGTCTTTAGTGACTGAGACGGATCTTTACGAGGCCGGGATCAGTCTGACTCCTGACTCCGGGGGTTCGGTATGTCACTTGGTCTTTCCATCTTTATTTACCTTCTGCTCTTCCTTTGTAGGTTGGTTTCATGGAAAAACCTATAACATGCAGGGAGCCCCTGTTGATCTGACCAAGAGGAAGGCTCCTTCCAGTTCTGCTTTGAAGAAATCCCCCCTGCCTGGGAAGAAGGCTGGAGCCTCTGGTATGCTTTCTCTCATTTGCTTCTTTATGGTATAACTTATGTTTTCCTTATCTTGTTTTTCTTACCTTGCTAGGGCGCTCCCCCTTGGTGACTGAGAGGGTCGTCTCTGTTGGTAGAGACTCTGGACCTTCCAAATCCAAACCGCGGAGATCTGATTCTGAGGCCGGGGCCTCGGCTGCTAAGAGAAAGAAAGCTGTGGATCCTGCTTCGCCTACTGCTCGTCCTCCGACCCTATCTCGTGATAAGGAGATGGTGGTCGAAGAGGTGCCTTCCCTAGCTGACAAAGGGAAGGGACCTGCTGGTGGTGGTTCCCCTGCCCCCCAGCCGAGGGCACGGTCCTCAGGTATGATCTCTACCTTATTACTGATCCTTCTGTGTTTATACTATCCTTTGACTTGCTTTGCTTGTGTAGGTGGGCCTCCGACTTTAAGTCGGAAGGATTTCGCACGGCTGACTGATGAAGATGTTATTGGGTCTGAGTGGACTCCCTTCGCTGGTCTGAAGGAGTTCCACCTCAATAGCTCCTCCTCTCTGCGGACTCCTGAGGTTGGCGTCCGCGTACTCCGCGGCGCCGTCCCCCCTGGCGACCGTGTTGCTTCGCCCAAGTCTCCTGGGGAGACTCGGCGCTTTGTCCAGGGGGTACTCTCTCGTTATGCACCTGTGAGTTGTTCCTTGCTTTCCTTTCGTTACTTTCATAATGGCTATCTTTCGGTTATTCACCCTTTGTTTGTATTGTTAGGGTATATCTGACATGGTTAACATGTCCTCGCTCGTGCTCGAGTTATCTGACGAGAGGAAGACCCTTGAGGACAGCCAGGTCTCTCTCAAGGCGGAGGTCGCCACTGCTGCCGAGAAGGCGCGTATATCTGATTTGAGGTTGCAGGAGCTCCAGAGCCAGGTATCTTTGCTTGAGGCCACTGTGGGCAGTTTGCGTCGGGAAGCTGAGGTTGCCGCGTCTGTCCATTCTGAGGAGCTGCGGAGGTTGGAGACTAAGTGTCGGGCGGAGGAGAGGGCTGTCGCAGTATCTGAGTATAAAGCCTCCTCTGCCTTCACCGCCGATTATAGCACGCGTCTCACTCAGGAGATGAACCAGTTCGGTGAGTATCTGGTTGATCACATATATCGGATTGATCCTCAGTTTCCGTTTGGTGACCTTGGTGACTTTGGGCCATATGCCGCTGGCTACGCGACTGTTCTGGTGGGTCAGGCTGCTGTCGCAGACGAGGCTGCCCCAGCCCAGGTGGATGCTACACCTGTGGAGATTGGTACCTCAGATTCCTCTTCCTCATCTATTTCCGGTGGCGGTTCAGGTTCAGGGGGTGAGGGTGACTCCCCCGAGGCTTCTGACTGAGTTGTTTATCTCATACTATCCTTGTATATATGACTACACTCCTTCTCCCCTTGTACGGGTTGAGTGTCTTTTGAGATTGTGATGGTGTTTGTTGTTACTTTCCTTTGCCGCATTATGTTGTTGACTACGTGGTTTGTTTGCCTTTATATTAGTGCTTCTCATGCTTTTGTATATATCTCTTCTCATGATGCTTCCTTATGCCTTGTGTATGGCTCTTTGGGTATGGACCCTTCCCTTGATATATTTTCTTTACTTATCCTTCTTTCATGATTTCCTTTACGTCATACCTGTCACTTCATAAAGAAAAAACATTACTTGTTCTTCATATTACTTTACTTAGAAATTTCTTTCTCATGGTATCCTTCTAAGCATGGTATCCTTCTAAGCATGGTACGATGATCTCTTCTGATACCCCTTACACGGTATACGTTGTACTGTTAGACCAAAGATACGCTCTTGGTGGGCGTCGAAATCTGTTCACGAGACAGGCTCTCGGACGGCACTTAACGTTTCGCAGGATAGGCTCCCGGAGGGCACAGGTTAGTCCACCAATACCATACCTTCTTGACGGGTGTCAAACTGTTCACGAGACAGGCTCTCGGACGGCACTTAACGTTTCGCAGGATAGGCTCCCGGAGGGCACAGGTTAGTCCACCAATACCATACCTTCTTGACGGGTGTCAAACTGTTCACGAGACAGGCTCTCGGACGGCACTTAACGTTTCACAGGATAGGCTCCCGGAGGGCTCAGGTTAGACCAAAGATACGCTCTTGGTGGGCGTCGAACTGGTAGTTTGAAATCTACCTCAAGATACGCTCTTGGGGGCGTCGAACTGGTAGTGTTTTTTCTACCTCAAGATACGCTCTTGGGGGCGTCGAATCTGGTAGGTTGCAAATCTACCTCAAGATACGCTCCTGGGGGCGTCGAATTCGTAGTTTTTGGAAACCACTCTCAAGATACGCTCTTGGTGCGTCGAAGTCGTAGTGTAATAACTACTCTCAAGATACGCTCTTGGGGGCGTCGAAGGTTGTAGTATGAACACTACTCTCAAGATACGCTCTTGGGGGCGTCGAGGTTCGTAGTTTTTGGAAACCACTCTCAAGATACGCTCTTGGGGGCGTCGAATGTCGTAGTACGAAGACTACTCTCAAGATACGCTCTTGGGGGCGTCGAATTCGTAGTATGAACACTACTCTCAAGATACGCTCTTGGGGGCGTCGAATGTCGTAGTACGAAGACTACTCTCAAGATACGCTCTTGGGGGCGTCGAAGGTTGTTGACTTGAAGTCATATCTGTGTAAGGATAACTTGGTGATTGTAACATCACATTCACTGGAAATACTTTTGAATAACTACTACTCTCTTAGGAGCATTCATGTTTTTGTACACTCGGGATGCCTTGGTGCACCAAGACATCCTTTGTAGGAAATGAAAGATAGTTGTAGAGTTGGAGTAACTTCGTGAGTTCTCCTTCTCAAGAGTTTTTTGAAAAGCTTGTAAAGCTAAAACATGCGAAATGCTAGATATGAAACTAAGGATATGGGGTGGCCACTGTGTCTGTTGCCACGTACTCCTTGAAGCTTCCATTGTAGATCATTTCTTCCACTTCCACCTTCAACACCATGCAGTTGTTGGTTTGATGCCCCCAGGTCCCATGGTACTCACACCAACCCTGTGCATCCTTACCAAGGAAGGCCTTGCCTTCCTCCCTGCATGCTGGCAACTCTTGCTTGAGGCGCTTGTGGAAGATTTCTTCTATGCTGAGTGTGAGGGGTGTGAATGTGAAATTGACACCTCCTCCCAATGTGTCTGCTTCTCTTCCTTTCTCTGGAACTTCATCCAACTGTTCCACTTCTTGTTCAAATGCCCTATCCAGCCTTGCCTTGAGCTCTCTCATTGTGCTCGTCATGACCATCTCATAGAGCCCTCCATATGCCCCGAATGAGTTTGGATGCATGTTTCTGATGAATGCTCTGACTGTTTCTCCCCTTGTGATGTCCATGTTGGCACCATAATTGAAGAATCTCTGGAAATAGCTTGATATGGGCTCCTGGGGCATTTGTTTGATATCATCTATGTGGCGGAAGCCTCTTAGGATGGAGTCCCTTGTCCTGCTCCCTATTATGGTGTCTGGCTGCCAAGGTATGGATGTTACCTTCACGGCCTTGCCCTTGTGTCTCCTTGTGGGCACTGTTTGGAAAAAATGCCTGCTCAGGCGGAGTGTCACTCCACTCTTCCTTCTTCCTTGCCTTTGTCTCCCTCCCCTCTTTCTTTTATCCTGGTTGGCTCCTGCCATGACCACAGCCACTGTGTCTGTCCTGTGTGATCCATGTCTCATTGAATTGACATAGCATTGTCTTGCAGTACGTTGATCACCCAGGACCTCTCCCACTCCGTTCTCCGTGATGTACTTCAGCTTCTGGTGAACAGTGGATGGCACTATTTCATATGGATTTATGGTTGTCCTTCCTAGGATCCCATTGTAGGCTCCCAGGCTCTCAACCACCAAGAAATTGACATTTACCTTCAGCTGGGTCCATCCTTGGCCCATGGTCACTGGCAATGTTATCATCCCCAGGGGGTAGCTTGTTGCCCCTGAGAAGCCAACTAGAGGGAAGTTGACCGGATTGATGTCTCCTTTGGTTTTCCCTATCTCTTCCAACACTCTCAGGCTTAGGAGGTCAGCTGAGCTGCCCCCATCCACCAAAATTCTCTTTACATCAAAATTATCAATATCTAAAGTAATAACTAGAGCATCATCGTGTGGAAAGACGATGTGGCTTTTGTCCTTCTCCGAGAACTCTATCTTCACTTCTTCTCCTTCTCTTGGTCTTTTCCTCCACCTTGGCACTGAGCTTAGCTTGGATGCATAGACTTCCCTTGCATTAGCAGTTGGGCCACCTGATGCTGCTCCTCCATGTATCATATTGATGACTCCTCTTTTGTTGGGTGGAGGGTTATAGTCTACCTTTTCCTTGCCCTTGTCTTTCTGTGGTGGCCCTAGCTGCATGCTATTGCCCCCATGGTCTACGAACTGCTTCAGCTCTCCCCTCTGGACGATGTTGTTTATGCTTAGCTTTAAGCTAAAGCATTCATTTGTGTCGTGACCATAAGCCTCGTGGTTATCACACCATCTATCCTTGTGATTTCCTACCATTGGGGCTCTCCACCTTGCAGGGGGTGACCATAGCTTTTGGTTCCGCATCTCTCTGAGTACGGTGGCTGGAGTGGCGTTCAGTGGGATGAACTTAATGACATTGATTTCTCTAGCCTTTAAGGGTTCACCCATTTGGTTTCTTTGCTGTGGCGGACGCCATTCCTGCTGCCTTGTATTCTGTGGGGGACGCCACTCTTGTTGCCTTGCTTGCTGCGGTGCCTGGGGTGGCTTTCCTTTGTTTGGCCTTTGATTATCTTCCTTAGCTGCCTGGATTTTGGCCTTCTTGCTTGCCCTGTGCCTCTCAAGGTCAATATGCGTTTTAACTCTCCCTGCAAGCTCTTCCAGGGTGCTTGCTGGCTTTTTGGCCATCTTTTCAGCCAATGTTGACCCAAAGCGACCTAAGTTTCTGATAAAGGCTCTGATTATCTCCCCCTCAGTGATGTCTCCCTGGATGTCTGCGATATTCTGGTTGAACCTAGTGTAGTAGCTGGCCAGGGTTTCATCGTATTCTTGTTTTACATCATCAATGGAGCCTGTTCCCTTGAGGAGTTTCCTCTCCCCTAGGTATCTCTGCAGAAACTTAGCTTTTAGCTGCTCCCATGAGTGGATGCTCTCGGAGGGCAGGCTGAAGAACCAATGTGAGGCCACCCCTGATAGGGTGTTTGGGAAAAGGAGTGCCTTGTATCTTTCATCAGTGGTCCTCCCAAATAGGGAGGCCTCATGCTGCTGGATATGTTCTAGGGGGTCTCCCTTCCCATTATACTTTGCAATTTGCACTGTGTGCAGGGAGTCTGGCACTCTGTTCATCTCTAGTTCCCTTGTGAAAGGGTGGTTTGTCTTGTCACTTAGGCAATGCAGGCTGGGTTTCTTTGACTCATTCAGTTTCCGGGTTATCATAGCTTCTATTTCCTCCGGGGTGATCATCACCGCTGCCGGAGTATAACCTCTCTGATACTCATTGTAGTTGTAAACTGGGCTTACTGGGTTCCCTTGTCTTTGCTGGTATGGACTGTAGGTGTACCCTTGATACGCCTGCTGGGGTGCTTCATAGAAGTCCTGCCTCCTTGGAGGTCTTGCTTGTCTTTCCTCTCCCAGCGGGGTGTAAGCCCTGTTGCTCTGCTGTTGCCTAGGAGGCACAAATTCTTGCCTTCCCTCTAGGGGTGGCTCTTGGTGATATCTTCTTTGTTCCTCTCGCTGCCCTGCTTGAGGGTGCGAGTAGTAGTCTTCTGCTGGGATCTGCTCCTCCTCCTGAGCTTCAGTGTAAGTTCCTTGGGTGTATGCCGGCCTTGCATACGCTGTGTGGGCGCGGTTGCCCTCTCTTTGTGCCGGCATCCCATGCGGGTACCCTTGGGGTTGCTCTTCATAATAGTATCCCTCCGGGGGTGCCGTGTTGTGGGAAGGCACTCCCTGTTGTCCTCTTTCTCTCTGTGGCCTTCTTGCCCGGGGGGTGGAGGCTGTGGAGGACTCAGCCCCAGCTGGGCGTGAGGGTCCTCCCTCCTGGTTGTTCTGTTGCTGAGGAGGTTGTGGTATGTCTTGGGGCTCTGAGTGCATTGGCTGCTTCCCAGGGTTAGGCCGCCTCCCTGGAGGTATGGGTTCTCCTCTCCGCCCATTGCCCCCAGGTGGGTGTTGGGGCCTGGACACCCTACTGTTCGTCATAGCTCGTGTAATAGCCAGGCTTTCTGTCCGAAGCCTACAGACGGCGCCAAGTGTTAAGTTATGGGATCTCAGTCAACGGGGTGTCGGCTTTAATCCCACTCCTTATGGGGGGGTGTGTGTAATCCGGTCTTCTCAAGTCGCCTTGTCTTTTCCTATGTCCTTCTTCCGTTCCTTCTTCCTTTGGTTCCTTCTCTTCTTCTCTCCCTTCGCCCTGCAAAAGGGGCAATACCAGACACGGAGGAGGGGGGGGTGGTGCCTGGTGAACCCTCTCCGATGCCTAAGTCAGAACTATACTTCTAGAGAGATAAAGCTAGAGAGATGTCAGAGCTAAATTGTCCAAATAGCCAAGATGATCAAATGAGTTGTGAAGGTGGGGTATTTATAGGCAACGGTGTCATTAAGGTGGCTTAATGACATCGTTAACCTCTAAACACAATTAATTAACCTTTAAGTATATAATTAAGACCTTAGGATTCGGAGGAGGTAGGCAGACTGGACCGAGCATGGGCGTCTGAGAGGGGTGTCGGGACCCTTGGGGGGGGAGGAATCCGACCCCCAAGGGTAGGGGTTGGGTGAGGGCACCCAACCCCTCCTAGGGAGGGTGGGGTTGGCCAACCCCATCCCTCCTAGGAGGGATCGGGTCAGCCGACCCGATCTCTCCTAGGAGAGATCGGGTCGGCTGACCCGATCTCTCCTAGGAGAGATCGGGTTGGTCCACCCGATCTCCCCTAGGGGAGATCGGGTTGGCTGACCCGATCTCCCCTAGGGGAGGTCGGGTGTGGCCACCCAACCTCACCTAGGTGAGTCCTTCGTTGTCGGACGGGCGCTTCGGCCCCGTCCGAGCCGTTGGTGTTCTCGCGAAGTGTCCGGGTTGAAGTTTCGATTTGCAATCATAAATGGGACGATAAAAATACAACGGTTCGGAGGTCAACGGGTTCAAATTGGGCGTATATCCATCACCCTCTATATGGATTGGTGTTAATTAAGATAAATTTTTGTATACCATCGAAGTAATAAGATGACTCCTATGTGTTATTTTTTCAACCAATTAGTAAATGACATAGAAACTGACTGACACATAGATAAATGTTAATTTGTAAAAATTGACTGACACATGAATAAATGTAAAAAAGCTGAAATAATAACCCATAGAAGCCACATGTTACTATGCAGTACACAATAATTTCTCATTAATTAATGGTGTCGGATTTGAATCTCCAAAACTTTAGTCATCCTCTTTAATTTGTTCCTAGTGCAAACAAATCAAGGACACAGGCATCATTTTATTTTCATATGCACACGCACGCACACATACACACATATTTGCACATATATTTGAAGAAAATTATAATAATTAATATAATAAAGAACTCTCCTCATATATTTTTAAGGACTCGGCTATTATCCCTTTACCAATATATTAAGTGTGTTGGGTCCTCACCCTATAAGTCACTTACTTTCAAAGGGTACAATATTTAAACCGGCAGCCAACCATCACTTTGAAACAGACCGTCTTGAACCGTCAACACCGAACCGGCAACAACAAAAAACTGACTGTTGAAAGGACAGCACTTTTCCAGTTTTCCTTACCAAACACCACAAACATGACTATTCTCTGAAGATTAAAGTTATTCACTGTCGTCCGTTTGAGCGCCGCCCACCCCACGCACTTCATCTTTGTGCTCTATCACCGTCTGCTCTACAGTCGCCCACTCTTGCGCTCTATCGCCATCCGCTCTTGCGATCTACCGCCATCCGCTCCTGCGATCTACCGACGTCTGCTCCTCCAACGCCAACCCGAATCTCCAAAATTCAACCGCCCTCGTACTTCCGTATAGAGCAGGCCGACCACAGTTTGCGACTATCTGTTCCTTTGAAACAAGAGGGAAAAAGGGACTTTAGTGGTTGTTGAAGATTGTCTACATGATTGTGCCGCCTATGTCTGGTAAATATATATATATATATATATATATATATATATATATATATATATATATATATATATTTGTTCTTGTTAAAAGATGACAATTTAACTATAATTGGTGTTGGAAACATCAAGGAAGGAATGCTTCCATTTGAGAATGGTTATTGCCGTAAATCTGTATTAGAAATTCAGTTTTATGGAGGATGTAACAGATAACATCCAAGTGGAACTACAATCTCGCTTTGTGAAGCAATAATGCGACACTTTTTTTCATCATAATCATAATGAATGAGCTGCCCTTAGTTTTTTCCTAAAACAAATTGTTGATATATTTCAAATTTCAAGTTGATTGACGGGACGACTTCTACGATGTTCAACTAAAGGACCGAAGTTTAACATGGTAAACAAACTATAGTTGTTTGCAAGACATAAATTGATGAAGTTGTAGTTCTATACATTTAGTTTAAATAACTGAGTTATTATTGTTGATAAAAAGGAACTCGGAATTGATTGAAACTCTGGAGTTGGTAAATCTTTTGATAAACTCGTTTATTTCCTAGCATTCTTCTCAAGCGATGAAAGAAAGTAGGGGAGACCACCGTGCCCATGAAGATTTCACGGATACCAGTATGTTTTATTCTATTTATTCTTTGATAATGTAGATATATTTATAATTAACCATTCATTTTCATAATATTCTATTTGACAGATATTGCCAGACGAGGTGAGGGTAAACTTGAAGGAAGCAGCAATGATCTCAATTGGAACTGAAGTCAGTGACCTTGAGTTGATGAATATTATTGAGCTGTGTGACCAGGTGTTGTCTCTGTAGGATTACAGAGCTAGACTCTGTGATTACTTGAAGAGTCGAATGAACACAATTGCACCAAACTTGACAGCCATGGTTAGAGAGCCTTTTCATGTTCGCTTAATTGCACATAGAGGCAGCTTGGTTAACCTTGGCAAGCAGCCACGTAGCACCATCCAAATCCTTGTTGCAGAAGAGGCACTCTTCAGAACACTAAAGACAAAACACGCCACCCCTAAATACAGACTTATTTATCATGCATCCTTGATTGGTCAGGCTGCCCGAAAGACCAAATGAAAGATGTCACGATCTTTTGCTGCCAAAACTGCCTTGGCTATTCGGTATGATGCCCTAACAGATGACCCCGTTAACACAATGGAGCTGGAGCATCGTGCGAAGGTTTGTAAAAAAAAAAAAATTGGTAAAGTTGTGCAATACTTGGTTTCTTTACATTAATACCCTTGATGGGTAAAGTTTGAGGAACCTTGAGGGCAGAGAGTTGGGCAAGTGTGCTGGATCTACTAAGGGCAAACATAATATTGAAGTCTATATTGACAAGGACCGTAAGGGGTCTGCCGGGGGACTAATTACTCCAGCCAAGGTTTGTACTTTGTAGTATATATATATACAAATATTGGTATATGTTTTTCGGGGTTTGTTAAATGAATGAAGTAGCGATGGTTACTTGTTTGGTTTGGCTGTATAGGCAATAATCCTGCAGTAGACTCCACTATGGGGCAAGCATTAGATGCTGTTGCCGCCGAAAATGAGGAGGAAACAGTGACTAAGAAGAAGGAGAAAGAGAAGAAGAAAAAGAAATCTGATGAAGCTGACATGGCTGCTGATGAAGATGTTGAAGGAGAGACTGCAAAGAAGGAAGAGGAGAAGAAGAAAGACAAAGAAGAAAAGGTTGTCGAAGATGGTTAGAAGAGCAATTAGAAGAAGAGAAAGCATACAGATGTTGAAGAAGAAGTCGTCGACCAAACACCGAGCAAGAAGAAAGACAAGGAGAAGATAAAAAAAAAAGCGATGAGTGAAGAAGGGCATTCGATGTCAAACAGTTTTGGTGGTCTCAGTTGTAAAATCATATGCTGTCTCTGGAAAAACTTTTTGTTTTAGTTATGATGATGAATGTTTTAGGCTTTTAACTATATGTATGTAGTAGTGGAAGGTATGGATGTACCCTTTATTTTTTTTGTTCAACTTTTTTTTTTTATGAACGAACGTGCTACTAGACAATGCACCAGTTCTGTAATTCATATGACTAATTACAACTATTTTATTTAACAATAATAATGTATTCTTCATTTTATTGGAAAGGCTTTTCCATTGAATAGATATAATAGAACAAATTAAAAAGGGCTACGACAACCTTATTACCCTTAAATAGATCTACATGATCGTTAGAGGTTTGTATAGTTGGAACTGAGTGCTAAAACGTTGTGACAGACACTTGTTCGGATAAAATCATCCCAGATATACTTGTTTTTTTTTTTTTTTTTTTCTGTTGACAATCATGGGATGCATAACGGTTTGGGACCATAAGTTCATTGGCACACTCAGAAAAGCTGACATTTACACATAATTTCCAAACTCGTGATAGTAATGAAAAACAATTTTTTTCTTAATTAGTAAATTTTGAATGTGTTACTTATATTTTCTTGTTTACAAAACAACATAAAATTATACCGTTTTTATATTGTTAAAGACATGCGCATGCAACGCATGCGCGAAGATAACTAGTATATAATTATATATATATAATAATAATAATATAGAACAACTTGGTTTTGTAACCACTGTTAAAAATTAACACAAATACATTTTTACTTATTAGTTGAATTAATTTTTATAAGCAACTAAATTAGTCCCTTATAAAAAAATTTTATTTATCAATATTAAAAAAAAATCTTAAAATTCTCTTAAATGGACACCATAAAATACCGAACATAAAATCTTGGGTATAAAAACAAACTCAAATAACCAACTACGCGAGTAAACTCTACATAACTCTATATATTCTTATGAAGAAAACACAACCACGCGGCAAGGTTCTCTCTATGTCTTTGCATCAAGCTGTCTTGATTATTGAGTGGAGAAATATTATATTTTCCAAGATATTTCTAAAATTAACAACACCAGATTATTTAATTAATCATTAGTAGTAAAAAAAAATTATGTCTTTACGTGGAGCCGCGTCATCCATGATTGATCCATAAAATAATAGTAATGTGGAAATTTCACTAATTATTTTCACTTTATTTATAATTATTTGAGAGAAAAACGTGACAATTATAATGCGTCGTGCTCTGTCATTGTGTTCGTGTTTCATTGGGATTTAGTTCAAAGTTCATAGAAGACATGTCTATTAAATGCTGCATTATTTTTTTCATATATAATATGCTAGCTAGAAGCATAAAAGTGAAGCCCAATAAAAAATATTAGGTCATTTTCCGTATTATTTTTAAAAAAAATACACCTCATTAGTGAACATGTGCGATGCATGCATCATAGACTAATTGTTAACAGATTCTTATGGTCGCTTTTTTAATCACTAGTTGAGACTAACACATGTATCTTAGAAGTTCCCAAATATTCGATCTAATTAAACTTATAGGGTGGCAATATAATCAGTGTCTAGAGAGAGATGGCTAGATCACGTCTAAATCTCAAACTCTAATTAAGTGAATAATGAGCGTCAAATTATTCATGCTCTTCAAAATCCAACCAATAATTTCTCATCCAGATAAATATGTAGTACGGTATAGCTTCATCCTTTAATTAGTGTTTTGAATTCTTCAAACCTCATCAGAGCCCTAAAAATAAAATATATATATATAGTTAGCACTTTACTATTTATATACTGATCTCTACTATATAAGTATAGTTAAGTAAGAAACATTCATAAGGGCGTTAGTTTTAACTATCATGTGACACGCACATCTATTGGCCAAAAAAATGTGACAAGCGCATCTAATATACATATATATATATATACTCGGTAGTCTTTCAATTTTCTTTTCATTTGCTAATAATTATAATTGAGTTTCAAATATGGAACATTTAATATCCTTGTTATACACTTTATTTGGTCATCTATCTATCTGCACATCTCTTATCCTCCCTTTCTCTTTGATATTTTTCAAGCACTTTATGATTTAGATGTCTCTTTTGCATGCCTTTTCTAAATGTAACCAAAAAGACTAACCAAGATGATGCAACAATGCATATGCATTATTTTCTATATCCAAGTTGCTATTTGCTGCTGTACAGCTAGCTAATGATTTACAGACAAGAACCCTAATTGTAACGCAATTTGATAATTTCCCTATATATAATACAAACCACAAATCTAGCTAGCTAGCTTTGTGGCTGCAGGTCGTAATCAAATGACCCGTTTCTAACACAAGAATTTGAAGGCGACTTGACTCTTCCATTGCCGATCGGACACCATCACCACTACTGTTGATCGTGGCCTAACACACTTTTTACTCCATTCGATCGCTAGCTTCGAAAGAGTTTTCAAAATGTACGAAACATGGATATAACAGATGACAGCCGATACAGTCGTATTAATTGTTATGAAGGATACTAGCCACCAAATATTGATCAAAAAGAAAGGGCAAGAAGACAAGTTAAGGACCACCGTTCATGAAACCATATGTCTTTATCAACCCTACTACCATAGTACTTGAACAGGAGAGCTAGAGTGACAGACAGACAGTGTCCAAGGTTAATTTACCCACATTCATCATCATCTTATTAATTAACTCCACTTTCTTGTCATACATATATATATATATCGTGAAGCATATATCACATTAAGTTTATACGTTCGTGGAAGACATAACACATAACGATTTGTTAATCAATATCTGCACATGATATATATCGTTTTCTACCGAAATGATAAAATGCTAACTCTTTTTTTTTTGTTTAAAATTTTGTAAGGCTTCGGTTTGTCTCCTTAGCCAAAAAAAATCTAATTCAGAATGAAAAGGCAACGTGTGATTCCTGTTTATTTATACCTGCCAAGACTTATCTACAGAACACCCATGGATTCAACACGGACCATTTTTTTGTGTTTTTGCACATACTGAAAAGCCCTTTAGAGTATCCATTAGAGTCTTATTAAACCATCTACAATATTTTTTTCTTCATAATTTGTATTTTTTTAAAGGATAGTTATGTACACTTTAAGTGTAATACTTAAAGTTAATAAGACTCAAGTAATGTTATTTGTTTTCCTATTTTTTTACTCAAAACTATTTCTTAGACATTTTTTTTATTGTAATGAATTAATTTTAACTTACAAAATAAGACATGAAATAATGCGTCAATATATTGATGAATTCTTTAAATTTAAAAATATCATAAATAAAAATAGGTGAAATCTATTTTTAAAAATTATATCTAAAACTATTGTATTACTTTTGACTTATTTTACGTAAAAAAAATATAAATGAGTCCACGATGAAGGAATATCAAGGAAACTCACAATGTGATGCTCTTACTCTTAATGCCATAAAATCAGATACGTAGGTTTCGAGAAGAATACAACCTCTTACGGGAAAAATGGCTTATCAAGAGAAGACAAAATCGCCATGTGTTAGTGTTTTTATTATTTATTTATTATTAATGTATTTTACAGTCAAGTTGTATTCTACCAAAGAGGAGTCAGATCTCCACTCGTGCATAATTGAATATATATAATATATTCATGTATTAAATTAAATTAATTATACAATAGTAGTTTGATGGTTAAAAGTGATTATTCATATTTGATTTAGTTTCAAAGTTATGATTCAAAAGTTTTTTTTGGAGTCATATTGTAGTGATCTAATTACAAGATTAGTTCTCGCATAATTTATATATATATTACGCCAATATATAAAATAAGACGAGTATAACTGGATTTAACCAACCGATCGCTTGACTATATTATAAGACGAGTATAATTGAACTAAACTGACCGACCGCTTAATTATACTAAGTTGTTTGTAAGACTATATTAACGAATCAACTTAGTCAGTGAATACGATTGCTTTGATTATCACTAAGCCTAGTAAAAAGTTCTTAGAGAAGCTCTCGATCCTTTTTGTTGTTAAAAAAGATTAAATTAATTTATATACACTAGGCTAGGCTAGGTATATATGAAGGATGTCAGTGTCATGACCAAATTTTTATGAGGAAATCCATTTCCATTGAAGAAACAAGATTTATATCAAATGACAGACATTGTGGAAGAGAATGATAGTGACCTGCTTTGAGTTTATAACCCACACACAATCTAGAAATTTCGATTTCTTTTCATTAATCTTTTTAATTAGAGTAGAATTAATTAATCGTAATTCGGATCGGTCTTTTCCTAGTATTCAATAGAAATATGTCAGACCTGAAATACCCTAGCTAGCTTAGCAACGTCATATCAACTTTACATTTCTGACCCCAAATCCACATAGTGCATTTTATTTGACCCTTTTTAATAATTTATTTATAAATAAAATTACAAGTTATTAAACAGAAAATTCTTTAAACTTCAATTAATTAATGACGTGATCAAACAGATTGCATTACTCTTATTGGACTAGCCTTTAAGTCACATTCTAGCCACATGATCGGGAAGGAAGGACATTGATATTTACTTATCAGATATATATATATCCACTCACTTACTTATCAGTCACTGTCAAAATTCACCTCTCAGTGCAGCGATTGAATTCAATAAACCATTATTGATATGCCTTACTGAATATGTTGAGTCAATGAGATACATGTGAGGGTGAACAAAGTGAAAAGGATTGAAAAACACTGGGAATAATTGTATAACCATCGTTCTTATATTTTACTTTATTAGAAATTTACCCCTAATGTTTTCAAAACCCAAAAAACCAAGCTTCTATCTAAAAAATCTGACCCATAGTCCTTCTGTATTTTTAGTAGGGGTGAGCGTGGTCTGGTCCTGGTCAGGACCAGACCAAGACCATGCAAAACCATTTGTAAATGGTCCTCCTCCAAATGGTCTAGGACCAAACCAGGACCATTTGGACCATTTACAAATGGTCTTAGTCTTTTTGGTTCTGGTTTTGGTCCAGACCATTAGGATCATTTATGACCATTTTTATTTTTTATGTTTTTTAATTTAATTTAATTTTTAAAAATTTGTCGAATATTATTTTTGTAATAATTTTAAATTGAAAATATGTTTATTATAATTATATATAATAGTTGAGATTTGTGTAATCAATACCTGATAAAGTGTTCAAATAAGTTTTATGGTTATACGATCCATAAATAACAAATAAGACACTTATCAAATAACGTAACTTGGTGTAACAAAGTTACAATTTCCCTGATATTAGACAGAAAATAAATCAAACACGAAAATGTACTATTTTGGCACTTTGCACTTTACAAACATAAGCTTTTCATCTCTCTGTAGCAAGCAACTTCATAAACTAAATATTCAGTTAATCTAATGTTTCTCAAGTTTGCTCTCGACGCTCAGCGGAGGTTTTAACTTTTATTATAAATTATTATTTCCAGTATTTTTTTAATAATACAATGGTCTTAATGGTCCTAAATGGTCTCAAATGGTCTTAATGGTCTTGGACCGACATTAGGACCAGGACCAATTAAGACCAATAAAAGAAGACCATTGGTCTTGGTCCTAAACGGTCTTGGACTAATGGTATTGGTCTTGGGCTCGGTTATGGTCTTGCTAGACCATTGCTCACCCCTAATTTTTAGGATTAAGTTAAATTGCATTAATTACAAATACAATCGAATTTACAATCAATATATTAGGTACATCAAAATTTATAACAGTTAAGACTTGATTAAGTTTATGTCTTTTGAAATTTAATTTATTATCTCTTATAATCTAACAGCAAATTCAAACTTATAAAATAACTGATGCAGCGTGATGGGGATAGAATGGACAAAAACTCATTGATTCGAAAGGGAATGCCGAGAATTTGTTGGATAGAGGCGCAAGAATTCGTTGATTCTAAGAATACCTGAATAATTGACGCAGAGTAGAGGAAAACCTCAGTTTTTTTTTTCATATATCAATAAAACTCTGTAAAATTCAGCTAACAATGCCTTAAATACTGAAAAGAAAAACCCTACAAAATTCGAAATTAACAAAAATTCCCAAACAAAACCGACAAATTATAAAAAAGACCGAAAGAAACATAAAACTGCGGATTTGACCTTCTAAACGAAGGAATTTGGCCTAAAACCGTGAAACCCCAGAGTTTGCTATGAGTCTTGCTCAAATCGCCGTTTACGCATGGAAAAGTGTACTCACACGCCCAAATCCGAGACTTCGCCTACATCAATAACATTCAAGCATCATCTCACTAATAATGATAGCTAGTCTTTAAATTTCAATTGTTGTTGAAGGAGATAGATGAAGAAACGACCGCCCTAAGTAATATTATTATGGGTAAATTAGTCAAAAGTTGCCTTATTGCCCAATATCCACATATATTGTGGAACGCATTATTATATTTTGAAATGTTCCTAAATGTATGACTTTATTAGTTTGTCGGTAAATTTCATATTAAAAATGTTGTCGATGTATATATTTCTTATGTGAACTTGCCAGTTAAGCTATGGTAATCCTCAAGATATTGAAAATATTAAAAATATAACAAAATAACGGTGAAGAGCAAAAAAAACACAAAAAATATTTAAAAATAAGAAAATTCTAAGAATATTGAAATATGTTTTAAAATTATAATACTAGTTTTTTTTTACAAAACAATAATTTATGTAAGCATCATGTACAACATTATTATTTTTAATATAAATTTAACTATTCACTAGCATAGTGGTGTATCTAGCCACATTTTAAATCATAGTAGTACATTTGACAACACGAAAAAAAAAAACGGTGCATCCAGTAATATGGTTAAAACATAATGGTGCATTAGCTAAGTAACCATATTATGATTGAGATAGTGGTTATATGTTGCTCTTTAAGGAAAGTAAGAGGCGGAGTTAATAAAAAGTGGTCTTTCTACTATGCTCCACAAGTATCATGCTTGTGATATATTTTTTTTATATATTTGTATTGCCCTAAAGGTGAACCCATATGGAATTTGATAGGTTTAATAGTATGATATGATATAAATATTTGGTATAGTTATAAAACTATACTTTTAAAGTTTTACCTATATTACAATTAAGTCCATTAATAGTAAAAAAGAAAAATATAGCATTTCACAATCATGGAAGAAAAACCTAAATACTTGATTATTTATTCGATAGTGGTAGAGCTTCTTTGTCGGACATATGAAAGTCTAAAGATAAATTTTCCAAAGAGGTAAAGTAGAAGGATTGATTTTTCAATATTTACGAAACACTATACGACTGATTTGTCATTTTATGTTGTTATTATTAAGCCACGATAGAGAGGGGCGAGCGAATGGAATTCATTGGTGGTGGATATTATGTCACAGATATGGTGATAGGCGTCGATGATTGAAACCCACGAACCTGCAAATTAATAATAATAATAATAATACGCGTCCTTTGCTAACATGATGAATAGAAACCCTAGCTAGCTAGCCTCTCTCACTGACACTAACATGAATAAGGGTCCATTTTAATTTTCAGAATTTTGCTACCACACATTGAAACTAGTACACACTGTTGTGTTGGGATATATATATTTGGTTTTACGTCAATTCATCATCATATTGTACACGATGATATGGACCGATCGACGTGTAACAAGACTTTAGAAAGCGAGAATAATTACGAAAATATTACTCCACGCGAGTAATTTCTAATTAATCATCTCCAAACATGCATAGAGTTTCCCTATTTTTCTTTTGCACAAGTAAGATTCACAAGCTCCAAGAGTTCAATCGAACACAGACGACATGCATCTGCGTTCGATTTAATATAAAACCGTTTATCAACTCTTTCATCCATCTTAAATTTGCAGAAATTAAAGGGATTTATTGCTTATAGAGAAAAGCTCTATTAAATGAGATATAACTAATTAATTAGAAGATAAATTAACTTTAATCTGGATTTAGGGTTTATAAAGTTGTAATATAATTACAACCTGCGCATGTAATAAGATGCTTGTAATAAACTAATAAGTAAAGGAACATTTGGCCAAAATAAAACTAAGTAAAGAAACAGAGTTTATAGGGTTTTTAAAAAAAAAAAATAATAAATAGGGAATAGAACCTAAAAACTGTCTGTATTTTGATCTGAGTGTCAGTTTGATGTCTCAATTTTAAACTGTTGATATTTGTTGTTCTAATTTTCAGTTTTGTACCTATTTGGTTTTCCGTTAGTTTTTGGGGTTAAATTTAAAAGACTTACTTGAAAAGACAATTTTGCCTTTTTTTAAAAAAAATAACCAACTGAAATCCGGCCACCCACCTTCGACTCCGGCCACCCACCTCCAATCGGTCGGAATTGGCCGGGAATCGGGACGAGTTTGGCCGGAATCGGGGTGAGTTTGGCCGGAATCGGGTGGGTTGGCCGTAATCGGGGTGGGTTTGGCCGTTATCGGCCGGAATCGGGCTGGGTTTGGCCTTAATAGGCCGAAATCGGCCGGAATCGGAGATGCTTAGCCCTAAATCGGCCCCGGTATTTTACCTATCTTTAAGAAGAACTATTTGGTGGGGCCTTTGAAAGCATAAACATCTATTACCAGCGAACATCCTCAAAGAGGGTACCAGAGCACGCTTTTAACGCGAATTTGGGACGCTCGTTTAACCTCCGTATTCATCTCGTTCCTTATTTACCTGGGTGCACTGTGTTTTCAAAAGCTTCCTGTCGAACCGGCTTCTATTTCAGTCCGTGCTGGACCGATCGATATACCAATAATCAAGTCTTCAGTCAACTGGTGGAATACACCGCATCAACCTGGGAGCATTAGCCGATTTGATACATCAATACATGTTCCTATGCCCATTCCAATCTTGTCTCACTTTGCTAACTTCCCCTTCTCAACCCGTATCTTGTTCGTTCTGGAAACACGTCTTCCTATTCTGTCTTTTCCCGAATCTTCTTTAACGGAAACAATAGAAGCTAGAGATCAAATACCAATACCCATACCAAAACCTAGTTCACTCGCTTAGTCTCTTAGCATCCATGGCAGATTTTACTAAAAAAAAACAAGCATATAACAAATATGAATCCTTTCCCTTAATCGGCTCGGCCGATAATCGGCTCGGCCGATAATCGACCGGAACTCTAAGCCCTAAATCGGCCGGAATTGGCTGGTCGTGGGTACTTTTGGAATTTGAAAATTGGCCACTCACGTGACCATCACGTGACCAGATTCCGTCCAATTTAACCCCAAAAATAGACGGAGACACCAAATAGCAACATATATGAAAATTCGGACAGTCATTCTAAACCTAAGACACCAAACTGACACATGGTGTAAAATTCTGTCTGTTTTTAGGTTCTTAACCCTAATAAATAATAATTATAAGTGAGCATGGTAAGGAGGCTTCTTAAAATGTAAGAAAATAGAGGTCAATTTCGGATCTAGATCTCCTGCCCCACTCTCCATGTCCCAGATCGTGTCTCACCGTTAAAATCTTGATACGTGTTCAGAGTGTAATTAATTTTTTAGTTTTTTTTTCTTTATAAAACCCTATTGGGATCGGTGAACTCTAGAAGGAAAATATTAAATCTAAGGACAAGTGTCAAAATTTTAACAGTGAGGCACGATCTAGGGCATAAAGAGTGGGGCATGTGATCTTAATCGGTCAATTTCATAGTGACACAACATTTCCCTAAAAAAATTGTAGAGCGCATCACATGGGATTCTCTCACATACTGTTTATGTAACTGTTTATTTCGACCAATTTTTTTTTATAACTCTGATTAAGTTTATTTAGTATATATATATATATATATATTTCTTCGTATCCAAAGAAAAATATATTTCTTCTTTATTAGCATGTAATTTTCTTATCCGAATAATTCTATAAGAACGTCACATTTTATACCGAGCCAATTAATAAATAAACCTATTGGCCGGGTGAATATATAAATGCGTCAAAAATTGTTCTTATATTATAATAAATTAGATTATTTTATAAATATTATATATGAAAAAAATTAACTATTTAATATAAATATTTCACAAATCAAATTAATTAAGAGAAAAAAGTTAATTATAATTGAAAGTTGAAAAAAAAAACTAAAAACTAAGGAGATAGTTATATAAATTACACTTATTGTATACCCAATATATTTCTCTAATCATAAATAATAAAAAACTAATGATGGATCGATAAAACCGAAGGTTAAATGGACCAACCACTAAAATGCGAGTTATCAGTTAAACATGACTCAGTTCATCTAGTGATGGGCTCGTTATGGTCCTGGCATGTGTCAGTCCTGGTCAACTGGTCTAGGAGACCATGTGTCATGGCGATCCCCTGGCTCGACCAATATTGACTACTGACCAATTTAGAGTTTTGACGGCTATGGTGAGCCATGGGGGCTTATCTAGACCTGGATACGCTCCAAACTATGGTCTTCTAGGACAGTTGATCAGGTCCATGA
Source organism: Clarkia xantiana subsp. parviflora (assembly GCA_036873135.1). Taxonomy (NCBI): domain Eukaryota; kingdom Viridiplantae; phylum Streptophyta; class Magnoliopsida; order Myrtales; family Onagraceae; genus Clarkia; species Clarkia xantiana. The sequence goes on along the minus strand of JAPTYO010000002.1, from coordinate 22,844,212 downwards.
GTAGACGAGCCTCATAATTAGATGAATCAAGCCATATGTGAATCAGGTGGAACTTTTTTTTTTTTTTAAATAGATCACCGTGATATAACATTTAGAACTTCAAACCTAAACTATATGGGAAATACACACTCTTAATTACTAAATCAGCAACTGTTGCGGGTAGATTAAAACTACAAATTAGTACCCTCTCATTGTGGTCATATAGAAGACCTAACTTAATGATATATTTCCTATATGATACGAACCTTCGTTATCATCTACTTTAGTTTCAATATTATAATCAATGAAATATACATAGTGTAATGGTCCCATCATTTCAGTTAGGTCATACCATGATCAGACAAAATACAATCTGATCACAAGCTATTATAAGTTGGGTTCATATATATTATTATATATGCAAATTCTTTTCTGATATACAGAAATTAAACTGCTTTTTGTTATATCAACTAGTGATCGAGGTCGGCCAAAAAAAAGTAGAGATCGAGGAGCTGAAACATTCAAACCTGAAGGCTGAATTCGTCAAATATAGTCAATGAAATTTTACCTACTAAAAAACCTGTTATCCTTTTAGCTAAACATAATATAATATATATTACAAAATATATTATACATCATTACATTAATTATGCATATATAAGGGGAAATGTTTTTTATGTAGAGAGTAATGAAACTAAGATCAGTTAGAGAGGTGGATGTAATTTCTTTTTTGTACTTTACACTTAATTAAATTAGCATATATATATATATATATATATATATATATATATATATATATATATATATATATATATATTAGTGGCAAAATCCACTTTCCTGATGGAGGAAAACGATAAGGATTATAATATATGTGTGATTACATATATTGGATGAGATATATATCCACTCTAGATTAGATAACAGTAGCCACTTTCTGCTGTTAGCTTAATTAAGCTCAAACTAATTCATCAATTAATATCTAATGCAAATTCAAATTAATGTGTTACCTAATGAATTATTGAACTTTAATTTAAATAAGAAATTGTTGGCAAAAAAAAAAAAAAATTAAATAAGAAATTAAAGTTTCTTTTGCCAAACGAAATTAATTATTAACAATTATAAAATCTAACTACTTATAAGTTATAATTATTAAAACATAATCTAATAATAAAAATATTCTTATATGGATTTGTCATATATAAATTATTGTAGAATCTTTAGCATTCTTCAGCTCCATATATAGTAATTAAGATTATGTTTGTTCTTATCCGATGTCATCTCTAAGGTGGCTTTACAGAAGATATCTAGACGCGTTGATATTTAATTATAACCTAATCGTATAAATATATGTACATCCTGATCACTTAATTAATAGTGAGTATATATAGCCCCCACTTCATAATTCAGCAAAAAAATAGGGGGTGATAGGATGGCGCATTAACTTTAAACATATATATGCATTAATAATATATAAATCTTAGTATATACATTCGATCTTATTAACTTAATAATACGTATTTTAATTAGTGAACCGTTTGGACAAACAAAATAATGGAGACGGGTTGCATGCATATATAACCATGATTGACGATCATGCATGTAGATGTAGCTAGCTATGTAATATATTATGGTGTTGCGTCGTGCATGGTGGCTGTGTTAATTAATGGATGATGAGGAAGCCACAAAGTTAAATGAATGAAGAGGGACTGATGCTTTCTACCAAACTTAATTAGCTAGGGTTTTAGTTTAAACTCCAACATGTGGACAATACAATTGTGATGACTAAGTTACCACTATATATATATATATATATCAGGACAGACAGGAGATCAGATCTTGATGTAAACATAAAGCCACCTAGTGATACTTGTTTATTCCTCCAATGAATGCCATGCTGAGGTTGGGAATGACGTGTATGTTACACCTGGCCTGGACACATATATATAGTTATTATATACGCACGAGCTACTAGTATTACTAGCTAGCTAGATGTATATAGATTTATTATTTGCATAATAATTTACGATCAAGTGGTACACTTATTTGTTCTTTATATATTTTTTTTTCTTTATCTAACTCAAAATGTATTAACTTTTACTTTTTCATAATCTCTAATCTATATAATTATAATTCTACTTAGTTTTGATCAATTAACTTAAATATAGTGACATATGCCGAAGTCGGTAATTTTAAACTTTAAAATACATCACAATCAACGTGGATGTCATGTCAGATTTAATTTCACTAAATAATATTTTATATTTTTAGTTTATTCAAAAATATGTATGTTACTTTTATTTACTATAGTATTATTTAATCTTGAATATTAATTTTTTTATACGGTACTCTGATTTACAAACATATCTTTTTTTCATGTGAAATAAAAGATAAAAAAAATATGTTGAATAATATATAACATTCAAACTTACATACACCTGTAACAAATTAATCACCACTAGAATGAATATATTTTTTTACTATATTAATTTAAGAAACAAGTTTTTGAGTCAATTAAGTTTATATATGAATGGAATTCCGCGTAAGTGCACATCAATAATTACTAATTAGTCTACCATATAATTCTTCTTATTTTGTTTCAATATGGGTTGTGCATATATACATTTATTCTTTAAAAAAAATAACAGGTAGTTGTAATTAATTTGGGCATACACATTAATCGGAGCCCTAGTCCGAAACTAGTGTTAAAGAAATGATGAGGCTAATTTGATGTCGGGTTCTTTTGTTTGAGGACAAAATTTTCTCTTTTTGCTTGTTCAGATGTTATTTAGATGTATATTATATGATGGATAAATGTCCAATTCGGGTTCGTATTTACATTTCGGACCTCGTAAACGTGTCGAAAATTACATCTCGGTTTAAAAACACCTCCCACGGTATCAAAACGGTCCGGAAGCGCATTTACGCGCGTCCGGACCGGACCTCCGGGTTGCGCAAAGCAATCCGGACGTCCGGATTGCATTGCAACCCGGACGTCCGGGTTGCTTGCAATCCGGAGGTCCGGGTTGCGCGGCAATCCGGACCTCGCCGAATTGTCCAAATTCGACGAGGTCCGGATTGCCCTACGGGTATCGCGCGACTACCGTATCCGCGATTACCGTTGCGTGTAGAGAAGTCAAGTTCGCACATTACTAATATAGATGACGGTTACCGCATGATCTTGAACCGTCATCAAACCGCTCTAAAACCGGGTGCGGTCCCAAGAAAGCCTATAAATAGGAGGTCTTGGCCACCCATTTTCACACATTCTCTCATTTTGCCCAACTTTGGTATTTTGAGCTCTGACTTCTCTCTAGAAATATTATCTCCCTAGGAATTATATTTTTGCCCTTATAGTGACTTAAGCATCGGAGATGGCTCCGCTAGCACCACCCCCCCTCTCCGTGCTAGCATTGGTCCTTCGTGCAGGATCCGACGCTAGAGACACAACCTTACCGAGTCACAACCTTACCGAGACACAACCTTACCGAGTCACAACCTTACCGAGTCACAGCCTTACCGAGTCACAGCCGTACCGAGACACAGACCTCATACGGGAGCAAGTCTGAACACTCGTCAGTGGCCCAACCTCCTCCCGACGGAAGGGTTACAAAAGCCCGCGCAACCATACGAACGAACGCGTCCCCACGACTCAGTTCATCCCGGACGCAACATTGGCGCCGTCTACGGGATTCGAACAACAAGCTACCGTACCGCAGAAATCATGGCGAGTGATCACAACCCTCCCGAAGAGGTGAAAAACCCAAGGAAAAGGCCCGGGCGTCCCAGGAAATCCCCGGCAAACAAAAGAGCAGGACGCCAAGCTCCAGCTGGGAGCCAGTCGGGACCCTCCCACATCCCAAGAGCTACTTCCGTAGCTTCATCCATACCGACTGACAATGTGCCCAACGCACAGCACAGAGAGCCAAAGGACAAACACCACGCGCATCCACCTGGTTTCGAGCCAGAAATGCACGAGGATGAATCCCAAACAGAGATGCCACAAGGCGAACAAAGACCGGGGGCAAACCCGATGCCCACCGTTACTCCAGCAGTGATGGCTGCGCTGGAAGAGTTACTTGCATTCCGCGAGTCTCTAAAAAACCAAGGATACGTAGCTCAGCCACCTCCGGCCAACCAACAGTATGCTGCGCCAGCAAGAGAGATGTCGCAAGACACTACTCGCTATGGCAATCCTTTCCAGGGCGGAAACCAACACGCAAGATATGAACCTGCACGGTCATACACTCCTTTCCAAGGAGCCCAACAGTGGAAGAACGAAAGGCAGCCCCCATTCTACCACCCACAGCAGCCAACAAGAGATGATCATTTTCATGCCACAAGCAGGGATCAATCTGACATCTACCACAACAATGGTCAGCAAAATCCTTCAACAGGTTATACTGAACCTGTAAAAGGGTTTACCGCCGAGATGTTAGAAGAAATGGTGGAGAAGAAGATGAAGGAAGCAAAAATGAAGGGTATGCACGCTCTTGAAGAAAGGGCGTCACATCCATTCGCTGACCACTTGGTGAAAAGTCGCGTCCCAGACGCACTGTATCGAATTGGAGGGGACCTCTACCGGGGAAAAGGAGATCCATTTGAACACGTGCAAAAGCACGAGGCCTCTCTGCTAGGCAGAACGAAGAACCCACACCATTTCGCAATGACATTTTCACAAACTCTTGCCGGGACAGCAGCGCACTGGTTCTTCTCACTACCATGCGGAAGTGTTACTTCATGGGCGGACCTAAAGGCCAAGTTCATTCAACGATACATGGGCGAGCGCACATTGTTGAAAGGGGCAAACGCTCTGGACGACGTCCAACAACAAAACGAAGAATCCCTTGCCGACTACTACGTCCGCTTCAATCAAAACATTTCTGACATTCAGGGAAACCTGACTGAAGGAGAAATTGTTCGAGCATTCATTCGAAACCTCGGACGAAGAGGCAATTGAAAAAATGGCAAAGTGCCCAGCGGAATCCATGGAGGAGTTAGCCGCAAGAGTCAAAGAATACATAGATCTCGAAAGATTCAGAAGCCAGAACAAGGCAAAAATCGCTGCAGCAAAGGCAAAAATAATCCAAAGCAGAACCAACCAAAACCACACTCAAGTGGTCAACAAGGAAGACATTGGCAACCTCAGCCGAAAAGACCCTTTCAAGGAGATTTTCAGAAGCCAAAGGAAGTAAATCTTGCCGACTGCATTCCCTTGAATGCCCCGCTGTCTGTAATTTTGAAAGAGATGAAGGACGCGAATATGTGGAGGGAACCAAACAACTTCAGGAATGGCCCACTGGGAAGAGACAAGGACAAGTGGTGTGAAACCACGAGGTCTTTGGCCACGAGACCGATAGCTGTGTCAGTCTGCGCTTCCGAATTAACAACTTCGTCCTCAAAGGCGAATTGAAACAGTTTGTCGATCAAGGCAGCAACCCCCCGAGAAAGGCTCAACCAGAGTCATCAAAAAGAGGAAAAAAGGGAAAAGAGAAGGTCAATGACAATCCTCCGCCAGCTAAGCGAGGTGTAATCAACGTCATACACGGAGGGCCTGCCGCCGGAGGACAAGTATCTAATGCTCGGGACATTTATGCGTCCCAAGCAGCAACACTGCCGAAGTACGGAAAGCGCAAGCAACCTGAGCAAGAAGACGCAGTCATCCAATTCTCCAGGGAAGACTTAAAGCATATCGTTTACCCCCACGATGATGCTTTGGTCGTAACCATGGACATTGACGGGTACGATGTGAAAAGAATTCTTGTCGATGGTGGAAGCTCTGCTGACATTCTGCATGTCAGAGTCCTGGAGCAACTAGGAAAGTCTGTCAAGGACTTGTCCCCAGGAACCTTCTCATTAGTCAGCTTCGCCGGAGCAGCTACACAACCCCTGGGTACAATCACAATTCCTGTCATCCTTGGCCAGGGGTGGAGAGCATTACATATCAACGTCACTTTCGTAGTTGTAGAATCTCTCGGAGCCTACAACGGAATCTTGGGACGAACAACGATCAATCCCTATGTGATCGTGCCCTCCACCGTCCACCAAAAGATGAAGTACCCGACGGAACACGGGATTGGGGAAGTGCTTGGCGATCAGATAACCGCAAGACGTTGTTACGTCAATGCCTTGAGAGCAAAGCACCAATACCATGTGGCCATGATAAATTCCTTCAAGAGGCAGAAAGTTGTCGATGAAAGAAAGAAGCAACTAATGGAACAAGCCATTACAGTTTGGAACCCGCAAGAAAGCATCCAGTTCTCACCATGGCACCAGATTTGGCTCGTTAAGCAGGGAGAAGACGAGCCAATCATGGAATACTTCATCAGATTTGCCTCCAACGCCTCAACCGCGAAAGCAACAAGAGAAGAAGTGATAAGCGTGTTCTATGCAAACATGAACGCCAAATCTTTCCTTCTCTTTGGACGAACTCATGGATGGCGAACAACAAAAACCATGGCAGATTTAAAGGATAAGCTCGAGACAGCAGTCTCATGCGAACAAGAACTGAGGTGGGGTCCACCCCTCAGTTGGGACAAAGGATTTCGAACAAATATGAACAAACAGGAAGGCGCAAGCATCAAAATCGACAACATCTTCACACCGCTAAACACGGTGGCCGAAGACATTTACGTCAACCTGCTGGAAAACAAGCTCCCAAGTCCACTTGTCCCAGAGACAGCTTTCTTGGGCAGCAACATCAGAGAATGGTGCAAGTACCATAAAACTTGGGGGCACAACACAAACATGTGTCTACCACTAAGGCAGGAAATTGAAGAGTGCATCGCACTAGGGGCATTAAGGCGATTTGTTGCAACCGGCTTCGCGACATCTTCATCAAACCAGCTATAATGAAACGGGAGAAACAACTATCTTTTAGATTACTTTGCGCATTCCTACTATTTCTAGTATAATCAATGTAAATACACGCAAGTATCTAATAAAGTCAATCTACGTTTGTAGGTACACACTTATCTCTTGCACGCTATTTTTTGGATTAAACGCGAAGCAACAAAACTACGCGCCTATTATCTACTTCAATAATCCAAGAAATTATGACATGTGCAAGCAAAATCTATTACGCGTTATGTCAACGCTTACCATCAACAACAACCTACTCATATTGACGACTACATCGAAAGGCGTCATCATGGAATCAAAAACTTGGAAGTACATGCTACACTACGATTACTACTCAGGAATTACACCAAGTAGTAACCTATGCACAAAAATCTACTTCAACAATACAAGCTAAGCATTGTGTTCAAGGAGGGATTTATGGTATACAACACCAACATATCTACTATCTACACCAACAAGGAGTTTATTTCTCCATTCATAATACAGGCGTCTATCTCAAGAAGGTGCCGGCAACACAAAGCCATCAAGCTATGTGCACAATCAACTTATATACCGCAATGACAACCTGCGGATTTACTATCAAAACGACGACTATTCAGGGCGTCAACTACAAGCAAAATCTTGGATTATCACCAAGACCTACTATCAAAACGACGACTATTCAGGGCGTCAACTACAAGCAAAATCTTGGATTATCACCAAGACCTACTATCAAAACGATGACTATTCAGGGCGTCAACTACAAGCAAAATCTTGGATTATCACCAAGACCTACTATCAAAACGACGACTATTCAGGGCGTCAACTACAAGCAAAATCTTGGATTAACACCAAGACCTACTATCAAAACGACGGCTATTCAGGGCGTCAGCTACAAGCAATATCTTGGATTAACACCAAGACCTACTACCAAAATACCTTGGAATAACGCCAAGGCCTACTATCAAAATAGCATGTTGTGGTATCCTCTTTTTTAAAAGACAAGCCCCATGTTTACTTCTAAAAATGACATGCTGTGACATCTCTGGTTAGAGGCAAATCCTCATGTTCATAGCCATTCCCTGGATTCAGAACAGGATGGGCATACGGGGCTGATCACCCCTTAAGTGACGGAAGTTCTCTGTTTAGACAACGACCCCACTCTATAATAAGTGTGTATATCCTGTTTAGGGTTCACTCTTCATGGCGAATGTCCTCTGTTTAGACGACACCCCCATATTACGAATGCCATCATGGTTCGTTTTATACGGCAAAAGTCCTCTGGTTAAGATGACAATTCCGTACTACAGATTTTCAAACCGTGTTGCATGGTTCCTGGACGCAGAAAGCATGCATCACAATTCATATTCTCAAAAAAGTGTTACATGGTCCCTGGACGCAGGAGTCATGTATCACAAATATTTTATCTAAAATTTTGCCAAATATCTTATGTATCAAACACCTTTCCAAAAAATTTATCAACACGGTTTTTCGGACGTATCACATTCAATGTCAAAATATTTTTTCAAATATTTTACCAACAAGCTTTTCAGGGTTCACAAAATGCTTCTTCAAAAACTAAAATGTTTTTACGTATGCTTCCCCAACGCGGGTTGATACACGCTGGCAGGTGCGCACCCTGTTTAAAACTCATAAAATTTACAAGTCGGGTCTTGTACAACGTCGCCTTAGAGTGGAACTAAGAGACGGTATAAACTAGTATCTTGCTTAGCCAAGATAACACCTCTCAAATAATACTTTTACGTATGCTTCCCCAACGCGGGTTGATACACACTGGCAGGTGCGCACCCTGTTTAAAACTCATAAAATTTACAAGTCGGGTCTTGTACAACGTCGCCTTAGAGTGGAACTAAGAGACGGTATAAACTAGTATCTTGCTTAGCCAAGATAACACCTCTCAAATAATACTTTTACGTATGCTTCCCCAACGCGGGTTGATACACGCTGGCAGGTGCGCACCCTGTTTAAAACTCATAAAATTTACAAGTCGGGTCTTGTACAACGTCGCCTTAGAGTGGAACTAAGAGACGGTATAAACTACTATCTTGTTTAGCCAAGATAACACCTTTCAAACACACTACTTGTTGAGAAATATTGCTATACGCAAAAATACTTGGCAGGTTGCAACACATATAGCGGCAAGCTATTCAGGAAAGAAGGGCAATATGCATAATGCATCATGCAAACAATCAGGAGAACTTCTCAACTTATCAATCAGGAAGTGGCTATCGGTCACGACTGCAGGGACTATGTCTACGATACTAGTCATCCACATTCAATAAACACAGACTCGGCGGAACAAGCAGAAGTTGCCACCGTCATCTCCAAACAAAACCTATAGTGCGCAAGTCGCAACATCCTATGCTCTACCCATCTCGCCATGCCTTGGAGTCGCAACACTTGAGAGATAACTTTGTTAGTAACAATGCGCGACGTACAGTCGCAACTACGGACATCATGTTCATCATTTAAGGATATATATCCTATCTCTCAAGTCCAAAGCATATGGACAACATAGATAACTCAAGGTATGAAATATTACTAACAAGTTATCACATAATTACTATGGAAAACAGGTCCAGGTGACGAAATATCATGCAAGCAAAAGCATGAACAAAGAATTGTAAACATTAACCCATTCACAAAGGGTTCAACATGCTGGAAGCAGATAGCCCAACAGCAACCAAGAGCCTACGTCATCTCTAAGGACTTATGGCAAAGAGTTCATAATGTCAACAACAAATGCAAGAATGATTGTTTCAACATTCAGCACAACATAGCTCTTCAACATAAGGGCGACAATCAGCAATCAACAAACACTTATCTCAGTAGGAGTAACGCTCCTCCTTGGGCCGGTCCCTCGACCGGGGGGCAGAAGACACCTCTGCACAACCCTCAACTCTATTTCCTTTATTACAAGAAGGAATTAGCACGGTCATACTCAGCATAAAGAACTAAGAATTGCTCGAGGAACGCGCCCCTGCGTCGGATCTTTCGAGAATTATGCTAAGAACAGAAACTGCAAGCCAACGATATCCTGGAAAATGCTATCAACAATCCAGTCAGTGCGCAAACACGCACCAACACTTATTTAAGCACTTATGCAACAGACGCTCCATGCGAGACAATCGCATACGTACAAGACTTATTAGTCTTCGTGCAACAAGTAACAAGCATCGCGCAAGGGGGGCAACCTCTTCAACACATTAACCTTGCATGACAACACCGAGCGCATACTCGCAGCATACAAGATTACAATGGTGGATTATTTTCTAAGTGTTTCCATGTACGTGCATACATGTCGACAAGAATGCATGTCGACAAGGAGAAAAATATTCTCTAAGTATTTCCATGTACGTACGTACGTGTCGACAAAGATGGATTGCGCACATCGAGTAGCTATGCCTCCTAATCACACCTACAATGCTCATTGACAAAATCAATGCGCGTATCAAGGTTAACGCGCGTATCAACATCAATGCGCGTATCAAAGTTAACGAGCGTATCAACATCAATGCGCGTATCAAGGTTAACACGCGTATCAACATCAATGCGCGTATCAAGATCAATGCGCGTATCAACATCAATGCGCGTATCAAGGTTAACGCGCGTATCAACATCAATGCGCCTATCAAGGTTAACGCGCGTATCAACATCAATGCGCGTATCAAAGTTAACGCGCGTATCAACATCAATGCGCGTATCAAGGTTAACGCGTGTATCAACATCAATGCACGTATCAAGGTTAACGCGCGTATCAACATCAATGCGCGTATCAAGATCAATGCGCGTATCAACATCAATGCGCGTATCAAGGTTAACGCGCTTATCAACATCAATGCGCGTATCAAGGTTAACGCGCGTATCAACATCAATGCGCGTATCAAAGTTAACACGCGTATCAACATCAATGCGCGTATCAAGGTTAACGCGCGTATCAACATCAATGCGCGTATCAAAGTTAACGCGCGTATCAACATCAATGCGCGTATCAAAGTCAACGCGCGTATCCAAGTCAACGCACGTATCAAAGTTAACGCGCGTATCAACATCAATACGCGTATCAAAGTCAACGCACGTAGCCAAGTTCCACGCACATAGTAAAGTTGGTACGTACCATGGAAGGAACTAACATCCTAAAGGGCTATCGTGCAAACAGGGGATTAACGCGACAAACCGTAAGAATCAAACGCGGCAACGCTTAAGGAAATTTTTTCTCTAAGGCATCAAGACGACAGGTGATTATGCCCAAAGTTATTGGGCAATCCCCGTCAACCAAAAAACCCGCCAAGAAGGAAAATCATGCATATCGACCAAAAAAGCTTCTACACGAAGATACGGGGAATTCTATATCAAATACCCACGGAAATGAAAAATCGCATAAATTATGGACAAACGATGATAATGATGGCAATCAATCAGCAATTACCCGACGTATAAACATCAACAAGCAGTCCCACATGTCGACAACGAAAAATGACTTAAACAAACAACAACACGGTGACATCGACATTCAAGTCGAAGCTGTCCTAAGAATTCGAGTTTCCAAATTACCTCAAAACGTGACGGAAGGTATTCCAATGGACTCCCCTCGTCGAGACGATTCCGGAAAGGTAAGGACCGCAACGAGGCGAGGCCGGGAAGGCGGCGCGTGGGCCACACGCTCCGGTGAAGGGGCTCCACTCGCGGCGGCGCGTGAGGGCGTGTCCGGTGGCTTCTGGAGGCTCCGAAGGTGGTGCTGGAATCCTTGGGACGAACCGAGTCGAATGATGGTGTCAACTTCCAAAAACAAGCAAAAAATCAGACTCGAAACTGTCAGAACGTATCTAAGCTCCACGACGGCGAAGAAATTTTGAACACAAAAGCAATTTCGGGAAAGGATGAATGAATTACCTGCAAAGGGAATGGAATGGTGAACTCCCAAGATGCTGGAAGGATAAATGGGGATGTGTGTATTTACTAATTCCAAAGAGATGCTTTGTGGATAATGATCAAATGATTAGTTTACCTACACTCAAGACTAAACCCCTACGGTATACTCTACCCTCTCCTCTTAAAATATCTACTCCTATGCATGTCTTGACATTGCACGTATCAAATCCGTTACTATACACGTATGTTGCAATCACATGATTCATGATTCGGTAATCACTTAGTCATTTTAGAAACGTACGATTTCTATTTCTTGCATTGCGTAATAACAATCTTGTCATGACTATTACTTATTTATGCATGTGGATAGAGACATGTTCGCATAGCGTATTACCGATTGCTCATGTCTCCGACGATAACCATACTTGCGCATATACATTTCCTATTGCACTAACCATGATGATAGGAAACAAAGTCACTAGGTCGGAAAATCAAGCGACGGACGAAATCAAGATGCTTGCGTCCGACCAACGATCAAAACCGAAAGGTTAGCGTCAAACTCAAATGGGACAAATATCCTAACTTAAAATAGAGTCAAGAAAGGTTCTAAACCGTTACTTGACTCGGGGGCAAGTGATGGATAAATGTCCAATTCGGGTTCGTATTTACATTTCGGGCCTCGTAAACGTGTCGAAAATTACATCTCGGTTTAAAAACACCTCCCACGGTATCAAAACGGTCCGGAAGCGCATTTACGCGCGTCCGGACCGGACCTCCGGGTTGCGCGGCAATCCGGACCTCGCCAAATTGCCCAAATTCGACGAGGTCCGGATTGCCCTACGGGTATCGCGCGACTACCGTATCCGCGATTACCGTTGCGTGTAGAGAATTCAAGTTCGCACATTACCAATATAGATGACGGTTACCGCATGATCTTGAACCGTCATCAAACCGCTCTAAAACCGGGTTCGGTCCCAAGAAAGCCTATAAATAGGAGGTCTTGGTCACCCATTTTCACACATTCTCTCATTTTGCCAAACTTTGGTATTTTGAGCTCTGACTTCTCTCTAGAAATATTCTCTCTCTAGGAATTACCTTTTTGCCCTTATAGTGACTTAAGCATCGGAGAGGGCTCCGCTAGCACCACCCCCCCTCTCCGTGCTAGCATTGGTCCTTCGTGCAGGATCCGACGCTAGAGACACAACCTTACCGAGTCACAACCTTACCGAGACACAACCTTACCGAGTCACAACCTTACCGAGTCACAGCCTTACCGAGTCACAGCCGTACCGAGACACAGACCTCATACGGGAGCAAGTCTGAACACTCGTCAGTGGCCCAACCTCCTCCCGACGGAAGGGTTACAAAAGCCCGCGCAACCATACGAACGAACGCGTCCCCACGACTCAGTTCATCCCGGACGCAACATTATATAAATCCAATAAATTTGTTTAAATATAAAATATGTAGTTTCATAAATAAATCCGTTAAAATATGTTATAAAATAACATGGGTTATTCTAGGTAGAAATTAACATGGGTTTCATTCATTTACAAAGACCGTCCAGTACTTAGATTAGAAAGTTCATATGTACTGATTAAACGCAATCAAACTACAATGACACAAATCAAACCATTTTATTAGGAGATTAACATAATGTTCATAACAACAACAGTTAAAATATGCAGACATATTCTGTTTTCTGTTCAAGCAGCGAGCTCAAGGGACTGCACATTGGAAAATAGATACAAGTTTCAATCTGTATATGCATGGCGATCGATATCATCAACCTCATCTCATCATTGCTGCCTTCCCTTCATAGCTTTCATTTCAGCAGACGCTTCTGCAATTTCTTGATCTACATAGTCTAAGATTATTATTATTATTATTAGCCAAAAAACAATCTCAATCAAGATTGTGTCTTGTCCTACATCATCAAAACTTTAGGTCATCATACTTAAATTTTATGACACTTTATTGTATGGGCAATTGCTACAAGGTATGAAATTGCTGCACAAATCTCTAACGAAAGTGGCCCACTTTCCACGTTGGTGTCACCTTTTATTACTTCTGTCAGGAAATAGTTTGTCTCTCCATTAATTCTAATTTTACCCTTTGTTGTTTGCACTAAATATAATGGTATAACAAAAAAAATTGAAATTATAAACTGATTATACAATGTTGCCCGATGTAATGTCTGGCATAAATTGAATTTTTTTTTTTTTTTAATTTATGGTAATTAATGCCGTCAATGTTATTGGGAATATTTTAACATATATTTTTATATAAAAATATATGTTCGTAAATCATAATACCATATAAAATTTATGGGTAATTTATAACGATATTTAATCGTAAATAATATGAGAGTAAATTAAACTAAATAATTTTTTTTATAGATATTAAAATTATAGAAATATCATTTAATGATTTGGGAGCTGACGTGACACTCTTCGTTAATTTTGGTTCATATTAAAATTTAGAATCATTATTTCCGCCACATGTAATTATTAAATTTAATCTAGCAAAATTAAGCAAAATTTAGATTAGAATAAATTAAATAATAGTAAGTTAAAAATATGAACTCTAAACTTATCATTATATAAATATTTAATTCTATATTTAAAAATTATTCTAATTTTATTTAGAATATAAATACTATTTTATAATATACTTATATATATTACAGTAAAAATTAATTAAGAATAAGATGCATGTATGTTCTTTTAAAAATATTAATTTACAAATGAAATATTATGCAAAACTCAAATCAATAATATTATAATGGGTAATTCTTGAGCAAGCTTTGTATGCCAATGACATTGTTTAGTAATTTTGTAATTTTTTTTATAAAATATATTGGATTCAGTAAACTCTAAATAACTAATAAGATACTAGTAAAATATTCTTCTTATAACATTTTTTTATGTATCATGTCAATGTGTAGGTCCACTACAAGAAATTAGGGTCAATTAACACAAGGCATTTTCGTTTCAAATTCGTGTATAAACATGTTTGACACGAATCTGACACGTTTTTGCCCCGTGATTAGTAATAGCGTGAGTAATTTTTTTTGACACGGGGAGGTCGTGTCAAACACTGTAGATCGTGTCAAAAGCGTTGTTAACCCGTGTCAGGTCCTGCCGTGTCAAATTCTTGCCAAAGTCGTGTCATGTTTATACACGCCATTTGACACGAGGCTTCACAAGATGGTGACGATTCAACTTCATACTTGTAGAATCAGAATCCGAGTTTTAAAAAAAGCCTTTAGGAACAAATGTTTTGCCCCAATTACTCACTAATAGAGTCGATTATTACAATTACGTATGTATTTTTTTGAATCAGACATGATTATGTTATAGGTTTATAGAGTCGATATATTGATACACATTAAAGGTATCATGGCAAGGCATGGATTCTAGAGCTTTTTTTAGAATCAAATATTCTGAAGCCATAAAATATATTTGTAGACACAGTTTGTGATTCTAAAAGTAGGAATCAAAGCCAAGTGATCTGATTCTAAAGCTTTTTTTAGAATCAAATATTCTGAAGCCATAAAATATATTTGTAGACACAATTTGTGATTATAAAAGTAGGAATCAAAGTCAAGTCATCTGATTCTAAAACTTATTTTAGAATCAAGTTTTTAGACGGTATAAATTATATTTGAGGACAAAATATTTGATTCTAAAAATTGGAATGCATGTCATTGGATTCTATTTTTTTTTATATATAATCAATATATTAATATATAAATATGAAATGCATCCAGAACTAGCCACAATAATTGCCGAAACCAAATTTCATTTAGCTTAAAACTATGAATGTCGATACATATATAATTGATGCAATACAATAGCCCACTCGATCACTTTAACAATCTGCAACCTCAATAAACCTAAATATATATATATATATATATATATATATATATGAAATCAAATCCAGTCACTCCATCGGCTAAAGAAATCCAGCAACTCCCTTTAGGGTGGTAAGGGTTTAGAATAGACACCTACGCTGCACAAACCATCATAAATCAGAGTAACCAATAAATATAGATAAATCAAACCGTAAGGTGTAAGAACAAACAGTTAACTATATTGTTCTTCGAAGTAAATAGTCAAGGAAAATAGCCTTACTCGACATTTTGGTTGACTCCAGCTTTCGATAAACTCTACAATCTCAACTTGCTTAATTGCCAATGCTGAAATTTACCTATTACATTAGACATGTCATAAAATAGAAACAGTGCAATCTAAAAACCATAAGCAAGTTACTCACTTTCTTCGTTTTGTCAAGTTATCCATTGACTTGATCCTCTCTAGAGAATCTCTAAGTAATTTCTCTTTTGCCAATGGTATCCGAGCATGCTTATCTCAAGATCCTTAAGCATTTTCTCCAGCCTTTGCAGTCGTTCCAAGCATGGCTCGAGACAATCTTTACAGCTTGCTTCAAGATCTGTGACATTTGATGAGTCTATGACACTAAAAAAAATAACAATGTAAAGAGATGAGTTTATTAAATTATGAGATTATTTGCAGAGAGAAAAAGTGACAGTAAAACAGGATACCATATTTGCAAGATTCAATAAATTCAATAGTATCTCGTGTAGTGATATGCTCCGTATCTATCTGCAACGACATGAGCCTTTCAATAATTACCGTGGTGCTTAACCTCTTAACACCAGCCTATCAAAATATACAAATTAATATATAAACAAACTATTGCAACTTAACCTACACTCTAATCCACAGATTGTCCATAAAAAAATTCTTCAAAATACTAATTTCTCAAGTACCTATTGATACCATTTCAACCACACTAGTGAGTACTGACTTTGAAGAAACCCAACTTCCCTCAGCTAAATATATACTTGAGTCAATCCATTTTACTTGAACCAATTTACAGGCAGTTCATCAACCTAATTCAACTCAATTAACTCAAGTCAACATGGTCCAATTAAAGTCAATTCATCTTCACATAAGCTAATGTCATCAATTTGATCAAGTCTCTGCAGGTTAACATAATCCAGCTCTAATTAGCAGATTATTGAACAAAAAATTGAGTTCCTATCAAATCAAAATTTGTCCAACTTAGAGATATAGCCAATTTAACTTCTCCAATCTACATACCAAACTGATTGATGATCTTTCCTTCAATTGGCACAAGAACAAACTATCCAAACTAACCTGGGCTCAACCCACATAACAACTACTGACGGATGGCGTGGTCAAGGGCACCTACCAAACCCAGACGTGGCTGGGGCAGAGTTCAATTCATCCCGATTGAGTAATCTTCTGCTCTCTCTCACTATATTTTCTCAGGCTCATTGTTGATAACAAGAGAGTTTATCTATGTTTGTCTATCGTAAAAAACAATAGTTGGAATGGATGAAGATAATGATAACTAGCTTTATTAATTAATTTTCTTTTCCAAGCTTCCTTACGAAGCAATTGCTTATTATTGCTGCAAAATAAAACACCAAGATCTAAAAAAGTCTAATTCCTATGTTAAGCTCTTTCAGCTTAGTGTTCAATTTTCTTATTAAATTAAGGGACAAGATATAAGTCTTGGCTAGAACTTAGAAGTTATTTTCTCAAAATCATAACAATTAACAACCGACAATTTTACTGAAACACTTAAGCTTCATAGTCAGATCTTAATTAAATAAAGGTAGAAATCGATAAATCGGATGTTTAGGGTCGGAGCTTGCACATATTTGCAAGGTAGAGGTCGTCAAAGTGATAACACACACATATCTGTGATGTAGATAGTAGTATAAAGGACTAACCTGGTCGGATATGCCTCGATCCGCCACTCCTCGCTGCCTGCTTCTAGCGCATTTCGCGACTCCTCTGCTGGCTGGGGCTCCACGAATCCGCGACCCCGACTCCGTCCCGTGTAAGTTGTGAGTCCGACTCCATAAAGTGCACTCCGTCGACCCTAACACTAGAGAAGAAGAAGGAGCGAACCGAGCTAACACACCGAGGAAGTCAGGTTCTCTGTAGGAAGAAGTTCAAGACTTAGAATGAGATTTGTGAGGTGATGATTTGCGGCTAGACTGTTTGGTGTAAAATAAGGTCAAATACATTAGGGTTTGAGGATTTACATTAGGCCTAGATAGTTTAGTTTTTTGGGCCGAGAGACAAGTTAGGATTTTTTTTGGACCGAACGAGTTTTAGGTTAGTTATAATTAAGATTATATATATTATTTAAAAATTTGATATATATATATATATATATATATATATATATATATATATATATATATATATATATATATATATATAAAGGAAAAAGGTATCATCATAGTTACTAAACTTATACAATGCAGATTTAGAAAAAGAAAAAATATTGAAAAAATTGTTAAAAAAACGAATCAAAATAATTGGTACAAATGCTAGATTTTTCATATTAAAATATAATGTACTATAATATTGCAATAATATAGTTTAGTTTTTTTATTAACTAGCATAAATATACATTATAAGGTCAAAAAGTTAAATTTTACTACATTAATTAATTTAAAAAGAATGCTAAAATGTGGGGAAAAAAAATATGTGCTAAAATGAATCGAAATGAATTTTATTTTAAAATATAGTATGCACATGGAATATTTAATATAATTAATTATTGATATGATATTTAGCATAAGTCATTATTATGTACTAACTTTTACAATAAGTCTATTACACTAAAATAAATAAAAATAAAAATATGAATAATGTAAATGTGCTGTAGTTGTTGGCATTTAAAGTAAATGTGTCGCCGTAATTTGAACTCGTTAATGTAAGCCCAACATACTAAGTCTAATTTGGGGCATGGCACATAAGGAATTTCGGGTTAGGCGGAAATTCCCATGAGCCATGCGCGGCCCAAAAGGGCCGACCCAATTAGATTAAGAATTTCAGCTGAAATAAGCAATTTATGGCTTAAGATATAGTAGTTTATGGTTTATAGTATATTGATTTAGTGTTATTTAGGATATATTGCTGTATATGGTTAATGGTTTAGGGTATACTGAATTAGGGTATATAGGTTTAAGGTTTATGGTATAATGATTTAGTGTATAATCGTTTGTGTTTTAGGGTGTAGTGATTTAGTGATACTAGTGGTTTATGGTTTAATGTATATTGATTTAAAGTATAGTGGTTTATGCAAGGTTATTAGGATCGAGATCCTAACTAGGATCGTTTTAGGGAAGGATCAGATCATTCGTAGGATCGGATCGTGGATCGTATGATCCTACAAAAATTATAAATTAACATATACTAATTTTCTACGATATGGAATATTATAAAGATTATATAGATGAATGTATATAAATTACTATTTATCAAGTAAATAAAAAATAAATACAAAAGAATTCTTTAATACATGTATCAATTTATTAAATCATATTCGATATAAAATACTAAATAGTGTTATTCGATTTTTTGATCTGTATCTTCAACTTTTAAAAATATCTAAAATATAAGAATATCTTAAATTGTGTAATATTTAACGTAATAAGATTAATTATAATATACTAATCTAATTCATTATTTTTATCATTTCTTACAAATTATATAAATATAAAAGAAACTGTTAGGGGATGATGAATAATTTGTCCCATTAACTTTTAAAATAGCATTAAGATCATTTTTAAAGTTTAAAAAATTAAATTTTGCCACCCTAAATTAATACTTATATAATAAATACGTTAATTTACTTAATCCGAAATTGATTTTCGGCTTTATCATTACTATTGATGATTTTATATTAAGTTTAATCATAGGATCGTAGGGGTCGTAAAATCGTAAGATCCTAAGATCAGGATCATGATCCTCTAAGATCCTACAAGATTAAGATTCTACAAGGGATCATGATCGTTTTACTTCATTAGGATCGTAAAGTCGTAAGATCCTAAGATCCGAATCGGATCCTGACAACCTTGGGTTTATGTCCATTTTTATTATTATATTTTTTTTATGGAAACAAAAAGTGTAAATCAAAAGTTTGACCATTTTGATTTAAATAAGCCTTTTTTTCATCTATAGATGTATATTATATTTTGCATACTATTGACAAATATTCAATCTGGTGCAGTTGTAAGATGCTGTACCTTAAAACTACATATGGATCAGGGGTTCGAAACCATCAAAAACCATTTTATTATTCTTAGTTTACATTATTGTATACCTCGTGTCTAATTTGAGTTAAATGTTGTTTCAAATAAATATTATTTCACGAATTGCACACGAACTAGGTACATGGCATTTCATGCGTGTCAGGAGCGTGTTAAAGATCGTGTCAATTTGACACGAGGCAATAAAGCGTGTCAAAGTTCGTGTTAACTGAAAGGTCGTGTCAAATTCGAGTAAAATGTTGTGTCGGTTTGACACGGGAAACCGCCCCGTGTCAAAGTTCGTGTTAATTGACCCTAATTTCTTGTAGTGGTCACTGATAAAACTTGACTTATTAACATGCATATATTAAAGGTATTGTGACTCGTAATAATAAAAATGATAATAGTTTATTGTGTAATAGTAAATGAAGTAAGATAACTTATAATCAATAATACACAAATTCTTTTAAAAAAAAATTAACCAACAAAATTTTATCATGATAATACATTTCCTCTCCACGGAAATTATGGACAACTTTTAACCAAGAAAGATTAATTTATAGAGTGTTTAATATGTTTTCGGAACTCAGAATTGTATGCGCAATTACTAAGACTAGAGAAGTGGATAGCATTAAATGTAAGGGTATTTTTGTAAAAAATTAGAGAAAAAAAATACTTTTAGAAGGGAGTGAGAAAATATTCAACTGACGTGGAAGAAAACCCCGCCTTTCGTCTTGGATTTCGGTGGGAAATTCACCTTTTTAGGGGAATTAGTTTCTAAAGATCTATTGAACTAAAGTTAAAAGCAAGGGACAACAGAAGCAGAATGCAGCTAGTGATAAGGTGCGGTGGTTCAGCGCCTCATCCCTTAACCAGAGGTAAGTGGTTCAAATCCCGTTAGTGATCATAGGAATGGAAAAATATTCATGGCCAGCATATATAGCACCAGCATGAGCAATGAGCCAGCCACTTAGCAACAACAATAATTCAAATCGAAGCAGCTAATCATAAATCATATCAGTAAAAGCAAGAACTAAGACACATAATATAAGATTTTGAGTAACACTACAGAATATTTAATTAAATTGCAACTGGAAAGAGAGAGAGATATATGAACTTGAAAGTAGCTAAGACTAATCAAAGATCAAAAGAGGGTAAATAATAATAAACTAGCTTCTCTAGGGTTTATATGCAATCAAATAATGTCATACTGGATAGAAATTAAAGGAGAATAGAAGAAGTCTCATTTTTATTTGATAATAAAACCACTAAATCTTAAATCTTTTCCCTGTCCCTCCCTCATCAGCAATTAAATTCCCTATTGCGCAACACAAACAAAGCCACAACATCGAGAACGGATCCAGACAATCATTGAACGACGAATCAATTCAAATTGCATAAACCCTAGGAATGACTCAAGGTGATGAAGAACAAGACCCATCATTTGATTTGGGATATATAATTGACGGCACACCCAGACTGAAGGTCATAAATTTATGTTCAACATCCAAAATTCAGCTCGTATATGCTTACATCTAATACATGGAGTAGGAAGATCCATCAAAATTCGGTAAGGATTGCGGATGGTGTTGTTAGGAGATAAAACTGGGGAGCGAGCCCAGACCCACTACATAAGCCCAGTGAGGTTCCATACTAAAACCAATTGGTAATA
Source organism: Clarkia xantiana subsp. parviflora (assembly GCA_036873135.1). Classification (NCBI taxonomy): domain Eukaryota; kingdom Viridiplantae; phylum Streptophyta; class Magnoliopsida; order Myrtales; family Onagraceae; genus Clarkia; species Clarkia xantiana. The sequence goes on along the minus strand of JAPTYO010000002.1, from coordinate 22,822,724 downwards.
GTAGGAGTAGCCCACCAAGCTTATATAGTGTTCCAACTCTTCAAATCTAACCGATGTGGAATTTTTCAAACCAGCCCCTCGAACGACCCAGAGCACACTCGAAACAAAGCCACAACATCGAGAACGGATCCAGACAATCATTGAACGACGAATCAATTCAAATTGCATAAACCCTAGGAATGACTCAAGGTGATGAAGAACAAGAACCATCATTTGATTTGGGATATATAATTGACGGCACACCCAGACTGAAGGTCATAAATTTATGTTCAACATCCAAAATTCAGCTCGTATATGCTTACATCTAATACATGGAGTAGGAAGATCCATCAAATTTCGGTAAGGATTGCGGATGGTGTTGTTAGGAGATAAAACTGGGGAGCGAGCCCAGACCCACTACATAAGCCCAGTGAGGTTCCATACTAAAACCAATTGGTAATAGTAGGAGTAGCCCACCAAGCTTATATAGTGTTCCAACTCTTCAAATCTAACCGATGTGGAATTTTTCAAACCAGCCCCTCGAACGACCCAGAGCACACTCGAAACAAAGCCACAACATCGAGAACGGATCCAGACAATCATTGAACGACGAATCAATTCAAATTGCATAAACCCTAGGAATGACTCAAGGTGATGAAGAACAAGACCCATCATTTGATTTGGGATATATAATTGACGGCACACCCAGACTGAAGGTCATAAATTTATGTTCAACATCCAAAATTCAGCTCGTATATGCTTACATCTAATACATGGAGTAGGAAGATCCATCAAATTTCGGTAAGGATTGCGGATGGTGTTGTTAGGAGATAAAAGTGGGGAGCGAGCCCAGACCCACTACATAAGCCCAATGAGGTTCCATACTAAAACCAATTGGTAATAGTAGGAGTAGCCCACCAAGCTTATATAGTGTTCCAACTCTTCAAATCTAACCGATGTGGAATTTTTCAAACCAGCCCCTCGAACGACCCAGAGCACACTCGAAACAAAGCCACAACATCGAGAACGGATCCAGACAATCATTGAACGACGAATCAATTCAAATTGCATAAACCCTAGGAATGACTCAAGGTGATGAAGAACAAGACCCATCATTTGATTTGGGATATATAATTGACGGCACACCCAGACTGAAGGTCATAAATTTATGTTCAACATCCAAAAATCAGCTCGTATATGCTTACATCTAATACATGGAGTAGGAAGATCCATCAAATTTCGGTAAGGATTGCGGATGGTGTTGTTAGGAGATAAAAGTGGGGAGCGAGCCCAGACCCACTACATAAGCCCAATGAGGTTCCATACTAAAACCAATTGGTAATAGTAGGAGTAGCCCACCAAGCTTATATAGTGTTCCAACTCTTCAAATCTAACCGATGTGGAATTTTTCAAACCAGCCCCTCGAACGACCCAGAGCACACTCGAAACAAAGCCACAACATCGAGAACGGATCCAGACAATCATTGAACGACGAATCAATTCAAATTGCATAAACCCTAGGAATGACTCAAGGTGATGAAGAACAAGACCCATCATTTGATTTGGGATATATAATTGACGGCACACCCAGACTGAAGGTCATAAATTTATGTTCAACATCCAAAATTCAGCTCGTATATGCTTACATCTAATACATGGAGTAGGAAGATCCATCAAATTTCGGTAAGGATTGCGGATGGTGTTGTTAGGAGATACAACTGGGCCAAGCTTATATAGTGTTCCAACTCTTCAAATCTAACCGATGTGGAATTTTTCAAACCAGCCCCTCGAACGACCCAGAGCACACTCGAAACAGCATGTACCACGTGTCGCCGCCCTACACCGGGACTCACCACTTTGGGCCTTCCCTGACTTCCTGGACCGAGCCACCGGCTCTGATACCAGTTGTTAGGAGATAAAACTGGGGAGCGAACCCAGGCCCATTACATAAGCCCTGTGAGGTTCTATACTAAAACCAATTGGTAATAGTAGGAGTAGCCCACCAAGCTTATATAGTGCTCCAACTCTTCTAATCTAACCGATGTGGTACACTTAGACTCACATGTACACTTAACAGGTGTAACAGCATACCTTGTCCGAAGATTCTGGTCCGTACCTTGTCCGAGTGTCGTAGGTCAATCCATTTTTATTCATACGACGGATCAACTTCTTTTTTCTTTCTTTTTTTTAGGTGGAAGAATCGAATTCAACACAATCCATTGAGTTCAAACCCAAATCCAGTACATAACACAAGCAAATTAGAAAACCATATAACTCTTATATCAGTATATTCACATTACTAAATATATAATTGCAGTCATCATTATAATCACAATTATGAACCAAATTTCATAATTGATTCCATAACTATAACAAGTAAAAAAATCATAATCATAGCCGGGCCACATTTCTTTTTTAAGAATATGGATGTCATTAAGCAGCAAAACATGGTAATAAGAAAAATATGATGAATCTTATGCAACTATTTAAGGACCGGCAAATACTTTGCAAAGAGATTGATGTGATGTAACAAAAGGGGTCTTTAATTACATGAAGTTGCAGAGTTTAACATGAGGAAATGGAATGGAGAAGCACTACAAAAGTGAAAATCACGGTATCAAATCAAAGATAGAAATTTCCGAACTTGATCGATAAAGATAGTCAAGAGAATTAATGATCAGCTTTATTATGCAACTCCAAATTCACTTCAAGCCCCAGAAGAATTGCTAGAAGCATTGATCAGTGCGCAGCATCCTCTTCCTCACAGAATTTCACGTACTCTTTTGAACCCAACAAGGAGCTTAGTTCACTGGGATCAGACGGCTTAATCTTAATCATCCATCCATCTTCATAGGGGCTCGAATTGATCTGCAAAATCAAGAATTTAACCAAGAGATATTGAGATATAAGATCAGTTCCTAGTGTATGTCAATCCCACATTGACTAGATTTGAGGAGTTAGTGTAGTATATAAGTAGGAAATACTTACAACCACTCAGCTTAAGATGAGAAATACACATATCTAACCCACAAGTCTAAGCTAATGGATTGTAAGTAAGTCATTCCTATTTTTATGCGACACACTACTTACTAGTACTGATTTATACTCTAACGAAATATACTCATATCCATACAAAAGTCAAGCCCCAGATCAATAAACACTAGTAAGCCATGTCGATTCGACAGAGTTTGATAGAAGCATAGTTGAATTACCAGTCCTGGTGTTTCGGTAAGCTTTGTGTTGACCTCGACAACTTCACCAGAGATAGGTGAGTTAATATCACTGGTTGCTTTCACACTCTCGACGGCTCCAAAGCTGCCTCCTTTGGAAACTGAAACACCGGGTTCAGGCAGGTCTACGAACACCACTTCTCCAAGGTGGTCCTGTGAAGTATTAGTACATTAACCTAATGTTCCATGAATCTTGATAAGAGCATGTAAAAGAATGATTTTGAATGCATATGCAGAAGGAGAAGGCCTAGATAACAAGTTAGGCTCAGTAAAACAGAACAAACCCGATAATCAAATTTAATTCATGGTATGAAAATCGAGAGAGATTGATTAAAACTTCAGAATTCACTAATGGCTGTACAAAACAGTGTTCCTTTGAAGAAACATGCAGTTTAACCCAAGTGTAATATAATTGTCAAATCTTCAATTATATTCTTTACGGGTGATGGTGTGGAATCTAGTATAAGCTAATTACTTGGCAACCAAGCAATAGAAAAAAATCCAACTTTGAACTTTACCAAACGTATGACTCATTTGCCTCGTCTAGTTCATATACTCCAGTCCACAGTGGCATTTCATCAGTCACTTGGTGAGCAACATACATAGCGACACAGTTTGAAAACAAAACAAGCTTAAGTCCAGGAAATCTGAAGTGTGTAGGTGGTCGGAAACAAACCTGGGCATGGTCAGTGATGCCAATGATAGCCACAGTGCCTTCAGGGTTCACCCATTCATGTGAAGGTGCATACTTGAGCCCCTCCAAAACTTCATACACACACACAATCAAAAAAAGTCAATAATTAGTTGCGGAAATTGATTGTCACAGATGAAGTGAAACTACAACGTGGCGGCGAGCTTTAGAGGAGAGGGAGAGTACCAGAGGAGAAGCATCTGGAGAAGGAGAAAGGGGAAAGAGAGGACTTGGAAGCAGCGGAAGAGAGCTTAAGCGCATTGGCGGTGGAAGAAGCCCACATTCTGAGTGCCATGTTTTAGTGTTTGAAGCTTCCCAACCCACACTCTGCTTCTGCTCTGGTTAGTTTCTTCTGTCGAGAGGGAAAAGGGAACCATTCAATTTGTTGGGGGTGAACAGAGTTTTATCCACGATGAATGGTTGACATGCACAGCCTCATCCCCTACCTATCCCTTTACTGTGCCCCTCTCGACTGCAAAAGCAACCACTTTTTTCTTTCCATCCATTCCAATGTGCTCGCACAAGAAAAAAAAAAAAAAAAAAACACACCTGTAAACTATACACTGTATATTTTACTGAAAGGCAATACGGGCTGGCTTTCTCCGTCTCAGCCCAAGGCCCAACAACACTAAATCTATACATATTTATATTTGACGTTTTCAAATCTATTTAAATTTTTGGCAAAAAAAATTCATGTTGGCAATAAAAAATTCCTTATGTTTATACTAGATATTTGCTCGTGTTACGCGCGCGTGTAATATTGTCATGACAATATATAATAATAAGATGCATATATTCTTTTAATATAGTATTAATTTAAACAATAAATTTTCTTGCAAAGCGCGAGTTAATAATATTTTCACATAATTTTCATTTGAATAAATTTTGTACGGGTCAATAATTAGTATATATATAATTGATTGGGTTAAATTAGATAATAACATGTGTTGAAACCGATTAGTTTAAAATTAATTATAGAGTGGTAAAATATTACTTACGTTTTAAGATTTAAAAACGGATTTATGGAGATGATGGAAAATGCAGAAATTTTAAAAGACAAAAATATTCAAAATTTAGAGTAACTATTGCATAGAGTATATTTCGATATTTACCAAACAATAAAGTCTAATTTAGTTTTAAAACCCTATTACACTTAGGTTGGAGTATCCACGATGTTTTTACATAATTTGTATTTCTTAAAATTATCGCGTAGAACATTTATGTACACTTTATGTAACACTTAAAATTAAGACAAATATAAACAATATTTGCTCTCCAATAGTTTTACTTAATTATAATTCATTAAATATATTTTATTATTAAAATTTTCAACAACCAGCAATAAATTATTAACATTAATTATAAAATGAATTAATTTATGATTAAAAATTTGGTTGTATAATGATGTAGTAACATAGTGTATTCCTTAAATTTAAGGAATGCGCTATAGAAAAATATGTAGGTCCAGATATTTATAATAAATACTATGTAACATTACTATAAATATGATGAATCCACGTTAATGTAATAGTATTTAAAACCAATGTGAATGCAATCGCTAAGGTCTTGTGCATTGCTTAATATAGAGGGTATTTTTGGGATAAGAATGGAGGTTTTATTATTTTATTGATGAAGGTTTTAAAGTTGTTCATTTTTTCTTTTAAAGTGAGGTTACTGTTAGGAATAAAACGTATGCATTAATCAATCAGCCCATAAGTTCGAACTTGTGAGTGAAGGCCTTCAGTATACTCTTATTCATACTCTAACACTCTCCCTTAAACTGATGTTTTTCTAACATCGGTTTACACTGGACTCCTTACTTGTCCCGTACACATGGACTATCTGCCTGGACCAACTGACCTACCAATGGGGATTTTTCAACATTTTTTTCTTCTTAAAATGTTCTGGCGAGATTCGAACCATCGACTCTGATACCACATGTAAACAAGTGATATTGATTTGCTAATCAAGGATCAACTGAACTTACTCACAAACACTTAATGGATCGAAGAAGGAACAATGAATTGAAAAACCAACTTCATATTCATTAGAACAAAACCGATAACTTACAACCCAAGTCTGTGACAACCTAAATACTTAGAACACAAGTAACTGTCAAAAAACATAACTAACTCAACGGTACAAAACACATAACTGCTCCTACAAACTAGGAGACACATATCTTATCTAAAACACTCTAAACACACTTAACCAAACTAACTAACATTAGACACTCCAGCATACACATGTGCCTGAGACTGTGTTTTACTCATGCTAGCACCGTGCTCCAGTCCATGCTTCACTCGTGCCTCACCCGTGCTTTACACCATGCTTGGCTGCTGCTACATTATACATGACACCTTGCTTGGCTGCTGCTTCACCATGCGTCGCCCGTGCATTGTCCGTGCTGACACCATGCCCAATATCATGCTCTGCTGCTGCTGTACCAAACTTCAGTCTGTTTACATCTATATATTGTCCCCTAAACTGATCATTCATGCATGAATAGCTCAGTTTAAACCACATAAAGGACTCCTAGTTTGGAACGAAGAAACTCAAAAGTAGAGATCTTCAAAGCCTTAGTGAAAATATCAACATAGTTTAAGTCACTCCTGCAATATTCAATAGACAGGTCTGGACCATTGCAAAGGTCTCTTAAATAATAAAACTTGACATCAATATGTTTAGATCTCCCATGAAAAACGAGGTTCTTAGCAAGCTTAATGGTGGAGCTATTATCACACAAAAGCAAAGTGGACTCAGTTTGGACACACCTAAGAAAACCTAAGACCCTACTAACCCAGAGAATGTGTTTGGCACATTCAGTGGCAGCAATGAACTCAACCTCAGTGCTGGATAGGGTTACTATTTTTTGCTTTTGTGAAAGCCAAGAGACTGCTGCTCCTGCAATCATCAAAACAAAACCACTTGTGCTCTTTCTGTCATCTTTATCTCATGCATAATCACTATCACTATATGCAGTTACCACAAAAGGAAAACTTTTCTTAAACACTAAACCATAGTTTTGTAAGCATATGGTGATGGGCGCCGTAATTGGTAGCCCATAATATGTATAGTTTACCTAATGAACTTGGGTAAATGTCACATTAGGTTAATTGGGCCAGACCTAAATCCCAACTGACATGGGAGGCCTAAAATTGGGCCTCCCCAAATATATAGGCCGACTGAAACTTATAGTGAGGGTAAAGTGGACTTTTGTCCACTTTACTCCTCCTATAAATAAGAGGTGTTAGAAAATATTTTAGGGTTAATCATAATTCCCTCACAAGAGTGTTAGAGAGAAAAACCCTCCTCCCACACATCAAGGTTCGGCCGCACCATTCACTACACCAAGGGTGTGCCAAATTGCTTTCGAGCAAACTCTCCGAAGATCTGTCCCCGTGCCAAGAATTGATCTGAGACTTTGCTGTGGAGCTAACACCACGTAGGGCTTCTTTCACAAGAACCTCTACGGGTTCTGTCCGGTGGATCGAGAACTCCCTCGTGCAAATGATCTTGGACTACGGTAACTGTTGAGGTATGTGTAACTCTTCCGCTGCGTAATTTCGATTACATGCACGTACCATGTTTTGTGTTTCCGTAGTGATTACTCCCCGTAATCTAACAATGGTATCAGAGCCTGTGTTAGGAGTTCATGATTTTGATAAATTGGTATTCTTGAAAATTTAAAACTTTGGACCGAAATTTTTAAAGAAGGTTTTAAAAAGTTTCGAATTTTAGGGTTTTGTGTGATAGTTCCGAAATTTTCATGTTCATGGCAAAGTTGATGTTCATGATCTTCAAGAAAAAGATGATATTTATCAAAATCAAACATTGGATTGAAGATCTTATTAAAATTTGATCTTAAAATTTGACCACTTGTTCCCAATTAATGTTTGTGCCGAAAATTTTAATTATTTTTCAAGGTAAATATATATATATATATTGTTGATTGATTTAAGGGTTAACAGGTCTTTTGGTCCATGATGTTTGACCACTTTTGGGTTTTGGTCCATGATATTTTTTTTTTGCCTAGTTTTGGTACCATATGTTTGCAGTTTTTTTTAGTTTTGGTCCGTCCGTTACATTCCGTCCACTTTTTTGACATGTGCAAGTCACGTGATCCACCCTAAACTTTCAGTTTTGTTCAATTTAGTCCCTCTAATACTTTCCTAAAATTTTTTTTGTTCAATTTAGTCCCGAAGTTTCAAAATTGACCACAATTGGACAACTGTGTCAAATTGAAATTTTGAAACTCCGGGACTAAATTGAACAAAAAAAAATTTTAGGAAAGTATTAGAGGGACTAAATTGAACAAAATTGAAAGTTTATGGTGGATCACGTGACTTGCACATGTAAAAAAATGGACGGAATGTAACGGTCGGACCAAAACTAGAAAAATCTAAAGACATATGGTACCAAAACTAGGCAAAAAAATAACATCATGGACAAAAACCCAAAAGTGGTCAAATTTCATGGATCAAAAGACCTGTTAACCCTTGATTTAATCTTAAAGATAGAATCTTAGCAATAAATATATATATGTTTGTTTATGGCCGAAATATATATATATATATATATATATATATAATTTTTTTTTTAATATTGGAAATTATTTTATATAGTTAATGTTACTTGGTGGCTAAGTTTAATATTTTTAATGGATTTAAAACCCTACTTGGGCCACAAGTAAACATTTCGGCCCAACCTTTAAAATTTAATTATTGAGCCGGTCCAATATGTTAAACCGGGACGAAATAAAATCAAACCGGATTTTCTCAATCGGTTCGACCTATTCGGGTCGGGTTGGACCGGGGTAATTAAGTGGATCTAACCGAACCGGTTTTTAGTGTTGAACCGAACCGAACCCTATTTTCTTGGACCGGTTCGGACCGAACCAGATTTTAAATTTAAAACCGGACCGAACCAGATTTTTTTTGCCGGACTGGATTTTACGGACCGGACAGAACCGGATTTTCTGAATCGGACCAAAACGGACTGAAATTGACTGAACCGAACAATGTTTTCTAAACTGAATTCAAGTCAATTAAAATAGGGAGGTCAAATTTTAAAATCCAAATGTTTTTGAACCTCGAAATGGACTACACAGTGCTCAAAGGGTTGCTAACCTTTATGCCTTGTTTCGATTATGGGGATGGATCTCGGAGATACATGTTTTTGGGACTGTTTAAATTAGTGGGCTGAATTGCAATTGTTTATCATTCAATATATATCTATGCATGATTAGAACTGTTGTCTTGACTGAGTCAAGCTAGCTGGTTATTACATGTTGTGGGCGGAGCCCTGGTTAAATATATGGTATGTGCACTAGAATAGACATGCTGTGATGGTTGAGAATGCCTAGGATTCAGTTCTAGAAGCTTGCGTGATTGAATATAAGCAGAATTGCAAATCAGCCCTTAATGTTTAAAATTATTTTAAAACCGAAAACCAGTCGCCAAATATGTATGATTGATGTGGATGTTACATGTTTGACACGTATGCTAGAATGTTAAAGATGCAGTTGCGTTTGATAATTTACTTAAAAGTAGAATTATAAATGCAAGCATGAGTTCCTCGGAACATTAGACACATGACGCGTAAGCATGTATGTGGTATGAATGATGAATGTTACTAGCATATGATAATTTGCATGGATTGTAGAATTGTGTATGCATGAGTGAATTCGTCGGAATGATTTTTCTAAAACAAATGGGAAAGCCAAGATCGTGTATGCTTATTTTAAAATTCCCGTTCCAGTAATTTGCGATTTAAACCGTCTATAACATATTGATCTATTGGATAGAAGACGACGATAGTGTGAACTCTTTCACAGCCATCTTCCAATGGTTTACTGGTGGTCGGTTGGTTTAGATGACTGAGGAATCACTATCTGTCGGACTCTATCTTAATAGATATTTGATGTATGCAATTCTTTCTCAAAATTTTATTGTCTCCGTGATTTTGCTTGATCATCGATTTGTTAGTCATGACTACGATCATCAATGTGATCTCCCATATGAATAAGGGAGTAAGATTGAACATCAATAATTATAAGATCTGGAATAAGCGCGCAATGATGGTGATCACTGAAATGAGAGGCTTTGAGCTCTTGACCACGAAGAAAATCAGGCCAGATGGAGACCTCACGGCTGAATTGGAGAAAATCCATGATGACTGGGATGCAAAGGATCAAGAGATTCGTTCCGCCTTGTTGTCATTGCTTGAGGATGACATACTCTATGGGTATGGTCACTATGAGTCTGCCATGGACCTGTGGGATGGTCTTAAGGCAGGGTTTGGTGTTTACACCACAACCCAGAAGCGATCGTTAAACATCGCTTTAGACTCATATAAAATGAATCCAAAGCACACAATGAAGGAGCATCTTAGACATATGTCTAACATGCTTGCTGAACTCAAGGAGGCAGGAGAGATCCTGACCGACGAACAAAAGGTCCAATGCGTGATTCGTTCTTTGCCTGACTCTTGGAATAGCATGAAAATGCACCTTACCCATGCCACTCAACTCGATAATCTCGAGAAGCACGAGTTCACCTCGAGCTGGGGGAGGATCGTCTCAAGGCTGAAAAACCGAGAGCGGAAATGCATCTAGCATCCTCGAATACAGCTGAGCAAAAGGGTAAGCGCAAGAGGAAGGGAAAGAACCTTCAGGTCAATGCTGATAAGCCACTAGCTCCAAAGTCTCAGAAGAAGTTCAAACGAAAGAAATTCGGAGGCAAGGAAGGCAAAGCAAAACAAGCACGCAAAGAGGAAACTCGAACGTGTTTTAGGTGTGGCGTGAAAGGACACCTTGCTGTTGCCTGCACAAATCCTCCTAAGGTACGTGCTGAAGAATAATGATAAACTCATAAGTTCTTCAAGGACTCCTCGAGAGTAATTCAGTTTACCTTTTTGAGTTACATAACCGAGAAGGAGAACAAGCACAAACCTGAGGAACTTGCCCCCCGAGTCATAAAGATTGAAAGACTTTATCTTTATTTGCTTTGCGAAATTGAACCTCTTCATAATTTTCAGTTTAAACATACGTTATAATAATAATGTTCCATGAAACATAGGAAACTTTATATTTAGAGCACTCGACAACTACTCGAATAAAGTATTGATTATCATTCCTCGAGCTATTCGATCCTTTTAATTATCTGTTTAACGCATTGCTTACATATTAATTATAAATCTTATTTTATTATTATCACTCCATTGAATGAAATAAACTGTAATGATAATCATGTTTGAAATAGTTAAAACCGATTAAATTGAATTAAATTCAGAAATGAAACGATATAACCAAGGGTTTAACCCCAGGATAGATTGCGCACCGCGCAAGTGGACCTTGATATATGGAACACATCGTTTCAATACATGAGCTTAATATTGAAGCGTTTATATGATGACGTGCTGAATTTTCGTTTGCACTCCTTCGGAAATATGACTTACTGATAACATTTACATCGGTATGAAGTAAGCTACGTAAGCTACAATGACCTTGTAAAATTATCAACTGACACATAAGGTGAATACCTAAGATGCTCAGTTCAGAGATGGATAAAATCTCGGAGATAAGTCGGCAAACGAAGAAGGATCAAGTCAGTTAAATGATTTTCCTTCCAGATGCCTTGAACGAGATGTCAGGCTAGGCATTCAAATCAAATGAAACACTTCAAGAAACACAGTTTATACATACATAATGTTGGAGCCGTTCTATCAGAAGTTCCCTATAAGATGATGAAAGATGATTCACATAAATGTAAAACTATGTTTCAATTAATATCGGTAAGGTACGTCGCCATTATAGATGATGGGTGATAATGAGTTAAATTGTATCACCATGCGACATTAATTTGCGCAACAAAACACGTATTTAGGAAAAGGGTACGCCAGTTACTCCTAGAAAATACCTGTTTCCAGCTTGGATTAAATGGTACCGTGGTCGAACATGAGACATTACATCACTAAGAGGGCAAATTTTTTCCAAATGCATGAACAGGTTTAATCAACATAGTCATGATCAAAACGTAGCAGAATAACGATGACAATCAGGTCCCACTTAATTCGAGTGGGAGATATTTGAACCAGAAACTCAAGTGAATGACATGGTAAATGAGAATGAGAACATTTTCATAGTAAATCCAGTGGGAGGAATAAACCCTACCACAAGTAATCACTGTTGCTGTTGGGACGAATCAAGTCGAACCTGATGGTCAAATTGCTGAACCAGGAATGATACAACTACCTATATTACCCATTGTTCCCAGTGGGAGTGATCCAACCATACTTAGTTCCAGATCCTAGTGATCAGGGCATGCATCTCGGAAGTAAAACCCCGAGACCAAGAGGTTGTAATAGGAAAGTTATAGGTCAAGGTTCTAGCACTACTATTGTTCCCAACAGAGACGATGCTCCGATAAGAAGCATTGTTCTGAGTGGGAGGATCATTCCCAATAGAAATGATGCTACGATAAGAAGCGTTATTCCGAGTTGGAGAAAAGACCAGACTAAAAAGTGGGACTCATAATGCCTAGACGAGAGTCAAAGGCAGGTATACCATTGAGCAAAGTGAAAACCCCGCTCAAACTTTTGACAAGCACTAGAAAGACCTCAAGTGGAGAAATGGAAAGAAATAATAAATGAGAGAGATCGCATAAATGAAAGTCATTATAGTCTTTAGTTGATTTACCTGCTAAACACAGGGGCATAAGGATAAGGTGAGCCCTGAAAGAAGGCTCACCACTGATGGAAAAGGTCGAACAACCCGACTTACTGCGAAAGGACTTGCCCAATTCACGGAGTGAACTTTGATAAGAGAAACTCACTGACTGTGTGTAAAACCACGGTTATGGCCATTTATGGTCCTGGTCGCAAGTCTCGATCTTGAGCTGCTGGAAGGAAGAGATCTACATGGAGCTACTGGAGGGTTTCATTACTCCTGGTAACAAACATAAAGTTTGTAAACGCCAAAGGTCCATATACGGTCTTAAACAGTCGTCTCGGCAATGGTACCGCAGATTCCACGAGAAAATTGTAGGAAACGGATTCGTGAATCTTCACGAGGATCCGTGCGTGTATTATAAGACCTCCGGGTCTAAGTATGTCATCTTAACCTTATACGTGGACGACATACTCATTGCTGCAAACGACGTGAGTTTCGTGAACAAGTCAAAGTCCTGGTTAGCATATGTATTTGAGACAAAAGACATGGGAGAGGCCACGTACATCTTAGGCATTAAAATTGCCACAGATCGGGCTACCCGGGTTTTATGTCTATCTCAAGAAGCCTATATCAACCTATATCAACGAGCAGTTGAAAGTTTGTTCAGATTACCGGATGGCAAACCTGTGGATGCGCCGGTGGTATTTGGGTGTGCACTGTTGAATCGTGACAGCCCTAAGAACCCGACAGAGCGTGAACAGATGAATGGTGCATTGATTTTAAGCATGGTTGGTATTTCAATATACACCGTGCAATACACCCATCCGAATATCTGTCACGCAGTGGGCCTAGTAGCACGTTTCCAATCAGATCCTAGCTATCAACATTTAAAAGACTGTAAAACGAATTATTAGTTATACCTAATTCTTTATCCGAAAGGTACTGTCGACTATGCTCTGTGCTATGAGGGCGGGAAGTTAGAATTGACCGGTAACAGTTGTTGAGGTCGGTTCCACCTGGGACACCACGGGTTGCTCTTCGCGAACGGGTTGGATGTGCACACATGTACGGTCTCTTGTCAGCACGTCACGATCCACGATCCGCGAACCTCGATCCTCGAACCCCGAACTTGGCTTTGGCTCCAATCTCGGTCTCCTACACGCCGGGTCCTGCAAAACGGGCAATAACCAGCATGGAGAGGGGGGTGGTGCTGGTTGAACCCTCTCTGATGCTTAAGTCACAATCTAGAGAGAGAAAGTATGTAGAGAGAGGTCAGAGCACAAATAGCCAATTTGAGAGAGTTTCGAGTTAAGTTGTCAAATGGGAGGTCTAGGTCCCTATTTATAGGAAACCCGAGAACTGTACCCGGTTTTATGCGATTCAATGTCGGTTTAAAGGAAAACGCTTACCGACATCGATGTTGGCTATGTGCGCACTGACTTCTCATACTTAGTAAAAATAATAGGGGAAAGTGCGCGGTGACAGTCGACAGTCTCCGACATGGTCCGGATTGTCGTGCGAACCGGACCAGTCCGGATTGCCGGGCGAACCGGACCAGTCCGGACTGCCGAGGCAATCCGGACCTCCGGGTTGCCTTTTGGCAATCCGGAAGTCCTGGTCCGGGTGCTGCGCGCATCCGAACCGTTTTGGACTCGGGGTGTCCGCGGTAAAATCCGTTTATGGGTTTTGTCGTGTTTGCGAGGTCCGAAACGTAAATACGAACCCGAATTGGACAGATATCCATCACTTGCCCCCGAGTCAAGTAGTGGTTCAAAACCCATGCTTGACTCTATTTAAGATAGGATATTCGTCCAATTTAGATTCGGCACTGACCTCAGGGGTGGCCTGTTTGTCAATCGAATGCGCGGAGCACAAATTCGTCCATCTTTACTTTTTCGACGAACACTCTCCCATGTATCTTTGAATAAACTTCGCCTTCAGGTATGCCCACGATGTAACACTTCCGCATGGTAATGTAAAGAACCAACGTGCGGCCGTTCCCACAAGGGTGTTGGGGAATGTCATGGCGACATGATGCGGATTGTCAATTCGTCCCAGCAAGGAGGCTTCATGTTGTTGAATATGTTCAATCGGATCTACTTTTCCCCTGTATTTCTCTCCTCCAATTCGGTAGAGAGCGCCTGGGACGCGGCTGTACACTAGTTCGTCGTAGAACGGATGCGACGCGTTCTCTTCAAGGGCATGCATCCCTTTCATTTTTGACTGCTTCATCTTCTTCTCGGTCATTTCTTCCAAAGCCTTAGCTGTAAGCCCCGTGACTGGGATGTCACTGTTGCACGCAGGCTTCCTCCACCCCTCATTGTATGTATGAGCACGGGTTGCTTCCTTGAAATGGCCTTCCTTGTGCACGTCGGCATGGCTTGCTGACTTGAAGTTGCCTTCCTTTTGTGGCCTCTGTGAGTTGTTCACAGGGGGTTGCCTCCATCTTACTCCTTGTTGTTGCTGGTTCACACCAACACTTGGAGTGTATGAATGTGTAGCTTCCTGCCTTGCCTGCTGGTACTGGTAAGTTCCTTCAGAATATCCTTCGCCTTCTGGATGCTGCGGCTCTTGATGGTTGACATCATGCGACATCTCCCTCGTAGGTGCAGCATACTCATTAGCTGGCGGAGGTGGCGGCGGGGGTGCCATGTATCCCTGGTTTCTTAGAGTCTCCCTGAATGCGATGAGCTCTTCCAGTGCGGCCATCATGGCAGGTGTGACTGTTGGCAGGTTGCCCGCGCCTCTTGCTTGTTGCCGCACTCCGTCAGCTGGCATCCCGTGTGGGAACTCTTCATTCCTCTCCGCCATTTGTTCGAACTCGTGCACTGGTACCTCGTTCTGGACGTCGGGACCATGCTGCGCGGAGGGCGCATTTACGGTCGGCATGGAGGAGGCAGTAGACTCTGCGTCTGGAATGTGAGAAGGTCCTGGTTGATTTCTCGTCGGCTTTGGCTTGCTCGCACCCGCCTTCTTCGTGCGTCTGCCTGTCATAACTTGCGGTATAAAACGGCTTCTTGTTCGAATCACGCTGACGGCGCCAAGTGTTGAGATCATTTCCACTTGGGATATCTCGAACTGCTTTTCAGGGGCCTCGATCCTCGAACTAATTTTGGCTCCCACCTCGATCCTCGAACTGACTTCGATCTCTGTCTCCGTATTCTAAACACCGGGTCCTGCAGAGCGAGCGATAACCAGCATGTAGAGGGGGGGTGGTGCTGGTTGTAACCTCTCCGATGCTAAAGTCAGTATTTTAGAGAGAGAAAGTTCTAGAGAGAGTTCATAGCACAAATAGCCAATTCTCCCGAGTTTCGAGTTAATTCCCTTCAAATGGGAGATCTAGGCCCCTATTTATAGGAAACCTGAGAGTTGTGCCTGGTTTGATGTCGGTTTGCAGGAAAATGCTTACCGACATCGAGATTGGCTATATACGCACTAACTTCTCGTACATAGTAAAATCAAGGGTAAACACACAGTACTAGTCGGTAACCCGGACCGTGTCGATATTTGACACGGTCTGGATTGCCTTGGCAATCCGGACCTTCGGATTGCCTTATGGCAATCCGGAGGTCCCTGGTCCGGGTGCGATGCGCATTTGGACCATTTTGACCCAGGGCGACTGCGGTAAGATCTGTTTTGTGGTTTTAGCGTGTTTGCGAGGTCTGAAACGTAAATATGAACCCGAATTGGACAGATATCCAACACATGTTACATCAGATTAATTCAACGATGTCAAGATTAAACAAAATTTCATGCGCAGAATCGTTATTAACGCCAAATCTAAGCCTAAAAACCTAATAAGCATCCAAAATTCCTAATTGAGATAAAATCTAACTCAAACATGCTAAAAATCATAATATAATTTAACAATTACATATCCTACATATATATACATAATAAAAGATGTCATCTAATTTAGATCTACATCTAAACTATCTAACCAACATGATATAATAATAATAATAATAATAATAATAATAATAATAATAATAATAATAATAATAATAATAATAATAACAATAATAAAAATAATAATAATAAATAAATAAATGCAAAAAATAGATAAAATACGGTGTGGCTGCTGGAGCAGGAACTACGCCGGTGATGGCCGGTGTGGTGGCAGTTGGAGTTTGGAGGTTCTTGGCTGGCTGGGCCGGTGAAGCAGCAGGGAGTCACGACGGCTTCAGGACGGGGAAGACAGTGTGGAGCGCAGCGGAGCAGCAACTGAAGACGGCAGCGCAGCAAGGACGACACGGTCACGACGAGGATAACTCCGGCTTGGCTTGGCAACGTTGATGAAGGAGTTGACGTGAACAGAGCTCCGGCGGGGTCCTTGGCTGCCAAAGGACGACAGCGATGCCTGGAGCGGGGGGAGAGCACAGGATGAGGCGATGACTACGAAGGCGGAGGGTGGAGGGCGACGCGGCGCTGCCAGTGACCGGACGGAGTGGCTGGCGGCGAGCTGAGAAGCTCCGGCGAGCAACTTCAGGAGAGAGAGAACCACAAAAAAAATAATTAATTTTGCAGAGGAAAAATACAATTTTTACACAGATTTCGAGAATAGATATTATTATTGTTGTTGTATGTTATTTTACATGTAAAATTACCATATTTATAGCTAAGCTAGGACCTCAAAATAGGAAAATAAAATCTGAAAAATATGCACCATTAATATTCCGAAAAATATACATATATATATATACATTTATGTATTTTACCATAATACACATAATATATTTTCTAAATATTTTACAATAAATAATGCATATACACTATCCTAGTCAGTCCTATCTTTAGAAACTTCGCGACCTTCCATACTTAAATACTTCTTTTTTTAGCGCGTCACATATGACATTTTGAACGTGCCACGCACGGGGGCAAAATTAGGTGTTTACAAATCCAATTGGAGAAGCCTCCTTGATGAAGCTTTAACCTAACGATCACTGACTGAAACTGCGAAAACAATCTTATACTTGCGAAAACCTAACATGTTTTCATTTCTTCTTATTAATTGAATCTCCACATGCGAGATCAAGTGAATCGTCGAGGGGTTTCGAACCTGAGACTTCAAAATCAACAACAAAGAGTAAGCGCTTTAACTGCAAGGTCACCACTGTCAATGGTATTAAGTAAATATTAAAATAATATAATTCTCATAGTAAGAGTTATGAATTTATATATCAAATTTTCCAAGGTTCTTAATGTAGAATTGACCAACTCTGAAAAATTAAACAAGTAGTATGAGATTTAAAAATTATTAAATATAATTATTTAAAAATTACTCAAGTAACTTACTATTAGGAAAAATTTATATTTTATCATATGTCGTGTGGTGATATCTAAACACGAATATTGTACGAAAATTAGCTCGTGCTAATGGTGTTCATGCCATCATGTCGTATTATCTTTTTTTATGCGTGTTCAAGTCGTATTACCGTATTGTGTCAAAAAATGCTAGCCCTAATGTGAATTAAACATAAAAGTAAAATAAATAACAAAAAAGACACACCATCAAAATATTTTTAAAAAAATGCATTTATTTCTTTTTTTTTAAAATGACATTTCTTCACATAAAAGTAAGTTTTAATACTAAGTTTGTCATGGAGTTCTGCATGAAACTGTTTCCCGCATTTTCCGTAATGGTCAACTATCATTTAAAATGGTAATAAATCTCATAAACAATATTTTAGATGTGAGTTGTCGTTATTTGCAGGGTTTTTATCATTAGTCTTGCTTGAGATTAATTGTCATGAAGTATGAGTTGACTGTTGTGCATGCAAGCGGTGCATTTTCATGTGAACTTAATATAAAACAAAAGAAAAAAACGAGTCTCACATTTAGTCCATTTAATTAGTATTTATCTAAAATATTTTGTTGTAAATTTACATAAATACCCTTACCTCATTCGGCCGTAAAATTGATTAATGTAGATTATTTAAATGGTAAAAATCATGCAAAGGAAGCCTCAAGCTTCAATATGGATCTCCTAAGTGTAACTCTTTTAGGTTAAAAAAATGCAACAAAGAAAAAATTGAGGTTAAAAGAGAGAAATGGCAACTTTTGTAGCCAAGTATAAAACCGTGCACTTAAATTTTAAAAAAAAATGGCTGCGGGCAAAATTGGCCTGGGATCGGGCCTCGACGGAGTGTGTTAAGCTCCAAAACAAAGGTAAGGACAAGAAAAACACTCCCTTCCTCATTTAACCCTACCAGCTTCTTCCTTCCCAGAAAACAACAGTCTGTAATTACTTGTTATTTTTCTATAGGATCAGCCCTATTTATGGAAATTAAATTAATGAAAGACTGTTGTTGGCCTGGATGGCACCTGGCGTCTGACCTGTCAAGCCTGTGCAAGACGCCATCTGTAACCATCAACGAGGAAAGACTTTCACTTTTTTTTTTCTCTCTCTGTCTCCCCTCTCCTCCCTATATATATAATATTCGAATTTCCAACAGTTTGAAGTTGAGACAGAAAAAGGTTTAAAAAACAAGTCTCTGTCTATCTCTCGCTGACTCTCTCTGTTTTTTATTTTATTCTCTCTCAATCACTCGCCGGAGAGCAGACTAGTCTAGTGAAGTTTGGACTTCACGACAACCGAAAGAGGAGGTGAAAGCACTCAAATGTGATGGGAAGCGGAGTGTCCTGTTTCAGACCAGCCCACCGGGGAAGCCCTGAGCATGAACCCGCCCGGGACCTGCCACCGCCGCAAGACCAGTCCGGCACAGCCTCTGAGCCTTTGGACGATACCTTAGGTCACTCATTCTGCTACTTCCGATCCTCGGCTCGGTTCCTGTCGCCGACCACGAGTGATCTCTTCATCTCCCCGTCGCAGTCGTTCCGGTTTGACGACACCGTCGCCAGAACCCGCTCCGGTCCGGAGACTGGTTTCAAGGCCATTTCGGGCGCTGCCGTCAGTGCCAACACCGCAACTCCCCGAACCGTCATTCCGCCTGAGGGCACCTCAGACTCTGTCCCAGAGAGCAGCAGCAAGAGTGGTCTACTGAATGGCTTCGAAAGCACGTCATCTTTCCGTGCTTTGCCGCTGCAGCTGGCGCCGAGAGGCGCCGCTGCAGCCGGAGATGTGAGCTCCGGCTTCTTCATGTCCGGACCGATCGAGCGCGGTTACCTCTCTGGACCCCTCGAGTCGAGCTCGTGCCCAGACCCATCTATGCAGGTCCCGTTATCAGCTCCGTTAGGCGGCTGCGACTCTAATTTGAAAGAGAGCAAGAAGCGGTCCATGTCGGAGATCCGTAACGCTATTTACAGAAACTTATCGGAGAAGAAACGGCGCTGGGTGGTTCCAATGCTGAACCTCGGCTCGAAGAGGGAGTCCGCCCAAGAGAAGGAGGAAGCTGAGTCCGTGGTAGCACCCAAGAGTGAGGCCGACAAAGTCGAGTGGGCGTTAGGCAAGGCAGGCGAGGATCGAATCCATGTTGTGGTCTCCGAGGAACAAGGGTGGCTGTTTATCGGAATTTACGACGGATTTAACGGCCCAGACGCCCCCGAGTTCTTGATGGACAATCTCTACACCGCTGTCTATAAGGAGCTCCCCGGCCTTTTCTGGGAGGCCCAAGGACAAGATGGAGACGACAGTAACCTTAACAGAGGAACAGACACCAATGTCGGAGAAATTAAAGCCGGCCCAATTCAAGAAAACCCTTCAAGAGGAGAGATCAGGCAGCACAGAAGAAGGCTCTGGGAGTATCTCGCAGAGGAGAACGCAGAATCCGGGCTCGACCTCTCGGGCTATCAAAGGTTTGCCTTTTCAGTCAACGAAGCCACTGATTCGAACAATGCAGGTTCTTCAGGAAGTAGAAGGTGGCTTCAAGTCAAGAAGCTGTTTCCATGGCGGTTCGGCCACAAGGAGGAAGCCAATATCGACAACAAGATCTCGGAGAAAGTTAAGTAAACTTACAAAGGCGGAAGGAAGTGGAAAGAGGGCCCGGTAGATCATGCATTGGTCCTCCAAGCAATGTCGAGGGCACTGGAAGTAACAGAGAATGCTTATCTGGACATGACAGACAAGGTGCTCGACACAAGTCCTGAACTAGCACTGATGGGTTCTTGCCTGTTGGTTGTTCTGATGAGGGATGAGGATGTGTATGTGATGAATGTTGGCGATAGTCGGGCCATTGTAGCTCATTTTCCGGGAGAAGAGTATTCTTCTGATATTGAAGGAATTGTGGAGGAGCCGTCCTGTATAGTTGAGCGGGCGAAGAAGGGATCCAATGAAACTCGAATGCGATTAAGCGCTCTGCAGCTCTCAGCCGACCACAATACCTGTTGGAATTATTGAGGGTAAATATGCAAATTTATAAAGTCCGAGGATCAAAATGCAATATTCTAAAATTCAATGACTAAAAAGCAATTAGTCAAATTTCAGTTACTTACATGTAACTATACCAGTTAACATGCAAAATATAGGCAACACCGAAATTATACGTAAAATCGACACAAACCGAATACGTATTTTATATACTGAGGCCCGTGCTAATCACAGTCTCCTTAAGGCAATTTCGCCCCTCCCCACCCTCGGGTTATGCAAAGGGGTTTATACAAGGGGCGATCACCTCCCAGAATTCAACAGTGTCATCGAATCGTGTTATGCATGCAACACGCTCGACCGAACCGAACCCAATACCTGAACTCATACAAAGAACAGAAATGCCGACGACAACGGCTAAAAACAATTAGAAAGGTTGAACACGACATAAGTCGAAATCAACCTAAGAAGAACTCTGCAATTCGTCAACACGAAGAACAGAGGATGAGAAAAATAACTTGGATTCCAAAAAAAAAATATGGATTCCGAAAATATTGGATACTCAACCAAAAGTAAGAGATCTCATTTTCTTCTACCAAAAAAAAGTGAAGAGGAAGACTCCTTTATATAGGAGAAGAGAAGGGAGGATGAGAGCTCATCTATTCGATGTGGTACAAAACTCTTTTCACAAATTCCATTCACAAAAAATGGGCTAGATTTAACATTGGGCTCAATAATAAAAAACATTTGGGCTCTAAACAAGATTAGTCCAAAAAAAATAATAATTAATAAAAATTGGCCCATTTTCCAACAATCCCCCACATGAATGGAAATTGAAAATTTAGACACGAATTTTGAGTTCAACGGTCAATACCTGCAAAGGATAGGTAGGGGTAACCCCTTTGAACCTATCCCTTGTGAGATCATGTCTTCTCTACTGACTGGTCGGTAGACACGATGTCCTTGAACCGACTGTCGTTGGTGTAGATGACGACATAACCCACACAGGTACCTTCCTAGTATGGTTCGGTTCACGCCCTGTGATCCCTAGGCCCTGGATCACTCGCCTGGTTCTGCAAGCGTTTCTAAAAATTGCGCCCTCAACAATTCCTTTCGAAGCGGCCCCACTTCTCACTCGCATAGGTGATTCTATGTCTCAAGAGCATCTTCACGACTCTGAGTTCTCCTTACGAATCATTAAAAGCTTTGTGTGAAAATGACCTTGATTAAGTAATTTCCAATTACTGTTATAAGATCAACACCAGCAAAAGCTTAACCTCTTCTCCATCACTGTTTGCATCATATGAATGGGCTTTGGGGTTTGACCCCCACAGTGACAACACTCACTCTTGTGATTAGGTTGTCCCATTGAACCAAGTTCTTGGGATCTCCAGTCATCATGGTTGGGTTTTCCATCTCAAGAGTGTTTCCTCGACGGGCTTTAGCCCCATTCCTTTCGACGCTTGGCCAAATAACTCTCTGGTTAACCCTTTCGGGTAGCGGATCCGCTATTTATCTGCCGACTTTACGATATCGGACACAATAAATATATTTGAGAGCAACTGTCTAATGGAATTATGACGTATATGTCTAAACATTCCATTATGCAGGTTATACTGTGTTATACAGATTGATCGTCGCAACGTTGCATCAATGTTCTGAAACCAACAAAGTCCTCAGACTATCATTTCCTGCAGGAATAATTTTGTTAATCCAACATCTAAATTTAGATTGATTCTTTTGTGAACAACAGTTTCGCAAAGTGTCCCATTTCCCAACCTTTAACAAAGGTTTTCATGCCAAATGGGGGGTGCACCACTTATTTCTGCTTTAACCTTGTCTCTTAAAGAAAATCTTCAACATTTCATTAGATTGGATTTAATTTGGATTAAACCAAAACAAACCATCAATCTTTGCACTAACACAGGTTTTGGCCAATTAGTAAAATCCTCGAGAAAATGACATAGCCATTCTGCATCTTCGGCACATTTCTCCAGTACAATAACACATACTTGATCGTCGATCTGGCTATGACTGTTTGTTTTGAGGATTTTCTACGACACTGTTGCACCTCGTAAGGTGAATACGTAACCCCTTATACTCAAGGTGATAGTGTCTAATCGGATATCCATTTTGCATCACTATAACACTCTATCACATAAGGATATCTCTTTGTGTAGACCATGATTACGAATATGTCTCAGATACCTAAGTACCCTGATTACCCCGTTCTAGTGGACAACACTAGGGTTACTCGTATATCGACTCAATACACTTACAACGTGAGCGATATCTGGTCTAGTGCATGACATTAAGTACATGACACTTCCAATAATCCGAGCGTACTCAATTTGGGAAAACCATTCTCCCTTGTTCTTTGAAATTACTTACTCGTATCTATTGGAGTACTGACCTCGTTCTTGTCATCTTTGTTGAATTTATCCAAATACTTGTCAATATATGAATTTGACTTAGAATGAGACCTTCTGATGATCTAATGAGTTTTAATCCAAAGATCACATCGACAAGATCCATGTCTTCCAGGTCAATACTCAAATTCAACATAGGTCCAGTGGACCGGACCACCTCATCGTTATTTCCAACGATTAGTATGTCATCAACGTAAAACGTTTTTCATACTTATTTATTTTGAAACGTTTCTCCAATAAAACGCTGTCAAATTTATAAAGCCATTGTCTAGGCATCTGCCTAAGACTATACATAGATTTGACAAGCTTACAGACTTTCTTTTCCTGCTCTCGCGCAGAGAAACCCTCAGGTTTGTTTTCACATCCATTTGATGTATTTCTAGAATTTTCAAGGCTGCAATCGCAAGCACCATCCTTATGAATGTGATTCTAGTTACTGGAGAATATGTATCAAAATAATTCCACCATTCCTTTTGTCTATAATCTTTTATGACAAGTCGGGCTTTGTAATTATCAATTGATCCATCTTCTTTCATTTTACATTTGAATATCCATTTGTAGCATAACGGTTTGTCTCCGGGCGGAAGATCCACCAGCTCCCAAGTGCGGTTCTGCAAGATGGACTCAATTTCACTATTGATTGCCTATTTTCATAGAGGTCTCTTAGAAGAGTTTACATCTTCGTGGTAAGTCTAAGGTTCGGCTTCAAGCATATAGGTCAAAAAACTGGACCATAGGATTTTCAATCCTCGCCCTTTTACTCATCATGGGCTCGACCTCAACATGCCCTCCATGTTCTCGGTCTTGACTATTTTTCCTCTATAGTCTCATATGCTTGCCTCTCCTCTAGACTTAGCCAAAAAATACATTTTCCAAAGAAATATGCATTTATTGATTACATTAACGTATCTTTGTGTTTATTTGACACTTTCGACTCAAATCGATACACGTTACTATTCTGAGCAAACCCTATGAAAATGCAATCAACGGTTTATGGAATGTATGCGTCTTTTCCGTAGAGGTATCATAATTTTTAGCAAGACACCCCCCACATTCGAAGGCACAAATCAAACATAGTTTTATCTTCCTTCTTATGGGGTACCTTATTCAAAAGGTAATTGCTAGTTAAAATAGCTACCCCGTCATAACCCTAAAACAAACATGGTCTCAACCATACTATTTTAATTTCTACCAGAAAAATGTAATGTGTTAACACACGAGTTGGGTATGAAGTTATTACTAATTCTCAACCACATCATCATTGATCCTCGGATCATCCTTTTATCGTTGTAGATCCTCAGACCATTAACACATCAACATTTTTTTTTCCAGACCGTTGCGTTTCTCAAACGGTATGATCCTCAGACCAATAAAAGGCCTCGACTGTTGCACCGCAAGTGCCAAAACAACATTTTCATATTTTTATCTAATGCACACTAAGCCAAAACCTTGACCGTCGACAACGTTATTAATACTAATTAGTTCAAAATAAACATTAAAACGTTGCCCGGTTGGATCGAACCCGCAACCCAACTCCATCGGAGTTTTATGGGGTGTGCAATGACTTCACCGATTAAATCGTGTTTAAGTCAACATTCTCTAAACAGAGAATAATCGTTGCCGCATTTCTCATTGCGAAAACAATTAATAGTTGAAACTCAAGTTTTTGTTTGTAAACCTTGAATTTGTTAATTGTTTCATTTTTTCCTTCGTCAAGTACACATAGCGATATTTCGTACTATCATCTACGAAAGTAATGAAGTACTTATTTCCCGCCTCGCGTTTGGACATATATTAAGTCACAAACTTCGCTATGTATTTAGACCAAGAAGTTCGGTAATCCTTTCGGCCGAATAAGTTTCGCTTCAACGCAAACTTCACATTTAAGTTATTGATCTATTTTGATTTTAGGAATATGAACCATGTTAGATAACCTCTGCAAGGTATCGTAATTAACATGTTCTAAATTATTGTGCCACAAATTTAGCACAAGAAGGAACATTCTTATCTCATGTTCACTATAGGCACTACGCCCAATGCAAAAACATTTTTATTCATGTTTACTTCAGGCACTACAGCCATTACACTTAAAGTAATTCAACTTCATCCAATCAAATTTTTCGTCTATCTGTATTTAACGTACAGTTCTTTTGACGATTTCGAGTGCTCCCAATAGGGACGCTTCCTCCTCATTTTTTTTTTTAGAATTGTCAAAAAGAATTCCATCTTTTGACTTCAACTTTTGAAGTAAGTCTCGGCGACTTTCTTTGCATTATAGACGGCGGCCTAAACGAGTGTCCAACCTCGGTAATCAAGGCGTCGGTATATGTGATAGCATCACTCGCTAGAATAATAATATTTATAGACCACATCGAGAAGATCGTGGTCTTTCCCAATTTTAGAGTTGTCCGCCAAGTGTTAGCTACATTCTCATTGAGTAGCGTTCAAACATTGGACCTATGACCAACTCCTTGAGATTTTTTTTTTTTTTAAGAAGTCCGAGTGGTTCGTACCCGACCCCACAATAGTAATCCGGGACATCAAATTCAGATTACTAAAATTCAAATAACAATTTGAATTTCTGATTTCAGTAATTAAGTTTAATCACTTCAATTACAAAAATCAAAATTTTTTTTCTCTGTTGGACAGAAAATAAACCTGGACACGGTTAATTTCGGTTTTGACAAAACCAAACCCACACGGAGCTAACCTTCTGAGTAAACACTCATGTACACATATCGCGGCGTACATACGTGCCAAGGTTCAGGTGTGTGCAATCGATTCATTGATTCACACGTACATTTATATCAAATGTAATAATCAGTGTTTTAGACAAGGAAATAAAATTTCCATAACAATTGTCATACACTCTAAATCGGCTTTAACCGACTTCCTAATTCAATTTTCAACAATTGATTCAACGACCCCATAACCCTCAACGGCTAAAGTGGGTCAAGTGACCAAAGCCTCATTAGCAAACATATCAATATCGGATGCCTTAATAGGTTTAACAACATTGACCATCTTGATTAGTCATAGTAGTCTCAACGACTTAGCGACCTCAACTGTCCTAATAGCCTCAACAGCTTTTGACGACTTTACCAGTCTCGACGACCTAAATGGCCTTAGCGATTTTATCATTCGCATGTGCTCTCGAGCATGTTCACATTTTTCAACATCATTGTTCGACAATATTTGTGAACTTTTAGAGAATAAATAATTTTCTCCAAAAAATTGAATCTCAAAATTCAATTAAGCATCCTCTCATAAAACCAACAAATAGAAATTTGCCTTAAGATTGTTGGAATTATTGAGGGTAAATATGCAAATTTACAAAGTCCGAGGACCAAAATGCAATATTCTAAAATTCAATGACTAAAAAGCAATTAGTCAAATTTCGGTTACTTACATGTAACTATACCAGTTAACATGCAAAATATAGGCAACACCGAAATTATACGTAAAATCGACACAAACCGAATACGTATTTTATATACTGAGGCCCGTGCTAATCACAGTCTCCTTAAGGCAATTTCGCCCCTCCCCACCCTCGGGTTATGCAAAGGGGTTTATACAAGGGGCGATCACCTCCCAGGATTCAACAGTGTCATCGAATCGTGTTATGCATGCAACACGCTCGACCGAACTGAACCCAATACCTGAACTCATACAAAGAACAGAAATGCCGACGACAACGGCTAAAAACAACTAGAAAGGTTGAACACGACATAAGTCGAAATCAACCTAAGAAGAACTCTGCAATTCGTCAACACGAAGAACAGAGGAGGAGAAAAATAACTTGGATTCCAAAAAAAAATATGGATTCCGAAAATATTGGATACTCAACCAAAAGGAAGAGATCTCATTTTCTTCTACCAAAAAAAAGTGAAGAGGAAGACTCCTTTATATAGGAGAAGAGAAGGGAGGATGAGAGCTCATCTATTCGATGTGGTACAAAACTCTTTTCACAAATTCCATTCACAAAAAATGGGCTAGATTTAACATTGGGCTCAATAATAAAAAACATTTGGGCTCTAAACAAGATTAGTCCAAAAAAAAAAAAATTAATAAAAATTGGCCCATTTTCCAACAATACCAGCATCGAAGAAGTAAGTTTTTGAAATCTCGAGTTATTATATCTTCAATTAAATGGATTTTGGCTATTGCAATATAGTTATTTGCATTGAGTAAGAAATACTGCCTTTTTATTCAAACTTAGTGTAGACTGTAGTGCACTTCACTTAGGTATATACAGCAATGTACTATTAAATTCCTGCTCAAATAAGATACTAGAAAGTAAAAAATCGGTCCAAGTTTGCCTTTTTAGAAAAATATTGTCAATTTCCATAAGATTTTGCAGTGGTTCCGCTCCGTCTTGTTAATTTCAGGGAGTAATGTCATCTAGATTCCGGTGGCATCTTCAAACAAGACAATATAGGAAGCTTCCTTTCTAACCATTGTTTTTGTCTACATATTTGTCACACATATTTTTCTGCTTCGTTTTCAATTGCTTAAATTTGGAAGATGCAGGGGTAGTT
Source organism: Clarkia xantiana subsp. parviflora (assembly GCA_036873135.1). Taxonomy (NCBI): domain Eukaryota; kingdom Viridiplantae; phylum Streptophyta; class Magnoliopsida; order Myrtales; family Onagraceae; genus Clarkia; species Clarkia xantiana. Next base: position 22,794,923 of record JAPTYO010000002.1, on the reverse strand, counting down.
CCTTTTACTATTGCTGTGGGACATGAAGAGGATTTCATATTGCAGAGAATTCAATCTGGTTTATTTTTATGTTAATAAGAACAAAGAAAAGGATGTCTTCAAACTGAGATTATTGGGAAGGCTTGTCTTGTTAAATTATGAGACAGCAGCCTGAAACTCATTAATTTGTTTGATTCAGTTACCTTAGCCGCTAAGTAATCTTATTCTTCCTCGACTTGTGCAGGAAGTAATAAGAATCAAGAGTGAGCATCCCGATGACAAGAGATGCATTGTCAATGGCAGAGTCAAAGGTCGTCTCAAGGTGACTAGAGCGTTCGGTGCAGGTTTTCTCAAACAGGTAAAACTTAAAACTTGTGCTCCAAGTCTCAATTTTGAAAGAATACCTCAGTAGTGATTTTGGTACCTTGCAGCCCAAGTTAAATGATGCAGTTCTTGAAATGTTCCGAAACAACTACATTGGTATTGCACCGTACATTTCATGCACTCCATCTCTGCACCACCATAAACTTTGCCCAAGAGACCAGTTCTTGGTCCTGTCTTCTGATGGATTGTACCAGTACTTCACCAATCAAGAAGTTGTTGCCGAAATCGAGGGTTTTTTGGAGCGATTCCCTGATGGGGATCCAGCTCAGCACTTGATCGAAGAACTCCTTTCTCGTGCAACCAAAAAAGCAGGTACCCAAAAATTCCAATCTATCCATTCAATGTAGCCCTTCAGTTATAAACATTCATATGCTTTGGTATCGTATGTATATGCAGGAATGGAGTTGAATGAATTACTGGACATCCCGCAAGGCGATCGTAGGAAGTACCATGATGATGTCACCGTTATGATTGTGTCTCTCGAGGGAAGAATCTGGAAGTCGTCCGGGAAGTACTTCTGAGGAGTGTGATTTAGGGTATTGTAATTCAGAATGCAATAGGGAATGAGTCATTTTGATAGAGAAGACCATAAATTGAACAGACTTCATAAGGGTTCAAATCATAGATAAGAAGATACTATAGGAAATTGAACAGAGATGTAGAAAGAAAACAGACATTCTGGCTCGGTGGACGCATCTAGGGTTTTAGCGTCTCCTTCGAGCATTTAGTTCGTTTTCTAGGTTTAGTAGTGTCATGGGTCTGGTTTCTCTTCAAAGTAAAATGAGTTCCCTTCAAATGCCAAAGAAAGTATAGTTGACAAAATCGTTAGTCTTCTATTTCCTTATGAACGCTCTTATTCTCCCTGAGCCTGAGTATGGTCTATTAGGGTCTGAGTAAGGATGGCAATGGATATATGATTTTTACTCGCCCGCAGATAAAACACGCCACATTTCATATCAACGCGGAGCAAATGCAGATATTTGAAATATATCCATATAGATATGGATTGGATACAGGTTGTTCCGTATAAACCGCAGATATCTGTAATTTAACTAAAATCAATCAAAATCGTACTTCGATCGGCCACTAATCGGATCGGTCACTTCTACGAAAATCAATCAAAATCGTACTTCGATCGGCCATGAATCGGATCGGCCACTTCCACGACTCCAGCCGGCCATCACTACTAATTCAATCGGCTACCACCACGACTCCGGCCGGCCACTGCCCTGCTCCGGCGACCACCACCCAACTCCGGCCGGCCACCCACCGCTCAACTCCGGCTGCCACCACCACGACTCCGACGACCACCAACCCGACTCCAGCGACCACCAACCCGACTCTGATCGGCCACCACCCTACTCCAGCCGGCGACCACCCTACTCCGGTCGGCCACAACTCCGACTCCAGACGGCCACAACAGATTTCGTCGATACAGTACGATGCGGTGCGGGTAACTGTATGGTGTCGAGGTGTGGATATGGGTGATCCACAAAATATTACATGGATATGTGTTAGATATGGATTACACGAAAAGTATGCGGTGTGGATATGGATGTGGGTTAAAACCGCGACTTTTGACAAATTGCCATCCCTAGGTCTGAGCCTCCACTCAAGTCGACTATGCATGGGCCCGAGCTAGCTCTGCTTGCGCCAGTGACTTGGCCCGCCCGAGGATGAAATCCGAAATTTGACATAAGTTCGAGGGCAAAATAACGTTCACATTTGAGAGAGGACTTATGGTGGCTAGGGATGTAAAAGAGCCCATATGTTAAGCTCGACTCGATAAGAAACTATCGAGCTCTAGTCTGTTGAGTTCAATTTTTTTAGCTTGAACTCTCGGCTTGCATTCAAACTCAATATAATCAAGCCTGACTCTAAAAACCCATTATAACTATTTCAAGACTGCAAAATCAAGTTCAACTCTTGTAAGTCCATTATAATTTACAATAAGTTAGCATTTCTCATGACTAAATAAACCGAACTCGACATAAACTTGGTTGACTTATGATATTTTAAAGCTCGTTTAGCTCGTGGGTAGTTCGAACTGAGTATTATTAAGTTTGATCACTGATAGACTAAAAAGCTCAAGCTCAAAAACTACATAAATTTTTCAAGTCTAATTCGAATTTTGATTGAGTAGACTTACACCCTAAATCTTGCTATAAAATAGATAGTACTTAGAGATTTAAAGAAGATTACCTATAGACTGGACAATAGTGACAAACTAACCATCTATCTCATCTATTTCTAAAGAAATATAATTGTGAAATATTAAATTAAATATTAATATGTGGCAAAATGATAATTTTATGTAGATTTTAAATAATAATAATGTAAATTTTTAATGTAAAATTCATATAATAAAATAATAATATTAAATTCTAATGTTTTTAAATATATTTAGTTAATTTAATATATATATATATACTTTTAAATATCGTGTAATCAAACAACCACAACTTTAATTAATACGGTATTTTAATTTATGAACATATATTTTCTTACGAACATAAAAGAGAAGAACTTCTGACTAACATATGATATCTTATATTTTAATTACACCACTATAAAAATATTAAGAATAAAGTAAATATTTTATATTCATATATACTAATTTAAAAAATGAATTTCCGAATAAAAAAAATTAAGTCAATGATATTTAAATAATAAGTCTTACTTGAATAGAAAATACAATGTAAAATGTGGATTAATAATTAAATTATTTATGTATAATAAAAATATAAAATATGAAAATTCATTAGTTTTTATTAATATGAAAAACAGGTTGGGCCAAGATATAGAGGATCAAGATCACAGGAAGGGGATGTCCGATTTTTTTTCCGAACTTAAATCTCTCTAACATGACGTCATGTCGTCTCTCCCAATGCAAACCCTATCTTCAAGGTTTTTCGACTCTCGTCGGAGCCCTCCCAATCCCCTTGCCTCCGGTGACACATATCCATCTCTTTGCAATCCTCTACATCACAGTTCATGATGATATTTTCAAGACGCGACATTTTCCATATAGAAATCCTGATTTTGCTTTTTTTGAGCCGCCGATATCTTTTCTCTACGTACCTACCCTGGCCTTCCACCTTCCCAGACGCTTGCGTTCGAAAGGTGGCATTTACGTGGTCTGGTGGTATTCCTTCCACGCCTGTATCTCTCTCTGGGGTTTTCTTCGCCTCTTGGACTCCGCAAGCAATGATGAACTGCGGGGGAAACTTTGCCTGTTGGAGTGGAAAGTCTTTCCGCCTTCCGATGCGACGCTACTCCTCCCTCTGTCTCTTTATCCCACACCGGCTCAATATACATCTTCCCACATCAGCCGAATCCTCCTATCCAGTACACCCTTTGAAATGGATTCAGTTTGGAGTCGAATGCTGAGCGGCCGCGTCCTCTGTTACAACCCCATCCGAGATGAACTGGTCCGTCGTTATGTGGAGCGAAACTGGAGACTTCCATCCTTACCTCGTATTTTCCGGCGAAGGGACGGTATTTTCGTGTTCACTTTCCACCACCGTGTCTCACTCTTGGAAACCCTAGCGAACAGCCCATTTCATATCTCGGGTGGAGCGATTTTGGTGTTGATGGAGTGTTTGCATGACATCGTCCCAGCCTCTATCCCATTCGACCGAGTAGCTATGTGGGTCGAAATTCGGGGAATCCCTAACCGGCATATGAATATCGTCACCATCCGCCGTATCGCAGTCTGTGTCGGGGAGGTGATCTTTATTGATTTCAACTCTAATCGTCTGTGGGAGTTTGCCTACCCTAGGGTTAGGGTTGCGGTAAACCTTGAGAGACCGGCGGTCCCGGGGATGTTTCTGTTGGTTGAGTCCCGCCCCAGAATAACGATCAAATACAGGTTGACATTGCCTTGTGGGCGATGCGGCCAGTTTGGAAACGCTCAACTTTACTGTAAGACACCCCTCTCTACTAGACGCCAACTGATAAAGGAAATGCAAGACTGGATTGATCGTCATGAAGGAGTGCAGGCTATCCGCCCAAACGACCAGATTATTTACTCAAACGACAACAGGGGCGGTGGAAATCTGTTGGACTGGATATTATGGAACCCGGATCCACGACTGTGCATCCCTGGTAATGGGTTGTGTCAGTATGGAGAGGAAGCAAACCATCCTGACAACTACCCTCAGCAGACGAGTCCTCCGGTAGCGGCGGTCGCTTCATCCTACCCCGATATCCATATGGAACAGGTTCCTCGCACACTCTATGCTTCTTCCTCGTCAAACTCAATGCCTATATATCCTGGCAGCCAACAATCGGCGCTTTCGGCTCCTAATCGAAACCCTAATCACGACCAAATTGCTTACTTATTAGCCGCTGTCAACGCTCCGACTTTTCCGGCAAACCTCGTTCCTCCATATCATTCAAACCTGGCAATGAGGGAACATAATCTGCGCCCATATACAGCGACTGCACGGATTAACATACCCCCACAGCTGGTCGATGGAGTAATCATTCACGAGTCCACACAAAATGCCCCGACATTCCCGCCCCAACTCCCAACATCCATGTTTCTGGGAGACAGCTCATTTAATGGCCCTGCTCTTCAGTTCCCGCCTCACATGGTGCCGTATCATCTCCAGCCGTATGCATATTCTCCCGAAGCACACGTCATGTTTCCTCCGGGCGCTGCTCCTTGGTTCTGGCCTCCGACGAAGAATTACTTCTTGCATTGGCAACCAGAAGCTGGGCCAAGTTCTTCAACCCCGAGCACATGACAGTCCACTAGCTGGGCCCATGAAGTCACACATCCAGCTCGCTACACAGGCCCACCTGGTTTTCAGCCCATCTCCATTGGGCCAACACCTGTCCCCTTAGTGGATCACACACCGGAAATCCAATCGAAATTTTTAAACTTCAGGGCAGCAGCTGGGCCTCAATCTGGAATACCATACATCGTCCACCCATCATCTCTGGCATCCTCTCCGCCGAGGTCACCGCTGTCAGACTTAGCCCACCACCTCCGCGACCAGGGAGACTTATCTTCTGTTGTTGTTCCACACCTTGGTTTTGCTGATCATCTTGAATATTTTGCTGCAATCCAGTCTTTTGATATAGCTCTCCAGGATACATCCACCACGTTTGATACACCACCCGTCGTGATATCCGAAGAAAGTCAAGGCAGCACCTCCCCTTTCGTAAGAAGACCCGGCAAGGAGCCTACGGTCGATAAGGACGATTCTGATCGTCTTTCTGGAAGGAAGCGACCACTTTTTGAGGAAACACAGCCAAACTTGCCTCTGGTAATCAGGGATCAGCCACGGCGGTTCATTCACGTCCGTCAATCTGCGCCCATGCATATAATCTCATCCGAGGTACCTTATGTTTTAATATGTAATATTTATTTTCACTAACCTAGTGATTATTTTGATTTCACAATTACCTCCGCGACACGGCCATGGGGAGCCGTGTCGCCTCCCCAATGAGTTACCTAATTAACGTTTATAATTGTTGGATGGTTGGAGAGTATGAAGAGAGCAATCCTTTCATTATACTAAACATGATATGAGAAGGTTGCTTCACCATTACAATAGTGGAGGCTCCTTTATATAGGAGACCTCATGGGCTAATATGAAAACCCTAGTAAACATTAGGGACTAGAATGTAAATACTAGAACTAAGACAACTTAGCATAATTAGATATTAGTCCTCATACATATAATATCCCAATATTCCCCCATCTTCTTCTTCTCCTTCCTTCTTCAATCCGAAGCACATCCCAATCTTTGACAATTTATGCTTAATCTTCAAAATGAATCTTCAAGGTCCACCGTGCTCTCAGAGGTGAACATCCACTTGTAGCCTTCATGGTCTCTCAGAAGTGTGATAATCCACGTGTAGCAACAATCGGTTGGTCTTCATCATGCTCTCAGCGGAGTGATGACAGATGCCACCTATGGCCTTGAAGTATTCAGAAAACAAAATGGTTGAACGGAAGATGAAGTTCCAATGTCCCAGTCTTACTGCGAAGCTGAGGTTCCTATGTTCCACTCTTCTATAATGTTCAACCGAAGATGAAGCTCCACACTTCAATCTTCAACAAATTCAACCGAAAAACAGTTGAAATCCAACAATCAAGCTATCTATAGCTCGAATCCATCATAATATCATCAAAACCACAGCATATCCATCACGACACACTAAATTTCAGCAATTTCAGCTAAAAACAGCAATTTTCTGCACATTTCTGCATTTTCCAGCAATTTCCAGCCGATTTCCAGCAATTTCAGCAGAATTTCATCATTTACTGCAGCAAATCCAGCAAAAACAGCATCTAAACCTTAGCAAAAAAAAAAAACGATTCCAGCCATAATACTCAACCCGGGACAGCAGATTTCAGCAATGATGAACAGATGCAAACAACAGCAGCAAAATCCAATGAAACAGTAGCAGAATTGCATCAATTCAGCTGAATTTTAACAGTAAGATTCGAACAACCAAATCACCTCGGAATTTGACGTATAATATATCAATGGAATCGTGAGACCGAGACGATTCCGAAAAACTAAATTTCGCGGCGATTGGACATCGGGAAGGTGGCGCGTAGCCTGCACGCGCCGGCGGGGCGCAACTCACGCGGCGGCGCGTGCGGCGGCTGCTGACGGTGGCGAAAGTTGCAGAATGTTCGCCGGAGGTTGCTGGGTCGATTGGTGATGTCAATTTTGGAAGAAGATGTGTAAATCAAACGGGTATTTTTCGGGGCTAGGGACTTAACCTACGGCAGGAACAGATTTTCTGGAAAAATGAAAAAACGAAATTGAATATGAGCCATATAAGCCATTCCACCACTTCCATCTGCTTGTACGTTGTTGTATATGATCTATAAGTATATGAAACTGAGCCATCCACTGAGGTTCGCTGCACTAGCTTCTTTTGAGATAAAAAATACCTATCATAGTGGGACCTCTTCTCAGCATCAGAAAGAATCTGCAATTGTCATTCTCGTAAGCGGCAAGAATCTGAACAAAGCGCTGAGAACCGCGAGAATCGTTGGAATTGGCGGCGAGATCAGGTGAGTTTGTTTGGCCAGTTTGCGGAAGGAAGCTTTGATGTCAGCAAAGGAGCTGGTTTCGGATATCCCAAGGAGGTCGTAGGCGTTGCTGGACGCAAATTCGGTCGGATTTGAGTCGGTGCTGAAACATAGCCACTGAATTGAGGAAGAGGATGAGTTGGGCGACTGGGATATAAGCGAGTGGAGGTTGGTCGTCTTAGCGAGATATGAGGCGTGAGGAAGAAGAGATGGTTGGATCGATCGACGAGCCAGAAAATATGCAAGAGAAGCCATGCCTACTTTCTGTAAATGTAATACTTGTTTGCCAACAAGTAATCACAATCTGAACTTCAATTGAGAAATGAGTTAACGTTGGAAGAGAGCGAGAAGAGAGAATCTCAAATATCAGGAACTGAGAGTAAACTTCATTCAACGTAAACTCTGTATTTGTTCATTACAACTACTACAGCAAAACCAACTCTATCCATTAAACATAACTTCCCCTAAACTTCAGCATAACCTCTCAATATAAAAAACTGACACTTAACTCAACCATAATAACTTAAACTTAACCAACTAGACACTGACTCTACTAAAACTCACGTGTTCTGCAACTCTCTATGTAAACATATCATTCTTCTGTGTTAACATATCCAGACTCTATGTAAACATCTTCATTCTCTGTGTTTACATATGTGTCAGCATCCCATTCTCTGTGTTTACATATGTGCCAGCATCAACTCCTTATCTTCTTGATGTTGTATTCCAAGTTATTCGACTCCAGTCGAATCCTTTCCTCTTCTTGCTTCTCTTAGCCTGCATAATAACACACCATACACTTACACATCCTCCCCTAAACTGAACCATCTTGCAAGATGTTCAGTTTACAACATTGCAAACACCAAGATGTGTTCTCAAATACTCAAAAGCTGCAATTTTCAAAGGTTTAGTAAAGATGTCTGCATAGTTGTCTTCACTTCGACACTTATCGATCTCAATATCAATCCCATCACATAAGTCACGAAGAAAGAAGAATTTCACATCAATATGCTTAGTTCTTCCATGAAGAACTGGATTCTTAGCTAACTTCAAAGTTGAGCTATTATCACACAATAACTTAGTGGCTGTCTTCTGTGGGAAATGTAAGAACTCTAACACTCTTCTCATCCACAAGATGTGCTTTGCACATTCAGTAGCAGCAACATATTCAGCTTCTGTACTCGAAAGAGTAACAATTTGCTGCTTGCGGGACATCCAGGAGACTGCAGCTCCACCAAGGATGAATGCATACCCACTTGTGCTTCGTCTATCATCTTTGCAACCAGCAAAATCACTATCACTATAAGCCACTAATGCAGACATAGACTTCTTCATGAAAAACAAACCAAAGTCCTTAGTACCTTGAAGATATCTAAGGATTCTCTTAGCAGCAAAAAGATGATCACCTGAGGGATTCTCCATAAATCTAGAAACATAACTGACAGCAAATTGGATATCTGGCCTAGATGCAGTTAGGTACATTAGACTACCTATAAGTTGCCTATACATGGTTTTGTCAACAACACCACCTGAACCATTTTTCAATAACAACCCATTCGTTTCAACTGGGGTCCTAACTGCATTGCATTCACTCATGTCAAACTTTTTCAACACATCTCTCACATATTTCTTTTGACAAAGTGAAATACCTTTAGGAGTTTGACAAATTTCTAGACCAAGATAGTAATGCAACAATCCCATATCAGACATTTCAAACTCTTTCATCATCAAACTTTTAAATTCTCTAAACATGCTGTCTCTATTCCCAGTATACACCAAATCATCAACATAGACACACACAATTAGCAATCTTCCTGCTAAATCTGACTTAATAAACAATGTGTGTTCATATGGACATTTTAAGAACCCTTTCTGCAGAAAGAAGTTCTCCAATCTGCTATACCAAGCTCGTGGGGCTTGTTTTAAACCATAAAGGGACTTTACCAATCTATAAACTTTGTTTTCTTTGCCTTTGATTATAAAACCTAAAGGCTGATCAACATAAACTTCCTCATTTAAAGTCCCATATAGAAAAGCAGATTTCACATCAAGTTGAAATAAAGACCACCCATTTTGTGCTGCAAGTGCTATCACCATTCTAATGGTGTCTAACCTAGCAACTGGAGCATAAACTTCTGTATAATCAATTCCATAAGACTGCCTATACCCTTTAGCAACTAATCTTGCCTTAAATTTATCAACTTCACCATTTTCTTTGAGTTTAGTTTTATAAACCCATTTAACCCCTATAGTCTTATGCCCTTTAGGCAAATCTACCAACTTCCAGGTTTTATTCTTTTCAATAGAAGCTATTTCAACTTCCATGGCTTTTCTCCACTTATCTTCTTTACTAGCAGTCTCAAAATCCATGGGGTCACAATCAGCAAATAGGCAAAAATGAGCTATTTCATCAGGTTCATTACGTCTAACTGAAATGCCTTTTACCTCATATGCATCCAAATAGCGTGGTCTCTTGATGGATCTTCTTGTATTTCCTTGAGCCCTTGAACATCCAGCTTCATTGCTATGTGATTCCACTCTAACTGCAGTAGGTGAACCACCATAGTCTAGCATCTCTTCTTCTTCATCTTCATCTCCTGTCTGAATCTCCTCTTCTTCTTCTTCTTCTACGTCTCCTCCTTGGTTTTCTTCACCGGACCCTTCTGTGTTAACATAGGATGCTTCTGTGTTAACATAGGACGCTGCTGTGATAACATAGGGCGCTGCTGTGTTAACATAGGACGCTGCTGTGTTAACATAGTTCTGCTGCATTGATCTTTCCAGCGTCTCCTTGTTTCCATTCCAATTCCAGAACTTGGATTCTTCAAACTTGACGTCTCTACTAGTCACTATCTTCCTTGTGACTGGGTTATAAAGCTTATAAGCTTTTGAAACACTACTCATGCCTAAGAAGATGCACTTCTCAGACTTAGGGTCAAGCTTTCTCCTTTGAACATCCTGTATCTTCGAATAAGCTATGCAGCCAAACACTTTTAGATGCTGTACTGAAGGCTTCCATCCATTCCATGCTTCATTTGGAGTCATTCCTTTTACAGCAAATGTGGGACACCTATTTAAAATATAGAAACTCCATACAACTGCTTCTGGCCAAAACCTATCTGGAACTCCTGAGGTGTGCAGCATGCTTCTCATCATGTTTTCAACTGTTTTATTCTTTCTCTCAGCCACTCCATTATGTTGAGGAGTCATAGGAGTTGTTCTTTCCCGTACAATTCCTTGAGCAGCACAGAAATTGTTGAACTCCGTTGAAGTATATTCTCCTCCATTATCAGTTCTCAACACCTTAATCTTTTTCCCTGTCTCAGTTTCAACTGCTGCTTTGAACAACTTGAATTTTTGGAATGCCTCAGATTTCTCATTCATCAAAGTGACCCATCCTTTCCTTGTATAATCATCAATAAAGGAAATAAAGTACCTCTTGCCACCATTCGATGTGGGGCTAATGGGACCACAAACATCTGAGTGAATCAATTGCAATTGATCACTAGCCTTCCAAGTGTATGAACTTGGATTAAATGGATCTCTTTCATGCTTACCAATTGTACATCCTTCACACAGCTCCTCTTGTACTGGAATTATGGGCAAACCTCTTACCATATTCAATCTACACAAGGTATTTAAACCTCTGAAATTCAAATGCCCAAACCTATAATGCCATAGCCAAGCTTCTTTTTGACATGCTTTCTTTTGGACTTCTTTCTCCTGAGCCTTGAGGCTGATTTGTAATTCCTCTAATGCAAGAGGAAAGAGTCTATCCGGGTTCATCTTAATCTCCAAAATCGTGCCCCTCTCATCTTGATAAATCTCGCATTTATCTTCACCAAACCACAAAGAATATTGCTTTTGCAGCAACTGACCAACACTCAAGAGATTGGTTTTTAATCCTGGCACGTACAAGACATCTTGAATGATTTCAGTTGTATCACTCAATGATTTGAATTTCACAGCTCCTTTTCCTTTCACTTGTATGGAGGAATTATCACCAAATGCCACTTTTGATCTATAACTCTCATCTAACTTGCAAAAAGCTTCCTTATGTCCGCACATATGATTACTACATCCAGTATCCACATACCATACATCTGCAGATGTATGCTCAACCTTCTTCTCAATTGTCATGAGAAGAACTTCATTTGCACATTTGTCTTCAATCTCAGCAAAGTGCACTTTCTCTTCCTTTTCTTCAGGAATTCTTGCGTAACATTCTGACTGGTAATGTCCAAATCTCTGACACCTGTGGCATTGAACATTAGCTTTACTGTGATAATTCTGGTTATATCCATTATTAAAACCATGATAGTTTCTTCCTCTTCCTCTTCCACGATCCTGATATCCTCTTCCTCGGTTTTGGAAATTGCAATTTCCTCTTCCTCCTTGTTCACCTCCATCAAAATCTCTCCTTCCTCGACCATGATCACCTCTGCCTTGTTGATGACCACCTCTTCCATATTGTTGATCGCCTCTGCCAGGACCACCTCTTCCTCTTCCATAACCTCTGCCTCTTCCTCTTTGCTGTCCTCTTCCTCTCGAATTGGGGCCATGAGTTGAACTACATGACTCCGAAACAGCTTTTAAAGCTTGTTCTCCTGAAGGGGAATCTCTGTATACCTTTTGTTCATGAACAACTAATGAACTTTGAAGTTCATCTAGTGTTAACTCTTCAAGATCTTTTGATTCTTCAATGGCACAAACAACATAATCAAACTTCCTATTCAAGGATCTCATGATCTTCTCTACAATGGTTGTGTCTTTCATCTCTTCTCCAAACAACCTCATCTTATTACTGATTTCCAAAACTCTTGAACAGAATGGTACTACTTTCTCATCCTCTTTCATTCTTAGAAGTTCAAACTCTCCTCTTAAAGCCTGCAACTGTGCCTTTTTCATACGCTTTGAACCAACTCCCTTTTTCTTCATGGAATCCCAAATATCCTTGGAAGTATCTTTGCTAAGTATACTTTCCAAAGTGGCCCAATCTATTGCTTGAAACAAGATATTTTTTGCCTTCAAATCAATCAACTTACGTGCCTTGTAGGTTTCAAAATCAGCTTTCTCTATGTCAACACCCTTGTCAACAACATCCCAAAACTCATGTGCTTTCAACAAATTTTCCATAATGAGACTCCATTGATCATAGTTCTTACCTGTAAATTTCGGAATAGTAAGACCAACAAATGCTGAATTGTCTGTCATCTTCCAAGTTGGTTTTGCAAAACCAAAAACTTGAAAATCTGCAGGATCTTCCTTAACCGTGAGAGCTCTGATACCAAATGTAAATGTAATACTTGTTGGCAAACAAGTATTACATTTACACTTTCCTTCTTCTGTTCCGTTCTAAGGGAAATTCGCTACCAACCATACCACCGCGGAGATCCACCACGCTAATCAAAACACCAAGATCGAAACTAGCTCTGATACCAAATTAACGTTTATAATTGTTGGATGGTTGGAGAGTATGAAGAGAGCAATCCTTTCATTATACTAAACATGATATGAGAAGGTTGCTTCACCATTACAATAGTGGAGGCTCCTTTATATAGGAGACATCATGGGCTAATATGAAAACCCTAGTAAACATTAGGGACTAGAATGTAAATACTAGAACTAAGACAACTTAGCATAATTAGATATTAGTCCCCATACATATAATATACCAATATACCTGGTTTGGAATTGTCAGGGGGCGGGAAACTCCCTGACAATTCAACATTTGCGGCTCTTAATTAGCCTCCATCGACCTGTTTTGATTTTCATTTCGGAGGTCAAGAGCCGTATGCATCGTCTTGCCCGCACCTTAGCTGGTTTAGGTTTCACCTCCACCGTCAGGGTGGACCCGGAAGAGACCTGGGGTGGTCTCTTACTGGCTTAGAATGATTTGGTCTCAGTTATTCCTGTCGCATCGTCCTTTAACGCAATTCATGTTGAGATCGCGGTTACGGTGGACTCTCCGGCTTGGGACGCCTCGTTTGTGTATGCCCCGTCAGAAGCCGCATCCAGACCTGCCTTTTGGGCCGACATTATCTCATACCGCCACTCTAGACTGGATTCCAGTCCTTGGGCCCTGCTAGGCGATTTTAACGACATTTGGGCCTTTAGTGACAAATCTAGCCGCTGCCCAGTTTCCCCAACCAGAATCCTTAGGGCTCAAAGCTGGACTGATTCTCTGGGTCTCATAGATTTAGGCTTCTAGGGACAACCTTTCACTTGGACAAATAATTGCTCTGGCAGCCGTCGAGTTAGGGAGAGACTCGACCGCAGTTTTGTCACAGCAGAATGGCTTATCACGTTTCCGGCGTCGCGTCTTTTGCACCTTAAAAGGGTGGCCTCAGATCACACACCTATCCTTTTGTCTCTTGGTGTCCATACACACCAGCCTGGAAGTCGTCCTTTCCGTTTTGAAAATATGTGGCTTCGCCACCCGGAGTTTGATGAGTTTTTGCGAACCTCTTGGTCCACATGGACAGATGGCTCTGCCCAATTCAAATTATCCTCTAAACTCGGCCGTCTCTCCAGATCACTTCGTCATTGGAACAGAGCAGTGTTTGGAGCTCTGCAAACAAACATCGTCACAACCCTCAGATATTTGGAAGAGGCGCAGCGTCTTGATTCGGACAATAGGGTTGAATGGCCTTTTCTGACATCGATTTTGCACAATATGAACTTTCCTCCGTCCTTCTCGGCCTTAATCATGCAGTGCGTATCCACACCCACTCTATCTGTCCTGGTTAATGGCCACGTCACCCCCACAAATACGGAGTTCTCGGGGACTACGACAGGGAGACCCTCTATCTCCGTTTTTGTTCATTATGGTAGCTCAAATGCTCCCTCAAGAACTATCTAGGGCACAGTCTGAAGGCACCCTAAAGGGTGTGCGTCTTTCCAAGGGGAGCCTGATGATCACACATTTACTCTTTGCCGACGATAGCATCCTTTTCCTTGAAGCTACGCGCCGAAACGTTAAGGTACTCCGTACCATACTGGAGACGTACCAACAGGAATCAGGGTAACTAATAAATTACGCGAAATCAGGGATCCTCTTCAGTCCGAATGTCGCGGAGGCAGATCGACAAACACTGGCTCACATCCTTGGGGTAACAACTATGACAGGCTCCGAAAATTATTTGGGCCTTCCTATCAAATGGGCCAGGGGTAGAACGATAAGGGAGTCTCTTATACAACGGGTTACTACTAGGGTTCAAGGCTGGATGACCAAGCTCCTATCTCCAGCAGGTAGGGAAGTCCTCCTTAAGTCCACAACAAGCGCTATTCCCTCGTAAGCAATGTCTTGCATTAAACTACCTAAACATGTTACCTCTAATCTGGACAAAATCCAGCGTCATTTTTGGTGGCATACTAATGCTGATTCCAGAGGAATCCCATGGTTACAGTGGGATAAAATCTGTTGCTCTAAGGCTTCGGGGGGTTTTGGTTTTCGCAACATGGAAGCCATGAACATCGCACTTCTGCTGAAACAGGCGTACCGGCTAGTAGCAAACGCACCATCTTTTTGGGTGAAGTGCATGAGAGATAAATATTTCCGATCAGACAGTTTTTTCTCAGCCCCAGCCCGTCCGTACCACTCACCGGTATGGCGCTCCCTAGTCAACATCCGCAAATATCTAATGCGTGGGGCTATCTGGTATGTAGGGGATGGTCTCTCGATTAATTTATGGACAGACCCGTGGGTTCCGAATATGGGTCTTCTACGTGACTGGGTAGAACCATCTGCGCCAACCTTGTCTCTCCGCGTTTCTTCTGTTTTACTCAACGGTTCATGGAATCTACCTGCTTCCCGACGCCTGCTACCACCATTTCTTGTCACGGCTATACTATGTTGCACCTTTCCGACCACCCAATAGATGACCGCTTTCTTTGGACAACAGCCAAAGATGGATTGTTCTCAGTCAAACTCGGATACAATCTTGTAAACACGTCTCTCCGTGGCGAGAGATTTGGGGGTTCTGGGTCTTCTTCGCCGATCGTAAATTCGTCTTTCTGGAATCAATTGTGGAATCTGCGTTTGCTTCCAAAAATTTGTATGTTCATCTGGCGTGGATGTGCTGGTGGTTTACCTTTGGGCTTGAACCTCCAAAAACGGATACCCCTTACTGACCCGACCTGCCCCCTTTGTCGTTCGAAGGGGGAATCTTGGCTTCACCTAATGTGGAACTGCCACTTCTCGCAAAGGGTTTGGTTCGCCTGTGGCTTTGGGAGACACGCAACGGCTGCGCCCATTCGGGAGCTGCAGTCGTGGCTTTTAGGGACCTCTACAGCAACACTGTCTGTGGACATTTTAATCTTGGGTTAAGAACACAATAGGGGCCTGAATGTTTGCCCATGTTGCCAAAAGGGGTCTGAATTGAAAAAACGTATTATTAAGGGCCTGAATTTTGAGTTATGTGTATAAGTGAGGTCTCCGTCTATTTTTTCTGTTAAAAGTGACAGAAAGTGGTCACATGCCAAGCATGTGACCGAAAATAATTTGAAAACCCGAAAATGCCCTTTGACCTGAGTGTGTCCCTCACATGTTTGACCTAAAAAGACGAAAATACCCTTTAAGCCACCACAGCTCCGGCGACCACCACCACTCGGCTCCGGCGACCACCACCCATCTCCGGCGACCACCACCCCCTCCGGCGACCAAAAAAGCTCCGATTCGGGGCCACAGAGCTGGAGTGGTGGTCGCCGGAGCTGGAGTGGTGGTCGCCGGAGCTAGGGTGGTGGTCGGTGGCGGTGGCCATGGTGGCCTTAGGGCATAATTAGTATGCAGGGGGTATTTTAGACATACATTTCATTAATTAAACTGATAAATTGTATAATAATTGCATAAGGGTAAGTTTGTCATTTCACGTATTCCCGTTACATTTAACAGCAAATTTGGACGGAAACTCGATTATCAACAAAACTCAAAATTCAGGCCCTTAATAATACGTTTTTTCAATTCAGACCCTTTTGGCAACATGGGCAAACATTCAGGCCCCTATTGTGTTCTTAACCCTTTAATCTTTAAATGCATAGTGATGTGGGGGATTTGGTTAGAAAGTAATAATGTCATTTTCAACCGTAAAGTACCAACGGCGCGTTCTGTTATGCGATTTATTAACATTGCTTGTAATGATAATCTCATGGCATATTCGTATTTGGCAGACCAGCGGTCGCCCTCACACAGGTAGGGACCTCCTCTTCCTCAAGATTATCAGGACGCAGTACCACAATCCCACAAGGATCACCGAACATCATCTGCGACGGCACCGTTCACGAGCTGACCCAATCAGTCTTTGGGGAAGCGGTGTTTTTGGACAGCTCCGGGAGGATTCTAGCGGTCCACATCCTTTCTACCTCCGGCGACTCTCCCCTTTTGGCAGAAGGCGTGGCTTGTAAGGCAGGAGCGCTCTTGGCGAAGTCATATGTTCCGCAACCTCACGTTGTCTACACAGATTCCCTTACTTTGCAGCAATTTATCGCGACTCCCTGCTTTATTAGTAACCCTATTTTGTTTCATGTTTTAGCGGATATTAGATTTGTTTTAGCTTCTTGTAATTCCGTTTGTTTTCGTTTTGTACGTCGTACTTTTGTAAGCGTTGCCCACAACATTGTTCGTGAGGCCGCTAGGCGAAACATCTCGAGTAGTTGGTCAGGTTTGAATGTCCCTACATGGGCTTTAAACGCTGCAAGGTTGTAATCGCTGTCTGTTTAGTATCTTTGTTAACCAAAAAAAAAAAAGATCACAGGAAGCGTGAAGCCAAAATTTTGTGAGCAAGAACCTAAAGTAGGAGTGAATGGATGAATATTTTCAGTTGTGTTAAAATAAAGTTTTAATGGACTCAATTAAAACTTTACACATTTTTTAGGAATAAATTATGTAATGCAAAAATTGAGGGGAGCGAATTTCCATCAACTTAATGTACCTCTTTGTATTTTACTATTATATAAGTTCCATTTATTATTTGGGGTCTTTCGACTATACTTCACAAGCACCATGATTGTGATACTCATTTTCTATATCGCATTTATTCTAGAGATATATGATCATACTAAAGTATTTTTATCCATTTTTAGTTTGGTCTCGGAATCACCGTTTATTTAAAATGTACTACCGCCTATGGGGATTTCCCAAATTTTTATATATCTATATATCTTCACTCGGAGCTCCGAATTTGACTAAATTAGTTGCTATTGCATTGATTCAAGACGTACATGATATGCTCATATCGGTGATATTATTGTTGCTCTGATCAAGGAAGCATTACCAAACCCGCTATTCGAAGGTTCGAATCATTCCGTCCCATTTTTCTATTACCCTAAAGGTGAACTGATGCAGCGTAATGGGGATAGACGGATCAAAAACTCGTCGATTCGAAAGGGAATGCCGAGAATTTGAAGGATAGGTTGATTCAGAAGAATGCCGAGGAATTGACGCATGATAGAGGAAAACCTCAATTTTTTTCATATATAAATAAACTGAATGTAAATGAAGGCTAACAGAGTTTAAATAGAGAAATCTAAAACCCTAAACCAAATACAAAATCCGAAATTAACTATAAAGTACCAAACAAAACCGACAAATTATAAAAATGACCGAAAGAAACATAAAACTGCAAATTTGACCCTTTAAACGAAGGAATTTGGCCTAAATTTGTCAAACTCCATAGTACACTATGGGTCTTGCTCAGATCGTTGTTTTCGCATGAAATAGTGTATTCGCACGCCCAAATCCGAGATTTCGGCCATATCATGAACCTTATAGGGAAATTGATATTATTAATAGTATGATACAAATATTAGGTGTAGACGTGTAGTTGAAAAAACTCATAATTTTTCATACGTTTAAATTTTTACATAAGTTACAATTAAGTCCACACTAGTAATATATAAACAAAAACAAAAGCATGGTGATTCACAAGCATGGTAGAAAAACTCATTTGGCTAACCGGTCAGTGACGGATCCAGGAATCAGATGTCAGTTAGTGAATGCATAATTATTTTATATGTTTAGAGAAATTTGAATCGGTGTCAATTTTTTTTTTCTCCTGATGAATGTGTAAAAAATAATATTCAATGCAAATATAACAAAAAAATGTAAAAAAAAATAACACACGTCAACATAATAGTATTTGATATCAGTTTTGTGATTTTAGGTATCTGAAAATTACAAATTATGGCATTAACCGGAACTAGGTCTCAATTGACCTAATCCGGATCGAACCCAGGGCTAGGTTGGACTATGGTTGGGGTTGCCTACGTCAGGTGACCCTAACTATGGTCAGGCCTAGCCCTGTTATTGACCCGGGCTAGGTCCATTGGGACGCATGTTAGATTGCACCCCAATCAAACCTAGGTCTCAATTGACATAGCTCAGTTCAAGCCCAGGGCTAGGTCAGACCATGGTTGGGGTCTCCTAGGTTAGGAAATTCTAATTATAGTCGGACTTAGCTGTTGGATTACGGGGCAGCTTACTACGAAACATAAACAAGGTGCTTGCTTGTAATAAGAATTACGCAGCGAAAGATATGCACATACCTTAAACCCTTTCTGTAGTCCCTAAGGATCACGACCCACCGGACGGAACCCGTAGAAGTTCTTGTTAAGGAAGTCCTACGCAGTATTAGCTCCACGGCAAAGGCTCTGATCGATTCTTGGCAGGGACGGATCTCTGGAGTGTTTTGATATAAGCAAATTGGCACACCCTTGGTGGTGAGGTGATTCGTCCGAAACTATTAGTTCTAGGGGGGAGGTTTTTCTCTCAAATCACCACTTAGGAAGAATTGCGAACTACTCCAAATAAAACCCTAACACCCTTTATTTATAGGAGGAGCAAAGTGGACAAAAGTCCACTTTGTCCCTACCACTAAAGTTCGGCCGACCATGTATAAGGGAGGACCAATATTTTGGGCCTCTCATGTCAATTGGGATTTGGGTCAAGCCCAATTTCCCTAATGTGACATTTACCCAATTTCTTAGGTAACGCATTATTAATAGGCTACCAATTACGGCGCCCAATCACCATATGCTAAATGCTCCTACTCGCCGGAATGGGAGGGTGCCTGTTAATGTATTGTTTTCCAAATCTCATCAACATTTCACTCTTCTGATCTTGCCCCTGCTTCCGAATATTTCATACGAGGTTTTCCATGCGATCGACGGATACGACGGGCATCGTGCTACTCATCTGTTAGGAGTGTCACCCGCGAAACGTTGATTCCCTATCTCAAATCAATCTGTTAAAAACATCAATTTGTATCGCGTTGTATCCTAGGTCAACTGATAATTCTCCAATTGCCCAGTTTCCACATAGGAATACTTCTACAGGGCATCCGCACAAGTATTCACAACCTTCAACTAATATCCGACTGGTGGCCACCTAATGAATACAAGAAACAGTGAATTACAGGTGAATTTGACCATCCCTGTTGCGTCCAAATCCAACCGGGGGGTCGGACTCTTCGGCACTTCGGGTTATGCTTGAGTCGGGTTGTCGGATGATGACTGCAGGTTGTTGGGAAGATACTTCAGGCTATCAGCATACGATTGCGGGCTGTCGGCAATGCGCACCTTGCCGGCTTCACGAGCTCCTTCCCTGCACGAAGGGTAATAACCAGTACGGATGGGGGGTGCCGGTTGAACCCTCTCTGATGCTTAAGTGAGGATCTAGAGAGAGAAAGTTTGTAGAGAGAGGCCAGAGCTCCAAAGCCAATTTCTTGAGAATATGCTTTGAAATGGGAGGCCAAGGTCCCCTATTTATAGGAAACCTTAGAACCGATCCCGGTTTTTTAGCAGTTCGACGCCGGTTTTAAAGGAAGATAGAACCGTCGTCTGGTTTGATTGAGTTTGGCTTTGGGAGACTCATTTCTTGGTGTACGTAAGTAGGGTAGCGCACGGTACCTAGGTAGTAGTCAGAACCCCATCGGACTTAGGCAATTCTACGGGGTTCGGACTGCCTGTGGGCAAATCAGGGA
Source organism: Clarkia xantiana subsp. parviflora (assembly GCA_036873135.1). Taxonomy (NCBI): domain Eukaryota; kingdom Viridiplantae; phylum Streptophyta; class Magnoliopsida; order Myrtales; family Onagraceae; genus Clarkia; species Clarkia xantiana. Next base: position 22,774,520 of record JAPTYO010000002.1, on the reverse strand, counting down.
CGTATGAATTGCATAAGGGCAACCCGGACGGTCCAGATTTCTTGGTGCAATTCGGACGCGCATGCCACGCCTCCGGACCGTTTTGGACCTCGGGTGACGCATTTGGATCTGCTATGTGATTTTCGACGTGTTTACGAACTCCGGAACGTAAATACGAACCCGAATTGGGCAGATATCCATCACTTTCCCCCGAGTCAAGTAACGGTTCAGACCATACTTGACTCTATTTTAAGATAGGATATAAGCCCAATTTAGGTTCGTGATGACCATAGGGGTGGCTTGTTTGACGGTTGGGCGCGAAGGCCTTGATTTTGCTCCACTTTAAATCTTGTCGGGAGATTTTTTAACTGCTGACAGGGTTAGTGTAACAAGTAATATGTATATGACAACGAACAATGGACAATGCACATATGATAATGGACTTAGAAAGTAATTTTCCTGGATGTGTGCAATCATGGTCTATGATGTTAACATACATGTGATGACATGATATAAATGATGTAAACATGTAATCAACAATTGAATCATGAAAATGATCACGTAATGATATGCATCATGCATTATGAGATGACGTAGTGCGCGTTAAATTAAGTGCGCATAGCATGTAGTCATGATTGCTAAAATGAGTCTAGAAAATGCTAAGTGTTCTAAAAAGGAGATAACAACCCATAGTCATGCCATTTTAGGGACTTTTTTAGAAATAGTGAAAGTTTTAGGAAATATCCATAGATAATTGTGGATAGATATAGGAGAGAGAATACTCATTAATTAATCCTCCATCCTTAGTAGTTTTTAGGATCCTCTCATTTCTTGAAGATAAGACACTTTGGAGTAAAAAGCTTGGCCACCAAGAAACTTAGTCCGGCCACCATTAATTCACTCGATCACGGCGAGAACGAGCAAGGTGGACTTCGGAGGTGCGGCAGCCATCTCGGGCGGAGCGATGGCGATTCTTTCCTCACCGGCGGCGGCGCGTGAGGTTACGGGTGGTGGTTCGTGGTGGTTTGCACGGTGGTTCGGTCGTCTCGACGAGGTGAGTCCGATTCCGGTATGGCTAGCCTTTTTATGACTTTGCTTAGTCTTGATTTACTATTGAAATCTTCATGAATTTGATTACCTTAACATGCACATAAGGTGTTTGATGAAATTCCCCATAGTAGTTAGTTTCTCAAATCGGCCAAAAATTTACTAAGTGCTGAAATTTTTAAAAAAATGGAAATAAGTTGTTGAACTTCACTTATGCATAATGATCATTGTCAACATGCTGCCCCATGATTTGAATGATGTTTCAGCATGCTTAATGTTGATTGTTAGTCGGTGTCCGGACATAGTTGTCGGCCGTTGTGTGTTGGTTGTTGCATATTGCTCCTTGTTTATTGAGCATCGTACGTTGTCTGCAATAACGATAAAATACTTAGAAAATATTTTTGAGATATTTAATGTTCGTTACCATGATTTTCGTTGTTGGAACTTGCTCATCCGAGGTCCGATCTTGGCGGCCTTACGTCGAGTCACGTTCCTCTGATCTTCGGGTTATGGTCGACCCAACTCCATGCCTGGCGGACCTGCACAAAGGGTAGTGCCAGAGAGGGGGGGGGGGTGTCTCTGGCGAACCCTCTCCGATGCCAAAGTCAGGACATAATTTTAGAGAGATAAAGTAGAGAGAAGTCAGAGCTCCGGTGTCTCAATCCGAGATTAAGTTGGAAATGAAGGATCTAGGCCTCTATTTATAGAGTATTGGATCCAGGCACCGGAGGGGCCCACATTTTTGGGTAGGGCCCGCACAGAGATAAGGAGAAGTCAAATACGCGGCGGACAGTAGTGTCCGGGGGTAGAGGGGTCGAAACGGGAGCGTCGGCCCTGTAGGACACCGGACGGGTCCGGAAACGTCGCGTCCGGACCCGTCCGGTTGCTTTGCAACCGGACAAGCCCAATTGCTTTATAGCAACCGGTCAAGTCGTGTATGTTTCTCGGGACCAAGTGGACTTACCTCGAGGTCGACGGGGCGACCGTGTTTAAGCCTTAGTGAGGTCAAATCGGGTGTATATCCATCATTTTCCCCCGAGTCAAGGATCGGCTTGCCGTTCCTTGACTCTATTTGTTTAGAATGATTATAAACCCGATTGTATCTCGGCTTTTATTTTACCTTTGCTTGTTTACGATGAGCGGTCCTTCCTTCCGTTCTAGGAGGTTATGACCTATATCAATGTTGAAATCATACTAAAAAAAAATTGCGAGCCAGGGTTAGTCATAAACGTGTTATCATATGACGACGTGTATGTAACCGATGACATGAATCACATGTGTTTGTAATAAATCATAACTAATGATGTAAGTGCATATGGATATGCTATCATGGGTATGAGTATGCATAATCTATATAATAGATATGAATCAATGGCAACGTGACATGATGTGCGCCTATGAGAGTGTTACAAGGTATGACTTGTGACAGTGTCAGTGTTGATAGATGTGATCACGCAATGTGATGAAAAATTTCATGAGTGTCATAGCACTAGCAAGTATGTATCTATGTATGCATGTGTTATCAATAGTGATCTAAGTGTTCTACTACACTTATTGTAATGCATATGAATGCAACCATGGTAATGTATTGAAAAATTTCTATATTTCATGGGAAACTATCGATGATGAGTATCAATGTGACTCTAATATATGAATCATCAATCATGGGAAGTAATGGTGCTATAGGCACAGTCATGTCAGGTGATAGGAAACTTATAAATGTTATAACACTATAGTTATCAGGCACCTAGATGCACACATGGTAATAGGTGATGGAATTACTAAGTGTTTGACTACACTAGTAGTGATGCATATGGATGCATGTATATATATCATGAAAATATGCCTAGGCATGTAACAAAAACTTGCAATATATGGGTAAGCCAAGGATGATTGAATCGTTGCGTATAATCGGAAAGGGGTTACCTCTTTTCAGATTTTGAAAAAGTTTCGATTTTTCGAAGATTCCATATATTTTCCGTGTAGGAATGTCATTGCTTCCATTCGGGTTGATAGATAGTCGTGTAGGAATGTCAATGCTTCCATTCGGGTTGATAGCCATGTTGATCAATATAGTAGTAACACGTAATCACTTGAAGACAGTTATAAAAAATTTGCCCCCGAAGTGGACTTGTTGATACCTTGGACGTGAGGTGTTGGGTCTCGCGTCGATGGCATTGTATGCTATGCTTGCATTGCCATCATATTTGCATATACTTGACGTAGGGGGTTACCCTTAACGCCTTATCACGTATCAGTGGTGTCAGACATGGGGGGTCTCCCTACATGTATGCCATGTATCAAGTTGAAAGGTGAAAGGTTGCCCCCCCCCCCCCCCCCCCCAGGGTAGGCGGAGTGATCATCACATGGTGAATGGAGTGCCAGTCCCTATATCAGGCGTTGTTTCCACCTAGTAGGTGTAGTATCCATACTGGTGTTTGATCTCTTCGCGTACACTAGACTTCTGTCCTTGTGTTGTTATACTGCCCCCGAGGCGTCATTGTCACCTTTATGGGTGTTGGTTGCTAACCCTTGTATTCATCATCCATCCCCTATAGTAGGGTTGTTGATCATTATAGATGTTGGGTATTGTTCTTCCCCCCTTTCGCCTACCATGGCGTTGTCGTCGTCCCGGACATAGGGTGTCGACCCTTGTGTTCATCACACCTTGTAGTATGTATTCATCATATTTCCCCCGAAGTAGGCGTTGTCAACGTTATGGATATAGGGTGTCAACCCTTGTGTCCATCTCACCTTTTAGTGTTGGTTGTCTTGCCTCCGTGGTAGACGTACTCGTTGTGTTTATTTCACTTTACGGAATGTGTTCCTGATGTTGCCCCCTAGGTGGGCATTGTCATCGTCACGGACATATGGTGTCAACCATTATGTTGGCCTCATCTTGTATTGTGTTTCCTTAAGTTATCTCCACACCAGGTACTTTATCTCTATCACCCTTCATATTGTTGTCACTATGACATGTGAATGTTCTTCATCTATAGACCATGTTGTCATGCTTCCTGGTCGTTACTTGACATCAGTCTTGACGAGGACTTGGAATGCTCTCACGAGACTGTGTTGATGTCTGGGTTATTACCCATTACTTCAGATGAGCTTAATATCTCATTTAGACATATACCTTCATTTGATCATGAGTCTCACGAGGACTCTTCTTATTTCGTGGTTTCAGCCCGGAGGTCTTCCTCTAGGGAGGGTGTTTTAGTAGAAGATTCATGGTTGGTGTCTGAGGTAGATCACCATGGTTGATACTGAGCTCAATCCTTCGTCGGGATTTGAGGCATTATCTGATCATGAGTCGCATACGGGATCTCTATCTATTTTTATGTCGGCCAGGGGGTTTACTCCTGTAGTTTGAAGACTCGAGGTCGGTAAGTGAGATCGAACGTCGAGGTCGGACGTATATTAGGGGGGATTGTACCACGGCATCATGGCGTGGCCCTGACTCAAGTATCACTTACCAATCAAGTAAAGGCAACCACCGCCATTAAACAGCAGATCAAGGCATAGTAACCACCTCCTTGAAAAAGTCGGTAAAGATCTTCCTATAAATAGGAGCTCACTTTCATTATTTAAAGAGAGATCTATCAATGACTATATTTTATTCTCTCGATATCCATTACTGACTTAAGATTCGGAGTGGAATCAGGGGTCATCCCCACCTCTTTTGAGGCCTCGCCTAGCACAAAGCCACCAAAGGAAACTAAGTGTCCACGCGACCAATAAAGATACCTGAGTGAGCTAGCTCCCGGCGAGACTTAGAAGTCCACTACTCGAAGTTCCAAGGCCACGTCATTTTGATCCCAACAACCTCCCTATTTTAATTGACTTGAATTCAATTTTGAAAATTCAGTTCGGTTTAGTCAATTTCTGTCCGGTTCGGTCCAGAAAATCCGGTTCGAGTACAGTTCGGTATAAACCGGTTCGGTTTGGTCCGAAGATAAAAATCCGGTTTTAATTTCAAAAATTTGGTTCGGTCCGAACCGGTCTAATAAAAATAGGGCTCGGTTCAACACTCAAAGCCGGTTTGGTTAGATCCACTTAGTTACCCCGGTCCGACCCGACCCGATTAGGTCGAACCGATTGAGAAAATCCGGTTCGGTTTAATTCGTCCTGGTTTGACATATTGGACCAGCCCAATAATTAAAAAAAATTAAAAGGTTGGGCTGAAATGTTTACTTGTGGCCCAAGTAGGGTTTTAATGTCAAAAAATATTTAACTTACCCAACAAGTAACATTAATTATATAAAATAATTTCCAATATTAATAATACTGTTACGGAAGTAGAGATGTAATAGAAGAGGGAACTTGAGGATGTCTTATTATCACACATAAGGAGCCCTTATATAGGGATTACATATACTTGTGGAGGAAGTAAATTTAATACTAGGAAAGTCTACACAAGGAAGATGGTATATACACGTAATATTGAACATCCACTAAATATATTCATAACACTCCCCCTTGGATGTTCATAAGGGAATTGTGCCTCGTTAAAACCTTACTAGAAAAAACCCATTGGGATAAAAATCTAGTGAAGGAAAAAGAGTACACACTTATGGATCCCTTTTTGTAAGCTGCCTCGTTAAAAACCTTACCAAGAAAACCCGATGGGATAAAACCTTGGTTAAGGGAAAAAGAGTGCAGCGGTATAGATTCTCCCCCTGATGTTGACATCGCGTAATTTCATTAAGTCGACGCAATCCAATCATGTTCACCAATATTCCAGATGTCGCAGTCGATAAAACCTCCTTAAAAAGATCCGCTAGATAGTCATATGAACAAATTCGTTGGATGAAGAATAACTTGAGGCGAATGTGTTTTGTATGTCTCCTTTGATATAACAATCTTCAACTCGAACTATATAACCTGCATTATCTTCATATATATATACAATATAATGCTACATTTTAAAATTGTGCACTTCCATGTTATAACTTACATTTGTGTAGCAAATTAATTTAGGTCTTGATTCATCATGATATTAAACTCATGGAATTCTTACAATCATTAAGGTACTCAATAAACGTGTTTATCTATGCAAAATAGCTTCAAGACATTTTTTTTATAGGACAAGATTATTTTCAATCTCTTAAGTACTCGATCTTCAGGTCGAGCCAAACCTTTGTCCTTTCAATATATTTTGTCTGAATTTAACATCATCAATAAATTGATTGTATTTACAAACTCTTCACGAGTTTCAATATCTTTAAATTCTCCCCCTCACGCGATGCCCCTTTCGGCTATAACGTGATCAATTCAACTTATCAAAATATCAGTTTTCTTAATTCGCATAATATCATCTGATATAGCTTAGCTCAAATGAGCTATACATTGTGGAGAATATAACATAATTTGCATGTATTATTTTAAATGGTAGAATATCTTTATTACCCAACATTCTTGGAAAAAATTTCATGCTAGCATTTTCAATCCTTCTAGGATTTTCACTTTAATTTTGCTATCGGCTATAAATAACTCATATGTGGGACGCATTCAAAACTTTTTATGTACTGCCAACGTAATAATATATTTGAAGATGATTTTTCCACTAAATGATCCATATAATAAATGCCAGGATTTTGCATATAACATTTGTACCACAGGTTGTGCGTATATATCTTACGACACAATTTATTTATGCGGGAAATAATTTGTATCCACTTGCTTCCACCTTATGCATTTTTCATGTTAATACTTGCGTCTTTTCAAACTTTGGCCAATCATAATACTTGTTTAACATATTGAGCTCAAGATCCTCGACTCCTCGCTTGTTTTATGATTTCACTCATGAATAATATTCAAAACCTATGCAGTCAAAAACGAGTTTCTAAGTAGATACGGAAAAGGGTAGGTAAAGTCGAGTCGTAAAGACGGAACGTAAAAACGTAAGTTTCTACCAATGCTAAAATTACATTAGTAATAAAATGTATAAATGTACATATATGTAATTATGAAAAAGAGATACGAAAATATTCAATATGCTCATTAATAGCCTGTAACATTGTTTTAATAAAAGATATGGCCTCACCAGTAGTCACCTCAGTCGTCACGGTGAGCAATTGTTGTGGAATCGTGAGAATAATTGACGGGTCAATTAGAGTGTGGGCCAGTATCTCAATTAATATTTTATTATTTTAAAAACTTAAAAGAGAAAAATATATTTGTGGAGTCTAAGACTCTTGCATATTATTAAATATTTAATGGATACTGAACTTGAATAGAATAAGAATAAGTTTTGAATTAATAAAATATGACTTGACCCACAAATTACGATCCATGAAAAAAACTCTCGTAGGTTTGGTTGATAAATTTTGTGGGATTGACATAATTTATTAGATTTGAGCAATTTTTAGCAAATTAAGTTAAAAATTCTAGAAACGGGTAGAAACTTACGTTTTTACCGTTTCTACCCGTTTTTACGACTCTACTCGCGTTTCTACCCGTTTCTACTCAGAAAGCGATTCTGGTACGTTTTAACTCGTTTTTTATGGTAAAAACGTAAAAACGTGCGTTTTTACGACCTAGAAACGAGTTTTTAACTACATAGTTCAAAACTGTTGTCGACAACTTTATATTTGACGGTTCCATCACTTCCCGTTAATGACATAACTCATTGAGATCTCTTTATTGTAATTACTTTCAAGTACCTGAATCACTTATGGGGTTTCATATTTAGTTATGTCTTTACTTCTTTTGGGAAATCACCTCCATAATAAGACCATATTTATCTTGCTCCATTCTTTTATTAAAAAAATTATTTGGAACCAATATCGCATGCTTCAGACGAGAGTTATTTTTCATTATAACCTGTCCAATCAGGACATTTCAAAATTGGAGCAATTGCAGCTGTTACTTGACTTATGACTTTCTGGGTCTCATAAAGTCACTTATTGGTAGTATTTGAAAATGCTTTTCTCTTTGAACTTCAGGTTCATATTCTCATTGTGCGAGGATCGAAATGAGATAACAATTTTTTTTTTTTTTTTCAGTTAATCTCTTTTCTGCCAGCTGCTTCTTTTCTCCCCCTAATGTTGGGAAAAGTTGTTCAACAGTGACAATCAACACTCTTGTTTTAAATATATATATCAGTAATTGTTCTCAAATAATTGATTTATAGACAAAATATTTTTCCCAACATTCCAGACCCATGTTTGTGCGTTGCGGTGGAGTAATTCAAACATATATCGCACACCATAATATGAATATATGGAAAATTTGTCTCTTCACCAAAAATTGGTTGTATAGGGGAGAACTGTGATTTAACATTGGCTTGATGCGCAATTATATTGCTGCTTTCATAATAGCATGCATTTGTACTCAATTTGCTCTAATTAGTAGCAGTTTAGCTATGTAATTGGAGGATCTTTGTAACTTTCATGCTAAACTGCAAATTTAGACATGTAGTTGTCTGAATCTTGTAGTAAATATCAACTTTCAATATCATCATCATTCTTTATTACATAATCTGGAAATTTTGCTATTGCAAATTCGTGATAATTAATGCACATGCGACCATATTGTAGATGCATCTTTCAAAATAATATATCGGTCCACATGGCATGTGAACGGGCCCATATTCACCTTTTATTATTTCCATAAATAATGGAATTTTATCCCGAACTTAGTTGATGATGATCACATAATGAATTTTCCTTTGAGAGCAATTATCATAATGATTTATGGAGAATCTTCAGGTTGTTCCAAATAATGTACTGCGCATCTTAAGTGATCCGGAATGGTCTGTAACCGGTCACGCCAAATATCATATTATATGGGTAAAACTTCGGGTTTACCTCTAGATGAATCAGTAAACTTCTGGTTTACCGAATATATAATAAATCATGCCAATATTGGTGGTAAACTTCTGGTTTACCTGAATTTTTTTCATTATCTGCAAGAGACATATTTCTTCTAGGATCTTCATGATCATTTATTCAAGACTCATGATCTCTTAGGATCTTCATGATCACTTATTTATAATAATTCATGATATACATGATTCATTCTTATACAAGACGATCTTTAATTCACAAATACAATGTTTCAGATCCTATTTTTTCATACATTTTAGGATCTTCCGGATCCTAAAATTATCAGTTTTTGAGCTTTTGAATAACTCATGATCTTCTGGATCATTTTATAATAAAATGCAATAAACGTAATAATATATGTATATAATAAATATAATGCAGTGCAAGAAATAAAAATATAAATGTAAAGGTAATGCAATAAAAAAAAAAATAACAGTATATGTAAATAAAGTGCAAGAAATGTAAATATAAATATAAAAATTAAGGGAACTATAAATTCATAATTATTGATCTTCAAGATAGTAATATCGGATCTTCAGGATCCGTCATTTATAAAGAATGCATTTTTCTTAATCGTAATATCCCATATTTAATAATAATATATGCAATGACTTTTTTCTTTTTTTTTTCATTTGAGGCTAATCTTTGCCTAGTGTCATCGCACTTCATATGAATAAATTTCTCGCTTCATCATGTAATTAAATTTTTGTTACCGTCATCGCGCTTCTCAAAATTATCATTCTTCCAAATCAATTGGATTTTGCATTTATTTGTAAGATGCATCATCTTTCTTTATCGATATCATGACGATGCTAAAATTTTTATCTATTTCAAAATCAAAATCAACTGTTTCTATGACCATGATGATTATAACATATTTGTATTTATACTCTTAAAAGGTCATTATAAATTGTATCACTCACTTCAGGGAGTGGATGCTTTCATTTCTATAATCATAATCTACAACACTCGCTTCAGGGAGTGGAGTATATCCTCGTTATAATCATAACTTATGACGCTTACTTCAGGGAGCGTAATATTTGCCTCTACACTCGCTTCAGGGAGTGGAGCAATATCAATACATATAACTTTATGTATGAAATAATTTTTCACATTTATGTGTATTTAATATATAAATACTACCAAAATAAAAAAAAATACCGACGTGATATCGTGTATTAACATCCTTTATTTTCGACATAAGTTATTTATTCAGCAATTTATTCGTAAAAAAAAATTATCATATAAGATATTTAACCAATTCATATAAACAACATAACCAGAACTTGTTACTAGCTAGCAGTTGTACATAAACTATAACTATAGAAAATAAGACTTTTCATAGTCAGTAAAGAAAATAGAGATTTATCACCGAAAATAATAGTTTGTCATTACAGATTAGAATAATTATTCCATAAGCAATTTCATAGTGGCTTTCAATTATTATTATCATATAAATAGGCAACAAGTATTCAAATTTAACCTTGATTATATTGACAAACTAGTCTAAGCGATTTCCATAACGAATCATCTATGAACTGATTTTACTTTTTCAACGATTCATATCAAGATGTGAATAACAGTTTAACTAAACTTAACCAAATCCGAGTTAGTTTTCTTTGCTAACTTGTGGAGTCAGAATCATACCTCGATCAATTATGTGTGTCATCTGTCATGTACTGTAAGATTGAATACGACTTGCTTCGTCGGAGTTTTGTTTAAGTAGTCTGTTGTGTCAACACATCGATCTCGAATCCTTTCTTAACTCGTACATATTCAACTAAACATTAAATTCCTGACACACAATAATTATAATAATTAGAATATGAATTATTAAATAGTCAAAATACGTAAGTAAATAAAGAAGTAATAATCTCCCTTTCAATGCAACACAATCAGATCGATTCAAACTCCAAGGAATCGTTGGTGGTTCTGATAAATCGGTTGATGGATTCTCAAAAGATTAGTTTGTGCCACTATCCCACTTCCACCGTTGTTGTTCGAGCTTTTGTCGTGAGAAATTTATATCATGGTGGCGGTCTGTATACTTTCGTATAATATTACGATAAGGGTTGGAAAAAAAAATTGAGCTATTCGTGCTGATAACGTGTTACGGAAGTAGAGATGTAATAGAAGAGGGAACTTGAGGATGTCTTATTATCACACATAAGGAGCCCTTATATAGGGATTACATATACTTGTGGAGGAAGTAAATTTAATACTAGGAAAGTCTAAACAAGGAAGATGGTATATACACGTAATATTGAACATCCACTAAATATATTCATAACAAATACATATATATATATATATTTCGGCCTAAATATAAACATATATATATTTGTTGCCAAGATTCTATCTCTAAGATTAAATCAATCAACAGTATATATATATATATATATATGTAAAAATCGGCCACTATATATAAATATATATTATATTTATTGTCAATATCTTAAATAAGGAAACATATATCAACAATATATTTTATCAATCTTTTACGTAACTAAAATCTATCAATAATATATTTAACCCTATTAAATATTTTGATATATTGATAGTTATATATATTTCTATATATTAATGTGAATCTATCCTAATGTTCCCAATTGTAGATATATTGTTACCTAGATTAAAAATTAAAATATGGTAAACAATATTATTTTATACATGTGGCCAAAATTCTTTACTTGGTGACCAAGAAATTAAAAAAAAATTTACCTTGTAAATTTACTAGAATTTTCGGCACAAACACATAATTGGGAACAAGTGGTCAAATTTCAAGATCAAATTTTAATAAGATCTACAATCCAATGTTTGATTTTGATAAATATCATCATTTTCTTGAAGATCGTGAACATCAAATTTCCTAAGAACATCATGAAAATTTCGGACCTTCTATAAACCAAAAATTCAAAATTTTGAAACTTTTTCATTTAAAAATTTCGGTCCAAATGTTAAATTTCAAGAACACCAATTTATCAAAATCATGAACTACTAACACAGCCTCTGATATCACTGTTAGATTACGGGGAGTAATCACTACGGATACTAAAACCATGGTACATGCTAGTAATCGAAATTACGCAGCGGAAGATTCGCACATACCTTAAATGTAATCTGTAGTCCCAAGATCCTTGTAGCAGGGAGTTCACGATCCTCCGGTCGGCACCCGTAGAGGTTCTTGTTAAGGAAGCCCTATGTAGTATATTCTCCACAGCAAAGCCTTAGATCGATTCTTGGCAAGGGGACGGATCTCCGGAGTGTTTGCTCGAAGGCAAATTGGCACACCCTTGGTGGTTGTTGCGTCCGGGTGAACAAGGTCGTGGGGACGCGTCTGTTCGCGTAGTTGTGCGGGCTTTTGCAACCCTTCCGTCAGGAGGAGGTTGGGCCACTGACGAGTGTTCGGACTTGCTCCCGTATGAGGTCTATGTGTCGGTACGGCTGTGACTCGGTAAGGTTGTGACTCGGCAAGGTTGTGACTCGGCAAGTTTGTGTCTCAAGCGTCGGATCCTGCACGAAGGACCAATGCTAGCACGGAGAGGGGGGGGGTGGTGCAAGCGGAGCCCTCTCCGATGCTTAAGTCACTATAGTGGCAAAAAGGTAATTTCTAGAGAGAGAGAATTTCTAGAGAGAAGTCAGAGCTCAAAATACCAAAGTTGGGCAAATGAGAGAATGTGTCAAAATGGGTGGCCAAGGCCTCCTATTTATAGGCTTCCTTGGGACCGAACCCGGTTTTAAAGCGGTTTGACGACGGTTCAAGAAAACAAGCGGTAACCGTCATCCATGTTGGTAATGTGCGAACTTGACTTCTCTACGCGTAACGGTAATCGCGGATACGGTAATCGCGGATACGGTAATCGCAATCCGGACGTCCGGGTTGCTGCAACCCGGATGTCCGGGTTGCTGCAACCCGGAGGTCCGGTCCGGACGCGCGTAACGCATTTCCGGACCATTTTGACCCGTTAGGAGATGTTTTTAAACCGAGATGTAATTTTCGACACGTTTACGAGGCCCGAAATGTAGATACGAACCCGAATTGGACATTTATCCATCACTTGCCCCCGAGTCAAGTAACGGTTTAGAACCTTTCTTGACTCTATTTTAAGTTAGGATATTTGTCCAATTTGAGTTTGACGCTAACCTTTCTGTTTTGATCGTTGGTCGGACGCAAGCATCTTGATTTCGTCCGTCGTTTGATTTTCCGACCGAATGACTTTGTTTCCTATCATCATGGTTAGTGCAATAGGAAATGTATATGCGCAAGTATGATTATCGTCGGAGACATGAGCAATCGGGAATACGCTATGCGAACATGTCTCTATCCACATGCATACATAAGTAATAGTCATGGCAAGATTGTAATTACGCAATGCAAGAAATAGAAATCGTACGTTTCTAAAATGACTAAGTGATTACCGAACCATGAATCATGCGATATGGAGACATACGCGTATGATGACAAGTTTGATACGTGCAATGTCAAAGTAATCATGTATGTAGAGATAAATACTTAGAGGAAGGCGGAGTATACCGTAAGTATTTGTAGATGTATTACTCCTTTGATCCTTATCATCGAGGAGTCTCTTGGAAGTAGTCGCTTGTTGCTTAAAGAAATATTTCCTTAAGCGTTGTCGTATTTGCTCTTTGTGGTTCATCATATTAGTTGCATTGCTTGCATGATAACTTCTTGAGATGTTGATCCTCTTTTACCGCACGTACCAACTTTGCTATGTGCGTTGACTTTTGATACGCGCGTTGACTTTTGATACGCGCGTTGACTTTTGATATGCGCGTTGACTTTTGATACGCGCGTTGACTTTTGATACGCGTGTTGACTTTTGATATGCGCGTTGGCGTTAATGGATGAGCGTCAGGTATAGACTGTTGGTTATTGCCTGCAAGTATGCTAAAACACTTAGAAAATATTTAAACGATATCTAATGCTTGTTACCATAGATGTCGTCGTATGAGCTTTGTCGATGAGCGTCGTAGGTGTGCTTAGGGGGCATAGCTACTTGTTGTATGCAATCCATCTTTGTCGATATGTATGTGCGTACATGGAAACACTTAGAAAATATTTTCTCCTTGTCGACATGCATCCTTGTCGACATGTATGTACGTACATGGAAACACTTAGAAAATATTTTCTCCTTGTCGACATGTATCCCTGTCGACATGTATGTACGTACATGGAAACACTTAGAAAATATTTTCTCCTTGTCGACATGCATCCTTGTCGACATGTATGTACGTACATGGAAACACTTAGAAAATATTTTCTCCTTGTCGACATGCATCATTGTCGACATGTATGTACGTACATGGAAACACTTAGAAAATATTTTCTCCTTGTCGACATGCATCCTTGTCGACAGGTATGTACGTACATTACGTGTGTGTATTTGCCCCCGCACTTAGAATCTTTTCGCCATCTCTGGCTATGTATGCCGTATCCGTATGCTTGATGCGAACACAGGTTATATGCCAACTTCTGATAATATGCTGACACGTGGTTGTATGCCGACAGCTTGCAATATGCTGACTGTCATCCTGAGTCAAGTACTTAGAAAATATTCCATCATTGTAATTTTGTATGCTGCGTGTATGCGCTCGGTGTTGTCATACAAGGTTAATGTGTTGAAGAGGCTGCCTCCCTTGCGCGATGCTTGTTACTTGTTGCAAGGAGACTAATAAGTCTTGTACGTACGCGGTTGTCTCACATGGAGCGTCCGTTGCATAAGTGCTTAAATAAGTGTTGGTGCGTGTTTGCGCACTGACTGGATTGTTGATAGCATTTTCCAGGATATCAGATCTTGCTGTCTTCTTGTCAAAATTAGTCTTCCCACGGTTGTTACCATGAGAGAGTCCGCTATCTCCATCTTGATGGGAAAAAGCTTGTCTCTGTGGATAGCTGATGTGTATAGAAATCCATTTGTTGAGAGGCATGTTCATATAAGTGCCCCCGCTACTCTGGAATCTTCGGGTACGGTCGCGGTGAAAGGCTTGTGAGTAAGACGTTCCATTGTATCTTTTTTGAACTTGTTAATTTCCCAAGTTATCGCTGGCTTGCAGTTTCTGTTTTTAGCATAATTCTCGAAAGATCCGACGCAGGGGCACGTTCCTCGAGCGATTCTTAGTTCTTTATGCTGAGCATGACCGTGCTAATTCCTTCTTGTGATAAAGGAAATAGAGTTGAGGGTTGTGCAGTGGTGTCCTCTGCCCCCCGGTCGAGGGACCGGCCCAAGGAGGAGCGTTACTCCTATTGAGGTAAGTGTTTGTTGATTGTTGATTGTTGCCCTTATGTTGAAGATCTATGTTGTGTTGTATGTTGAAATAATCATTCTTGTCGTGTCTTCTATGTGGATGACGACATTGCATTTGATGCTGACATTATGGACTTTTTGCCATAAGTCCTTAGAGATGATGTAGACTCTTGGTTGCTGTTGGGCTATCTGCTTCCAGCATGTTGAACCCTTTGTGAATGGGTTGATGTTGATAATTCTTTGTTCATGCTTTTGCTTGCATGATATTTCGTCACCTGGACCTGTTTTCAATAGTAATTATGTGATAATTTGTTAGTAATATTTCATACCTTGAGTTATCTATGTTGTCCATATGCTTTGGACTTGAAAGATAGGATATATATCCTTAGATGATGAACATGATGTCCGTAGTTGCGACTGTACGTCGCGCATTGTTAAGTGTTGTGATCGTCCCTCTTGGCTAGACTCCAAGGCATGGCGAGATGGGTAGAGCATAGGATGTTGCGACTTGCGCACTATAGGTTTTGTTTGGAGATGACGGTGGCAACTTCTGCTTGTTCCGCCGAGTCTGTGTTTATTGAATGTGGATGACTAGTATCGTAGACATAGTCCCTGCAGTCGTGACCGATAGCCACTTTCTGATTGATAAGTTGAGAAGTTCTCCTGATTGTTTGCATGATGCATTATGCATATTGCCCTTCTTTCCTGAATAGCTTGTCGCTATATGTGTTGCAACCTGCCAAGTATTTTTGCGTATAGCAATATTTCTCAACAAGTAGTGTGTTTGAAAGGTGTTATCTTGGCTAAGCAAGATACTAGTTTATACCGTCTCTTAGTTCCACTCTAAGGCGACGTTGTACAAGACCCGACTTGTAAATTTTATGAGTTTTAAACAGGGTGCGCACCTGCCAGCGTGTATCAACCCGCGTTGGGGAAGCATACGTGAAAACATTTTAGTTTTTGAGAAAGCATTTTTGTGAATCCTAAAAAGCTTGTTGGTAAAATATTTGAAAAAATATTTTGACATTGAATGTGATACACCCAAAAATCGTGTTGATAAAATTTTTTGGAAAGGTGTTTGATACATAAAATATTTGATAAAATATTTGACAAAATATTTGGTAAAATATTTGACAAAATATTTGGTAAAATATTTGAAAAATATTTGTGATACATGATTCCTGCGTCCAGGGATCATGTAACACTTTTTTGAGAATATGAATTGTGATGCATGCTTTCTGCGTCCAGGAACCATGCAACACGGTTTGAAAATCTGTAGTACGGAATTGTCATCTTAACAAGAGGACTTTTGCCGTATAAAACGAACCCTGATGGCATTCGTAATATGGGAGTGTCGTCTAAACAGAGGACAATCGCCATGAAGAGTGAACCCTAAACAGGATATACACACTTACTATAGAGTGGGGTCGTTGTCTAAACAGATAACTTCCGTCACTTAAGGGGTGATCAGCCCCGTACGCCCATCCTGTTATGAATCCAGTGAATGGCTATGAACATGAGGATTTGCCTCTAACCAGAGATGTCACAGCATGTCATTTTTTAGAAGTAAACATGGGGCTTGTCTTTTTTTTAAAAAAGAGTATACCACAACATGCTATTTTGATAGTAGGCCTTGGCGTTATTCCAAGGTATTTTGGTAGTAGGTCTTGGTGTTAATCCAAGATATTGCTTGTAGCTGACGCCTCTGAATAGTCGTCGTTTTGATAGATAATCTGCAGGTTGTCATTGCGGCATATAAGTTGGTTGTACACATAGCTTGATGGCTTTGTGTTGCCGGCATCTTCTAGAGATAGACGCCTATGTTATGAATGGAGAAATAAACTCCTTGTTGTTGTAGATAACAGATATGTTGGTGTTGTATACCATAAATCCCTCCTTGAATATAATGCTTAGCTTGTATTGTTGAAGTAGATTTTTGTGCATAGGTTACTACTTGGCGTAATTCCTGAGTAGTAATCGTAGTGTAGCATGTACCTACGAGCAGGGTTACTTTTGTCAGATAATCGCAATTTTTATAAGTTTGCAAAAGTATGAAGTCGTGAAATTTTCTTTTTAGTTATGCATATAATAATTAAAGTAAAGGAATCTGATACAAGGATTCCTTGTTTGTGTAGGAAACTTCCCTGAGTGCGGATACGATAGGTGTAGATCATGATAGGCATGTATATATGTTAGGTAGAATTGCCTAGCACTTGTCAGCTTGGTGCCCCCCAAGTCGCTTGGCAGTTGTATCGCTATTTCCTGATTGTTTATACTGTTTCATCTTCCAATAGTGCATGATTTGTCCTTGTGTAATGCCCCCGCCTTGTTTATTATTGCGACACGATTTTTAGTCTTGCGCGTATAAAATGCTTGAGACTTTGTGTTGTTGACGCGAGTAATATGTGTGTAGTTGTTACTTGGCGTTATTCCAAGGTAATATGCATCATAATAATGTACCTACGAAAGTAGATTTATCCTTTATTAGATATTTAGAGTTCGCACGACGGATTACAAGAAAGCGTCTAGTGATCACTTCTTTCGAAAATTACTGAGGCTAATAGGCATGAGTTGTACTTAAACTTTAAAAGATTGAACATAGATATGCGAAAAGGAGATAAGGAAGATAAAGGGATTGGTGATGTATTTGACGTCCCCATAGGTGATTTGTTGGCTAGTTGATTCTGCCACGTGCCACATAGTTTCTCAATGCATTTAGCGTGTTGAGCTCTTCGATCTCCTCTTTTGGGGATGGACAAAAGTTGATGTCATGCCCCCAAGTTTTACTTTGCTTGTGTTGTTCTTCAACATCTTTGTCAAGGAAGGCAGTCGTTGACTCAAGTGGGCGGTGAGGTTTGTTTTCTGGGAGTTTGAGATTTGCTTCTTCTGCATTCATACTCCAAAGATTGTACAAGTTGTCACAATTGGTTCCATAAGTGACATTGTTTTTCTGGCGTTTGGCGATAGGTGGATTATCATCCGCCTTTTCTTTTCCCTTGCTTTTTTCTGAAGACTTCACACGAGGCTTCCTTTGATGGTTATTGCCATGGTCGATATACTTCATCATTTTTCCTTCTAAGATCAAGTTGTTTACACGAAATCTTAAGCTGACGCAACTGTCTGTCTCATGGCCACATACTTCGTGATTCTCGCACCATTTGCTTTTATCTTTTCCCAATGGGCCATTGCGGAAATTAAAGGGTTTTTTCCACAGCTTGGTCTCCTTCATTTCTTTCAGAATGACAGACAATGGTGTGTTCAAAGGAACACATATGGCGAGATTGGTATCTTTGAGCCTTTGGGTATTTGACTGGAACGACCTCTTTTGTCGCGGTTGCCTCTTTTCCCAGGAGACGTGTATCTCTTTTTCAATTATTGCCTTCAAGGTTCTTGTTGTCAATCCCGTGATTGGGATGTCGTCGTCACTAGCAGGTTTTTTCCGTCCCTCCTTGTGACAGATGTCAGCATTGTCTTGGCTTGTCCTTGTGGAAGGACCTTCCTTGTGTATTTTGGATGACTCTGCCTGAGTCTTCTTTGGAGGGCTGTCGCCTTGATCAATGAATTGCTTTAATTTGCCTTTGAGGACGAAGTTGTTAATGCGATTACGTAGGCTGACACAGTTGTCTGTTTCGTGGCCGAAGACCTCGTGGTTTTCACACCACTTGTCTTTGTCTTTCCCCAGCGTATCTCTCCTGAAATTGTTCAGCTTTTTCCACATGTTCGCATCTTTCATCTCTCTCAATATTACGGATAGCGGGGCATTCAAAGGAATGTAGTCAGCGATGTCTACTTCTTTTGGCTTGTCGAAACCTCCTTGAAAAGGTCGTTTTGGCTGAGGCTTCCAATTTCTTGCTTGCTGACTGTTTGAGGGCGGCTTTGCCAATTTCGATGCCTCCTTTTGGTGTAGTGTGTCTTGATGACTTGTGACTCGAGACTTTGTCCCTATCGTCTCCACTTGTTCGTTGATTGGAGGCAAAGGAGGTGACGGGTTGACACCTTTGTATTGGAAGGCTCCTTGGTTGGACGGCGGTAGCTGAGCCGCATATCCTTGGTTCTTTAGAGACTCGCGGAATGCGAGTAACTCTTCCAGTGCCGCCATCATTGCTGGAGTAATGGTGGGCATCTGGTTTGCCCCCGTTCTTTGTTCGTCCTGCGGCATTTCTGCTTGGGATTCATCTTCATGTACCTCTGGTTCGAAACCCGGTGGAGGTGCGTGATGTTTGTACTTTGGCTCCTTGTGTTGTGCGCCGGGCACATTGTCAATCGGTATAGATGAAGCTATGGAAGTAGCTCTTGGGATGTGGGAGGATCCCGACTGGCTCCCAGCTGGAGCTTGGCCTCCTGTTCCTTTGTTTGCCGGGGACTTCTTTGGACGTCCAGGCCTTTTCCTTGTGTTTTTGACCTCTTCGGGAGGGTTGTGATCATTCGTCATGATTTTGCGGAAATGTAGCTTTTTGTTCGAGTCACGTAGACGGCGCCAATGTTGCGTCCGGGTGAACAAGGTCGTGGGGACGCGTCTGTTCGCGTAGTTGTGCGGGCTTTTGCAACCCTTCCGTCAGGAGGAGGTTGGGCCACTAACGAGTGTTCGGACTTGCTCCCGTATGAGGTCTATGTGTCGGTACGGCTGTGACTCGGTAAGGTTGTGACTCGGTAAGGTTGTGACTCGGCAAGGTTGTGTCTCAAGCGTCGGATCCTGCACGAAGGACCAATGCTAGCACGGAGAGGGGGGTGGTGCTAGCGGAGCCCTCTCCGATGCTTAAGTCACTATAGTGGCAAAAAGGTAATTTCTAGAGAGAGAATTTCTAGAGAGAAGTCAGAGCTCAAAATACCAAAGTTGGGCAAATGAGAGAATATGTCAAAATGGGTGGCCAAGGCCTCCTATTTATAGGCTTCCTTGGGACCGAACCCGGTTTTAAAGCGGTTTGACGACGGTTCAAGAAAACCAGCGGTAACCGTCATCCATGTTGGTAATGTGCGAACTTGACTTCTCTACGCGTAACGGTAATCGCGGATACGGTAATCGCGGATACGGTAATGGCGCGATACCCGTAAGGCAATCCGGACCTCGCCAAAATTGGGCGATTCGGCGAGGTCCGGGTTGCCGCGCAATCCGGACGTCCGGATTGCATTTGCATGCAACCCGGACGTCCGGGTTGCACATGCAATCCGGCGGTCCGGTCCGGACGCGCGTAACGCATTTCCGGACCGTTTTGACCCGTTAGGAGATGTTTTTAAACCGAGATGTAATTTTCGACACGTTTACGAGGCCCGAAATGTAGATACGAACCCGAATTGGAAATTTATCCATCAGTGGTGGTGATGTGGTTCGGCCGAAGTGTGGTGTCTCTGTGGGGGAGGGCTTTTCTCTCTAAAACACTTCAAGGAAGGATTAAGGATTACCCTAATAAAACCCCTAACACCACATATATATAGGAGAAGTAAAGTGGACAAAAGTCCACTTCACCCTCCTAGTAATTCGGCCGGTCATGCTTGTATAGAGAGGCCCAATTTTGGGCCTCTCATGTCAATTGGGATTTGGGTCTGCCCAATGTCCTAATGTGACATGTACCTAATTAACTTAGGTAACATATACATATAATGAGCTTCCATTTACAGCGCCCATCACCATATACTTACAATTCTAACAAGAATGCCGATCTTGATACGAAGAATATTGATGAATGCCCGAATAGTCCAATCGTCATCGGCGGATGCCCGGAGAGGTCCAGTCGGCAACGGCGGAAGCCCTAAGATGTCCAGTCGACAATGACGAAAGCCCGGAGATGTCCGGCACGACGGTAGCTTGGAGATATCCAGTCGGCACGGCGGTAGTCCGGAGGTTCAGTCGACAACGGTGGAAGTCCGGAGGTCCACTCGTCATCGGCGGAAGCCCAGATATACTTTTCTCTAATATATCTTATTCCCTTATAAAAAAACACTAAGCCTCATTTGATAAGTCCATTAGATTTTCTTTTAGTCCATTCTAGGTGTCCTTATGGTTAGTTTGCAGTCTTTGAATAACCACCTTAAGTGTTGGCCGAATTTGATCAAGTTTGAATTCAGTTTTTGTGAGGAAATTTAATTCTATTGGTTCTTTGAGAACTCTCGAACTTGTCAGATTGTTATGTGGCATTCGACTCCGACTTATGAATCAAGTCTTCCATTATTAATTGTGGCGTCATCGCCGTACCAAGGTTCTTACTTCCACAAGCAACGATTCAAGGTCATCCACCCATACCTATAAAAATGGTCCAATGACATCAGCTTGCTAGTCGTCTCACATCAACGGAAATCATATCAAACTTGATGGAGAGTAAACATTACGAAACTAACGAGCTACAGAGTGCCTTCTTTAAATGGCGTCATTTGCTAAAATTATATTAGGTCTCAATGACTAATGCCAAATTTTTTACGATACATTAAAATGGTTCAGACGAGATAATTAGTGTTTCGGACCCAATAATTGTGTAATGGGTCGGTCCAGGTCCATATGCTATCATGATTCCTAGTAGGATAATACAAAGAAATATTGTTTTCTTTTTACTGTTGATAAATTGTTTTCAACTGCTACTGGAATAAATTTCTAAATTGCCCTTGCATAAGAATTAATAATAAAAATGGACAAAGTTGTAAATTATTTACAAAAATGCCATAAAACTCGGGTGTCAGTCGAGTTTTTTTTTTTTTTTTTTAAATCTGTTCTTATCTTGTAAACACCTAATTTTGGTACGCGCAACACGTATATAACACGTTCAAAAATGTTATGTGTAACGCGTTTAAAAAAAGGAAATATTTAAACATAGAAGGTCACAGGGTTGCTAAAAATAGGTTTAGCTTAAATTAGGATAGAATATATGCATTAAATATCATGTAATATTCAGAAAAATATATATTATATATTTGTGACAATTTTCATAAATATATATATATGTAATTTTCGGAATAAATAATGTGTATATTTAGGTAAATGTGTTTTCCTAATATTGGGACCTAATTTAGCTATAAAAGGACCCCTTGTCCATGTAAAAAAAGACTACATCAATAATAATACATCAGTTCTCGAAAACCGTGCAGTTTTGTCTCCTAGTGAATAAAAGTTTTTTTTTCCCTTTCTCTTTCTTCCTCCCGCTGCTGAAAGCTCCCCGCCGGCGCCGGAGTTTCGACCCACAGCACTCCGTCCCGCCCGTCGCCCTGCCTGGCTGTCCGCCGTCCCTACTCGACCTCCCATCGCTGCTGCTCCGATCCTGCCCGTCCCCTCCGTGCATCAGGTCTGCTTTTTTTCGTTTTTTTTTATTATTATTGTTATTATTTAATAATTTGTTTTTTGTTTAAATTTTCTGTTTATTCTTTATTATTATTATTATTATATTATGTTGGCTAGGTAATTAAAATGTAAATATAATTAGATAACATGTTTTTGTGAATATATGTGTATGATATGTAAATACTAAATTGTATCATGTTTGGAGCATGTTTAGTTTTGTTTAGATTTTATTTCAATTAGGAGAATTAGATACTTAATAGATTTTTTTAGGTTTATATTTAATAGTTTTTGCGTAAACATTAGTTTAGTTCTTTTTCATAACGTTAGATTAGTTTGACGTAACGAATGTTTAAATTTTAAAAAGTGGCAATTAAGTGAATTGAGTACCGAATGGGCGAGGTTAAAAATTATATTTTTAATTCGTAATAGAACCCCCGAACTCGGCTTTCTGATCGTATACCGATTTTATACCTAGGTGTTTAATTCGTTATTCGCTTAGGTAATTTAGGATTCTAGTTAGCCTTAATTAACTAGTGGCGACTCTTTTCGAAATTGCACGTTTTCAAAACGTAATTCGCCATAGGTCGGATTTTTAGGTCCGACATATCCGAGTAAAAAATTAACGATTAAACCGTCATTACCTGTCGTTAAAAAAAAAAACTCTGATATATACTGAGTTTTTTTTTGTAGACATAAATCACATGTCACGACATGACCGACATGACTATTCGGATTTAGTTTTTTTAGTGTGATACCCTGATGACTTTCTACTGTAGCAAATTCACCACCTTCATACTGAAGATTCCAACTGCTCGTGTTTACCAAACCGTCGTATCGAAACCATATAGTCACCATTTTCTAAATCAAAATAAAAATGAGAATTGCTACATAGACGTTCTAATTGAGATACAAATTTTACTATGTATAGATTTTCTAACTTGTTTACTAATTTTACTTTCTATCATTATACGGTATTGCTACTACAAGCAGAACAAATTGTTACTAATACACTATTCAAAACATATTTACGCATCATAATTTCTAAATGTTTCACATGTAAGTAGTATAATAAAAGTTAATAAATAAGAAATGTAACTTCTTTACACCCAAACATATAATAAAATCTGACTTCGAATAGTTATGTCGGTCATGTCGTGACCGATTTATGACTACAAAAAAAACTCGGTTTGTATCAGAGTTTTTTTAACGACAGTTAAGGAATATTTAATCGTTAATTTTTTCACTTGGATAAGAACCGAGTTTTAAAAAAAAATAAAAAAATACTCGACTGATATCCGAGTTTTATGACATTTTTGTAAATAATTTACAACTTTGTGCATTTTTATTATTAGTTTCTATGCCAATGGCATTTTAGAATTCTTTTTTTCCTGATACTGTGATTACATGTCAAAGCACATATTAGTGTTTGATTTAGATTCCCATGAATTATATATAAACTGACGTCCACTCAACTGTGATTACATACATGTCAAAACACATTGTCATGAAAAACCAGTCAAAGATATCTGCAGTCCTCCTACTTAATTGTTTGAATCTTAAAAAGCGTCCATATACACATAGAAAGATGTGCCATGCATATCCATCAGGAACGTTGTTCTTGACATTTCATGACACTGTCTAGACATTTTACATCAACCATGATTGACATTCTGCTGATGATGTTTTGTTATTAGATAGATTAGATTCCCAACATTATATGCACAGCCTATCCTATATCAACAACCAATAAAAAGATTCCTAAGAGGGATCGATATTTCTGTGCAACCAGAAAGTATTTAACGGATTTATTAGGAATTCTAAAATACTGAGTGCAGTATTTAAAAAAAAAAAAAGTTTATATGTAATACATAGCAAGCCAAATTATATAAACTGAATTTTTATAAGATCTAGTTTAAATCAACCAATGAAAGCAAAATCCCATACACTACAATGCAACAGTGCAGTGCGTACCCATCCATTATTTATTAAATTTATATTCTAATTTCTTAACAATAATAATTCGACATTACAAACAGTGCACACTCACAGTGACCACAGAGACTTGTGTCCATTATTACTGGCTATGTATATGTATTATGTTGAACAAGAAAAGAAACAAAAGATTGTCATTTTGTTGTGCACTTCTCCAATGTGAACTGAGAGAGCTAAAGAGACTCAATGTGTTCAAAATTCAGTACTTTTGGCAACTCAACTTTCATGAAAGAACAAATGGGTCCCTAAGATGACACCATCAGCTTTAGTTAAAATATAATGAAGAAAGTAGCCTTGTCCTACTCATGATGATGTGGATTGTTCTTACACTCCAACCATATGTATATATATGACCAAGAAACCTTAAATTCCATGATCATTGCTATGGTTTTCCACCATCTTATAGTATTTACCATTGATTTGTCAAATATATTAAAGTTTGCATAAGATATGGACATAAAGTTATATCTATGTCAAATATAAGACATGCGTCTTAATCAACTATCATATAATTTTAAATGTGTGAGTGTGTATTTGACATGTTCTTATTTATACTTTTAACCATGTATGGATATTAATTACCGAGTCTATTCTAAGAATGCATATATTTATATGATTATTTTACCACTAATTATACGATTTATTTGATTATCATTGAACATGTTAATAACAAGAGAAATTAGTTGGGAACCTATATTCTTTACCCATACATAGCTGATTGCCCCATTATATCTGGTTATAATAAACAACTAAATATTTTAAGGGGAATTATATTCATATAC
This sequence comes from Clarkia xantiana subsp. parviflora, assembly GCA_036873135.1. Lineage (NCBI taxonomy): Eukaryota > Viridiplantae > Streptophyta > Magnoliopsida > Myrtales > Onagraceae > Clarkia > Clarkia xantiana. The sequence continues at coordinate 22,749,361 of JAPTYO010000002.1, read as the reverse complement.
CTTCGATTGCTTTCTGCAGATTATATATATTTTAAAGTTTATCAAGTTATTCTTTAAAAATAAAAATATTCTCAAAATAATAAAAAGATAAATAAAGCTATTTTAAACATGGAAAATAAATAGTATACAAACAAATACGATATACATTTTTTAAAAACGAAAAATTATTTTCTTATAAAAATAAAAATATTAGGTTTTCTTTTATGAAAAATATACATTTTCATTTTTTAAAACTTGTATGCATAAAATTATTGTAAATTTTGTTATGCATTTTTTTTAATAAGTTTATGAATTTCTTTTGCTATTTAAAAAAAAACACAATATAACTTAAAGTTTGAATAATCATAAATTATAGTATATAGAAAACAAATGATAGTGTATAAATTGAAATTTCATCATATATATATATATTAATAGAAAGAGTATTACAGATTCTGCTGGCATTAATTAATTAATTCAGTGATGAAAAAGGTTTGGAATGGAGCATACAATAGGTTTGGAATTTAGAGGGCGCTTCACACAAGCAAGCAATCATCTTTAAACTACTACTTTTCGGCGTGTAGTTATCTATATAACTCATCCTCCTCCTCCCCACTTCTACTCCCTCTCTTCTTCTCTCAGCTTCTTCAAATCACATCTTCAACGTTCTCTCTTCAAAACTTCCGATCGTTTACTTGAATTTTGAGTCTAAACTTTCTTTTTTTCTTTTACCGTTGATTTCTTGAATTTATCGGGCTAAAGTTTATTTTTTGTATCATTTTCTTGAATTTGTATGGTCAAAATTCGTTTTTTTCCCTACAACTTTGTTAGATTCCAGAGTTAAAATTTGTTTTTATCATATTCTTGAGTTTTGAGGATAAAATTATATTTTTCCCATATTTTCATGTGTTAAAGTTTTTATTTATTTTAATCACACTTTCTTGGATTTGTGGGGACTTACCATCATTTTCTTGAATTTAGGATTTGATCATTTTTGGTCATTTCAAACACTTTTTCTAAGCAAAATTTGGTGGGGGGCTAGCCCTTTGGTAACATTGAAGACAATGATTGTCCGTCCTATTGAATTGAAGTCTTCTTCTCCAACTCCATCCTCAACAATAAATCATATGCTGCTGTCTTCCAAACTTACTATCTTTGGATTTTCCACATCTTCAATAGCATCCGTACATAAGCCAACACAACACAAACATCAAGTAGTTAATAAAGATTGATGGGAAGTGTGTCGCTGCCACCCGGATTCCGGTTCCACCCAACCGATGAAGAACTGATAGGATATTACTTGAAACGACAAGTCCAAGGCCTTCAATTCGAGCTCCAAGTGATTCCTGTCATTGATTTGTACAAGTTTGATCCATGGCAACTTCCAGGTAATTATCAATCATACCTTCAAACTTAAATTGATAAATAAATTAGTATCTTGTTATCTGAACTTGGGCTGTTTGAACGCTTTATACTGCTTAAAATTGCTAGTTTTTTTTTTTGGCAATTGACATACTTATCAGCCTGTTTAATAATTTGATCTTAATGGATGTTAAACGGGGATGCAGCAAACTTGCACATACCAGACAAGTGACATCAAAATTCGGCTAAGAATTTCTACAATTCAACTAACACAACTGGAATTTTCACAAAGTTGAGTTAGTCAATTGAAAAATTCTCAAAGTTCAACTAAAAACTTGCACTATACAAATATTAATGTGAGAGTTTCCATGTCCGTTATAAAGTAAAAGTGAGGGAGCTAGCTTATTTTGTCTCTCTCTATATAAATTGAAGGGAACTAACAATTTGTTCAAAATAAGTTTGCTAGCAAATTGTTCAAACTTTGAAAGCTTAAAATAGATTGAATCATGTATTTGTTTTATTTTATACAGAGAAATCCTTCCTTCCGAATCGAGATATGGAATGGTTCTTCTTTTCTTGTCAGAGTAGAAAGTACCCGAATGGGTCTCGGACGAATAGAGCCACTAAAGCCGGGTACTGGAAAGCCACCGGAAAGGACCGTAAAATTGCATGCCAATCCTCGGTGTGCGGTTTCCGTAAAACCCTAGTGTTTTACCGTGGGCGCGCTCCGTTAGGTGATCGAACAGAGTGGATGATGCATGAATATCGACTATGCGATGATACCCAAAACCCTCAGGTTCTTTAAAGTTTAACTACAGCACTATATTTCTACACCTAAACTTTTATTTAATTGATTAAGTTTGTAACGTTTATGATCAGGAGGGTGGTTTTGCGCTATGTCGGGTGATAAAGAAGAATGAGAGCACCCAAAAGAGAAGAGATTCTTTCAATTGGGACCCAAAAGCCAAGAGAGTTGAGAGCCGATCGAGGGACGGGGAAATATCGTCTATGGAAACCATAAACGAGCCAACATTAATATCGAGTCCGAATGTACTTGTTGATATGGCTCAGATTACAGGAGACTTTGAACCACCTTTAATGGGCGATTTGCGTAGTCTTTGGGTGTCTCCAGATATGATCCTCGAGGTGCGTAATGGTAACCGGGATTTCACAACGGTTTTGACACAAGGATTAGGATGTTTTTCTTCAAATAATTGCTTTTGATTCCTTGCGCAGGGCTATTCGCTAGGACAAGATTCACTTTCTCACTATTTTTCACGGAGTGCATTCCCGATTTCATCGCAATGTGCTGATTTTACAGGAGAAGTTGCACTAGTCGATGATTTCAACAACATTGGATGTGTTTCTCAATACACCATGCACGGACATGATGCCGAACAATATCTACCTAACATCGATGATTATGGCACTTCAGAAAGATACAACAACCAACTTTGAAAAAGAAAAAACAATCAGTCCTACGCAAGCTAAATCTAGTTGTTTTTATTACTTGTTACCCAAGACAACGCTTTTTAATGTTGAATCTTGGTTGGATAAGGGATTGATTAATGGGTCAGTATGTCTTGTTAGAGTGGGGTTTGACTACAAATGTTCTCCCTGGTGAAAAATCACTTTTATGAATTTAACAGGAGCTTCAATCTCTTAATGATTCAAATCAATCTTGTTTCATAAGAAGCAATCATGAAGATTCAAACCAAAAAAAAGAACATACAACAAAAGTCACAGCAGCAGAAAACTCGGTCACCTCGAGAATTACGGAAGCAAAGATCGATCTCATGTTCATGTTGCTATAGCTTTGAAAGCAAGTTTCATTATTATCTACATAGAATTTCAATACTGGGTAATATATGGTTGAGGTAAATTCAGCATATAAGGCAGTAAGTAATATGCATAAGATTGTACCTGTATATAGTTGATGATATGATGAAGATAAGGTGTGAAGTTCCTTCCAAAATTACGAACTTGCGCCAAAAACACGAATTTTCTGCTCAATCGGAACACGACAGCATGGACAAGTAGCTCTCCCCTTCTTGCCGTAATTGTCAGAGCACTTGCAGCAGATAACTTGGTGTGCACACGGCAGAAAAACAACAGAGACTTCATCTTTCTTGCAAAGCAAGCATCGTCTATCTACGTTGATCTCAGAGGATTCTTCCATGTCTAGCTGATTAAGGAGCCGAGCGATTGTTTCTCCTCCGCCTCTTGGTTCCTCAAGAGTGACTGAAGGAGTATGAGATTCAGATGCTTTGAGACGTGAAAGATCTTGCTCAAGCCTTTTAAGGTCGTCCTTGTGACGTTGTGAATCGACCTCTATTTTCATGCGTAAAGCCTCGATCTTTCGTTTGTTACTTGCTTCGGTTGCTTCTTTGGCGCGCTGTTCTTCTTCCACTTGGGTCAAGGCGACTTCTTTCTCCTTCAGAAGTTGCCTCCACTTTACCTGTATACATATTTATAAGGCTATTCTTCTGATAAAAACCGAATAAATCAGTAAAACCCATTCAATAACTACGACACCAAACTATATGTAATCCCTGCAGTGCAGAGATACATATATATACTAAATTTATCAAACTTATATAACTGCTTCCACCAATAAAAAATGTTTATGTAGAATGGTTTACAAAAAAAAGTTTTGTCGAGGGCAAATGGGCAATAATAATAACTTATAAATGGCTACCAGGATATTTCTATTTCCTAGTCTATCAAAATTCAGTCAAAATGGTTTCGAATTGTTTGATCTACTAATAGGAAATAACAACTACCTCTTCAATGCCAAATGAAGGGTTTTGTTGGAACATGGGCAGATCCACTAAGTTATTGTCAACGTTAAGAAAGTTAACTAACCATATTCGTAACATTATTCATACTTGGCGAAATGCATGCATTCCAAACTAAACCTCTACCAGCAAATTCCAACTCTAAAACCATACTTAGTTTGCATAATATATGAATGTACTGCTTTAAAATGGTAATGCACAAGTGTTACAGTTATTCCTATCAGATAAAATAGAAAGTTTTAAAACATTAAGCAAATGGAAGAGGAAATCATATCTTGATCATTTCGTAAGGTTTCATACCTCAGCTTCTTTCGAATCTTGCTGCAGTTGAACCAACTCCTGTTGCAGATCAGATATTTTATGTTTCTCCTCAGCAATCTCTTCCTGCAACTTTGTTTTCTGTTTCTCCCAAGCCAACAGCCTCTTCAAGCACTTCTTTTCCCTCTTTGCTACCTCCAAACAAGAAGTTACAGACTCTGAAGCACTCAACTTAGAAGCCTCCATCTCTGCCCTTATTTCAGCATTTTCCGTCTCAAGCCGCCTCACAGCTGCATTAGCACGATCCACTTGACTGCTTGCCTTCCTCAAAGCATCCTCCATCTCTGCAAGTCTGTTCATGGTGGACTCCTCCAGTGTTTGTTTGCCTTGCTTCAGCCTCTGTGTCTCCTCCATCTCCATCCTCAATAGCTTAAGCTCAGTTAAATCAGTGCAGAGTCTTCTAGCTGCCTGCATTGCCTTTTGGTGAGCCCATTCCTTCCTTTCCTTCACTTGTCTCTCAAGATCCTTTATCTGCTGTGTTAGAGTTGCTATCATCTCATCCTTCTGGTTATCCGACACAGACTCGGATTTCTCATCAAGATTCAAATCACGGAATTTACTCAGGACAGAATTAACTTGTTCTTGATTCTTGAGTCTCCTACACTCCTTTCCCAGTTCAAACCCCGCCATGAACGAAGGACTTGGACCCGAATGCTTTGTGTTTGCCCTAAAACCAGCAGCAAATGCTGCAACGTTCTTCTTCAAGAGAGCTTTCATTGATGGTGAAAGGTTAAACCTTCTAGGGCACTCAATATCAGGAGAAACCTCATTGCTGGGGAATTCCAGAACCCCACCATTGCCAAACCCCCAGCCTCCATGGAATCTGCACAATGGAGGGGATGGAACAGCAACAGCAGAAGCACTGTTACAGATAGTATCAACGTTACTTTTTGGATTGAAACTCTCAGTAGTAAGCCGAGCAGAGGCAAGAAAGGGAAACTCAATGGTGCTAGCTCGACCGACGTGGAGATCACACATGAGGAGGCACCACATTGCATCCCCTTTACTCAGCTGAGGCCGAACTTGCTGTAACAAGGACACCATACATTTCAAAGAGTACTCCTGCAATTGTCTCAAATCAGAGAAGACAAGCTCTTTTTGACCAGAACTGACAACGGGGCCACCACAACCAAGACCGATTCCACTTCCAGAACTGCTAACGCTAGTTCCACCGCCATTACTGCTATTACTATTCAAATAAGCTAACGCGTTGTGCAATATATTGGTCATCACATCCATACCTCCATTGCAGTACCCGTTCTTCAGTACGGCCTTGGACGCGGTCTCTTCATCGTAACCCAGAGCGACGAGCTTCAACATCGCCTCGCTGTAGAAGAGTTCCAGGTTTTTCATGAGAATCTCCTCCAATTGCTCCTCAGTGCAGTAGCCCCAACCATTACTCTCGTCGTTAATAGGATTAGGGTTGGTATTATTGGGGATCTTGGTGCCGGAATCGGAGCAGCGGTGGCATCTCGACTGTTTGGGGTCCGAATCGGTGGAAGAATTGGGGATCGGCTTTGAGGCGTCCGTCGTAAGGTGTGCAGCGCAGGAGACATCCATCGGCGGCGGAAGGGACGGTAAATGCTTCGATGATCGGAGGCGGCGGCTAGTTCTGATGTGCTTTCCTCTTACACTGCAGCTCATTTGTGCGTGTAATCGAATTAAGAGCCTTATGAAGAAGAGGACGCAGATGGAAAGAAGGATTAGGAAGGAGATGGTGAAAGAAGCGAATATGGACTTGTTATTTTTTTCTTCTCATTTTTCTTAACACATAATTTAATCCAAATATTTACTCATAAGCTATTTTCTAAATTAAGACAATTCCATAAATAAAAATAAAAAAGAAACACTTTCTGTTTGTCGAATTAAATAATGCTAATTATTAACTAAGATTAATTGTTGCAATTTTTTTTTTTTTAAGTAAGATAGAAAATAATATATGTCTATACAGTCTAGTACCTATCAGCACCCGTAGAATGCTTGCTCCACACCTAGACTAATCACCACTCGCACCGGGTCAGCCCGTAAGGGGTAAAGTGCTGGCCATGAACAATCTACATATTAATATTTTAGAGAAGATCTTGTTTTGGTAAATAATTTTACCACTTTTATCATTATCTTTAAAATACTAAAATGAGGATTCAGATTACATGTCCCACTATTTGTCCTAAATTATGTCTCAATGTTAAGATTTTGACATGTCTTATGAGTGTACCCTAGAATGAAAATATTAAATTTAAGTACACTTGTCAATATCTTAACGGTGAGAAACGATCTGGTACATGAAAAATTAGACATATTATCTGAATCCCTAAAATGAATATTCAATGTTCAATATTTTATGTACTTGACACTAGTTTATTTTTTCACAGTGTTCAGGATAATAAAAAATGTCAAATAAAATAATACTCGCTAGGTCAACTGGTACTTCATATAGTTGAATAAATAGCTTGCTCCAAATACACGACTTATTTAGTTACTTGATTCAGTACGTTATTTACTTCCCGGTAAATATATTTGAGTTTATATCATGTAAACGATGTAAGTAAAGATCTAGAAACAGAAATCGAGCGGTGGTCTATCATTATTTGACTCTTGACAATAAGATTGACAGTTCATTCACATTTGACTCAACATATATCGAACTAATGTGTAAGTTTTTAATAATAAACAAATTATTATGTATAGCACATAGTTCAGCTACAAGGCTATTTGAAATCGTTTGATCAAACCTCCAAACGTATTTTAAATGACTCATCCATAACTTGCTGTTTCAGAATTTCTAATGGCAGAGCTATCATTGTTTAACTTGGACTACCCTTGCAAATGAGATTTCCACCATTCTTGAATAATAACTATTTTTTTTCCAGAGTTCGCTTTCAGTGTGTAAAGATCTATTAAAGTTAATAACCTGATTTAGAATCAAAGTTCGAAAATTCGAACCAATACTTCTTTGGCTGAACATAATTGAATTCTTTTCCATTCAAAATCAACCGAAGTTCGTGCAATTTATTTTCAATCAATTTTACAATTCAGCTTGGGTAAATTTTGATATACCGATTTGTTTTCTTATTCATGATCAAGCTCTAATCTTCAAGGTCGAGAAGATATCTGTTAGGAGTAATACTCACCTTTTTTGTCACTTAAAAAGACTATGCTAGTAGTGGCGACTCTAGGGCTATCAACCCATCCGGCCCGATTGTCCCGGTCCGAACGGTTCGGCCCGATTGTCCCGGTCCGACCGGTCCGGTCCGATTGTTCCGGTCCTACTGGTCCGGTCTTATTGTCCCGGTTCGACCGGTCCGATTTAGGTGATTTCAGTTCGATTTATCGAACCAGGTTTAACCCGACCCATTATCCCACCTAGTCCGACCCGACCCGATCTGGGTTTGACCGATTGAGAAAACCCGAGTAGATCGACCCTGTTGGAATTAGGGGATAGTTACTACTGATTAAAACAGGTGTGCATGCCAGATAACTAATTACGCAGTGGAAATGGGCACATACCAGTTTATCTTCTGTAGCCCAAGAATCGTCACAGAGGGAGTTCACGATATGTCGGTCGGGTCCGACAGGAACTCTTGTTAAGGAGCAATCTGCAGGCAATTGTCTCCACAACAAAGCCTTTTTCAATTCGATGACATGACGGATCTCTGGAGTAAATTGTTGGCACAATTTCGGCACCTCCTTAGGTCTTGAAACCTTCGGCCGAACCTCCTAGGAATATAGGGATATGGATTTCTTGTCTAGTAAACTAAAAGGGGGAGAGGGATCAACCCTAAGAAATCCCCTAACACCTCATATTTATAAGAGGAGGTGAGCAAAACCCACCATAGGGTTTACCCTAGTTCGGCTGAATATCACATGAATTGGGTTTGGCCTATTTTGGGCCAATTGTGGCTCATAAGGATTTTGGCCTGACCCAAAATCCCTTATGTTCCTAACTCCAATTATGTTTAATTTGTTTGGCTTATATTAATGGGCTCCCAATTACAACGGCTCATATACACCAAATGCCAACAGCTCCCACTCGCCGGAATGGGAGGGTACCTATTAATATGTTGTCGACCAACATATTAATATCCATTCGTGATCCAATATCGTTCCCATATTGTTCATACGAGGTTTGTTGTGCGATCGGCAGACACAACGGACATCGTGCTACTCATCGGTTAAGGGTGTTGTAGCGTCTGTGGAACGTTGACTCCTTGTCATGTTATCAACCTATTACTGCTTTGTGCTGCGTTGTACCCCTGGTCAACTGTTATTCTCCAATTTCCTAGTTTCCACACAGGGATACTTCTCCAAGGCATCCGCACAAGTATTCACAACCTTCAACTAATATATGGTTGGTGGCCACCTTGTGAATACAAGAGTCGGAGAATTACAGATGTACATGACCATCCATATCACTCATATACTTAGTCTAACTAAACTGTTGCCCAAAATATGGTCACTTGGCCTTTTTGTTCAGCACTACGCTCGTATGCCTGGGAGCGACCTTGAGCCCAACTTTGGATATGAGTTCCGAGTGGTAAGGGTACTTCGGTTGCTCCTTCAAGAAGCACTCGGGATCAGTCACATGCTCAAGGTGAAGAAGATTGTGTCTTTCAAAATCTTGGAAGATTTCGTCTAACACAACCGAGCCTGACCCCCTGGTCGAACGTGGCACGCGCAGTATGAAGTGTGTGTCGACAGCATAACCTGAATTTAAATCAGGAGTGGAAATGTCATATGCTATCGTAGATTCCCATCTAGCCCGGAATCTGGTTGTAGACGAACTGAGTTCGTCAGGGCGATCTGCAAAACTTTGATCATGTCATGATACCCCGAAACCAAATGATCGTTTTGCTTAACCATGATTATCTTTCAAAATCTCATGGTTCTTAGTCGATCTTGATATGGCTGAGGAATCCTTTCCATCAAGACGACCAAGCACGTGTGACATGGCAAGGTCCACATTCGACGTATTTTATTAGGAAGATTCACACTCCAACGACTAGTTTATAGACCGTCCATCCGATGTAATAATGTCATTGTGATGTCATAAGATCATAAACTCAGTTTATCAATTATTTTATTCAAACATCACTTCGAATCAACAATGTTACTGACACATCACAAGCCTTCTAAACTCTACGCAAGCCAATCAGTTTTACGTACTTTTCGAGAATATCCTTGCGTAAAGGTTTTGTTAATGGATCTGCAACCATATTTTCAGAAGGCGAGAATTCAACTGTGATCAGCTTGTTCTCTACCACACTTTCGCATAGTTATGTTTTATATCAATGTGTTTAGTCCTACTATGGTACTTGGGATTTCTGACTGCCCTTATCGCTGCTTGACTGTCAGAGTAAACGCACAAAGGCTTACTCCTGTCCTCGACGTCAAGTAGGGCAATCATTAATCTCCTTAGCCAGACAGCCTCCTGTGCATTCTTTGAGAGTACTACGATTTCTGATTCCATAGTAGACAGCGTGACACATGATTGCTTCTTGCTCATCCAAGAGATGACAACATTAGCAAGGAGAAACACTCCTCCTGAGGTGGATTTACGATTATCTAGATCACCACCGTGGTCGGCGCCACTATATCCTATCAATTCGAGCTTACGTCCCTGATAGCACAGAGTTAAGTTTGCGGTACCTTTCAGATATCTCATTATCCGTTTGACGGCTTTTAAATGTTGATATTCGAGGTCTGATTAGAGATGCGCTACCAAACCCACAACGTAACAGATGTCAGATTGAGTCCATTGCATAGCGTACATCAGACTTCCTACCATACTACGGTACTCTGCACTTTTCATCTGTTCGCGCTCTGCCAGGTTCTTTGGGCCATCACGCTTCGACAGCGCACACCCAAACACTATCGGCGTATCCACAGGTTTAACATCAAAGAGATTAAACCTTCTCAACAACTTGTTGATATATGCTTCCTGCGAAAGACATAATTTTCGAGCACCACGATCTCTAGCAATCTTAATGCCTAGGATATATGTGTCTTCACCCATGTATTTCATCTCAAACACGGATGGTAACCAGGACTTTGATTCATTCAGGTAACTCACATGGTTCGCGGCAATCAGTATATCATCGACGTATAACGTCAAGATAACATACTTTGACCCTGAGGTCTTCGTGTACACACAAGAATCCTCGTGAAGATTCACGAATCCGTTACCAACGATTTTCTTGAGGGACCTGCGGCACCATTTCCGAGACGACTATTTAAGACCATAGATCGATCTTTCGAGCTTACAGATTTTACGTTCGTTTCCTGGGGATAAGAAACCCTCTGGTTGCTCCATGTAGATCTCTTCCTCCAAGATCCCATGAAGGAAGGCAGTTTTAACATCCATCTGATGCAGCTCGAGATCGAGGCTAGCAACCAAGGCCAAAATGGCCCGGACCGTGGTGTAACGCACAGTCGGTGAGTAAGACTCATCAAAGTCCACTACGTGGAGATGGGTATACCCTTTAGCGACTAGTCGAGCTTTATATCGCTCAACATTTCCATTGGCAGTGAGTTTCAGTTTAAGAACTCACTTAGCCCCTATTGCTCTGCGTTTAGCAGGCAAATCAACTAACGTCCAAACATAATTGGCTTTCATAGAGGCGATCTCTTCCTCAATTGCCTTCCTCCATTCATTTGATTGAGGACCTTCCAAATCTTGCTTAACCGTTACCGGTTCATCAACCTAAGTCAGAGTGAGCAATTCACCTCTTTCAATGGGATAATTCTTAGGAGAAGTTCTCTGCCTTAGACTACGTCTAGGCTCATTCCTATCTAGAACTATACTCCCACTGGGAACAATGCTCCCACTAGGAACGATGCTCCCACTAGGGACCAAAGCGTTACTAGAACCTTCTCCTACAACTTTTCTTGGACGACATCTTGGTCTCAGGATTCCACATCCGAGATGAATTCCTTGGTCTCTCGGACCAGGAACCAAGTTGGTTGTCCCACTCCCACTGGACCCAGTAGGTAGTTGAGGAATTATATGATTTTTATCCAACAGTTCAGCAACTAGATGACCATGATCAGGTACTACTTGATTCGCACCCGGAGCAACTATGATTTCTGTGGTTGGATTGTCTCCTCCCGCTGGATTTATTTATGAAAATGTCTTCATTCTCATTTACCACATCACATTGTTTCTCCCTCAAATATCTCACTCCAAGTAAGTGGGACATGATCATTTTCATCATGTTCTAGTTATATTAAGACTTCATTCGTTTTGATGTTAACAAGCTTCGAAAATTCATCCTCAATAAACGTAACATCTCTAGACTCATGTTTGACTACGCCACCATTTTCCTGAGCCGCCAAAACACATATCCCTTAGAGTTTTCTAAGTATCAAATAAAACTTTTCAATCCTCTAGGTCCCAACTTGCCGTATCGGCTGTCTGTTTGATGCGTGTATGTTGCGCAACCCCAAGGGCGTAGCCTGGTAAGATTCAACTCTTTACCAGTCCACAGCTCATATGGTGTCGAGTCCACCGATTTTGTTGGTACACGGTTTACTACATGAGTGGCAGTCAACAACGCATCACCCCAATAGGAGATCAGAAGTTGAGCTTGCGACATCATGGTTCTTACAATGTCTAGGAGTGTACGATTACGTCTTTTCGCCACACCATTCTGTTGTGGCGTATAAGGGATCGTCGTTTGACGGATAATACTCATTTCATTGCATAACTTGTCCAACTAATTCGAGAGGTATTCTCCACATCTGTCAGTGCGCAAGGATTTCACATTTCGCTCCAGCTAATTTTCTACGAGATTGAGATAGCTCTTAAAGCACCCAATGACCAGATTTACGAGTAATTAGATGAGTGACCCCGTATCGGGTAAAGTCATAAATGAAAGTTACGAAGTAACGTTTACCACTCCCAGCGGTGACATTCATGGGTCCACATACGTCAGAATGGATTAAATGCAATGGGTACTCGGCTCGCAGTGCTTCACTGAATGGCTTTCGGGTGGACTTTCCAACTTGACAGTCCTCACAAGTGGCTTTCACCACATGACTTGCACTAGGAAAAATCCCTCTCTGAGCTAGTGTCTGCATTCTTTCATAGCATATACGTCTCAACCTCGCATGCCATCTGGCCACATCAGTCTCTGCTTCCTTGGATGATATTGAAAACATTATATTTGAATTCTCAGATTCATTCAAATCCATAACAATGAGACCACGGGAAGAATTTGCAAATCCATAAAAGACGCCACCTTTATTGATTTTAGCCAAGGAGTTCTCAAATGATAAATTGAATCCAATATTCATAAGAGAAGTAACAGAAAAAAAAAATTCCTACGAATTTTAGGTGCAAAAAATAATTTTTTAATGAGTAGGGCCCTGCCGTTGCGCATTGGCAATTTGAAGTTCCCTATCCCTTCGACTTCAACTTGGGAGTTGTCGCCGATATAGATCATTTTTGAACCCTTCGGCATACTTCTGAACATGGCATACAACCCTTTGTTATTTGTTATGTGGTCTGTTGCACATGAATCAAGAATCCATGAATGATTTGAGCCAGCCAACATGACATTAGAAGAAACGAAAGTTTCATTATCGTATCCAATGTTGCGTACCTTGGTACGCGGGTTGCTAGAACTTCAGCCCTCACCTAAGTGACGAGGGATAGAGTTCTTCCCAACTATTTCTTATTTTACCCGGAAATTTCCTTGTTCAAGCTTGGTTGACGTTTTACGATCAACCGCATGTTGTTTCTTACTCATGTTCTTCAATTTCCTTGTTTGTCCAGCAGGTGGTCCTGGCAATTTAGCCATAGGTTTGTAAATTTCTAATCGAGCTTCTTCCATCTCGATTATTTTCAGGACAGATGCAAGGTCTAACAAAGAAATAATGATGGTCAAAAGAGTCTCGGTTGCTCTCCAAGACTTCGGGAGGATCCCGATTATGGCTTGAATTTTGTCCCATTCAACCATTTGACCTTTATCCTCAAGAGGTTTCACAATGTTGAGGAAGGTGTATACTTTCTCAAGTACACTAATTGTATCGCTCTTCAGACTTTCATCTAAAGGAGCTATCAGTGGGTGCAGCTGAGCTGCAATGCAGTTTCCATATTTCAAGAATAAAGCATTCCAGATATCTTTCGTTATCTGGATATCCCTGAACTGATTTTCAATATCCGGATACATTCCTGATACAAAAATCTCTCTTGCTCTCTTGTCATCGTCCTCCCACTTGAAGTGAGTATATGCTAGCCCATTTTCCAGACCTGCATATGGACAGCTCATTGTTTTCGAAATGTGTTCAATCAAACCCTCATCATCCAGCAGAACACTGATGTGTTTGCACCACGAGTTGTATTTCGCGTCATTTAGAAGCTCATTGGCATTGGATGAATCCACTAATGCTAAAACAAACACATTGATATCCATGCGACAATCAGGGTTGCAATTTAAAACAGTTTGAAAAGAATTGCTTATATCGGATATCTATGAGATAGAAGGCGAACAACAATGATTCCTCAATCATCTAGCCAACCCGACCACCAGTAAACCAATTGAAGGAGACAGTGAAAAGAGTCCACATTGCTGTCGTCTCTTTTCTAATAGATCGGACTCTTTTAAAAACGGTTTAATCACTTTAACCGGAACGGGGAGTTATTATATACACCTTGTTGGATATATGCCCAAGCTATTATGAATTGGACACAGTAAATGGGCCATGATTGATTATAATTCGAAACTTAGAAAACGGACACCCGAGGCCCATAGCGCATGCCCCATAAACACCCGAGTGGTGAAATCAACTCGGAAGGCCCCGAGAGACTTCCGTCCCTCGGAGGTAACTCAAGCAAGGCATCCTTGCTCGGGTAACCCAAGCAAGGGAACCTCGCTCGGGTTACCCGAGCGAGAGCTGCCTCTCGGGTACCCGAGCAAGGCTCTGGGGATGGGTATCCCTCTCCGTCCGGGCGAGTTCCCCTCGCCCGGACCCTTACCCCCGGACGATATTTCGTCCAGGGCTCGCCCTTAGAGGCCATTTATCAACACTTAGCCATATCAAACTTATCTACGGTCGAACCGAGGTCAAACACGCCTTATTTACGGTCAAAGCCACTTATATTACGAAACTGCCATAACCGGACCAGGAAATCACTGGAACCGGGGCGGTCCAATAGGAACTCTATAAATAGAGACGTCCTCTCCTCATTTGAATGTAATCCATCACTCTCTCTCTAAGCTCATTACCTCTCTCTAAAGCTTATACTTACTTAAGCATCGGAGTGGGCTTACCGGGACCCCCTGGTGCCCATTTTCAGGTAACCAAGGAGAGGAAGCGAGGAAACGGGAAGAAGAAGCCCACGAAGTAGATATTCGGGAAGGAGAAAGCCCAAGAAGAAGGAACGCGAGAAGAAGAAGCCCAAGAAGGAGGAGTTCGAGAAGAAGAAGCCCACGAAACTCGTGTGCAAACACTGGCGTCGTCCGCTGGATTCGAACAAAAAGAAAGTAGCATACTACCTGCGCTCGATGGCAGCAAATAAGAAGAAAGTTGGGGGGGGGGGGGGGGCAAATGTTAGCCTATGGTGATGGGTGCCGTAATTGGTAGCCCATAATATGTATAGTTTACCTAAAGGAACTTGGGTAAATGTCACATTAGGGTAATTGGGCTGGACACAAATCCCAATTGACATGAGAGGCCCAAAATTGGGCCTCCCTAATACGAAGGCTTGCCGAACTTAATAGTGGGGTAAAGTGGACTTTTGTCCACTTTACTCCTCCTATATATATATATGTGGTGTTAGGGGATTACTAGGGTTAATCACTAATCCTTCCTTAGAGTGTTTTAGAGAGAAAAACCCTCATCCCCACACCACTAGTTCGGCCGAACCATTGCTAGCACTAAGGTGTGTCAATTTGCTTTCTAGCAAACACTACAGAGATCTGTCCCTGCCGAAGAGTCGATCAGAGGCTTTGCTGTGGAGACTATACCACGTAGGGCTTCTCTAACAAGAACTTCTACGGGTGCCGACCGGAGAGCCGCGAACTCCCTCAGCAAGATCTTGGGTTTACAGACTGTGCTAAAGGTATGTGTGATTATTCTGTTGCGTAATTACTATTACTAGCATGTACCTTGTTTTAGTGTCCGTAGTGATTACTCCCGTAATCTAACAGTGGTATCAGAGCCTGTGTTAGGAGTTCATGATTCTGATAAACTGGTGTTCTTGAAAAGCATGGTTTTTGCCGAAAATTTTAGAAGGGAATTTTAAATTTTTTATTTTTTGGGTTGTTGGTGAACCCGAAATTTTCATGATGTTCTTGGTAAAATTGATGTTCATGATCTTCAAGAAAAATAAGGTTTTTATCAAAATCATACATTGGATTGTTGATCTTAGTAAAATTTGATCTTGAAACTTGACAACTTGTTTCTAATTATGTGTTATTTCGGCTAACCCTAAGGAATTGCAAGGTAAAATATTTAATTTCTTAGGCACCAAGAAAATAAAATTCAGCCGAAATTAATTATTATATTATTTACCATATGGATAAATTCACATTAATATATAGAAAATATATATAACTATCAATATATCTAATATTTAAATAGGGTTAAATATATTATTGATTGATTTAGTTACTTAAAAGATTAAGAAAATATATTGTCAGTTATTTATTTCACTGTTAAAGATATTGACAATAAATAAAATATATATTATATATAGTTAGCCGATTTTTACATATATATATATATATATATATTGTTGATTGATTTTGTCTTATATATAGAATCTTGGCAATAAATATATATATTATATATATGTTATAGATTTGGTCGATATATATATATATATATTTTAATATTGGAAATTAATTTTATAACTAATGTTACTTGATGGCTAAGTTAAGTTTTTAGTGGACATCAAAACCCTACTTAGCCCACAAGTAATCATTTCGGCCCAAACCCTTTTGAAATTATTGGGCCGGTTCAATATTTATAAAACCGGGACGTAATGTTTTTAAACCGAACCGGGTTTTCTCAATCGTTTCAACCTAGTCGGGTCGGGTCGAACCGGGGTAACTAAGTGGATCTAATCGAACCGGTTTTGAGTGTTGAACCAAACCCTATTTTACTGAACCGGATTTTACCGAACCGGACACGAACCAGATTTTACTAGACCGAACCGAAAATTGACTGAATCGAACCGGATTTTCAAAACCGAATTCAAGTCAATTACGTAAAATAGGGAAATAAAGTTTTAAAATCCAAATGTTTTGAACTCCGATTAGCTTACACAGTGCTCAAAAGGTTTATTAATTTAAACATTAATGCCTCGTTACGATCATGTGGATGGATCTCGGATATACATGTTTTTGGGACTGGTATAATTAGTGGGCTGAATTGAAACTGTTTATTATTCAACATATATCTATGCATGATTAGGACTGTCGTCTTGACTAGGTCAAGCTAGCTGGATAATGCATGTTGTGGGCGGAGCTCTGGTTAAATATACGGTATGCGCACTAGGATAGACATGCTGTGATAGTTGAAATTGCCTAGGATTCATGTCTAGATGTTGCTATACTGAATGTAAGCATGAATTGCAAATCAGCCTCTAATGTTTAAAATTATTTTAAAATCGAAAACCAGTCACCAAATATGTATGATTGATGTGGAAGTTGCATGTTTAACGCGTATGCTAGGATGTTGAGGATGTAGCAGCATGTAATAGTTTACTTTGATAGTAGAATTATGTATGCTAGCATGAGTTCCTCAGAACATTAGACGCATGACGCGTAAGCATGAGGTCTGATTGTATGATGAATGTTACTTGCATATGATAATTTACATGGAAAGTAGAATTGTATATGCATGAAGTAAATTCATCGGAAATTTTCAAAATAAAAAGGGCCTTAGGAAAGCCAAGATCGGGTATGCTTGTTTTAAAATTCTCGTTCCGATAATTTGCGATAAACCATTTTAAAAGACTGTTTTAAAACTCTTTCACAACCCCTTCCATCGGTTTACGGGTGGTCGGTTGGTTTAGATGACTGATGAATCATTATCGGTCGTATTCCATCTTAATAGATATCTGATATATGCAATTCTTTCTCAACATGTTATTGTCTCCATGATTTTGGCATAATCATCAATGTGGTTAAGTAACGAATTAAAGCACAAATGGTATCATCATGTGCTAATGAGCTTTTGATTGAGACGAACTACGACTCGTGGAGCAAACGCGTCAATGCACTGTTGGAGGATCATGGCCGGGTAGGCCACATTCAAAGATCCATGAGCTACCCAGCTGCTGGTCTAACCAGGGATCAAGCCTTTGCCCATTTCCAATGGGAAAAGGATGACAAGAAATTCGAGGAAATACTGTTGTATGAGATGTCTCAGGATCTCCGTGATGAGTATAAGGATGTTCCGGTTACAAAGGACATATGAGATGCCCTCTTCCTGAAATACGGAAATGGCATAGCAATAATCTTGCACCCACTTACCAACAATGGAACATAGCCTAAACAGCTACAGCAAAAGTACACTTGAGAAGGTGTACGATCTCCTTGGAATGTTGAAACCACTGAAAGAAGAAGGTCAGGTGGGTGAATGGGATAAAATCCAGGTCATCATCGGGATTCTCCCGAAGTCTTAGCCAGCAGCCAAGGCTCTTCTGAAAGCTAGTGGTTCCGTGCTAGACCTTGCATCTGTCCTGAAATTCATCGAGATGGAACAAGCTCGATTGATCTCGGTGTCAGAAAACACCAAGAAATCAAGACTAGCTGGGCAGGGCAAAAGAAAGATGAATAACAAAGGAAAGAAACAATAGGCGGTCGACGGTAAAATGTTGACAACGTCTAAACGAGGCAATCTCAGAATAAAATTTGAGATAGTCCGCAGGAACTCCAGTCCACACCGAACAGGCGATGGGACAGGGTCCAGTAAATTGCTACCTGAAAAGGTATGCGATGTTGGTTATGTTACGGAAGCTCTAGTTTCCTCGACTGTCATGATAACTTACTCAAATCCATCTTGGATTCATGATTCAGGTGCGACGGACCACATAGCCAACGACAAAGGACTATTTACCAAGTTTAGACGACTGCCAAAGGATTCTAAGAGGATATACGTTGGCAACAACTCTCAAGTTGAAGTCATACGAGTAGGGAATTGCAAGTTGTCTATGTACAATGGCAGGACCATACTTCTTAAAAATGTCCTTTTTACTCCTAGAATACGTAGAAATGTTGTTTTTGTTTCTGCTCTTATGAAAAATAATTACAATTTATCATTCGAGAAGACTTTTGTTCGCATCAATAAAGGCAACGTCTTGTTTGGACATGCTCATTCCTCTAGTGGTCTTTTCATCATGGATTTGAATGGAAGCATAGATTCGAATAGTATGTATGCTTTATCCTCCAGGGAAGCAGAAACTGACGCGGCCGGATGGCATGCGAGGCTCGGACATATAAGCTATGATAGGGTCCACACATTAGCTCAGAGAGAGCTTCTGCCAGGGACCAGCAATATGGTTAAAAACACTTGTCATGATTGTCTAGCTGGAAAGTCCACTCGCAAACCATTCGGAGAAGCCAAACGAACCGAGTATCTATTGCAGCTAATTCACTCTGATGTTTGTGGACCAATGAATGTAACCGCAAGGAGTGGGAAACGTTACTTCGTGACTTTCATTGACGACTTTACCCGTTACGGGTCTACTCATCTGATAACTCGTAAATCCGAGGCTATAGATTGCTTTAGAAACTTTCAAACCTCGTAGAGAATCAGCAGGAGCGGAAGGTGAAAACCTTACGCACTGGTAGAGGTGGAGAATATCTCTCTAATGAGTTCGATAAGTTGTGCAAAGAAAGAGGGATAGCCCGTCAAACGACTACCCCCAACACACCACAGCAGAATGGTGTGGCTGAACGTCGTAATCGTACACTTCTGGATATGGTGAGAACCATGATGTCGCAGGCACAACTGCCAATCTCCTACTAGAGTGACGCATTGTTGACTGCCACTCATTTAATAAACCTTTTCCCAACAAAAGCGGTAGACACAACGCCATATGAGTTGTGGCATGGTAGAGAGTAGGGGTGGGCACTAAACCGGTTCAGCCCGAACCGGTTCCGAACCGGACCGGAACTGTTTTAAACGATCCGGTCCAGTAATGACTAGGGTTTTATATTGTCTTAGGTTGGTCTAAAAAAATGTACTGGTTAGAACCGGTCCAGAACCGGTTTTGGCCTGTTTTTTTAAAAAAACAAGTCCTGGACCGGTTTTATATGTCGGACCGGTTCTATCATTAAAAACCCGTAAAACCGGTCCAAAACCGGTTTTTTTTTTAAAAAGAAACTAGTCTCAGTCAAATGCAGTCAAAACGTTTTTTTTTTTTTTTACTTAAAAGCAGTTCAAAACCGGTCCGGTCCGGACTGGTTTGGTATACCCCTTGGACTGGTTCCAATTTAGGGGTTACAAACCAGTCCAATTTGGACCGGTCCACTCCGGACCGGTTCCAAACGGTCCGGTTCCAGACCAGTTCCGAACCAGTCCGGCCGGACCGGTTTTTATGCCCAAGCCTAGTAGAGAGTTAGATCTCACCAGATTGCGACCTTGGGGTTGCGCAACCTTTAGACATACAACTGCAGCCGTTTCGGCAAGTTAGGATCTAGAGGACTAAAGAGTATCTTTATCAGATATTCAGAGAACTCTAAAGGTTACGTATTTGTATCAGCTCAAGAAAACGGTGGCGTGGTCGAACATGAGTCCAGAGATGTAGCTTTCCTTGAGGATGAATTTCCAATGCTTGGAGAAATCAAAATAGATGAAATTTTGACTGAACTTGAGCAGGACGACATCGATGATCAGACTTGCTTCGAGTGGGAGATTTGAACCACCAACTCAAGTGAATGATATGGTAAATGAAAACATCTTCATAGTAAATCCAGTGGGAGGACCAAACCCTACCACACAAATCACTGTTGCAGGGACAAATCAAATGGAACCTGATAATCGTGCAGCTGAAGCAACACCACAACCACTTTTTCTGCCCATTGTTCCCAATGGGAGTGACCCGATCAACTTGGTTCCAGGTCCTAGTGATCAAGGAATTAATCTCAGAGGTAGGATCCCGAGACCAAGAGGTCGTCCAAGGAAGGTCGTAGGTGAGAGTTCAGGCACTGCCATTGTTCCCAGTAGGAGTGGTGCGCTGATAAGAAGCATTGTTCCGAGTGGGAGCAACAGACAAGATGGGACAAACGAACCTAGACGTAGTCAAAGGCATCGAACTGCTCCTAAGAAGTATCCCCTCGAGAGAGGCGAAATCCTCACTCTAAAATCTGTAGACGAACCACTAACGGTTCAACAAGCGTTGGAAGGACCCTAAGCGAAGGAGTGGAAGAAAGTAAAGGATGATGAATCGTCTCAATGAAAGCCAATTCGGTATCGTCTTTTGTTGGCTTACCTGCTAACTGCAGGGCCATAGGAGCTAAGTGGGTTCTCAAACTGAAACTCACTGCTGATGAAAAGGTCTAGCGGTGCAAAGCTCGGCTAATTGCGAAAGGATATACCCAACTCCACGGAGTGGAATTTAACAAGACATACTCACCCACTGTGCGTTACACTACAGTACGAACCATCCTAGCTCTAGTTGCATGCCTCGATCTTGAGCTGCATCAGATGGATGTTAAGACCGCATTCCTCCACGGAAACCTGGAGGAAGAGATCTATATGGAGCAACCGGAGGGTTTCATTACTCCTTGTAACGAACGTAAAGTTTGTAAACTCCAAAGGTCCATTTACGGTCTTAAACAATCGTCTCTGCAATGGTACCGCAGATTCCACGAGGAAATCGTAGAAAACGGATACGTGAATCTTCACGAGGACCCGTACGTGTACTATAAGACCTCTGGGTCTAAGTATGTCATTTTAACCTTATACGTGGATGATATACTCACTGCCGCAAAGGATGAGAGTTATGTGAACAAGTCAAAGTCCTGGTTGGCATCTGTGTTTGAGATGAAAGACATGGGAGAGGCCACGTATATCTTAGGCATTAAAATTGCCAGAGATAGAGCTACCCGGAAATTATGTCTATCTCAAGAAGCATATATCGACAAACTGTTGAAAAGGTTCAGAATGCAAGATGCCAAGCCCGTGGATACGCCGGTGGTGTTTGGGTGCGCATTGTCAAAACGTGACGGCCCCAAGAACCTGGCAGAGTGTGAACATATGAAGGGTGCAAAGTACTTGAGCATGGTCAGAAGTCTCCTGTACGCCATGCAATGCACCCGTCCGGACATTTGTTACACTTTGGGCCTAGTAGCACGATTACAATCAGATCCTGGCTATCAACATTTAAAGGCTGTAAAACGAATCTTTCGTTATCTGAAAGGTACTGCCGACTACGCTCTGTGCTATGAGGGCAAGAAGTAAGAATTGACCGATTACAGTGACGCCGACCATGGTGGCGATTCGGATGATCGTAAGTCCACCACATGAGGAGTATTTCTCCTTGCTAATGCCGCCATTTCATGGACGAGCAAGAAGCAAACCCGTATCGCGTTGTCAACGATGGAATCTGAATTCGTAGCTCTCTCCAAAACGCACAGGAAGCGGTCTGGCTGAAAATGCTTCTTAGTGCACTGCTTGATGTCAAAGACGAGAGTAAACCCGTCGTGGTATACTCTGACAGTCATGCGGCTATTGCGGTAGTTAAGAATCCAAAGTACCATAGTAGGACCAAACACATTGATGTGAAATACTTTTATGCTAAATCTATGGTAGAAGACAATATTATCACTATGGAATACTTGTCCACAGACAACATGGTTGCGGACCCATTTACCAAACCACTACGCAGGGAGACATTCGAAAAGCACGTAAAACTGCTCGGATTGTGTAGGGTTTAACATGTGGCATAGTATCTGTGACAGAATTTTGATAATTAGAAGTTACATTTTAATAAACAAGAGAATTGCAATCGAGTTTATGATTTATCGACGTCATAATGTTGAATACATCAAATTTACGGTCTATAAACTAAGTCGTAGGAGGACGCAATCCTCTGCCAAAACTATGTCGAATGTGGGTCATACCTCGTCACACATGTACGGTCGTCTTGCGGTGGAAGGAGGCTTCTACCAAGCAAGACTGGCTAAGAATCAGGGGGATAAACCTGATTGCGCAAGATGATTATCTAGTTTTGAAGAAATTCGACATGATCTTCATTTTGCACATCGTCGTGATGAACTCCGTTCGTCATTAAATCCACATTCTAAGCCAGATGAAGATCTGCGATAGCATGATTTACATATCCCTTATCCTGTCAACTTAAAAGTTCAGGTATCCTATCGGCCCGTGCTTCATACTACGCGTGTCACATTCGACCACGGGGTCACAGCTCGGTGTGCTAGATAAGAATCCTTGAGATTCTAGTGGGCGCATACTTCTTCACCTCGAGCGTGTGATTGATCCCGGGAGCCTTATGAAGAGGCACCCGAAGTATCCTTACGGACTCAGAACTTATATCTAAGGTCAGGCTCAATGCTCGCTTCCCGGCGTACGAGCGTAGTGCTGAACAAAAAGGCCCAGTGACCACGTCTTTGGAAATCGGTTGGGTCTGACTAAGGATATGAGCGATGGGGATGGTCAAGTTCACCTATAATTCACCGACTCTTGTATTCACTTGGTGGCCACCAACCGGATATTAGTTGAAGGTTGTGAATACTTGTACGGATGCCTTGGAGAAGTATTCCTATGTGGAAACTAGGCAAAAGGAGAATTATTAGCTGACCTAGGATACATCGTGACACTTTATATGTGATATATAACAAGTTGATTGAATAAAGGGAATCAACGTTCTGCGGGCGCTACAACACTCCTAACAGATGAGTAGCACGATGCCCGTCGTGTTCGCCGGTCGCACGGGAAACCTCGTATGAACAACTCGGAAGCAAGGACAAGATCGAAAGAGTGAAATGTTGATGCCGATTCGGGAAACGATACATTAACAAGCACCCTCCTATTCCGGCGAGTGGGAGCTGTTAGCATATGGTGATGGGCGCCGTAATTGGTAGCCTATAATATGACACATTATGGTAATTGGGCTAGACCCAAATTCCAATTGACACGAGAGGCCCAAAATTGGGCCTCCCTAATACATAGGCCGGCCGAACTTAATAGTGGGGTAAATTGGACTTTTGTCCACTTTACTCCTCATATATATATATATGTGGTGTTAGGGGATTACTAGGGTTAATCACTAATCCTTCCTTAGAGGTTTTTAGAGAGAAAAACCCTCCTCCCCACACCACTAGTTCGGCTGAACCATTGCTAGCACTAAGGGTGTGCCATTTTGCTTTCTAGCAAACACTACAGAGATCTGTCCCAGCCGAAGAGTCGATTAGAGGCTTTGATGTGGAGACTATAACACGTAGGGTTCTCTAACAAGAACCTCTATGGGTGCCGACCGGAGAGCCGCGAATTCCCTCAGCAAGATCTTGGGTTTACGGACTGTGCTAAAGGTATGTGTGATTCTTCCGCTGCGTAATTACGATAAATAGCATGTACCTTTTTTTAGTGTCCGTAGTGATTACTCCTTAAATCTAACAGTAAGCGGAAAAGCACCCATAGGAGGAAGCAACCAAGCTCCAGCGGTAAGCCAACAGGCAACCGTAAAAGATGAAGGGAAGAAGTGAGGAACGGGGAACATCCACTTCCTGAGAAACAAAATTCCTCAACAAATGCCCGCCCAGAGCCAACATTGAACCAGCCACAACCCTAGCCACCCCAACAAGCAAGAACAAACCCCCAAACATACAACATCACGCCCGAACTAATGGCACCTATGGAGGACATGCTAGATAGAAGGGAGCGTATGAGGGCGAACATAAGGCAGGAACAACCAAGGTATTAGGTATCACCTCCAAGATCAATGGGGGAAATCAACAGGAGTACACCCATTCCTACAATCAGCAATACCAAGGACGAGGGTACCCCTAGCAGAGAAGCGCCAACTACCAAGCAAATAATGGCCAATGATATGCGGAACTGCAGAACGGCCAAGGGTATGTTGGACCCCAGAACGGCCAAGGGTATGTTGAACCCCAAAATGGCCAAGAGTATGCCGGACCCCAGAACGGCCAAAGGTATGTTGTTCCCCAAAATGGTCAAGGGTATGCCGGACCACAGAACGACCAAAGATACACTGGACCCCAGAAGGGCCAAAGGTATGCTGAACCCCAGAATGACCAAGGGTATGCTGGACCCCAGAATGGCCCAGGGTATGCTGGTGTTAGATTACGGGGAGTAATCACTACGGAAACATAAACATGGTATATGCTAGTTATATCAATTACGCAGCGGAAAGTTTACACATACCTCAAGAGTAACTGTAGTCCAAGATCCTTGCTCGAGGGAGTTCGCGATCCTCCGGACAGGACCCGTAGAGATTCTTGTTAGAGAAGCCCTACGTGGTGCAGCTCCACAGCAAAGCCTCTGATCGATTCTTGGCACGGGGACAGATCTCTGGAGAGTTTGCTCGAAGGCAATTTGGCACACCCTTGGTGACTTGTATGGTTCGGCCAAACCCCTAGGTGTGGGAGGAGGGTTTTTCTCTCTAAAGCTCTCTTGTGAGGGAATTATGATTAACCCTAAAATTTCCTTAACACCTCTTATTTATAGGAGGAGTAAAGTGGACAAAAGTCCACTTTACCCCACCTTAATAATTCGGTCGGCCTATGTATTTGGGGAGGCCCAATTTTGGGCCTTCCATGTCAATTGGGATTTGGGTCTGGCCCAATTACCCTAATGTGACATTTACCCAAGTTCATTAGGTAAACTATACATATTATGGCCTACCAATTACGGCGCCCGTCACCATATGCTTACAGCTCCCACTCGCCGGAATGGGAGGGTGCCTGTTAATGTATTGTTGTCCAAATACGCATCATCATTTCTCCCCTTTGATCTGCTCCATGCTTCTGAATAGTTCATACGAGGTTTGCCGTGCGACCGGCGGATACGACAGGCATCGTGCTACTCATCTGTTAGGAGTATTGTAGAGCCCGCGGAACGTTGATTCCCTTTTCTTTAATCAACCTGTTATAAACAAAATTTATATATTGTACCGCGCTGTATCATAGGTCAACTGATAATTCTCCATTGCCTAGTTTCCACATAGGAACACTTCTCCAAGGCATCCGTACAAGTATTCACAACCTTCAACTAATATCTGGCTGGTGGCCACCTAGTGAATACAAGAATCGGTGATTTAAAGGTGAACTTAACCATCCCCATCGCTCATACCCTTAGTCAAACCCAACCGGTTTCCAGGACGTGGTCACTGGGCCTTTTTATTCAGCACTACGCTCGTACACCGGGAAGCGAGCATTGAGCCTGACCTTAGATATGAACTCGGAGTCCATGAGGATACTTCGAGTGCCTCTTCATAAGGCTCCCGGGATCAATCACACGCTCGAGGTGAAGAAGTTTGCGCCCGCTAGAATCACGAGGATTCCTTCCTAGCACAACCGAGCTGTAACCCCGTGGTCGAACGTGGCACGCGTAGTATGAAGCACGCGTTGATAGCATACCTGAACCTTTTGAGTTGACAGGAAAGGGATATGTCAATCATGCTATCACAGATTCTCATCTGGCCCAGAATGTGGTTAAATGACGAACGAAGTTCATCACGGCGATATGCGAGACGAAGATCATGTCGAGTTACTTCGAAACTAGATAATCGTCTCGCTTAATCAGGTTTATCCCCTGACTCTTAGCCAGTCTTATTTGGTGGAGGCCTCCCTCCATCACAAGACGACCGTACATGTGTGACAAGGTAAGGCCCACATTCAACATAGTTTGGCAGAGGATTGCGTCCTCTTACGACTTAGTTTGTAGACCGTAAATCTGATATAATCAAAATATTACGACGTCGATTGATCATAAACTCGGTTACAATTATTTCGATTACAAAATGTAACTTTCTAATATCAAAATGCTATCACAGATACATGCCATTTCTAAACCTACGCAATCCAAGCAGTTTTACATGCTTTTCGAATATCTCCCTGCGTAGTGGTTTAGTTAATGGGTCCGCAATCATATCATCGGTGGACAAGTATTCCATAGTGATTATATTGTCTTCTACCATAGATTTAGCATAAAAATATTTCACATCAATGTGTTTGGTCCTACTATGGTACTTCTGATTCTTAACTGCCGCAATGGGTTCCTGACTGTCAGAGAACACCCTCACAAGTTTACTCTCGACATCACCATTAAGCATCGCAGTAAGAAGCCTTTTCAGCCAGACTGCTTCCTATACATTCTTAAAGAGAGCTACGAATTCCGATTCCATCGTTGACAGCGCGACACAGGTTTGCTTCTTGCTCGTCCATGAAATGACGGCTTTAGCAAGGAGGAACACTCCCCCTGTGGTGGACTTATGATCATCCGGATCGCCACCATGGTCGGCGTTACTGTAACCAGTCAATTCTAACTTCCCGCCCTCATAGCACAGAGCATAGTCGGCAGTACCCTTCAGATAACGAATTATTCGTTTTACAGCTTTTAAATGTTGATAGCCAGGATCTGATTGGAAACGTGCTACTAGGCCCACGTCATAACAGATATCCGGGCAGGTGCATTGCATGGCGTACATCAATCTCTCAACATGCTTAAATATTATGCACCCTTCATCTGTTCGCGCTCTGCCAGGTTCTTGGGGCCGTCACGTTTTGACAGTGCGCACCCAAATACCACCGGCGTATCCACGGGTTTTGCATCCTGTAATTTGAACCTCTTCAACAGCTTGTTGATATAGGCTTCATGAGACAGACACAATTTCCGGGTAGCCCGATCTCTAGCAATTTTAATGCCTAAGATATACATGGCCTCTCCCATGTCTTTCATCTCAAATACAGATGCTAACCAGGACTTTGACTTATTCATGAAACTCATGTCGTTTGCAGCAATGAGTATGTTGTCCACGTATAAGGTTAAGATGACATACTTGGACCCGAAGGTCTTATAACACACGCACGGATCCTCGTGAAGATTCACAAATCGTTTCTACGATTTCCTCGTTGAATCTGCGGTACCATTGTCGAGACGACTGTTTAAGATCGTTGATGTTCCTTTGGAGTTTACAAACTTACGTTCGTTACCTGGAGTAATGAAACCCTCTGGTTGCTCCATGTAGACCTCTTCCTCCAGGTTTCCGTGGAGGAATTCGGTCTTAACATCCATTTGGTGCAGCTCGGGACCGAGACTTGCGACCAGGACCATGAATGGCCCTAACCGTGGTTTTACGCACAGTCAGTGAGTTTCTCTTATCAAAGTCCATTCCGTGAATTGGGTAAGTCCTTTCGCAATAAGTCGAGCTGTTCGACCTTTTTCCATCAGTGGTGAGCCTTCTTCCTGGGCTCAGCTTATCCTTATGCCCCTGTGTTAATAGGTAAATCAACTAAAGACTATAATGGCTTTCATTTAAGCGATCTCTCTCATTTATTATTTCTTTCCATTTCTCCACTTGAGTTCTTTCCAGTGCTTGCCAACAGTTTGAGTGGGGTTTTCACTTTGCTCAGTGGGATACTTGCCTTTGACTCTTGTCTAGGCATTATGAGTCCCACTTATTAGTCTGGTCTTTTCTCCCACTCGGAATAACGCTTCTTATCATAGCATCATTTCTATTGGGAATAATCCTCCCACTTAGAACAATACTTCTTATCGGAGCATCGTCTCTGTTGGGAACAACAGCAATGCTAGAACCTTTACCTATAACTTTCCTATTACAACCTCTTGGTCTCGAGGTTTTACTTCCGAGATGCATTCTTTGATCACTAGGATCTGGAACCAAGTATGGTTGGATTACTCCCACTGAGAACAATGGGTAATATAGGTAGTTTTGTCATTCTTGATTCAACAATTGACTATCATGTTCGACTTGATTCGTCCCAACAACAATAGTGATTACTTGTGGTAGGGTTTATTCTTCCCACTGGATTTACTATGAAATGTCCCCATTCTCATTTACCATGTCATTCACTTGAGTTGCTGGTTCAAATCTCTCCCACTCGAATTAAGTGGGACCTGATTGTCATTGTTATTCTGCACGTTTTGATCATGACTTCGTTGATTAAAACTGTTCATGCATTTGGAAAATTCGTACTCTTCGTGATGTAACGTCTCATGTTCGACCTCGACACCATTTAATAATCAAGCTGTAAATAGGTATTTTCTACGAGTAATCGACGCACTCTTATCCTAAATACGTGTTCATTGCGTAAATTAATGTCGCATAGTGATATGATTTAACTCATTATTACTTTTCAGTTATAATGGCGACGTACCTTGCCGATATTAATGGAACACATTTTTACGTTTATGTGAATCATCTTTATCATCCCAAAGGGAACCTTTGATAGGATGACTTCAACATTATACAAACTGTGCTTCTTGAAGTGCGTCTTTTAACTTGAATGCCTAGCCTGACTTTTCGTTCAAGGCTTATTGAAGGAAAATCGTTTAACCGACTTCTTCCTTCTTCGTTTGCTAACTTATCTCAGAGATTTTATCCCATCTCTGAACTGAGAGTTTTTAGGTTTTCACCTTGTGCGTTAGCTGATACTTTTACAAGGTCGTGGCAGCCTCCGAAGTCTCGACCGATGTAAATGTTATCAATAAGTTGTTTCCGAAGGAATGCAAACGAAAATTCAGCACATCACTATTCAAACACTTCATTAGTAATTTCATTTTATGAAAACGATGTGTTCCGTCTACCAAGGTCCACTTGCGCAAGGCGCAATTTACCCTGGGGTTTAAACCCTTGGTTAAATCGTTTCATTCCTGAATTTAATTCAATTTAATCCAATCGGTCTCAAACATGATCATCATTGCAGTTTATTTCATTCAATGGAGTGATAATAATAAAATAAGATTTATAACCAATGCGTCAAACAGCTAATTAAGAGGATCGAATAGCTTGAGGAATGATAATCAATACTATGACTGAGCATTTGTCATATGCTCATAAAATGTTTCCTTTATTTCAAGGAACATCATGTATTTTATTCTGAAAATCAAGAAGAGGTTCATTAGCAAAGCAAATAAAGATAAAGTCTTTCATTCAATCTTCATATCTTCGAGGCAAGTTCCTCAGGTTTGTGCTTGTTCTCCTTCTCGGTTCTGTAATCAATAAAGATAAATTGAATTACTCTCGAGTAAGATGAGTCCTAGAAGAAATTATGAGGTTATCATTATTCTTCAGCACATACCTTGGGAGGGTTTGTGCAGGCATTAGCAAGGTGTCCTTTCACGCCACACCTGAAACACGTTCGAGTTTCCTCTTTACGTGTCTGTTTTGCCTGCCTTTTCTTGCCTCCGAATTGCTTTCGCTTGAACTTCTTCTGAGGTTTTGGAGCTAAAGGTTTATTAGCCTTAAAATGAAGTCCTTTGCCTTTATTCTTGCGCTTACCCTTTAGCTCAGCTGGGTTCGAGGATGCAAGATGCATTTCTGCTCTTGGATTTTCAGCATTGAGGCGATCCTCTTCCAGCTCGAGATGAACTCACAATTTCTTGAGGTCATCGAGTTGAGTGGCATGGGTAAGGTGTATTTTCATGCTATTCCAAGAGTCAGGAAAATATTGAATTACGCATTGGACCTTTTATTCATCGGTCAGGATTTCTCCTGCCTCCTTGAGTTTAGTATGTTGAGTTATGGATCCTGATTATCGCCGTTTGATGAGTTATGGATCAGGATTTCTCCGACACGGCCCGGTAGGGTTTATGAGTTCCTTTTCTCTGTAGCTATATATATCATTGTATTCTCCGAAATTGTAAGTGGGACTATCTAATAACATGCCAGCCGCCAGACTTGTGGACGTAGGTCGATTTTGACCGAACCACGTTAAATCCTGTGTGTTCTTTATTGCTTTCTTCTTAATCGTTTAGTGAGTGTTGAGAGAATCGATCC
Organism: Clarkia xantiana subsp. parviflora; assembly: GCA_036873135.1. NCBI lineage: Eukaryota > Viridiplantae > Streptophyta > Magnoliopsida > Myrtales > Onagraceae > Clarkia > Clarkia xantiana. The sequence continues at coordinate 22,718,947 of JAPTYO010000002.1, read as the reverse complement.
TAACAACTGGTATCAGAGCTAAGGAGATTCAACACGATCGCTGAAGATGGAGATGTCGAAGGCGGGAATAGAGAAGTTCGATGGAAACGATTTCGGTTTCTGGAAAATGCAGATTGAAGATTATCTGTACCAGAAGGACCTGTACGAGCCTTTGTCTGGGGAGAAGCCGGAATCCATGACGGAGCAGCAGTGGAAGCTCAAGGATCGACAAGCCCTGGGGCTGATCCGATTGTGTCTGTCCAGGAACGTTGCATTCAACATCGTCAAGGAAACATCGACAGCAGGCGTGTTAAAAGCGTTGGCAAACATGTACGAGAAACCATCGGCGATGAACAAGGTATATCTGATGCGTAGATTGTTCAATTTACAGATGGTTGAAGGTGGTTCTGTTGCTGAACATATTAATGCCTTTAATATGATTGTGTCGCAATTGAGCTCTGTTGAGATTAATTTTGAGGATGAGGTTAAAGCTTTGATTTTGCTGTCATCTCTGCCCGAGTCGTGGGATACTATTGTTTCCGCAATTAGTAGTTCCCGTGGTTCTGAGAAGCTGAAGTTTGATGAAATCCGAGATGTTGTTCTTAGCGAAAGTATTCGCAAAAGAGAAATTGGTGAGTCATCATCAGGAAATGCTCTTAGTGCTGACAGAAAGGGGAGGAGTAAATCAAAGGGTCCAAATCAGCATGGACTCTCAAAATCAAGAAACAGAGGAAAGTCTCCGGGTAAACCACAAGGATCATGTTGGAACTGTGGTGGAAAAGGTCATTTTCGATCTGATTGTACAAAGCCAAAGAAGCAGAATCACAAATCCGGCATTGATAGTGATTCTGTTAACTCAGCAGAAGACATTGGGGATGCTCTAATCCTTAGTGTGAACAGTTCACTTGAATCTTGGATTTTAGATTCTGGAGCATCATTTCATTCGTCTCCAAGCAAGGAGTTGTTCCAAAATTTCAAGTCTGGAAAGTTTGGAAAGGTGTATCTTGCTGACAACAAAGCATTGGAGATTGAAGGAAAGGGGAATGTCTGCATTCACACTCCAGCAGGAAATTAGTGGACATTGGAAGATGTCAGATATATTCCCGGTCTCAAGAAGAATATGATCTCGGTAGGTCAGTTGGATAGCACAGGATATGCAGCAGAGTTTGGGAAAGGTTCATGGAAGATTAAGAAGGGTGCTATGGTTGTAGCACGGGGCCTCAAATCTGGAACCTTATACACCACTGAATGGTGTATAAATACAGCTGCTGTTCAGGAAAGTTCATCCAGTTCATGTCTGTGGCATAGCAGACTTGGACACATGATTGTTAAAGGAATGAAGATGCTGGTGGAGAAAGGAGTTTTAGAGGGTCTGAAACATGTTGACATGGGACTCTGTGAAAGTTGTGTTATGGGGAAGCAGAAACGAGTTAGTTTCACGAAGACCCCAAGGGAGCCAAAGAAGGAACGATTGGAATTGGTACATACAGATGTTTGGGGACCAGCTCCAGTTTCATCACTTGGCGGATCCAGGTTCTATGTTACCTTCATTGATGATTTCAGTAGAAAGGTATGGGTCTATTACTTGAAGCGTAAGTCAGATGTGTTTGCTACCTTTAAGAAGTGGAAAGCTGAAGTTGAGAATCAGACTGAGTTGAAGATCAAGTGTCTGAGGTCTGACAACGGAGGAGAGTATGAAAAGTCAGAGTTCGTAGCATTCTGTGCAGCTGAGGGAATCAGACTGATGAGGACAGTTCCTGGCAAGGCAAGACAGAATGGCGTCGCTGAGAGGATGAACAGGACATTGAATGAGCGTGCACGGAGCATGAGAATCCATTGTGGACTGCCCAAGATGTTTTGGGAAGATGCTGTTAACACAGCTGCTTACTTGATCAATAGGGGACCTTCAGTTCCCTTGGGGTTCAAGATTCCTGAAGAGGTATGGACGGGAAAAGAACTCAGGTATTCTCACCTGAGAACTTTTGGGTGCACAGCTTATGTTCATGTTGATCCAGAGAAGAGAGACAAGCTTGATGCGAAGGCAGTGAAGTGCTACTTCATAGGTTATGGTTCCGACAAGTTTGGTTACAGGTTATGGGATGAGAAGAACAGAAAGATCCTGAGACACTGTGATGTGACCTTTGATGAAGACGTCTTGTACAAAGACAAAGATCAGAAGGTCTTAGGGACTCCAGAGCAAGTGGGAGTTGAGGTTGAGTTGGAGACAGGAGAAACTCAAGCAACTCCAGACACTGACGATGAAGAACCGGAGGATGAGCAAGAGACAGATCCAGAAGTGGATCCAGTAACACCTGAGCAGGTGTTGAGGAGATCATCCAGGACCATCAGGCCACCAGACAGGTATTCACCCTCGTTACATTACCTGTTGTTGACTGATGAAGGGGAGCCCGAGTCCTTTGAAGAGGCTCTACAAATGGATGATTCCATCAAGTTGGAGCAAACTATGGATGACGAAATGAGCTCACTTGAGAAGAACAACACATGGGTGTTGACATAGTTGCCTGCTGGGAAGAGAGCTTTATTGAACGAGTGGGTGTTCAGAGTAAAGACTGAAGCAAATGGCAAGAAAATGTTCAAGGCAAGGTTAGTGGTAAAAGGTTACTTACAAAGGAAAGACACTGATTATGCTGAAATATTTTCTCCTGTTGTAAAGCTAACCTCTATTCGGATGTTACTGAGTATTGTTGCATCAGAGAACTTGCACCTTGAACAGATGGATGTGAAAACAGCGTTTTTACATGGAGATCTTGATAAGGAGATATATATGCATCAACCAGAAGGATTTGTCGTTCCAGGCAAGGAACACATGGTATGTAAGCTCAGCAGGAGCTTATACGGGTTGAAGCAAGCACCTAGGCAGTGGTACAAGAAGTTTGACTCCTTCATGCGCAAGAGCGGGTTCCATAGGAGTGAAAAGGATAACTGTTGTTACTTTAAGAAGTATACTGATTCCTTTGTTTTCTTGCTCTTGTATGTGGATGATATGTTGATTGCAGGAGCAAACATGAGGGATATTGTTGATCTGAAGGCAAGTTTGTCTTCAGAATTTGAGATGAAGGATTTAGGTGCAGCAAAGCAAATTCTTGGGATGAGGATTTCTCGAGACAGGACAGCAGGCACCCTAAATCTATCCCAAGAAAGGTACATTGAGAAGGTGCTGAACAGGTTCAGGGTGAGTGACGCTAAACCCAAGACTACTCCACTGGCTAATCACAAGAAACTGTCAAAGGAGCAATCACCCAAGACAGAGGAGGAGCGAGAGCAGATGGCACTTGTTCCATATGCATCTGCAATTGGGAGCTTGATGTATGCTATGGTCTGCACAAGACCTGACATAGCACATGCAGTGGGGGTTGTTAGTAGATTCATGTCCAATCCGGGGAAAGAGCACTGGGAAGCCGTGAAGTTGCTTCTGAGATACTTGAGAGGTACGTCCAAGACATCACTCTGCTATGGCAATGGCAAGGTGATACTGCAGGGTTTTGTGGATGCTGATCTCAGTGGAGATGTGGACTCTAGCCAGAGTACATCTGGGTACATCTACACCATAGGAGGGACTGCAGTGAGTTTGATGTCCAAGCTTCAGAAATGTGTTGCCCTTTCATCTTGTGAAGCTGAATATGTTGCTATTGCTGAAGCTGGGAAGGAGATGATATGGCTGACAGATTATCTAGAAGATTTGGGCTTGAAGCAGCGAGAGAAGATTCTCTACACAGATAGTCAGAGTGCCATACAGTTGGTGAAGAACCCTGTCCATCATTCGAGGACAAACACATCCGGAGAAGATATCATTTCACTCGGAAGGCAGTGGAAGAAGGGGAGATGTGTTTGGAGAAGATTGAGGGTGCGAAAATCCAGCAGACATGTTGACAAAATGTGTCGATGTTGGGAAACTGAGGTTGTGCAAAACCTCAGTTGGTCTTCTGTAGTTGTTTCAGAAGACGGGCGGCTGGCGAGGCAGAGATGTTGATGGGAGACTCTTTTGGAGAATGAAGATTTACTTGGAAGATTAAATCAGTATCCAAGTGGGAGAATTGTTGAGTTATGGATCCTGATTATCACCGTTTGACCTCGGCGCTGAGGTCAACGGGGGGTTTGAGGGGGGCGGTAGCCCCCCTACCGAAGGTTGGGGTTCGGGGCGACACGGTCCAGTAGGGTTTATGAGTTTCTTTTCTCTGTAGCTATATATATCATTGTATTCTCCGAAATTGTAAGTGGGACTATCTAATAACACGCCAGCCGCCAGACTTGTGGACGTAGGGCGATTTTGACCGAACCACGTTAAATCCTGTGTGTTCTTTATTGCTTTCTTCTTAATCGTTTAGTGAGTGTTGAGAGAATCAATCCTAACATAGTAAGCATATTAGACATATGTCTTATATGCTCCTTCATTGTGTGCTTGGGATTCATCTTGTATGAGTCTAAAGTGATGTTTAACGATCGCTTTTGAGTTGTGCTGTAAACACCAAACCCTGCCTTAAGACCGTTCCAAAAGTCCATGGCAAACTCATAGTGATCATATCCATAGAGTATGTCATCCTCAAGCAGTGACAATAAAGCAGAACGAATTTCCTGGTCCTTTGCATCCCATTTATCATGGAATTTCTTCAGTTCGTCCGTGAGGTCTCCCTACGGTCTGACTTTCTTTGTAGTCAGATGCTCCAAACCTCTCATTTCTGTGATTACCATCCTTGCGCGCTTATTCCAGATCTTATAATTGTTGTTGTTCAACCTCACCCCCTTATTCATTTGTGAGATGACACTGCTTATCGCAACCATGACTAACACATCGATGATTACGCAATAATCAGGGAGACAATAACATTTTGAGAAAGAATTGCATACATCAAATACCTATTAAGATGGAATCCGATAGATAATGATTCCTCAGTCATCTAAACCAACCGACCACCAGTAAACCAATGGAAGATGGTTGTGAAAGAGTTCACACTATCTCCGTTTTCTATCTAATAGACTAGTCTCTTAAAACGGTTTTAATCGCAAATTACCGGAACGGGAATTTTAAAATAAGCATACCCAATCTTGGCTTTCCCAATGCCCTTTTTTTTTTTGGAAAATCATTCCGATGAATTCACTCAGGCATACATAATTCTACTACCCATGTAAATTATCATATGCTAGTAACATTCATCATACCACACACACATGCTTACATCATGCGTCTAATGTTCCGAGGAACTCATGCTTGCATTCATAATTCTACTTACAAGTAAATTATCAAACGTAACTTCATCCTCAACATTCTAGCATACGTGTCACACATGTAACATTCACATCAGTCATACATATTTGGCGACTGGTTTTCGGTTTTAAAATAATTTTAAACATTAGGGGCTGATTTGTATTCATGCTTATATTCATTTACGCAAGCTTCTAGACATGAATCCTAGGCATTTACAACCATCACATCATGTCTATCCTAGTGCGCATTCCATATATTTAACCAGGGCTCCACCCACAACATGCAATATCCAGCTAGCTTGACTTAGTCAAGACAACAGTCTAATTAAGCATAAATATAGATTGAATAATAAACAATTGCAATTCAACCCTCTAATTAATCCAGTCCCAAAAACATGTATCTCTGAGATCCATCCCCATAATCGAAACAAGGCATAAAGGTTAGTAACCCTCTGAGCACTGTGTAGTCCATTTCGAGGTTAAAAAACATTTGAATTTTAAAACTTGACCTACCTATTTTAATTGACTTGAATTCGGTTTAGAAAACATTGTTCGATTCAGTCAATTTCAGTCCATTTTTGTCCGGTTCAGTTCAGAAAATCTGGTTCGGTCCGGAAAATCCGGTTCGGTTCGATCCGGCAAAATTCGGTTTGGTCCGGTTTTAATTTTAAAATATGGTCCGGTCCGAACCGGTCCAATAAAATAGGCTTCGGTTCAGTTCAACACTCAAAACCGGTTGGGTTAGATCCACTTAATTACCTCGGTCCGACCCGACCCGTATAGGTCGAACCGATTGAGAAAACCCGGTTCGGTTTTATTTCGTCCCGGTTTAACATATTGGACCGGCCCAATAATTAAAATTTTAAAGGTTTGGCGAAATGTTTACTTGTGGCCCAAGTAGGGTTTTAAAGTCCAAAAATATTTAACTTAGCCACCAAGTAACATTAATTCTATAAAATAATTTACAATATTAAAATATACACATATATATTTCGGCCCAAATTACTAACATATATATATTTATTGCTAAGATTAAATCATTATACAATATATATATATATATAAATTCGGTTTCTATATATATTTATTTATTGTCAATATCTTTAATAAGGAAACAAATAACTGACAATATTTTTTTTCAATCTTTTAGGTAACTAAACTATCAATAATATCTATAACCCTATTTAAATATTTAGATATATTGATAGTGATATATATTTCTATATATTATTGTGTATCTATCCTCATGTCCCTAATTATAGATATATTGTTACCTTAAACAAAATTAAAATATGGTAAACAATATAATTTTAAAATATTGTGCCGAAATTTACCCTTCTTTGTTTAAGAAAATTAAAAAATTTACCTTGTAATTCCAATTAGGGTTCGGCACAAACACAAAAATTAGGAACAAGTGGTCAAATTTTAATAAGATCTACAATCTAATGTTGGATTTTGATAAATATCACCTTTTTCTTGAAGATCATGAACATCAATTTAACCAAGAACTTGAAAATTTCGGACCACCCTTGAATTTTTTTTTTTAAAAAAAAAAGAAATTTTAAATTTCCTATAAAAAAAATCAGTCCGAAAATTTTAAAACTCCAAGAATACCAATTTATCAAAATCATGAACTCCTAACACAGGCGTTGATACCACTGTCGCGATCCTCCGGACGGAACCCGTAGAGATTCTTGTTAGAGAAGCCCTACGTGATGCAGCTCCACAGCAAAGCCTCTGATCGATTCTTGGCACAGGGACAGATCTCTGGAGAGTTTGCTCGAAGGCAATTTGGCAGACCCTTGGTGACTTGTATGGTTCGGCCGAACCCTAGGTGTGCGAGGAGGGTTTTTCTCTCTAAAACTCTCTTGTGATGGAATTATGATTAACCCTAATATTTCCTTAACACCTCTTATTTATAGGAGGAGTAGAGTGGACAAAAGTCCACTTTACCCCACCTTAATAGTTCGGTCGGCCTATGTATTTGGGGAGGCCCAATTTTTGGCTTCCCATGTCAATTGGGATTTGGGTCTGGCCCAATTACCCTAATGTGACATTTACCCAAGTTCATTAGGTAAACTATACATATTATGGGCTACCAATTACGGCGCCCATCACCATATACTTACAGCTAGACCCCAGAATAACCAAGTATGCTGAACCCTAGAATGATCAAGGCAACGTCGGGCCCCAAGTTGTAAGGCAGCAAAATATGGCAACTATAGCTCTCGCGAATGAGGAGATCGATGAACTAATAGCCAAGAAGATCAAGGATTCAAAGGGAAGAACGATGCACAAATTGAAGGACCGAGCCTCACATCCTTTCATACAAGAGCTTATCAATGTAATGGTTCCAACAAATAGACATCACGTCAAATTCCTGACTATGTCGAAAAGAGGGATCCAATACAACATATTCAAAAGCATGAGTCATCGCTTCTAGGAAGGACTGCAATAGAGGAACACTATGCAATGTTGTTCCCCTCAACTCTCACAGGGAACGCCTCATACTGGTTCTTTAGTCTACCCCAGGCATCAATTGCCTTATGGGCAGATCTGAAGGACAAGTTCATCCAGCAATACATGGGAGAGAGACAGCTCCTAAAGGGTGACTCAGCGCTAGACAACGTGAGGCAAGGATATGATGAATCCCTGGCATGCTACTACACAAGATTCAACCAAAATATCTCTGACATAGCAACAGAGCTCTCGGAAGGGGAGATAGTTCGTGCTTTCGTAAGGAATTTGGGACACTAGGGGGTATCGCTGGCGTATAACGTGGCGGTGCTACCAATCAATTCATTGGAGGAGATGGCGGAAAGAGTCAAGGCATATATCGATCTAGAGCAGGCCCGATTAAATCAGAAAAAGGGTTATGAAGGCTCTGCACCTGACAATAACAAACCAGGAAAAGGGAAGCCCCAACAGCAACAACATCCATAGCAGGCATCAAGAAGGCAAGCATGGACACAACAAGGAGGAGCAAGGGAAAACGAGCAGTCAAGACCCCAAGGCATCCGCAACATTGTCTTCCCCCCCCCCCCCCCCCCCCCCCCCCCCCACAACAAGGGAAGCCTCAGTAATCCTGTAGGAGATGAAAAGGCTCAATTTATGGACTCCCCCAACGGAGAAAAGGAAGGGAAGAATGGGAAATAATATGGAACAATGGTGTGAGTACCATGATGCCAACGGACACCACACTGATAACTGCTTCCACCTCCAGCGCGACATAGATAATTTCATCCAGAAAGGATTGCTAAAGGAATTTGTCAAAGACGAAAGAAAGAGAGACAAGAGCCCCCAGCCAATGTACACCGGGAAAGGAAAATGAAAAGAGAAGATGGAGGACTGCCCTCCCCCACCAAACAGAAAAGGAACCATTAATGTGATTCATGGTGGCATGGCGGCAGGGGGGAGACCTCTAATGCAAGAGAAGTGTATTTGCCTAACTAAATGAGATGCCTCCATTCGGAAAACGCCAAAGGCTGATTGAAAACATGAAGATAACCTTCTCGGATGAAGACTTGAAGTATGTGGTATATCCGCACGATGACGCCTTGGTGATTACAATGGACATTGCTAGCTACAAAGTAAAGAGAATATTAGTGGACGAGGGAAGTTCCACAGATATTCTTCATACTGATGTGGTGAAAGCAATCGGGAAGACAGAGCGTGACCTCAAACCCGTAAATTTCGCTCTAGTAAGCTTTTCTGGAGCAACCATATTTCCTGTCGGGATAATACACATCAATGACCTTCGGGGAAGGTTGGACTCAAGTCCAATTGAAAATAACATTCGTGGTGGTAAAAGAGCTAGGGGCATATAATGGGATACTGGGTCGCACCACCATTAACCCAAACCGCATAGTTCCTTCCATCGTCCATCAAAAGATGAAATTCCCAACACCAAATGGCATATGAGAGGTACTGGGGGACCAAAAAAATGCTACATAAATGCCATGAGGAGAAGGACACATCAAGGGTTATCCATAGCCTTTGTGGAAGCGTCTAGGGGAAATCTGAATGGAGAAGCTATGCAAGGATGGAAGAAAATGCTGGGTATGGTGAAGAGGGTGGTTAGCCACCTCTTGAATGCGACAAAGGAGATCTTCAAGAAGAGGAAGAGGCAGGAGCCTCAAGAACAAATTGCTGAATAGGAGGAAAGAAAAGCAAAGGAAGATACGAAAAGAAGGAAGAGAGAAAGAAGGCAGGACCGCGAATGCTTGGATGATATCCAGCAAAAAGGAAACGAGTTGATAAGATGCTACTTTGTAAGGCTAGCAACAGTGGCAACAGAACTCAACATCACCAAGAACGAATTTGTAAGAGCCTTTAGGCACTTGAGGAGAGATGCTAAATAATACTTTGGAGGAGATAGGGGCATTGCCACCATAGCCTCAATAGAAGAGGCTGGAGCAAGCCATGAAAAGAGAAGAAGAAGAGGAAATGACCTACTACTGGCTCAGTGATGGATGAACAGTCCATTTCACACCGCTCAGGACTGAAATTGAAGAGCTCTACAACAGAGTTCTTTATGACCAAATTCCGCCACCTTTGGAATCATCAAGGGCCTTCATAGGAACATAAGTGGAAGGGTGGTGCGAATATCACAAGGCCTGGGGGCATAGAACCAACAAATGCTTAGCCCTTCGGTTGGAGGTTGAAGAAGAAATTCATGTTGGGCGTCTCCAGGAGGAGATAGCAAGAGAAGAGCTGGAGTTTGAATACACCTAGAGTGGAAACCATCTTATATATCTTTATTTCATGTTTTAGAATTAAAGTACTTGAAGGAGATCTACGGACTCAATTTAAAATTTCCTTTTGTAAGATTCGGCAGTATGACTAAATGAATCAGGATGCTTTTCAGGACACGCAAGGAAAGAAGGAAAACGCCATCGCTCATAAAAGAGAGTGTGTCAACTACAAACGAAAAAGGGGAAGATCCATATGGACAACCTTTCAAAGTATAAGAGGAAGATCCATAAGGACAACCCTTCCAACCGAAAAGGGGAAGATCCATAAGGACAACTCTCAAATATGAAAGGGAAATATTCATAAGGACAACCCTTACATATGGAAAGTGGAAGATCCAAAAGGACAACCCTTCCAACCGAAAAGGGGAAGATCCATAAGGACAACTCTCAAATATGAAATGGGAAGATCCATAAGGGCAACCTTACATATGGAAAGAGGAATATCCAAAAGGACAACCCTTCCAACCGAAAAGAGGAAGATCCATAAGGACAACTCTCAAAAGAGGAAGATCCATAAGGACAACCCTTACATATGGAAAGAGGAAGATCCATAAGGACAACCCTTCCAACCGAAAAAGGGAAGATCCATAAGGATAAGTCTGAAATATGAAGGGGAAGATCCATAAGGACAACCCTTACATATGGAAAGAGGAAGATCCAAAAGGACAACCCTTCCAACCGAAAAAGGGAAGATCCATAAGGACAACTCTCAAATATGAAAGGGGAAGATCCATAAGGACAACTCTCAAATATGAAAGGGGAAGATCCATAATGACAACCCTTACATATGGAAAGAGGAAGATCCAAAAGGACAACCCTTCCAACCGAAAATGGGAAGATCCATAAGGACAACTCTCAAATATGAAAGGGGAAGATCCATAAGGACAGCCCTTACATATGGAAAGATGAAGATCCAAAAGGACAACCCTTCAAACTGAAAAGGGGAAGATCCATAAGTAGAACCATTCCATCTGATAAAGGGATATAAAACCGACAGGGCCACCCTATAAGAAAAAAGGAAAGGACATAAGCCTTTTAAATCTAAGCAACCCAACCTCCAATAATAGGAACATAAGTCTTGAAAAATATAGGTCATCCTAACAAAACGTCATATTGACAACATAAAGTGTACTAAAAACACACCAAGCCATCCACACATACAAAAGCTTCGAAGAGAAGAGTACGACAACAAAGGAAAGGCAAGCCCGAGTATCTAATTATAAAGAGAAGAGCTCAATTCTTAACAAGGAATTCTCCAAAATAAGTAGGAGAAAAACACAGATAAACAATGATAAAGACATCAACAGGGGGCATCATCTCAACCACCCTTCACAGGGGGGGGGGGGGGGGACCATCCTCTTTGGCAGGAACTTGTGAAGGAGTGGAACCCTTAACACCACGAGAAGAAGCCACAACCTTGGTCTTTGAAGAACGATTGGCAACAACCCACCCGGCAGTAGCCATCGCTCGCTCCGAACACTTAGTAATGCGATCAACACAATCCAAAGCAAACATAGCATACTCTCCAAGCTTGGCAAACATGAAGTTGGGACAGTGAGCATAAATCTTCTCAACTATATTCACACCGAAAGTGTTCATAATGCCCTGACAATGCTTCTCGGCATGGACATAAAACTCCTTGGAGGCTAAGAAATCCCGGACTCCAATAACCTTGCCCTTCTTGACCCCAGTAGCCTTGCCCTCCTCCAACCCCGAAAATCTACCCTCTTCACGAGCATCCCGGACAGCATTCTTCATCCTCAGAGCAGCCACCAAATCATGTTCCGTCTGGCGGGAAAGAACATCATCAAGCTCCTTCTGAACAAGAGTCAGACGGCTGGCCAGAGTAACCTCCGACACCCTGAGCTCCTCAACCTCGCCGCGCAACAGCTCTTCGGTGTTCTTGGGAGTAAACTCAAGTGTCCCCAACATCTGCCGGAACATATCCCTCTCCCGAGTAACGTTCACCAAGTGAGAACCAAGGTTAACTACGGAATATATCCCCTACCAAAAGAAAAGAAAGTCAAGATAAAAAAAGCTCATAAAACAAGGCAAGAGACACTATAAACACTCACGGGAGCAAACTGAGACAAGGCACCCTTCACAAAGTGATGGGCCTCCTCAAGGCTGGATGGAGGAAGAGAGCGGTCTGCCGGGGGAATGATAGAGTTCATCATAGGAATAGCCACCTCTGGTATAGAAAGAGAGGCCGACAGGTCATAGGTCTGACGCTCAGCAGTCTAAAACGGAATTCAAGCATTACCCCTAACATCACCAACGATAGGGCGGACAAGATCCTCGGGAAAGATCAAATACAACTTGATCTTGCCTGGAAAAACAAATGTAAGACACGACAAGGGCATGAGAAATACACATATACAAGAGGGGAACACCATCATATACCTGGCACTGGAGGTCTATCATCGGAGGATGCAATCCTCAGAGGGGAGACGGGGCGAAGAGACTAAGACTCGCTAGCATCATTCGAAACCTCCTTATTCTCCGGTGCAATAGGAGAGTCATCAGCTACGTCCTCAACAGCAACCTCTCTCTCTTTATGGCAAGAGGAGGACCTGGAGGGAGAAAGGAACGAGGTTATCTTCTGAGCCTTAGAGTTAGAGGCTTCCACCTCCAAGATAGACCTCTTCGACTTGATCTTAGCCAAGATCTGCGCGGCAGATATAGAAGGGGACCTCCCTAAAAATCAACAAAATACATGTGAGTACAACATAAGCAAAGTAAGCATAGAAACAAAATAAAGCAGCGCAAATACTATACAGGAGGAAATTCTCACAGCCCCGGAGGACTGTGAAATACTGGCTGGAGGCTCAACCACGGGTAAAGGAATAGGAGAAACAACCGAAGCTTCCCTCTCCGAAGGGACGTCTTCACCAACACCATCGTTCTCCTGAAACCAGGAAGGCCGATATTAAGACCAACCTACAAGGCAAAGCAATAAAATCACAAGTATTAAAAACTCAAAGGTTTGCATACCAAAGGTAAGACGGGGGGCGTCAGTCGGATCCCCGTAGCACATAGCTCCTCCTCCGAGATATTATCCACGGACTCGAAGGAAGTCGTCGTATTACCAATCTATATCAACTTCAGGGCTTGTCTATCGGACGTGGAAAGTTTGGAAAATGTGGGATGCGCATCCGTCAACAGGGGAGTCCAAGGACCAAGAAATACCCCGATCCTCAACGAAGAAGTAGTGTTTCTTCCAGTGGCCACTACCATTTTCGAAGGCAAGGACGAAGCGACGCTTGTTATTCCACTTAGTGTCGCCCAACCCCGAAAACACCTTGTGAGCCAACAAGGGGTGCCGAATCACTAGAGAATAGAACCCTGACTCACCATCGTGCTGGATGCGATAGTAGCATCGAAAAGGACAAAGGGAGTAGGCCCAGAATTGGCGGTGACACAACACTCTAAATCCGGCCAAAGCGCGGATAGCGGAGGGGGAAAGATCAAGAGGGGAAATTCGATAATACTCACAAAGCTTTCGGAGCTATGCACGGTAAGGGAAGGCAACCCTGCCTTAATATATATCACCGTCATCCCGTCCGGAGGCGGGGTAACGGAGCTGCCAGTATAGCGATACGACATGGAAAATGGGTAAGCTGGCCTATCCAAACTAACCAGTCCCGTCGTCTTAACAATTGAGAGAAATACTTTCCTCCTCAACAAATTCTCACAGTAGACCTAAAATAAGAACACCAGGTCACGTAAAAAAGCCAACTCGTCCTCAAGGATTGGCCTCAGCTCGACATCTCAGAAATATAATCGGGGCTCACGTCAGGATGCGGAAACCGCTTTCCCATGAAGAACTCCTCATGGGGGTAGCGGATTATGGGAGCCTTGGAAGCAAGACCACCACGGGGAGCCTTAGAGGAATGAGACTTACTCATTATGGGGGGAAATGATGCGACGCCCTCTATTCCGGGAGTAGCTTCAAAAACACGACTGACAATAGAAAGAAAGAATGACGGCCCGTCAGAAATCACCAATCTCACCTCGAGGTATCATACAAATCCATCAAGACCGACCTACCTAAGGGTACGTCCCAAAGTGCACAAAGATCAAATGCTTACTACGGGGGCAAAAGACACATGCATGGACTATACTACTTGCCAAATTGAGGACTATGATGGAAAAACAACCATGGAAAACACCCCTAAGGGGGAGACAAGCAAAGTCACCTTAACACTACCTAAGGTAGTGAAAGGAAGAACCAAACATCCACAACAAGGGTATATATCAACTACACAAGCAAGAGGTGACCTAAGCAAGGCATTAAGGCACCCAAGCAACAAGCAACCATCAAGTTCCAAAGGGGACAACACTAGTATCAAATACTCACCTCAAAAGTACTCCAACCTCAACAACAAAGACAATCCTCCACTTCCAACCAAAAATGCACAATGAAGCAACTCAAATATCTATGGCAAGGTCCTAGCATTTATATCAATCAATGGAGAACACACAAACAAGGGGCCAAAAGATCAAACCTTGAAGAAATCGGGCCAAAATCACCGAACCGAGCCGGAACTCGGACCGGACCGAGTCAACTCGGTCTACCCCCCCCCCCCCCCCCCCCGGCGAAGGAAGTCCCGCCGGAGAAAAGAGCCACCCCGTCGGAGCCCTGCCACAGCCGCCCGACGCCGCCTCCGGTTCCGTCGCCTCCGTGCCCAGCTTCGCCTGAAGCCGCTGCGTCGCCCGTCGGAATCAGCGCCTTTCCCCTGTTCGGCCGGCCTAGTGCTCAAACCACCAATGCAAGCGCAAATTCCACTCCAAATCAAACCTAAAAGTGCTCCATGATAGGTGTGTGGTGACTTAATTGGGTTATTGGGTGGCAAAATTGAAGAATGGGGTGGAGGAGAAACCTAGGTTGGGAGGAGAAGAAAATGCTCTAGAAAAGATGAAGGAGGAGGGGTGCTCTAGAAAGATGAAGGTTTGGGAAATAATGAAGGGGATCCAAAAGCATGCCTTATAAAGGGTATGCTAGGGATTTTCTCTAAAAAGCTCCAATAAAAAGGAGACATGAACAAAAGGGATACCGTCCAAGTGTTAAGTAAAACGAGACCAAGGCTCGTAATTTTTACCCTCATATAATATTGCCATATAACGTAAATTTGCTTAAACTAATAAAAGCATTTCTCCGTGTATGTATTCAGCTTCTCTAAACAGGGGGCAAGAAAAATCACGGCGCGTCTCGAGCACTCGATAAAGGTCGAGATCGTCACAAAGGTACGCCTTACAACTCGCTTGGGCAATATTCCGCAAAAATAGAGTCAAGAAAGGTTGAACCATTCCTTGACTCGGGGGAAAATGTTGGATATATGCCCAAGCTATTATGAATTGGACCCAGTAAATGGGCCATGATCGATTATAATTCAAAACTTAAAAAACGGACACCCGAGGCCCATAACGTAGGCCCCATAAACACTCCAGTGGTGAAATCCACACGGAAGGCCCCGAGAGACTTCCGTCCCTTGGAGGTAACTCGAGCAAGGCATCTTAGCTCGGGTTACTCGAGCAAGACATCCTAGCTCGGGTTACCCGAGCAAGGGAACCCGCTCGGGTTACCCGAGCGAGAGCTGCCCCTCGGGTGCCCGAGTGAGGCTCTCTCACTCGGGTACACGAGCAAGGCTCCAGGGATACCCATCCGGGTATCCCCCTCCGTCTGAGCGAGTTCCCCTCGCCCGAACCCCTACCCCTGGACGATATTTCATCCGGGGCTCGCCCTTGGAGGCCATTTATCAACACTTAGCCATATCAAGCTTATCTACGGTCGAATCGAGGTCAAACGCGCCTTATTTACGGTCAAGGCCAACTTATATTACGAAACTGCCATAACCGGACTAGGAAATCACTGGAACCGGGGCGGTCCAGTAGGAACTCTATATATAAAGACCTCCTCTCCTCATTTGAAGGTAATCCATCATTTTCTCTCTAAGCTCATTACCTCTATCTAAAGCTTATACTTACTTAAGTATCAGAGTGGGCTTACCGGGACCCTCGGTGCCCATTTGCAGGTAACCAAGGAGAGGAAGCGAGGAAACGGGAAGAAGAAGCCCACGAAGTAGAGATTTGGGAAGGATAAAGCCCAAGAAGAAGGAACTCGAGAAGAAATAGCCCAAGAAGGAGGAGCTCGAGAAGAAGAAGCCCATGAAGGAGACTCGTGTGCAAACACACCCGATCTTGGCTTTCCCAAGGCTCTTTTTAAAACGTTTCGAGGAAATCATGCAAACATATATAATTCTACTTCACTAGTAAATTATCACATGCAGCCACATCCTCAAACAATCATGCATAAAAATGTTCCGAGGAACTCATGCAATCATATATAATTCTACTTCACTAGTAAATTATCATACGCGGCCACATCCTCGAACAACCATGCATACGCATCATGCGTGATCACTCAACATGCATATTTGGCGACTGAATATCAATTAAAACATTTGGGGTGACTTGCAATTCATGTTATAACAGTCATGCGAACTTCTAGACATGTATCCTAGTCAAGATCACTTAGCATAGCATGTCTATCCTAGTGCGCAACTCATTAATTGACAACAGGGCTCCACCCCAACATGTAATATCCAGCTAGCTTGACATAGTCAATACGCAATTCTAACATGAATTCATATCAATATATAACAATTGCAATTCAGCCCACAAAATGATTCAGTCCCATAATCATGCATTTTTCGAGATCCATCCCCATTACCGAAATTAGGCATCATGTACATTAAAGTTACAAACAATTTCGCATTGTGTAGGTCATTTTAAAGTTAAAAACAATTTGGATTTTAAAATTTGATCTGACCTAATATTTTCAGTTGAACCAAACCCGATCCGGTTCAGTCAACCCGGTCTGACCAGTCTGGTCCGCTTGATCCGGTCCTGACCGGTTAGGTTAATTCGATTCGATTTAATTGAACCAGATTGGGATTGACCCATCCCATTTGACCACCTGGTTTGACCCGTCCCATTTAGGTCGAACCGATTGAGAAAATCTGGTTCGGTAGACCCGAACCATTGAAACGTTGGGGACCCGACCTGAACCCGGACCGGTTCGGTCCCCACGGGTTACCCAGGTCGGTTGGCCCGACCCGGTTGTGCAATTGGACCCGGCCCATTAATCTTATAGGGTTCGGTCGAAATTATTACTTGTGTAGGGTTTTAAAATCCACCAAAAATTTAACTTAGCCACCAAGTAACAATAAATACAATAGACATATTTTTCAATATTTGCACAATATATATATGTATTTTCAGTAGCCATTATAAAAATAGTATATATATATATATATATATATATATATATATATATATATATATATATATATATATATACTTAATTGTCAAGATTCTATTTTAGGGATAAAATATATCAACGATATATTTTCTCAATCTTTAGGAAATAAAATAATACCCAATATATCTACATCCCTAAAATCATGCATAGAATATATCGGTAATTAATATCACATTATTTTATTCATAAATCCTAGGGCCGGCCGAAACTTAGGTATCTTAGCGCCGAATAAATAAAAAATGTACCATATGTAGTTTGGCTGAAACATGATTCTAGGGTTGGTGATCAAATTTTCTAGATCAAATTTTACCTTAATCACAAATTCATAGTTTAATTTTGATAAAAATCATGTCTTAGTATGAACGTCCAAGAACACCAATTTTACTAAAAACATGAAATCAGATTTACCAAAAATCACGAACACCAATTTTATAAAAAATTATGAACTCCCTACACAGGCTCTGATAGCACTGTTGAAATTAAGGGATAGTTACTACATATTAAAACACGCGTACATGTCAGGTAACTAATTACGCAGCGGAAATGGGCAGATACCAGTTTATCTTCCGTAGCCCAATAATAATCGTCATAGAGGGAGTTCTCGATCTGCCGGTCGGGTCCTGTAAGAACTCTTGTTAAGGAGCAATCTTCAGGCAATTGTCTCCACAGCAAAGCCTCTATTCGGTGACAGGACAGGTCTCTAGGGTAAATTGTTGACACAATTTTGGCACCTCCTTAAGTCTTGAAACCTTCGGCCGAACCTCCTAAGAATATAGGGAGATGGATTTCTTGTCTAGTCAATTAAAGGGGAGAGAGTGATCAACCCTAATAAATCCTCTAACACCTCCTATTTATAAGAGGATGTGATCAAAACCAACCATAGGGTTTACCTTAGTTTGGCCGAATATCACATGAATTGGTTTTGGCCCATTTTGGTGTAAGCATATGGTAATGGGCGCCATAATTGGTAGCCCATAATATGTATAGTTTACTTAATGAACTTTGGTAAACGTCAGATTAGAGTAATTAGGCTAGACCCAATTCCCAATTGACATGGGAGACCCAAAATTGGGCCTCCCCAAATACATAGGCCGGCTGAAACCCTAGGTGCGGTAAAGTGGACATTTGTCCACTTTACTCCTCCTATAAATAAGAGGTGTTAGGGGATTTTAGGGTTAATCACAATTCTCTCATTAAAGTGTTTTAAAGAGAAAAACCCTTCCCCATAAACCCTAGTTCGGCCGAACCATATCCCTCACCAAGGGTGTGCCAAATTGCCTTCGAGCAAACTCTCCAGAGATCTATCCCCGCGCCAAGAATCGGTCAGATGCTTTGTTGTGGAGCTTGCACCAAGTAGGGCTTCTCTAACAAGAACCTCTACGGGTCCCGACCGGAGGATCGTGAACTCCCTCCTGAGAAGATCTTGGGTCTACGGATCACCTTGAAGGTATGTATGAAACTTCCGTTGCGTAATTCCAATTATTAACATGTACATTTTTAAGTATCCGTAGTGATTACTCCCCGTAATCTAACAGTGGTATCAGAGCCTGTGTTAGGAATTCATGATTTTGATAAATTGATGTTCTTGGAAGTATTGAATTTTCGGAACGAAATTTTAAAGGAAGGATTTTAAAATTTTCGAATTTTTTATATATAGGGTGGTACGAAATTTTCACTATGTTCTTGGTAAAATTGATGTTCATGATCTTCAAGAAAAGTGTAATATTTATCAAAATCAAACATTGTATTGTAGATCTTATTAAAATTTGATATTGAAATTTGACCACTTGTTCTCAAATATGTGTTTGTGCCGAAAATTTTAATTAAATTACAAGGTAAAATTTTTAATTTCTTGGTCAACAAGTAAGAAATTTCGGCACAAAGTTTTTAAATTATATTGTTTACCATACTTTAATTTTAATTAAGGTAACAATATATCTATAATTGGGAACATAAGGATATATTCACATAAATATATAGAAATATATATCACTATCAATATATCTAAATATATAATAGAGTTAAAGATATTATTGATAGATTTTATTGCCTAAAAGATTGAGAAAATATATTGCCAGTATATTTGTTACCCTATTTAAGATATTGACAATATATATATATTATATTGTAGCCGAAATTTTACATATATATATATTGTTGATTGATTTAATATTAAAGATAAAATCTTGACAATAAATATATATTTCTTGATTTGGCCGAAATTTATATATATATATATATATATATATTTAATATTGGAAATTATTTTTAAATAATTAATGTTACTTGGTGGCTAAGTTAGATTTTTTTGGACTTTAAAACCATACTTGGGCCACAAGTAAACATTTCGGCCTGACCTTTTGAAATTTTTAATTATTGGGCCAGTCCAATATATTAAACCGGGACGGAATTAAATCGAACCGGGTTTTCTTAATCGGTTCGACCTAATCGGGTCGGGTCGAATCGGGGTAATTAAGTGGATCTAACCGAACCGGTTTTGTGTGTTGAACCGAACCAAACCCTGTTTTATTGAACCGGTTCGGACTGAACCAGATTTTAAATTTAAAACCGAACCGAACCGGATTTACCGGACCGAATCGGATTTGTCGGACCGGGCCAAACTGGATTTTCTGAACCGAACCGGACCAAAACTGAACTGAAATTGACTAAACCGAAATGATTTTCAAAACTGAATTCAAGTCAATTAAATAAAATAGGGTGGTCAAATTTTAAAATCCAAATGTTTTTGAACCTCTAAATGGACAACACAGTGCTCAAATAGTTGCTAACCTTTACGCCTTGTTTCGATTATGGGGTTGGATCTATTAGATACATGTTTTTGGGACTGGATTAATTAGAGGGCTGAATTACAATTGTTTATTATTCAATATATATTAATGCATGATTAGAAATGTTGTCTTGACTTAGTCAAGCTAGCTAGATATTGCATGTTGTGGGCGGAGCCCTGGTTAAATATATGGAATGCGCACTAGGATAGACATGTTGTGATGGTTGGAAATGCCTAGGATTCATGTCTAGAATGTTGCGTAATTGAATATAAGCATGAATTTCAAATCAGTCACTAATGTTTAAAATTATTTTAAAACTGAAAACCAGTCGCCAAATATGTATGATTGTTGTGGAATTTTTCATGTTTGACACGTATGCTAGAATGTTGAGGATGTAGTTGCATTTGATAATTTACTTGTAAGTAGAATTATATATGCAAGTATGAGTTCCTCGGAACATTAGACGCATGACGCGTAAGCATGGGTGTGATTTGTTTGATGAATGTTACTTGTGTATGATAATTTACATGGTTAGTAGAATTGTATATGCATGAGTAAATTCATCATAATATTCAAAATACAAAGGGCCTTGGGAAAGCCAAGATCAGGTATGCTTGTTTTAAAATTCTCATTCCGGTAATTTGCGATTAAAATCGTTTTAAAAGACTGATCTATTGGATTGAAAATGGCGGTAATGTGAACTCTTTCACAACCATCTTCCATTGGTTTACTGGTGGTCGGTTGGTCTAGGAATCATTATTTGTCGGATTCAATCTTAATAGATATCTGATGTATGCAATTCTTTCTCAAAATGTTATTGTCTACCTAATATTTGCATGATTATCAAAGTGTTAGTTTTGATGGCTGGATCGGTTCCCTTCTACAAGCCTCGCAATCTGGATGGTATGGATTATGATGCGTGGAGTGAATATGTAAGAGAACTCCTTGTCGCTGAAAATATACATAAGTGTATTGACGTGAACAAAGGGAGAACATTGGTGAATGAAAAAGGCGTCCTTACATACCTAACAAGTTAAGGAGCTTTATGGATCGGAGAGCTTGCGAGGTGATACTGGCAACCTTAGACAGAGAGGTTGCGAAGGACTTCAAACTCAACCTTAGTGCTCTTCAACTTTGGTGCGTCATTAGACTTCGCTTCTGTGGACGTAAAGCAGCCGAAGCCAGAAGAGTGCTATTTGAGTATGTTGCCCTTATTTCTCAAGATGCAAGTGTAATACCCACATCAGATCTCACGAACGAGAGATCAAATTGGAGAAAGATATTCAGTATTGCGCAAAGGTACCATCTATCATGGTTGGCTGACGACAACGGACTTGGCTACTTGATTGAATCAATCAAATTCATCACAGCCCTGTTTGTAGATAGCAAACAAGATCAACCATAGGGTCCCTCTGCGCTTCACCACAAGAGATCAAGGGAAGTTGCAGAGGAATCGGGATCATCTTATTGGTCCTCAATCGATCATCCGGTTTGATGAACGCCAGTGATAAAAGTACATTAAACTGTCTCGTTTAAATTATTCTAAATGCTCTACCTTATATTTTAAAAGCTTCGTGGATGATCTAGATTTTGCCATTGTGGTTATTTTTCATACTGTTCAATTTTATGTTTGAATTTTGGTTATTGATATTTCGGAATTTTTGAATAAAGTAGTTACCTTTCGATTTGAAATGATTTCTACTTATCAATATTAATCGACTCGGCTAGAAACGAGATCGATCCGAAAAGTGAGAAAACCGAAACAATAAGGCTATTGAACATAGCCAAATCAAACAACTCCATGCATTTTAATCATACATTTGAGTAACATCAATATGCCATTAAATCCATTGATTGCGTCGTTCTAAGAATTAACCGATTAAAACTCTTTCTTTATTATTATTACTCCATTGAATAAACTGTAATGATAATCATATGCGAAACCGATAAGATTAAATTATATTCAGAAATGAAACGATTTGACCGAAGGTTAAACTAGGGTAAGTTACGCCTCGCGCAAGTGGACCTTGAAAGAGGAACACATCGTTTCAAAGTATGAGTTTAATACATAAGCGTTTAAAATGATGATGTGCTGAGTTTTCGTTTGCATTCCTTCGGAAATAACTTATTGATAACATTTACATGGTAGGAAGTAGGCTTCGAAAGCTACTACGACCTTGTAAAAGGATCGACTGACGCATAAGGTGAAAACCTGAAATGCTCAGTTCATGGATGGGATAAAATCTCTTAAATAAGTTAGCAAACGAAGAAGGAAGAAGTCGGTTACACGATTTTTCTTCCGTACGCCTTGAACGATAAGTCAGGCTAAGCATTCAAATCAAATGACACACTTCTATAAGCATAGTTTGTAAACATAAATGTTGTAGTCATTTCGTCACACGTTCCCCTATGGGATGATGAGAAAATGATTCACATTAATGTAAAACTATGTTCCATTGTAATCGGTAAGACACGCCGCCATAAAAGCTGGAGAATGATAATGAGCTACTCATATCATCATGCGGCATTAATTTGCGAATTAAACACGTAGTTAGGACAAGAGTATGTTACTACTCTTTGAAAATACACGTTTACAGCTTAAAGCAGGGTATCGTGGTCGAACATATGACATTACATACTTGAGGACGAATTTTTCGATGCATTGAAAGTTCAGAATAATGAGTCTTGATCAGACAGAAGAGGATATTACTGATATCAGGTCCCACTTAATTCGAGTGGGAGAGATTTGAACCAGCAACTCAGGTGAATGACATGGTAAATGATAATGGAAACATTCTCATAATAAATCCAGTGGGAGGTCTAAACACCTACCATAAGTATTCACTGTTGTTGTTTGGACGAATCAAGTAGAACCTGATTATCGTAATGCTAAACCAAGGATACCACAACCACCTATACTACCCATTGTTCCCAGTGGGAGTGACCCAAAAAACTTGGTTCCGGATCCTAGTGATCAAGGAATTCATCTTGGAAGTAAAATTCTAAGACCAAGAAGTCGTACAAGGAAAGTTGTCGATTATGGTTAAAGCACTCCTCTTGTACCCAATAGAAGTGATGCTTCGATGAGAAGCATCATCTCGAGTGGGAGAATTGATCCCAATTGGTAGAAATGCTCCGATAAGAGGCATTATTCCGAGTGGGAGAGACATTATGACTCAAAGACGGGATAATCAAGCCTAGACGAAAGTCAAAGGCATCGAACTTCTCCAAAGAAGTATCCCATCTAAAATAGTGATAAAACTCACTCTATCGACAGTCGACATGCATTAGAAAGACCTCAAGTAGAGAAATGGAAGAAAATAATAAATGAGAGAGATCGCCTGAATGAAAGCCATTAAAGTCAATAATTGATTTGCCTGCTAACCACAGGGACATAAGGATAAGGTGAGTCTTGAAAGAAGGCTCACCACTGATGGAAAAGGTCGCGCTATACACAGCTCGACTCGTTGCGAAAGGCTGTACCCAACTTCACGGAGTGGACTTTGACGAAACATACTCAACACCTGTGCGTAAAACCACGGTGCAGGGCCATTCATGGTCCTGGTTGCAGGTTTCGATTACGAACCTCACCAAATGAGTCTAAAGACCACATTCCTCCTCGGAAACCTGGAAGAAGAGATCTAGATGGAGCAACCAGAGGGTTTTATTACTCCTGGTAACGAACGTAAAAGTTTGCAAACTCCATAGGTCCATCTACGGTCTTGAACAGTCGTCTCGGCAATGGTACTGCAAATTCCACGAGGAAATCGTAGGAAACATATTTGTGAATTTTCATGAGGATCTTGCGTGTATTATAAGACCTGAGTATGTCATCTTAACCTTACGCGTGGATGACATACTTATTGTTGTAAACGACGTGAGATTAATGAATAAGTCAAAGTCCTGGTTGGCATCTGTAGTTGAGATGAAAGACATGGGAGAGGCCACGTACATCTTGGGCATTAAAATTGCTAGAGATCGGGCTACCCGGAAATTCTGTATGTCTCAAGAAGCCTATATCAACAAGTTATTGAAAAGGATTCAGATTACATGATGCCAAAATCCGTGGAAACGCCAATGTTGTTTGGTTGCGCACTGTCAGAACATGACGGCCCCCAAGAACCTGGCAGAGCGTGAATAGATAAAGGGTGCATGATGTTTTAGCATGGTCGGTAGTTTGTTCTACGCCATGTAACGCACCCGTCCGGATATCTGTTACACCGTAGGCCTAGTAGCACGTTTCCTATCGGATCCTGGTCATCAACGTTTAAAGACTATAAAATGAGGAACTCGTTATCCGAAAAGGTACTGCCCACTACGAACTGTGCTATGAGGGCAGGAAGTTAGAATTGACCGATTACATTGACGCCGACCGTGGTGGAAATCCAGATGATCGTAAGTCCACCATAGGAGGAGCAAACCTCCTTGCTAATGCCGCCATTTCATGGATGAGCAAGAAGCAAACCTAAGTCGCGCTGTCCATAATGGAGTCGTAATTCGTAGCTCTCTCTTAGGAAGCACAGAAAACGGTCTGGCTCAAAAGGCTTCTAGCTGCACTGCTTGATGGTGATGTTGAGAATAAACCTATGAAGGTCTTCTCTGACAGTCAAGCAGCCATTGCGGCAGTTGAGAATCTGAAGTACCGTAGTAGGACCAAACACGTTGATGAGAAATAATTTCATGCTAAATTTCAATAGTAGTAGAAAATATAATCACTATGGAATACTTATCCACCAATAACTTGGTAACGGACCCATTAACTAAACCACTACGCAGGGACATATTCGAAAATCATGTAAAACTGCTTGGATTGTGTAGGGTCTAGAAATGGAATGTATCTGTGATAGAATTTTGATATTAGAAAGTTACATTTTGTAAGCGAAAGAATTGCAACTGAGTTTATGATCAATCGACGTCATAATGTTTTGATTACATCAGATTTACGATCTATAAACTAAGTCGTAGGAGGACGCAATTCTCTGCCAAACTATGTCGAATGTGGGCCTTACCTAGTCACATAGGTACAGTCATCTTGCGGTGGAGAAAGGCCTCCACCAATCAAGACTGATTAAGAGTCAGGGGGATAAACCTGATTAAGCAAGACGATTATCTACTTTCGAAGTAACTCGACATGATCTTCGTCTCGCATATCGCCGTGATGAACTTCATTCGTCTTTAACCACATTCTGGGCCAGATGAGAATCTGTGATAGCATGATTGACATATCCCTTTCCTGTCAACCCAAAAGGTTCTGGTATGCTATCAACGCGTACTTCATATTACGCGTGCCACGTTCGACCATGGGGTCACAGTTCGGTTGTGCCAGGAAGGAATCCTTGTGATTCTGGCGGGCGCAAACTTCTTCACCTCGAGCGTGTGATTGATCCCAGGAGCCTTATGAAGAGGCACCTAAAGTATCTTCACGTACTCAGAACTCATATCTAAGGTCAGGCTCAATGCTCTCTTCCCGGCGTACGAGCGTAGTGCTGAACAAAAAGGCCTTGTGACGACGTCTTTGGAAACCGGTTGGGTCTGACTAAGTATATGAGCGATGGGGATGGTCAAGTTCACCTGTAATTCACCGACTCTCGTATTCACTTGGTGGCCACCAACCGGATATTAGTTGAAGGTTGTGAATACTTGTACGGATGCCTTGGAGAAGTATTCCTATGTGGAAACTAGGCAAAAGGAGAATTAAGAGTTGACCTAGGATACAACGCGGTACAATATAAATGTTTTTTATAACAGGTTGATTGGAGAAAAGGGAATCAACGTTCCGCGGACGCTACAATACTCCTAACAGATGAGTAGCACGATGCCCGTTTGGACGACAATATATTAACAGGAACCCTCCCATTCCGACGAGTGGGAGCTGTAAGCATATGGTAATGGGCACCGTAATTGGTAGCCCATAATATGTATAGTTTACCTAATGAACTTGGGTAAATGTCACATTAGGGTAATTGGGCTAGACCCAATTCACAATTGACATGGGAGGCCCAAAATTGGGCCTCCCCAAATACATAGGACGGATGAAACCCTAGGTGGGGTAAAGTGGACTTTTGTCAACTTTACTCCTCCTATAAATAAGAGGTGTTACGGGATTTTTAGGGTTAATCACAATTCCCTCATTATAGTGTTTTAGAGAGAAAAACCCTTTGGCCGAACCATATCCCTCACCAAGGGTGTGCCAAATTGCCTTCAAGCAAACTCTCATGAGATCTGTCCCCGCGCCAAGAATCCATCAGAGACTTTGCTGTGGAGCTTGCACCACGTAGGGCTTCTCTAACAAGAACCTCTACGGGTTCCGACCGGAGGATCGTGAACTCCCTCCTGAGAAGATCTTGGGTCTACGGATCACCTTGAAGGTATGTGTAAAACTTCCGCTGCGTAATTCCAATTACTAGCATGTACCTTGTTTAAATATCTGTAGTGATTACTCCCCGTAATCTAACACGTGGGCTAATTGTGGCTCATCGGGATTTTGGCCTGACCCAAAATCCTTTATGTGCCTAACTCCAATTATGCTTAATATGTTGGGCTTATATTAATTGGCTCCCAATTACGGCGGTCTATATACACCAAATGCCAACAGTCCCAACCCAGTTGTGCATTTGGATCCGGCCCAGTAACCTATAGGGTTCGGCCGAAATTAATTACTTGGTGGTTAAGTAGGGTTTTAATATCAACTAAAAACTTTAACTTAGCCATCAAGTAATAATAACTATAATAGATATAATTTCCAAATATATTGCACAATATATATATATATATATATATATATATATATATATATATATATATATATATATATATATATATATCTATAAAAATATATATATATATCTATAAAAAAAAAAATATATATATATATATATATATATTTATTAAATTGATTAGATTCTATATTAGATATAAATCTATCAGCAATATATTTTCTCAATCATTAGGAAATTAATTAATACCAAATATATCTATATCCCTAAAATCACAGAAAGAATATATCGGTAATTAATCTCAATGTCAGACCTAAACCTAACCTAAGACGATTACGTTTTGAAAACGTGGATTTTGAAAAGATAGCCAGTAGTTAACTAGAATCCTAAATTACCTAAGTAAATAACGAATTAAACACCTAGGTATAAAATCGGTATACGATCGGAAATTCGAATTCGGAGGTTCTATTACGAATTAAGACACAATAAATTAATCTCGCCCTTTCGATACTCAATTTACTTAATTATATCATTTATTAATATTTGAGTTTGATTTTGTATAAATATAACAAAAAAAATATATATAAAAATATAATCAGACAACGAGACCATATAGTCATCCACTGCTTTATGACTATATATCGATTTATGTATATTATATTAATTTATTTAGTGTATAAGAGCCTTACCTTCGAAGAGTTACCCTTCCATGTTACCTCAAATTTTTGTCACCCACGAGCTGGCTGTTGTTCTCACTCCATGCGCCAAATTGTCAGATCGTCGTGGTCTCGGAATAAGATGTGGAGTTGGGTGGATGACGGACGATAAGAGAGCGACTAAGCTTAACACAGAACGGCGAATGACAGAAGATGACGACCGATGGCGTACTTTCGGTGATGGCGAGCAGAATCTGAAGTAAGAAGACGTTGATGCTGGTCTTGATACCAAATAACAATAATAAGAATATAATAATAATAATGAAACCGAATGAATACAGTAATGCAATCAACAAAACCCAAAACGTGTTCTCATTTTTTTGTGCTTATTTTCCGTGTGTTCTCCACGTAGAACTGGAACCCTATTTATATTAAATTTAGACGTAGTTACAGATAAGATCTCCTAAATATTAAAATAATAAAATAACTGACAGATAAATTTCTACGGATAAATATCTTACGGATAATTACTCCTAAATAATAGGAGATAATATCTGTAGATAATTATCTTACAGATAAATAATTATGGATAAATATCTTACAGATAATATCTGTAGTTAATTATTTTACAGATAAAAAAATATTACATATAAATGTATATTTCTAAATATTTTGAATATATCCGAGATATGTTTTAAAAATATATATTTATTTATTTACGCTAATATGCACATTAGCATATTTTAACACTTCGTGACGTGACACATCTGGAAATGACGCGTCATGTGTAACGACGTTACGTCCGGGTCAAAATTGAGTGTTTACAGTTTTCCCATTTTTGGACATGCCACCATAGAACTTGTTCAAGGGGGCTTGTCCAAAGACAAGAAAACACCGATTTTGCCTTCTTTTGTTTTGAAGTCTTCAAGGTGGCTCATATGCTTATCTTGACTGGTGCGGAACGATAAAACCTCTGTCGGCGATGCCTCTGTTGGCGGTGCCTCCGTTGGCAATGCAAAAGTAGAACCTCTGTCGACGATGCTCCTATTGGCGGCGCCTCCGTTGGCGATGCAGAAATGTAGAGCCTCTGTCGGCGGTGCCTCTATTGGCAGTGCCTCCATTAGCGGTGCAGAAAGGCAAAGCCTCCTGTGGCGTGCGGAAAAGTAAAGCCTCGGTCGGCGGTGCCCCTGTTGGCAGTGCCTCCGTTTGCGGTGCAGAAATTAAAGCCTCCACTGGCGTGCGGAAAAGTAAAGTCTCGGTCGGTGGTACCCCTGTTGGCGGTGCCTCCGTTGACGGTGCAGAAAGTAAAGCCTCCAGTGGCGTGCGGAAAAGTAAAGCCTCAGTCGGCGGTTTCCCTGTTGGCGGTGCCTCCATCGTGTCCTTGTTGGCGATGCTGAAAGTAGAACCTTCGTCAGCGGTGCCCTTGTTGGCGGTGCCTCCATTGGTAGTGCGAAAAAGTAAAGCCTCGGTCGGTGGTGCCCCTATTGGCGGTGCTTCCGTTGGCGTGCCCCTTTTGGCGGTGGTACCCCTGTTGGCGGTGTACCCTTGTTGGCGGTGTGCCCCTGTTGGCGTGTCTCTATTGGCGTGCCTCTGTTGGCGGTGTGCCCCTGTTTGCGGTGTGCCCCTGTTGGCGGTGTGCCTCTGTTGGCGTGCCCCTGTTGGAGGTGTGCCCCTGTTGGCGTGCCCCTGTTAGCGGTGTGCCCATGTTGGCGTGCCTTTGTTGGCGGTGTGCCCCTGTTGTCGGTGTGCCCTTGTTGGCGGTGTGCCCCTGTTATCGGTGTACCCCTGTTGGTGGCGTGCCCCTGTTGGCGGTAGTGCCCATGTTGGCGGTGTGCCCATGTTGGCGGTTTTGGGAACTGCAGCATTGCGTATGAATGTTTGACCCTAATTTTTGCCTTTGCACATAGTTCGACAACCTGGCGAGAATTTTTTTTTAATCTCTCAAATTCTCTCATTTTGCCACGGTCGACTTTGAGAGATTTTCGACCGTGCCCCTCAGTTTCCCTAATTTTTTCATGGAATGCCACTTGAGGTTTTCATTTTTATTGGGATTTTATTTTCTCTCCTTTTGCGATGATTGCAATTTCTGAATTTGCGATCATGCCCCCTGATGGATATGATTCGAGACGATCTAACATGGGTCGAGGATATAAAAGTCGAGACTCTAAGAAAAGAGGTCGACGACCATTCACCTTCAACTCGAAGAGATAAGGATAAATGGTCGATGACTATACAAGGGAAGGTCGACTCCCAAAGCGACTATCAAAGATAGGCGAGAGGATAAGTTTACTCAAAACTCTCCCTCTTAAGGTAAGATTCGAGTCGACTTCCACAAAACGAATAAAGAAACCTTCCCTCTTAAGGAAAGGACAGGTGGCGACCTGCTCGCCGCCTTTAGGAAACCTCCATCCTAAGGAAACGATAGCTGGCGACCTGCTTTGACCACCTTAGAGGAAACCTTCCCTACTAAGGAAAAGGTACCAGCTGGTAACCTGCTCGCCGCCTTTAGGTCCGAAGAAACCTTCCTCTCAAGGTAAAACTTAGGTGGCAGCCTGCTTGTCACCTAGTTAAAGAAACCTTCCACAATAAGAAATTGTGAGCTGGCGACCTGCTTGTCACCTACTGACTCTTTACCGTCCCTTTCAACCAATCATAAAAAGGCAACCGTCAGACCTAAAATCTGACCTATGACGATTACGTTTTGAAAACGCTGATTTTGAATAGAGTCGCCACTAGTTAATTATAAGGATAACTAGAATCCTAAATCCCCTAAGTAAATAACAAATTAAACACTTAGGCTTTGAATCGGTCTACGATTAGAAATTCGGATTCGGAGGTTCTATTACGAAAAGAGTGTTTAATCCAATCCATTTACATTCAGTGAGTTCATTTCAGTGTGTGTCAGGAATTCGAAACCCATAACTCAGTTTCTACATATTGTGTTGCTAACCAGTGCTTTCAACTGCTCATACAAGTACAACTAATGAGAGTATGGAACACATCATAATCAACAGAAGGTGTCTTACACCAGACGTAGTACAAAAATAATTATCAAAACTTCCCCACTAAACAACTTGACTACAGCCATGCCTCGCTTCACTGGTTTCCCACAACAACTTACTCTTATCTCGCTTCATTAATAACTATATATATCCATACTTCAATTGCCCTGGTTCGTTAGCAATACAATTGCTCAGCGAAACAAGAACATTCAACATGGGGTCCATAATTACCGACGTCCTAATCGACTTAACACCGAGCTTAATGAAATTAGGCCATGTTAACTGTCTTAACCATCCACACTATTGACCCACATTAAACACGCACGCACCTCACATATGCATCTTCATTAACATCTTTTGGACATACTATTTTCTTTAACTGCACAGCTGGGTTATCAACGTGTTATCCAGTTATAACCTATTCACACAAATCAATTACAGATGATGGAATATTACTACCTACGTATCCATATGATATCAACAGCACGAAACATCATAATGAACAGATAATTGAAGCTCAATAATGCCAAATGCTTACGGAGTTATCTATTGTCTGCCTATGAAAATTTATTCAGTCTTGTCTTAATGAGAACAATATAAACATTTACTGACTATGGAATCAAATCGACGATCTCCGAAACTAAACTGCATTAGCGGGTACTCTGGTCCAGTTGCCAATTAACCCAGAAAGTGGCATGGAGCAATGGGATTAAAAAATATATATCCTATACTAGCAAACGTATCTTCACAACCCTTCTTTAGTAGAAGGCGAAGCAACCACAATAAAATTATGAACAAATTAAGCAAGGCTTTAATATCAGGACATACCTTAAACCCTGAGTCTGTTGCCCCGTTCGAGGACGTCGAGAATTCATGGATAACCAATCGGGGGGATTGAGGAGTGGCGAAATTAGTCAGCAGTGGAGGGAAGTGAAGGAGGGTGAAGGTTAAAAAGATAGCTAGAGCTTCGTCGAATTGAACTGACTACAGACCCAAAACGGAACGTATAGTAAAGTTCAAGTTGCAACGTCTGTTAGTTTTGGATGTCCGGTCTGGAGTAATCCGTCTAACGGTGGTCGAACCGATTTATGTGATGTGACACGATGTGACAAGAACCACTAAACCGTGAAAAGTGATATTTTCAAGTATTAACAAGTTTGCCCTTAAATAAAGGGTCCTGATTGGCTAGAAAAACGTCGTTCCGAAATGCGGCACTTTCATAGAAAGGTCCATGATAAGAGCCCAAATTTAAATGTTCAGGGGTCCATGTTGCAATTTTCTTTAAAGTCCCAAAATGTTTTTAGTACGGCTCGTTGCACCCTGAAGTATTTTCTCTTATCTATGTGCCATTGTTAAATCGTTGAACTACCTACAAGGTTGGCCAAAAAAAAATAACTACCTACAAGGCTGAAGCTGCCTCACACCGGTTGAATATTCTGCGTCATTTCTCCGGCAGTAGGTTTGGATCTGCGGCCATTTCACTCCTCGCCGGCATTCCATCAATTCTCGAGCCCGGATCGCAGCTCGACGATCCGACAGATCGTAGAGATGCCGGTGTCTTCTTCGGCTATCTACTTCTTGAATCTCCGCGGTGATGTCCTCATCAATCGGCTATACCGCGATCACGTTGGGTAGCTCCTGTTCTCTGCATTAGAATTGCTTCTCAGTTCCTCTCTGGCCATTTGTTCGTTGTTGTTGACTGTGGATTGTTTCAGGGGAAACATGGTAGATGCCTTTCGGATGCATATAATGCAAACGAAGGAACTCGGGATCTGTCAAGTTCGGCAAATTGGAGGCTGCTCTTTCTTTTATATGAGAATCAGCAACGTCTACATAGAAATAGTTGTCAGCAGCAATGCTAATGTAGCTTGTGCATTCAAGTTTGTGGTCGAGGTAAGCTGCCCATTTTGGTTGTTCTGCTCATATGTAGAAGATTGAGATCACTTTGAAACTGCGGTCCACTGCTAGAATTCCTTGAGAGTGTACTTTAAGGTATATATTAAGAAATCTGCACTTGATGCCTTATTCGGTGCAGTTTCTTAAAGCTACTCATTTACCTTACTTGAGAGGAATGTATTGTTTTACATACATGAACTGATTTAGAAGATTCACGAACTCCTGCGCTGAGGATGTTGGTATCTTTTTTGTGCAGGCCGTTGCACTGTTCAAGTCATATTTTGGTGGAGCTTTTGATGAAGATGCTATTCGAAATAATTTTGTTCTAATTTATGAGCTTCTTGATGGTATATGATGCAATCATATTCTACTTATGAACTTTTAGTGTTTCTTCTATCACACTTTACATGGCTTAGTGTTTTAACTGATTAGTTATCTCATGATAGTTTGCTCAACTAAAGAACAAGCTCCTTCAAGCTTTTTAACTATACCTGAAAACTCATGATGAAATTACATTGTCTGCAGAAATTATGGATTTTGGTTATCCTCAGATCTTTCCCCTGAAATCTTAAAGCTTTACATCACTCAAGAAGGAGTTCGTTCCCCATTCTCATCTAAGGTGAGATCCTTATCTCCACACATCTACATAGTGTTAGAGCATTTGACATGCAAGAGAATACTTCCATCAGATATTATATTTCCATTTGTTTTCAATTAGATGTTTCACTTTTATAATTTTTACTGCATGTAATGACTTTTGGTTATCCATTTAATGAATAGCCTACAGAGAGAGTTGTTCCTAATGCAACACTGCAAGTTACTGGTGCTATTGGTTGGAGGAGGGAGGGTCTCGCACATAAGAAAAACGAGGTGCTCCTTAGTTTCTTTAGTAAACCATTTTATTAAAAACATGCGCTCTTACTTGACTTATTCATTTTCTGATGTAGGTTTTCCTTGATATTGTTGAAAGTGTGAACCTCCTGATGTCTTCGAAAGGTGGGTGTGTAATTTTTTGAATATGTTCAGTTACTGTGGTCTTAATTCGTGCTAAAGCCAGTTTATAAATGCAGGGAGTGTATTGCGTTGTGATGTGACTGGCAAGATTCTTATGAAGTGTTTCCTCTCTGGAATGCCTGATTTAAAGCTGGGACTGAATGACAAAATTGGCCTTGAGAAAGAGGCACAACTCAAATCTCGTTCTGCCAAGAGGTGTTTTCCTTTATGTTTTATACTATTTTACAGGTGTTTATAACTTCACAATCAAATGTCAATCAAGATTGTAGTCCACTCTAGGTTTTTCCTTTTCATCTTACTGATGATTTGACTCCCTCTAGGCTCTAGTGCCTTCATTCTGATTGATTTTGATTTGGAATGTTTTTGCAGTGGTAAAACTATTGAACTTGACGACGTAAAATTTCATCAATGTGTAAATTTGACGAGATTTAACTCCGAAAAAACAGTCAGCTTTGTGCCTCCAGATGGTGAATTTGAACTCATGAAGTAAGTGTTCTTCCTGTTAATCTATCATCTATTACTCTGTTGCTGATTGTGCTTACTTTCTTCTTATGACTGTACATCATCAGTTAGATTGAAGTATATCTCTTCCTGACACAGATCCAGTCGCTACTATTTGGTGTTGATTCAATTATGGTTGAAGATTTCTAAGTCAAATATAAAGTACATTGGTTGTGTGCAGTGTGCCTATTCATGCATTGTCAAGATTAATTATAATTCTGGGTCTTCTTTAACAGTGGAAAGATTTGTTTTGGAATTTGGACTCATATTTAAATATCCAAGCACATTGATACTTTTGGGAGTTGGGACCGTCTCTCTATGAATCTGGATCCATTAAACCCTGAGCATTTTCCTTATATAACCACGAAGATATTAGATGATAAGAGAACACATTTTCTGATGTAACATGTGGTAGTGGTATTTGTATTACTTTATCTTGCTTATTCTACATTATGGAGGCTCTCATCCTCTGTTTCTTTTTTAGGGTTTCCTTATGGAAGACTGCCGAGTCTTTAGTTATATCGCTTGGGGTGTCATCAACTTATACCATCAATCAATTTGGAAAATTTTGATGTTTCCTGTCTTCTGTATCAGCTCATGGGTTGCTTCTATGGTACATTAGTTTATACCAAACAGAAGCTGATGCTAGGAATTCTATTTATGCTTACAGGTACCGAATAACCGAGGGTGTTAATCATCCATTCCGAGTGTTACCAACTATTAAGGAACTCGGACGAACACGGGTGGAAGTAAATGTTAAGGTTTGTATCATTAACTATTGAACTTTTTATCCAACAGAACTGTCCATGGAGTACTTTACTCTTACCAATGCACAGGTAAAAAGTGTCTTTGGAGCTAAAATGTTTGCACTCGGGGTCGTGATTAAAGTTCCTGTACCTAAGCAAACCGCTAAAACCAGCTTCCTGGTGACATCAGGAAAGGCAAAATACAATGCTTCTATTGACTGCATAGTTTGGAAGTAAGTTGATACTGATGGGATTTAGGGATTGTCTTCCATGTGATAGTTTCCTCTAGTAACTAAAATGTTTGTGTTTTTCTTAGTACCGGCTGCTCATTCTATTGTGATTAATTCCTGCTCTGATTAAACTCCAAGACATTGGTTTCCATGAGTATTTTTGCTCAACAGAAATGTGTCATTCGTCTGGTACAATTTGTTTATTCTATTGTTTTGCGCTACTTTTGTAGGATAAGAAAATTTCCATGACAAACTGAGACAACAATGAGTGCAAAAGTGGAATTGATTTCTACGATAGCAGAGAAGAAATCTGCTACAAGGCCACCAATCCAGATGGAATTTCAAGTGATCCTTACTAGACTTGTTTCTCCAGCTCATAATTATGTTCCATCAGCTATCATTAAATCCCATCTAAAAAAAAAAGTTAATATGTGCACATTTTTAAATCTCACTTTGAGACCTTGTTAGGTGGAAACTGGAAAGGGTTAAGATTAGAGGAGCATCGTAACATATGTGTCTTATTTACCACTGATTCATGTCATCTCTATACACAAACAAACAGGTTCCAATGTTCACTGCATCGGGTTTACGTGTCAGATTTCTGAAGGTAGGTATTATCATCACTGGTTGTGTATTCTTGATGTGATGAATGTGGCTTTTCATTAGCAGTCTATTTTGTTTGATTTGTTGCAGGGTATGGGAGAAGAGTGGATACAACACAGTTGAGTGGGTCCGTTACATTACCAAAGTTGGATCGTACGAGATTAGATGCTGAAATAGAGGATCGTTCTTCATAAGCTGCACCGCAGTTCTCGGCTTCGCAACTGCTGCATTGTGTTGTTGTATAAGGCAGGAGGGAGGTACTTAGGATATAGACAGAGCAACATTAACAATGTGAAAAAGCATAAGACTAATGGTGCATCTTTCTATGGCCATTTCATTAGACTAATGGTTTTGTTCATTGGTGTTGTAAAGGTATAGCCCTTCTGGAACTTATTCTTTCTCTTTTTGTTGTTTGTTTTCCTCATTAATTAATTATTATTGTTAGTTGTAATAAATAATGTTATACTTGTTTCCATTTATCTTTCTTTTAATGTTGGTGTTGATCCATTTGTTGCCAGCAATGATGTCAGAATACTTTATATGCTCACACTTGCATTTGTTTATTAGGTTGCACAGATAAGCTAATTAGACTTTTCCTAACTACTATAATACCTTGAATAATGCTACCATTCATTGACTACCTACCAATGTTTTGAAAACCGAATCAATCATCGAGCTTAAAAAAACGACTGGTCTATAATTTGCTTGTTTAACTGTTACTAAATCGTAATGTAATAAATATACATAGTATGCCCGCGCACTTGTAAATGGGTGTAAATGAGACGAGCTACTCGTGAGCTACTCGGGATCGATTCGGTCAAAACTCGAATTCGACTCGAAAAAATTCGAGCCGAGCTCGAGTCGAGCTTCTGGGTATACCGAGTCGAGCTCGAGCTTGATAATACTCGGCTCGAATGACTCGCGAGCCTAAACGAGTTTCGAATTCGAGTTTATATGTCGAGTCGAGTCGAGCTTGGTTCTTATTATTATTCTTAATTTAATACTAATTAATTATTACCTAGGTCAACCGAGTTCGAGTATAGTCGAGTCGAGTCGAGTTCGATTTTTTAATTATGAAAAATGCTAATTTACTGTAATGTATAATTGGTTAACGAGTCGAGTCGAGCCGAGCTCAATTATGCCGAGCTTTGACTCGAGTCGAGTTCGAGTTTCAAAATTATAGCTCGGTCGAGCTCGAATTCGAGTTCGTGCTTGACATATGGTAATCGAGTCGAGTCGAGATTGACAGATACTCGGCTCGACTCGGCTACCCCTACTTGTAAATATTTGGTTCTGTATTGCTTGCTTCAAGTTTCAACATATATATATGTTCATTAAAAACAATCGGTAGTGTGGATTCAGTTTTTCTTTTGGCAAAGTGTGTTTTCAGTTTAGATGAAAAATTATGTTTAAGTATTATCAGTGATTTTTGCGTAGAAATTTATTTTTTATATTAATATATTAAATAATAAATACATCCTATTATTAATTAATTTTTTGCGGAAAAATTTATTTTATATTAATATATTTAAAGAATAAATAAATGCATATTAATATTAATTAATTTGTTATAGTGGTACATATAAATTAAAATATATGATATCACTTATCTTTCGAGATGGTTTCACATCTACTTTAACATAAAAAAAATCATTTGTAAATTAAAGTATCATAGAAAAAGTCAGGGTCATTTGATTAGGATATTTAAGAGTAAGTATAAGAAAATAAATCTATTCACCTTAATTAAATAATATTATTTTATGACATAGATTTTTCTTGTGCTTTTTAAAATCTAGAATCATCGGTTATCCCAAATGGCACGATATAACGCATTTAGGACAATAAACTCTAGAATTCAGTTTAAACGTCAGAATTACCAATTTTGCAACGTATCGGTATCTACCTTAATTAAGAAGAATCATATTTCTTTAGATTAGATATGTATGCAATGGTTTAACCATATGTAAAAATGGGGTGACAAAAGTCACCAGTTATC
Organism: Clarkia xantiana subsp. parviflora; assembly: GCA_036873135.1. Classification (NCBI taxonomy): domain Eukaryota; kingdom Viridiplantae; phylum Streptophyta; class Magnoliopsida; order Myrtales; family Onagraceae; genus Clarkia; species Clarkia xantiana. The sequence continues at coordinate 22,681,518 of JAPTYO010000002.1, read as the reverse complement.
GAGTATTTTTATTGGAATCCTAAGTTTATTTCTGAATAAAAATATTTCTCAAACCCTCATTATTTTGGTGTGAGACATCATTATTTGTATAAGACAGTAAGATCCTCGTTATTAGTTTTGTAACACCTCATTTTTGTTTTGTAACACCTATTTCAATCCATTTAGAAAAATAAAAAGTTTATCAACTTTAAGCTTAGATTTTTTGACTTGAAGATGACGATTGAAAATTTTATTATTTAGTTTTCTTTTACTAGAATATGGATTTTAGTTACTCTAATCTAATTTCCAATGGGGTGTCCAATTAAATAAGAAAAATGATGTAAACCATACAATATGTTTAAAAAGATGTTTTTGGTACTAGCATGTTTTAAAATGTACATGTTTCAAAACAAAGGTAATTGGTACTTCATTCATTCACCCGACTAAAATTGTCACCATATACATTTTAAATTTACAAAATTAACCAAATAATTTTCTAAATATCAAAATGAAGACTTAATATCCATAAATATATTTGGCAAAAAATATATATAAATATATTGATTCCTTTTATTTACTATACATCATTATCTAATTTTGAATATCATAATTAAAATTTGGCAAAAAAAAAATCATAATCAAAATGCTATAACTTTTTATACGGTTCTTTGATGTACAAGCGGTCTTTTTCATGTGAAAGTATATATCTGGAGAACTTTCCTATAACATATGATATCGTATATTTCAAACTTAACATTCACTACAATAACAATTTAATCAATAACAAGATGCATATGTTCTTTTAGTATATGTTAATTTAAAAATAAATTTAACGAAAAGTGTGAATTAATGACATTGTAATATAATTTTGTATTCAAATTTTCATACAACACACGAGTTCGATAACTAGTCATAATTATAATTCTAATTAATTAAGATAATATTTTAGAATAATGAGCCTTTTTTAGATTATTTTAAAAAAAATTATTAATATAATTGTAAGATATTTTTTTAGTACTTTCTCTAAAAAATACGTAAAAAGTTCAATAAATCTTTAAAATACCACACAGTTCTTATCTAAAATAAAACTAAAATCATAAATTTAATTTGCGAACTAATAGAAAAAACAAATTCGTTCCCGATTTACCATAACTTATCTTGAAACAAAATGCATTTTCATTTATATAGTAACATACAACAACTTGATTCCATTTAATGTTACTGAGCTTCATTTATCATCTGCTTTATTAATATATATATACCGACCTAATGTTTATAAATGTTAGTGCAGAATAGATAGAGACGGCTCAAAAGGCAAACTTTGTGTATTTGGGGGCGTCAGCATTGAATGTGACCTAATGCATAACTTAGGGATAAATTATAACCTCATAATTATTATTATTGGAGAAAAAGGCTAAAGAAAGTGGATTTGGTACGATCCGAAATCATTAAACAAATTAATTAATAGTCATTAAAGCTAGGGAATAAAGCTGATTAAATTGCACTCATAAACTAACAAAGAAACTAATTAATTATTATTATTAGTACTAATGTCCTGACCGTCTTTTTTATGCCTGCCTTTTAGCACATTATTTACTCTTAATTAGTCACAAACTAAAGAAATAATAAGGTAGTTAAAATTTTGGCAAAAAAAATAAGGTAGTTAAAATCAAATAAAAAAGAAGAATATATATATATATATATATATATATATATATATATATATATATATATATATAATATTGATGGTTAATATATATAATTCCCTATAAATAGTTTATAATACAATTCACCCGAAAATTATAAATTTAGCTTATCCTTGAATACAACAAATTAATCATGCTTACATTAAAAACTTCTGATATAGATTTTATCTCAAAATAGAATATATATATATATATAATATATTCAAATTAAATTTTTTAGATCTTTGCAGTTCTATTAATAAATGTCTTGTATATTTATTATTTCCTGAAAACAATGTGCAATATGTACATATAAATATAACAAATAAAATCATACATGTTAATTAATCTTAAAATAAAATTATATATATATATATATATATATATATATATATATATATATATATATATATATAAAGCACTTCAAGACAAAAGAGCTGTTGTTGAAAACTCAAAACCTAATAATTTAAGACTTGCATGTTCCACTATAACCCAATTCAACCATATATATAGAGCTAGCTACATTTATTATAATTATATATATATAGAGAGAGAGTAACCCTAGCTAGCTTGTTACCTCCATAGTAGCTTTTCACTTCCAAAAACCCTGAAGTCAAACGATACATAAATATTAATTAGTTACTTAAATTCTCCAATCCAAACAAATTAAGAAGCAAAACACAAAGTTAAATTGATTCACACTTATTAAAATATATATTCATGGATTGATAGTACATGACGATCATGGCGTACACAATTAATATATCGCAGAGAAGAGGCACCAAGAAGAAGAGATATTATTAGCTAGGGTTTTGTTTCACTAATGAATCCATCACACGGTCAATTGAATTTTACCAACCTTTCACAATTTTCACCGTAGTAATTAATTTCGGCTTCTTTAGAATGTTGGCCGAAAGTCATAACCACCGCCCATCGGAATCTGGTTATTCCCCGCCATATTCGGTAAGTTGAAGAACGGAAGCCCTGATGACGATGGATCTGGAAACGCGCCGCCGCCTCCTGATATTGGCTGAGACGCGGCGGTTGTCGTCACCTGAAGCTGCTCTTCCTCGTTCAACGGCAACCTCTCATACGCAACGTTAGTGAACGACGCAGCCACGACCACAACCGGACCGGCCGCGACAAGCTCCCCGACGACGTTACCTCCGACCACCTGGCCCTGACCGCCAGCAAGGTATATGGTGAGGTTGGTGGCACCGGGCGGAGCAGGCGGTGGGAGAAAAGATCCAGTCAGCGACAGTATCTCGAACCTCCCATGGAGAGTCACAACCGCTCCGGCGGAAGACGGCTGCCGGAGACTGACGTTTGTTACCGTCCCGCTCCCGCTCAAGACGCAGATCCCGCGCTGCCGCCGCCTCGCGTAGGTGGCGACCGAGTCGAACACATCGGATCCGCCCCTAATCTCGAGTATGTGGGCGCGTAAGCTGTTGGCGCTCTCGCGGGTGATTATCACCGGCGGCTTTGGCTTGTTTTTGGAGCCCTGAGGGCGCCCCCGAGGTCGCCGGACAACAGTGCCTTCAGTCCCGCCGTTGACCGGAGCTTTTCCGAGGTCAAGGGGGAAGGAGCCGTCGTCGGGGAACTGGTTGGTCCTGTTTGATCCGTGGGATTGTTGTTGATGCTGATCGTTGGGCGGCTGCCGGAAGTCGGGGCGTTGGAGCTGGTGATGAAAGTAAAGGGAAGCAGTGCTTAAATCCAGTCCAGCCATTGCCGAATCAGAAAGCAGTGGAGAATAAAAAAGATAAAATATTTTCCTCTTGGATTAATTGTTTATAGTATACACAAGAAGAAGTCTTAAACAAATCAGCAAGAGACTCCTTCCTTAGCTAGAGGAGAGAGAGAGAGAGAGCTAGCTCTTGGTGGTTAGAGAGAGTCGTTGATATAATATTATTATATAGTGTTAGGGTTAATTACTAAATTGCTATCTCAACATACACCCTAGTTGTTATAAGTAGTCACTCGATTTTTAAATTTTTTTTTTATATAAATTAGTTATCTGAACTTCTAATTTTTAAGTAATTTGATGCATCTATTTCAATTTCGTTCAAATTAGACATAAAATGAGCATATTTCGGTCACATGAAGTCTTTTCATGTGTACCCAAGTCAAATTCGGACATAAATTGAAATAATTGTAACGAAAGAACTTCAATTGGTCATCTGCACAATTCCAACTGTCCATTTCAATTCAATGTCCAATTGAAGTTATTTCACTACAATTATTTCAATTTATATCTGAATTCATCTTGGTGTACACACATACATGAAAGGACTCCATACGGCCAGAACATGCCCATTTTTCGTCTAATTTGATGAAATTGAAATAGATGTAGCAATTTGCTCAAAAATTAAAAATTCATGTAGCCATTTTTTAAAAAATAATTAAAAATCGGTAGCAATTTGTTACTTGGTTAAAGTTTGTGTAGCAATTTAGTTATTACCATATAAGGATAATTATAAACTGCTCGGTGATGTTTGACTGGTCGAACAAACTATTAACTGAAGTTGTGTACATAGTTGGTAGCTCCGTTAGTATTTCGTGTATATTTGACAAAATTACTCATGCACTAGGTACGTGAGAAGGAAAATAACTAACAAATGTCTAATTACACAAACATCAGTTAGTGATTTTTTCGACTATTTAAACATCAAGTAACATTTTTTCGCATTTTTATTGTTGCGCACGTAACTCATTAAATCAGATTAAATAAAACAAAACATGTAATTTATACACAAACTTAAGAGAAAACTTCACCTAGAAATTCACTCAATTATCCGAACATCAATTAACAAAATGATAATTAACTTGGTTATAATGATAATAATTATTATTATTATTATGAGCAGCTCCATATTATAAGATTTGTTGGATTATTCGCGGGTATTGTGAGTTTTGAGGAAGTAAAATTTTATTGCATAATTTAATTTTAACACTTATAATTTGAAATTGCAAAAGAAAAATAGAAAATATCTGAGTAAATGAACGAGACTTTATAAGTAAAATCCAAAAAATAGTGAAATTCTTCTGTGTTATTGTTGTGAAATTACAAATTTTATTGGCATTTTTATATTTTAATTCAATTTTGTATAATGTTTTTGGATTATTTGTCATTTCAGCTTTCAGAAATATATTGACTTATTTAACATTTTTATAGTTGATATTATGGTTTACATATATAGTTGAATTTAATTAAGTCTCATTTGGGTATAGGTATATATAGGAATATCTCTCTTCGAGAATGGTTTCTTTTGAAGAAGTTTCTTAACATTTAGCACATTTATATTATGGTTTAATTTGGTGTACCAAGTGATTCACACTACCTGGTATGGCCCCCGAAGCTTACAAATATTAGTATTAAAATATAGAACGCGAGGATAATGCGTTTATTATATAATAAATAAATAAATACTGATCAAATCGATCAGCAGAGAATATTGATATGAAAATTGGCGCGCGGTTGACTCATGTTTGGGGCAAATGTGCTTAATTAATCTAGCTAGAAGTATATTAAGTATATCTATGGTTTTAATTTTTCTTCTTAATAATAAATAAATAAATTATTATAATCTCTAATTTCAAACTTAATTTACTAATAATTAATAAATAACAGAAGGATATACTTTCCATTCTTACTAGCTAGTACTAGAAGATAAATTATTTAATCTCTATCTACCTTTTCTTTACTATGTATTATATATGTCAGTCTAATTAACTAGCTAGCTAGAAGATAATCTAGTTTAAGCATGTTGCAGTACAATAATAAGTTCCTAAATAAACAATATGATTCTAGTTCAGTGCGTGTGTACATGAAGGTAAAAACTAAAAGTAATAATAACAATAATGGAATGGTATTAAATATATAGTTTATTAAAAAAAAGCTATTAAATATTAAAAAATATTAGTAAATTATGAGAATAAGGAAAGTAACAATTAAATAGACCCTAGGGTAATTATTAAATATAAATATTTGTGTGGCTGGGGTTTGAATGATTCTTTTGTTTGGTGGTTTTGGATTAATTTAGAGTTAAGACTTTGTGAAGGAATCAATCATCACTCATTCATAATAAAAATTAAATATAAATATATAATAGAAATATTATAGTCCAAAAACTCAAATGAAACTTTAGTTTAAATTAAAGACTGGAAAATACGTCTTTTATAATTAATAATATGCACCCCGAAAGAAGTTGAGAATCCTTCTTCCTTAGAATATATATGATGGTCAGGATTCATTTTTTCTAAAAACTCTAAAAAAAATGTATGATAAAATTTAACAAATTAAAGATATACTACAAAAGTAGAATTAATATATATGCATGGCTTAACAATTCAACAAAAGTAAAGAATTAGTAAATCCCAAAAATTAATAATAATTGAGCATCTAAGTTTTCATATATATTTTGAAAATGGTCATTTACTAGCCTTCAAATGTATATTACGTACCGTCACCTAACTCTAAGTTCCTTCCTATATATTAATGGAATTTCTATTTTATATAGAGAGAGACTATATATATATATATATATAATATATACAAGGGAGGTGTCCTGGACTATATATGTAGCATCAAGAAATTGAAGGGGAAACCCCGACAATGAAGGTGCATTGTCTAGCTAGGAAGGAAGGAGAGAAATTAACATTTGAATACACAGACAAAAACAAGCCCCTCTTTGTGTGGAGTGGAGCTATCTTCTTTATTATTACGTACATTACACATTTACAAGTCAACTAATTATCGATCATTTTTCAAAAAACTCTATAATTGCAGCACATTTTATGTACAATTATGATATGTGATTGTTTGATCGACCAAAAAGTCAACTTTATCAAAACAAAATACGGCATATATATATATATATATATAATTAAAGTATATCTATCTACAAAATGTTATTATTATAACGCTCATTAATTAATTTGTCGGACATGTGATTAGCTGATATAAATTGTAATTTATTTGAGTATTTTCTCAACAAATAAATTAATGTTTCAGGGAAAATGATGTAAGTGTGGTGTAATTAAATGATGTACGTACGTATCTTTACAAGTACAAGACATTGCAGTCTCCCATATATAATTAATGGAGGTTGGTATATATTATATATATATATATATATATAGAAAACTTGTTCCTCTTGGTTTCCTTTTTTTACGTGTCAGGCTTGTATTCCCTCGAAGCTTTATCGATCGGTTGTTTCCTCCAAACTAAAGGGTGTGTGTGATATTGACAAAGAAGTTAAAACACCGACACGACATACATTTGTAAGTGAATTTAATGGTGTCGACGAGTGACCATTTACCTGATTTGTCTTTTCATATATATATATACACTTGATTTTCATATAGATAATTTTCCAGCAAAATATAAACAATATATATAGTTTAGTTTTTTTTACCGGGTGTACTCTACCTTGCTAATTATAAAAAAAAGCAGCATTACGATACATTTAGCCTAATTCACACTCGCCTAAATTATAGAACAACGTCATAAAAAATATAACAGAAAGTAATAAAGATAGAATGATTATATATGATTATTTAAATAAAGACAATAAAATTTGGCCAAGATGCTAATGAGACTATTCTAGGAGATATATTTGGTCAGTCATACTCACTAATTATTATAACACTCACTTTTCCATCAATTGTGTTGTATGAGCAGCACTTGGCTAGAATTTAAATACTGAGTACCTTTATTTTTCTAACTATACTATATATATATACATAGAAAAATTTGAACGCAATAGTTTACATTGAAACCGATTATATTATCTGCATTGGCAAAAACAATGATTAGTCAGAGATAAATTTATATATATAGACCTAAAACTATTATTATCAGGGATCTATTAAAGAGTAATTATCCCTATATAAAATTTTCAAATTGGCAAAACTTAAACAACTCTATTCCCGAAACCCAAAATCAATTTTTTTACTGAGGGATAAGAATTGAACTATAACTAAATAATCATAGTAACAAATCTTAAGATTAGCAAACTTAAAATTTTAAGAGAATAAATTGAAAATAATTACATTTTAAGGATAAAAAATACATACCAAAAGTTTAGGGGTAATTGCCTCTAGCCCTGCCTGTTATATGTATGTATATTTAGCTTATGTACTTAACTTTTTCTTCTGTAAATACATTAGAGTTTAATTAGAACGAACGAGATTTTATATATATACTTATTTAATACTGAATTCGTTATTGAGAGAACTAAACGTTTGAAAGAGATTTTATAATTATTCCGACCAAATAATACATGTCGTATTTTGTTCTTTTCAAAAAGGTCAACTTAAATATTAATATAAAAATCTTTAAAAAAAGCAAACATGTACCCAACACCACTAATGTATGATTATAATATTTGCAGGAATCAAGATAATAATTATGGTTATTTCATATTTATCATTGATTTTATCAACTGCCGAACGATAGACTTATCACCTTGTTATATAAATTCTAGGGTTAATTATCAAATTACTAGCTGAAATTTGGTAACTCATAAAAATTGTTAATTAAATTTTAAAAAAAATGAATAGATGTTTCTAACAGTTGGATAAATTGCTAGTTCTTTTTTTCTGACAATTTGCTAGCTCAAGTTTCGCGTTCGAACAATTTTCTAGCTCATATGTTTCCTTTTGGGGCAATTTCTCTATTAATTTTTTTTACTATAAGTAAAACATGACATAGCAAATCATCCAAAAAAAACTATAGTTGCTACAAATTTATTCACAAAAGCGAAACCTAAACTAGTAAATTGTGAAAAAAAAAAAAACGTAAACTCGCACTTTGCCTATGCGACATAGCAATTAATTTGGTAATTAATTAACCCTATATCATATTATATATTGATAATCATTGGGTTCTAGTAGCTAGCTTCATGAATCGGATCAAGGTTTGTTGATTCCCTATAAACCCTAAACTTAGGATTTTAAGTTTAGGGTTTGGGAGTTAATTTGCAGCTCTTGGTGCATTCATGTTGAGTATGAATGCACCAAAAGCTGCAAATTAACTCCCAAACCCTAAACTTAAAACACTAAATCTAAGTTATAATATTAGGTAATGATTTATATATCGAATCCATTATATATATTACTGGCTGGCACCAAGACTTGTTTGTGGTCGCGGTCTCTTTGTGTCTAAAATACAACGAGTCAATCGAGTGGAAAAAATGTAATTAATATCACAGAACTTAATTGCTACACTATTAATTAATTAGTACAATGTGTATGCAACAAATAATCATTATTATTATTATATATATACCAAAAAGGAAGGAGCTAGGCTGCCTTTTTACCATGTGACAAGCATGTGGTGCATGAATCAGCTAGCTGCATGATCTGCAATAAGCATGTGATAATTAGAGGCAATGTTATATTCTGTCAAAATGAAGCCACCATATAATTTATTAATCCAGCAATATAATTAATGTAGCCTAGCTAGCTAGCTGATAATTGTTCAAAATTAATCACAATAAAGCTAGCCTGCCCTAGCTAATATTTAAGTAGCTAGCTAGCTCCAATATGGATCTGTTAATGTGAAAGATGGATTGCTAGCTAGTACGTTTCGTAATTACGTATATATGCGGAGACAGACGGTTGCTTGTTGAAATGAAAACCAACCTACTCCAATTTCGTGGTACCTTACCATAATATATCTTCAAGAAGTTTACCTAGCTAGCTAATATTTAAATCAGTTTATATTATTATATATATATGTCCTTTGCAGAAACTCGAACACCTGGCCAGAAAATAAATAAAAGAGTACATATGAAGATAACTAGCCCGGAGCGGAGGGAGAATTATATGTTTTCCACTTTTGTCTTATATATATATAATATAGTTTCTTCCTTTAATATATTACTTCCTTATTCTTGCAGCAAACTCTTGTGTTGTTGAATCTTCCTTCGTCTCTTAATTAGCTAGCTAGCTAGCCAATAAACATTAAGTCCCTCAACTCAACATTCCAAATTTTCTTGTCTATTATTAGAATCAAATCATTCAAATATCGGATCACTAATGAGTTTTCAGATCCTTATAAATTAAAAGATAATATTAAATGTAATATAACATCTACTTTTTATACGTTTTGATGTGGTAGTAGTACACCAGTGATGCCAACAAGCATCAAAGATGATTAGTTGCAATGCATGGATTTATATATATTTACACATAACAAAAGTTAATTATGACTTTCTAAAACCATGATCAAATTTTGGAAAAGAAAAAATTAGATGGGGCGAGAGAGGCTCGAACTCTCGACCTCAGGATCACTCAAGTAGCTATGAGACCTACGCACTAGCCAACTGCGCCACCGCCCCTTTGTGTTTGACATTGATTTAAAACTTTATTTTAACAGTCCATAAAATCTCAAAGATTGTTAACAAAAATAACAAAATGGGGTGAGAGAGGCTCGAACTCTCGACCTCAGGATTACTCTTAGCTATGAGACCTACGCGCTAGCCAACTGCGCCACCACCCCTTCATATGTTGACATTTCACTCAAATACTTAATATGAATAATGATATAGAACCATGTCATCTCAGAAATGGTGAAGCAACAACACACACTGTAATATCAATAGGATGATTGGGAATAATAATAAGTTGAAGATGTCCATCCATTGTTTACATTCACTGCTACTTTTTAGAGATATATATTTATGAATGATGTAATTAATAGTGGTCTTGTGTTTTAGATCTCTTCTTGGCAGTGTCAACATATTGCATCAAATCTTCAAAGCTCCAATCCCGCCTCATCCCTCCACTCCGAACCAACCTAGGCATCTCCAAGGAGTTGCCACGCCGCAACCCCTTGCCTTGTTTCCTACTCGTCACCTTGCTTATATCATCAGCGCACCTCATTGGTCCTGACCAGTTCCTCTCCACCGCTACCCTCCCGGATTTCTTAGGCGACCTACATTTACCCATAGCTCCCATTTTTTATGTAATCATTTGAAAATAATAACATTTGAAATCAACTGCATTTACCTGGTCTCAAGTTCGGAGTTGGTCCTCTGGAGGGACTGGCACTGGCAGGTAAGGCAATTGAGGCTCATCGCTTTGATCAAACGGGTCTCCTAAGGCATGCTTTTAGGATGGTGAGAAATTAAACAATTATTTGGAGGGAAAAGTTCAATCAAATTAACAACACAAGGGAAAGAGAGCAATACATACATTGAAGGAAGAACCATTGTTCAATTTACAGCAACCACTGTTATGGTTTGGACACCAATCCTAAATGTAAGCTCCACCAACAAGTTTTTTTTAGGGTGCCAACAAACCCTCCATCTAAATTTAGAACAATTACTCAAAATTGACTATCTGTCTCAACATTCAACCCAGAATCTAAACCGGTCGATGAATTGTCAACCGAATACAACGCAACTTGATTAGCAAGAAAGAGAAAGACAATTTACATGATAATTAAGTTAAAGAAGTTCATATATTAATTGCTTCTCATCTTCAAGCCAACAGTCAAAACCTCAGTATCGGGAAGCAGCAACCAACGGCCTAACCCGGCCACTACTTGATCTCTTTCCTGTATGTTTCTTGGATACAGGACTTGTCGGACCCAACATTGCGTTTAAGAGTTGGGCTGCTCTAGTTTTTGGCATATTCTTCATGCACTTGAGTGCTTCCTTATGCTGCGAGTCCTCAAGAGCTTCGTTTAGCTGTCTTCTGGAGATTGATGGCTTCGGCTTTTGATGATGCCTCTTCACGTTTCCATTCATGGGTTCTGCAGAAAAAACAAGATCCAATGAACAACCTTACATACTAGACAAAAAACTAAAACAACAAAGATCATGGACTGTAGTAGGGGTAAAAATTGAATCTTTTCTATTTCAAGAAACTATCGCACCCAACTTTTTCCCCAAAAAATGTAATTTCTTCTCTATGGAGTTTTCCAATGTGTAATATTCAAAGTGGAACTTGATGTAAAAATGTAATATTTAATGGCTAACTATTTCAATCATATTTCAGTTAGTCCAGAAAATGAATCTTGATTCACTTTTAAGTCTAAGTTTCACACTTGGTTAAAAAAAATCCAATAAATAAATAAAATACCTGAGAGTTGTTTGATGCTATGGAGAGTAATAGGACTTTTTGAAGGAGGTGACGATGGAGGAGTTAAAGGATGGAATACGTCCTCCATTTCGACCTCATCCTCCATTTTAATATCTTCAAAGGAGAATGTTGTGCATTGTTTCGGACATTCATCAACGTTGGTATTCTTTATAAATGGTTTCTCATAACTTCTTGTGGACAATGGGGAAGAAATCGGTAAAGGGAAACGAACAGCTTCTTCAAAGGATTTACCATCAATGTCAGATTTGGTAGAACAAGGAGTGTCTACTTTGTCAAGAACCGATTTTGGGGAATGACCTTCTAAATTCTGTACTTCCATTAAAGTTGAGAACCAAGGCGTGCCCTGTTTTGCATAGAAAAGAATGTAGGCGTCTTGAGACAAAACAAAATCTTCCTCAACTTTCCTCACCTGCAAGATCATCAGTCAAATCACCCTTAAATCACATCTAAGAGCATCCATTGTCAAGTTAGGTGAAAATAAATTCTTCGTAACATTATTCAATACACAATTAAGACAAAATTTGATGAACAAGCATGTACCCTTTCATCGTCAAATTTGTGCCATACTCCTGGTGATGATCGAATGAAGCTAAAGTAGTGACCGCATGTTGGGGAAAGACCGGTATGCACAACAATTGCATACAGTTCATACTTTGATCCCATCTGCCATAAGATAAAATATAAATGAAGAATGATTCTTGGGAGAAACTATTGTAGCATGCCTTGCAAGATTTCAAGAAAATGTGTCTCCTTTATAGCTATATCTGTGTTGACAATATAAGTAACAAAAAAACTTACATCGTTGTTTGTGCTGCCACTGGTGAATGGCTGCAAGTCTAACTCCAAGGGGAAAGAGACATGCTTGTCGATCTTCTCGACTCTCAATCCATCACTCTTGAATCGTTTCAAATGCAATGCTGCAACAGTGGGTTCCTGCTCTACAAGAAGCTGCTTCTCTATTGCCACTTCCTCTTTACAATTTTCACACTTGAACTTGCAATCAGGATCTTCCATCTTTTCCACATTAGTAAATGATTCCAAAGCAGCAGAAAGGGTGTCCACATGTTCAATCTCCAAACTAAGATCAATCATTGTCTCCCGAGTGTAAGAGTTGTGACTGCAGTTGCAACATTGCAACTACAGTTACATGCAAAAATAATAAAACCAAAATTTAGATCCACATAATACTCGCGAATGTAATAATATATATATATTAGAGAGAAAGTTTATAAACATACTCTGCTAACAAGTCGGCCTCCAAAGACACAATCCACTATATTAGCTTTGGATTGAGAATCAGAATCCTCTGACTTTGGATTCAAAGAACACCTTTCTAGTTTATCCAATAAGGCTTGTTGAAACTCATGAGCATCCTCCTGCTGATTCCTCTGGAAGTAAGTTGAGATTTCTAGATTTTGTAGAGTCAAGAAATCATATAGGCTCTGTTTGGATAGTAATACATCAAGGGAAAGGAAATGACAAAGATTCGGGGTCTTTCTATCATTCTCCAAGAACACTATGCTTTTGGTACTTTTTTTTTATATTTTTCTATTGCACTAAAGTTGAACCCTGGAGAGAAATTGATATTATTAATAGTATGATGCAAATATTAGGTGTATTTAAAAAATTTCATAATGTTTCATATTTTTAAAATTTTACATATATTACAATTAAGTCCACGCTAATAAATAAAAAACCAAAAGTATGGTACTATTAAAGCATGTAGAAAATTCCTTGAGATTGTTCTTTCGTTGTCTGGATACACATTAAATTAGAAGGGAAATAAAAGGTAATGACATAAGGGAATATGTTAAATTGGGAAATTTTGAATGGAGAAAAATATGCAGGACTGTAAGTGGTAAAACATTCTTGCTTTAATTATCTATAAACTAGTTACGGAGGCAAATTACTTTCTACCATTTCTCTCAATGACTACTATCCAAACAAGGGGAAAAGAATATTCTCCTCTCGTTTCCGCTCAGTCTCTTCTCTTACTTTCCGTGAATGAATCATATCCAATTAGGGCATTATACAGTGAAAATAGCATATGTATTAAGCATAGTCACAAACACAGATATAAAGCAAAGGATACGCTTCAAATTGTCAACTAGACTTGAAGGTGCAATAGCCCGACCAGATTGAGACAGTGATAACTCAATGTGCTCACGAAGAACACAGAGCACGCAGAAGCCATTGCTTGCTCCTGAAATAAGATTAATATCCAGTAAATAAGTTTAATATCCAGCATGAACATCAAATAGTATAAAACTTTTCCAAATAAATCAAGGTCTTGAACTTACGGTCACATGGACTCGCATGTTTCCAAGAACGAAGGCATTGAACAAGGGGCACAGAGTGAGTGAAACATTGAAGCACCGCATTGATGAAGCACGTCAGTCCTAAATTCGCAAGACCCGCACCCTACAACACCAAATTTCACAATGTTCATAAAAATTAAAGTATCAAACTACAATGATAACTATTACCAGATCTTAGATGAGGATCTTAACATTTAGCGAGGTAAATCACCTAATTTTGGGCAGTTCCAATGTCAATGCCAAGTAAAAAATATATTCATTTTGAGTCAATTAGGGTTGTCGGTTACAAATTGAACTGAATTACCCTATGATTCTCGCAGAATTTACTGGAATTTAAAGAGAAAGAAACTTACAACTCCAGTCGCCATAATATTATGGGTCGGACGGAAGAGCTGCGACTCGCTAGCAGTCCAACTGTCCCAAATTGGACGATTCTGCAGAGACGGAGAAGAACATTTCGGAGATTCAAGCTCGAAATCATCCGAGCAGCCGTCGTGCGAAGGTTCTGTTGGCTCCGGGAGCAACCGCAAGGGACTCGCTGGCAGTTCTGACTGAAGACTCGACTGAACCTGCTGTTGTGGTTCAGCTTCAGATCGAATTTGCGGTGCTGAACTTGGGGAAGGAGGATCTTCCAAGGCTTCATCAGCAAAGCGCGGTGGTGAATCCAGCGGAGAGCTGTCGTCGAGGGTTTCGTGGCACTGAAGAAGTGAGTCTGCAGAAGAATCGACTCGATATACCGGTGGAGTATCAGGTTTGTCGGTCTCCATTGCTGCAAGTTTGGTTCTTAGAGAGAGCTGAAGACGAAGTCTGGTTCTTAGAGAGATGAAGATTGAAGCAGGGGTGGAGGGAAAGGAAATGGAATTGATAGGAGGGAAAATGAGGGAGTTCAATTAAATTATTTAGGGCTTTTTTGATTTTGATGAAATTCAAAATTGGAGGGAAATCAACGCGCCACTATTTGGCCCCACAAAAGCTATTATTTAATACGGTTTATTAAATCCTCCTTTAGTCCTTATTATATTTCAAATTCATCGTCCAACTCTCATTTCATTTATTTTGTAAAACCTATATATGTACTATACTGTTGAGAAAATTGTAAAAAAAAAAACCATAACAAAATTGGGGTTTTTTTTTTTTGCCAAAAAATGTTATGATAGACCAGTGTTATCAGGACCGGACCGGTGGTCGAACCGGAGAAGCCACCGGTTCCCGGTTCGAACCCGGTCCGACTGTCTGGACAATGAAGCGACATATTTTACAGCAGCACAGCTGTAATATAGCTGTCAAAACTCAAAAGCTTTAATTTAATAAATTCTCATATTTCCTATACTAACTCTCTCTCTCTCTCACATCTTCCTCTCCTTCCATTCACCCTCCCCAAGTTACTTCCCTCCCTCTCTCTCTCTCCCTACCCATCTAACACCACTACACCACTCCTACAAACTTGTAATCCATCTGTAACCTTCAAGGCTTCAACGACCCCCCTTCTTCAACGGCTTGAAGACGAAGCTGTCAGCGGCGCCCTTCTTCAACGGCATAAAAACGAAGCTGTCAACGGCGCCCTTCTTCAACGACATGAAGACGAAGCTGTCAACGACGCCCCCTTCTTCAACGACCATGTTCTGGACCCCGTCGTCCCCTTCTTGAACGGCAACTTTATCGGTTCTAGGTCGCCGTCGACGGCGAGATCTGGTTTAGACAGTCCATTAGTCAGCGATAGAGCTTCCTGGAGACGACTGATTCGCCATTTGGAGGCAGGAGTGCCTTGGAGCGTGGAGGCTGGGCAAGATTCTAGGGTTCTAAAGTTGTTTTCAGCAAATCGGTGAACCGTCCGGTCCGCTCAGAACCGGCCGGTTCGCCAAAAAACCGGCTATTGAACCGGATTCGTTTACATCCTTCGGATTTTTTTGAACCGGACCGTTGGAGGCTCCGGTTCCGGTTTGAACCCGGTCGGACCGCCGGTCCGATCCGGTTCTGATAACACTGTGATAGACTATAGAGGTCATGATAGAGGAAAATATTATGCAAATAAAATTAACTGTCTCAAATAAACAGACAATAATACAAAGCATAACTGTCTCAAAATAAAATTAACTTGTGATTTTTCATTTTAAGTTAAATAGTTTTGTATATAACATTCATCATCCAATGAAGTTCATAGAACAACCACCCGGGCCTTGTTTTGAAAACTGATGGACTGGCCAGTGTTTTGAAAACCGAACCGGGCCTTGAACCATCAAGATGGTCGGTTCGCGGTTCGAACGATCTGAGCCAGTTCAACCCGGTTCAGACAACGGTTCAATAAAAAAAAGCCCCATAATTACCGGCTCCATTTTTAGCACTCGGTTAATTTTCTTCTTTGTACTCTGTTCTCTTCTTAACCATCTCTCTCTCTAATCTCTACCCTTTCTCTCTCTCTCCTATCTCTTCCCTCACTCTCTTTGAGTTTTCTTCTTCGGTTTGGATTCTATGTTGGTCTCTTCTGCAAAAACGTTTTCTTTAAATGTGGTGGCTCGAATTGGGTTCTGATCCGACGTAAGCTCGATCTAGAGACTGGGAGAGTTGGCATTGCAAGTAGATTCATTAGTCAGAATTGCAAATCTCTTCTTCTCTTCATGATTCATTAGATTCATCCTCTGCAACTGAATGCTTCAGATGAAGGAAAACCAAAGGCGCCGCCGGTGGTTTAGAATTGCAAGGGTTTTCAGTTTTTTATTATTTTATAATTATTATGATTTTCACCGGTTAGACCGGTTCTGGTTTAACCGGTCCAACCTGGTCTGATCCGGTTTTCACACTGTGAGCCGGGTTCAGTATACATTCCGATCTGTTAGGAGAACCGGACCATTGTCATGACCGGTTCACGATCCGAACTGGTCCGACCGCCGGTCCGGTTTTCAAAACACTGGGACTGACTACCAAATGCCACATTACCAAACGCAGTCATTGATTCTCTAAATGCAACAAAAAGTGAGTACTACAATCACAACATTCTGTCTTGAAGATCGTTTATAAAAGTCGATGTGAAGGAGCTGAGCTTCTTCCTCGTCTCGCCCGCAATGTTCTTGAGGGACGATATATCCTGCTGAGCCTGATATAACAAAGTTCACATTCACAACAACCAACCATCCTATTAGGCATCAAATGGAAAAATTTACACAAATTTTACAATAATCACAATCTCCATTTCAAAAAGTTCTTGTGCCCTTCAGTTAGGAGGTTGTTCTAAGCTGTCAACATAGACAAAAAAATGTATTTTTTTACCTGGAAAGAGAGTCGATTGATAAGGTCACTTGCAGAAACATCGAGGGAATCATCGTGATGGTTATGACCAAACAGATCGGCGCTGGAAATTGATGTTGAGCCTTGTATGTTCACACAATATACAGTCATAATTTCTTGCTCAGGGATTTTGGCCCTTAATAATAATACTCTGTGGTCACATGCTGAGATAACTAAATTCAGCAAAATCATCATAAAACAAGATATATGATATCATATATATGAAAAAATTTCCAATAACATATGATATCGTATATTTTTAACTTATAATATTCACTACAGTAAAATTTTAATCAAGAACAAAATGCATATGTTCTTTTTAGTGTATGTTAATTTAAAAATAATTTTAACGAAAAATGTGAATTAGTAATATAATTCTTCTTGTAATATAATTTTTTATTTAAATTTCTACGCAACACACGAGTCAGATAGTCATAATTATAATTATAATTAAGATCAAATTCTAGAATAACGAGCATTTTTTAGATTTTTTTAAGGGTTAAATGTATTTTTAATACCATATGTTTGACCAGTTTTTGCTTTTGGTACCATATGTTTTTTTTTCCGTCTAGTTTTGGTACCAAACATTTGGACAAATTATACTTTTCATACATCCGTTAAAATTTGTTTGATTTGGCAGTTAGTTGTTCACGTGAAGTGCACGTGACCTATTTTTTATTTTTAAAATGAAAAAACACAACTGAAAGGACGAAATTACCATTACCTTTACAAAAACCAGTTTCGATGAAACTCCTCACAGCCGCCGGTCAGAGTCCCACATTCATCGTCATTGCACATCATTCTTTATTCGTCGTCTGACTAACTCCTTTAGGTGTCTATCTCGACCTCGAGTGGTACTTAGTTTCCTTTAGGGCGCTTTGGTAGGCGAGGAAATGAAAAGGGGTGGGGATTTGCCCCTGATTCCACTCTGAAGCTTAAGTCAGTAATGTAATATGAGAGAATATTATAAAAATAATATGAATGTAGCTTAGATAAATAATGAAAGTGTTCCCCTATTTATAGGGGAAATGTACCGACTTTAAATGTCAGCTACCCTTTTGGGAGGGTTTTTGTCCGGAGTCGGTATAAGTAGGTGACAAGCAGGTTGATGGATATGGATCCATGTTTAATACGAGTATTCACCTTGGACGAACCCCGAAGGGCTCAACGAAACATTTCAGTCGAACCCGCTACATAGGAGACTCGACTCCTCTCCCTAGAGGAGAGGGTCGACCCCTCTTCATTAAGTGGAGAGGGTCGACCCCTCTCCACCAAGTGGGGAGGGTCGACCCCTCTCCACTAACGGAGAGGGTCGATCCTTCTCTATTAAAGGAAGGGTCGACCCTAACACGGACCGGAAGGACTGACTTCGTCTTACGAGTATCCTTCCGTCTCAAACGTAAGGTTGCGATATTCACCTTCCTAAAATCGTTATAATTGGGTTTCCTAATAAGGAGTTCAATTAATACACGGAATATACTGAATATTCAATGGCTCCGCATATAATGAATGATTCCCCGAATGGCAACAATCAATATACGACTTTCCATATACGAAGGTCGGCGCATCATCAATGCATACACCCAACCCTCCACTATAAATAGGTTTGCATATCTCCTATCAAGGTTACATATTCTTACATTCATACTCTCTATACTTTCAGTTCTTGGATATTCGTTTTCTGGGAACTGACTTGAGCGTCGGAGGGGGATCATCGGGTCCAACCCGATCTGTCCCTTCGTGCAGGTCCGGACGCACCGAAGGTCGAGCCTTGGTTCAGCGTGGAAGATCAAGATCCAACATTTGGCGCCTTCTGTGGGAATCTCTTACGAAAAGTCGTGGCTATTACGCGAACTATGGCAGCTAGCAGACAAACTACGGGGGCTCCTTCCAATAGGCCTCGTCAGTCATCAAGAAGAGATCATCCAGCGGAACCAACTCGGCCCACAAATCCACCCCAAGGCCCATCCCGTCTGATTAATCGTCAAGGGGGACCTCCTCGCCCTCAGGGAGATTTGTCATCCTCAGCATCAACTCCGTTGGTACGGCGAACACATGCTAGGGGAATGCCATCACATGGTCCAGCTCCTTCGTATGGGTTTCCTTATGGAATGCCCTCCTATGGAGTACCACTTTATGGGCCTCCACCATATGAAGTTCCTCCGTATACAATGTCTTCTCAAGGTGGTGTCCCAAGGAGTGTCCAGGTAACCCCTGACCTTATGGCTGCTCTGGACGCATTATTGGCTTATAGGGAAAGGATAAGGGCACAGGGTGGCATGCCGGTACCACCTCCATCTCAAGTTCCATTTACACCGTTGGTGTCATCATCTCCGACCGTCAGACAAGGAGAAATTCCTTCTCAGCCGCAATATCCCCACTATCAGCCTCCTCCGTATCAACCGTACCACCCAGTACCCCCAACGGTAATGTCCCCACCTTTGCCTCCACGAGTTCCTATTCCACCAGATGGGGGAAGGATAACGGCTGAGCAGATTGAGGCATTAATCGCCAAGAAAATGGAAGAGTCAAGGGTCAAGATAATACATAACTTGAGGGACCGGGCCTCACATCCGTTCTCCCAGGAGTTGGTCGACATCATTATACCGGAGAGTGTGACGCCAGCTGAAATCCCTCGTTACTCGGGGAAGGGTGATCCAGTCGAACATGTGCAGCAGCATGAGGCATCATTACTAGGGCGTACCAAAGATGAGAATCATATTGCATTGTTATTCCCGACCACCTTGTCGGGGGCAGCGTCACATTGGTTCTTCAACCTGCCAAAGGGTTCTGTAACCTCCTGGCAATACTTAAAGTCCAAGTTCCTCCAGCGGTACCTAGGAGCCCGACAGTTGCTTAAAGGTTCGAATTCGATTGATGACGTTCGACAGGCACATGACGAAACCTTGGCGAGCTATTACGCTCGTTTCAATCAAAACTTGGCTGACATAGACGAGGACTTGGGGGAAAAGGAGATTATCAGGGCATTCATGCGGAATCTCGGACGTTTAGGTGCTTCATTGGAGGATAATATGACTCTGAAGCCGGTCTATACTTTGGAGGAATTAGCTGCTCGTGTGAAGTCCTATATCGATCTGGAGCAAACAAGGTCGTTCCGCAAAAATAAAAAGGCTGCAGAGTCGATGGGGGGAGAAGCGAAGAAAAAGGCGGATAAACCTGTTCAACAAACATCTCGTCGTCCTACGGCAGATTGGGTGCCTCCAGGGAATACTCCCAGGGGCGGTGTTCGTATTGATGATAATCGTCATCGTTCGAACGAGGTCCACACGGTAGACCCTACACCACTTAAAAGGGAGTTTTCGGTGATCCTACACGAAATGAGACAAAAGGGCCTTGACACTCCTCCGCCTCTGAAGAAGCCCGGTGTACAACTGGGAGGTCATTCAGATCAATGGTGTGAATACCACAAGTGCAAGGGACATCACACGGACCATTGCATTATACTGGGAAATGACATAGAGAAACTGATCCAACAAGGTCATTTGAAGGAGTTCGTTGAAAAACCGAATAAAAGGCCGCGTAGTCCTGCTCCCCCTCCTCCGTCGGCTCGGGACAAAGGGAAGAAGGTGGTCGAAGACAACCCTCCAAAGAAAAAGGTTATCAACATGATTCATGGAGGTTTCGCATCAGGAGGAACGGTTAGCAATGCTAGAGAGGTGTATGCCTCACAAGCGGGAGATGTTGCGCTGACCAGGAAGCGACCACATTCATCCAATGAAGCAGTTATCTCTTTTTCAGAAGGAGATTTGAGGGGAATAATTTTCCCACATGACGATGCGTTGGTTATCACTATGAACATTGCGGAATGTGACGTGAAGAGGATATTGGTTGATGGTGGGAGTTCGTCCGATATCTTGTTTCTGGAAGTCTTCACGGCATTGGGAAAAAAGAAGTCGGATCTTAATCCACTTGATTTCCCACTTGTGGGATTTGCAGGGTCGACCTCTTATCCATTGGGGTCTATCCTTTTGCCAGTAGTTATCGGTTCAGGACGGTGGAAGCTAGAGATACATGTTTCCTTTTTAATTGTGGATGCTCCCAGTGCGTATAATGGTATCTTGGGGCGAACGACAATTAACCCCTATTTGATTGTCCCTTCAACAGCACACCAGGTGATGAAATTCTCGACGAAATATGGAGAGGGAGTGGTGAAGGGGGATCAGACGGTATCCCGACACTGTTATGTCAACGCTCTGAGAAGGCGATATCAAAAGCCCATGGGTGAAGCTCTTAACATAGTGACGGAGATCGATCCAAGGGAGGAGAAAGGTCGTCCATCTCCAATAGAGGAATTGAAAGAGGTAGAGGTGTCGTTCGTATCGGAGCTTTATTACCCAAGGAGCAAGAGGAGGCTCTGATCCAGCTCTTGAGGGAATTCAAAGAACTCTTCGCTTGGTCTCCAAGTGATATGCCGGGTATCAGCACCGATGTCATTTCTCATAAGTTGAGGCTCGACCCAGCAATTAGGCCAATCATTCAGAAGAGAAGGCCTGTGGGAGAAGAGAAGAAGGAGGCCATTCGTCAAGAAGTCGGAAAGTTGATTGAGGCGGGCTTCGTCAAGGAGGTACGATTCCAATCATGGGTAGCCAACCCAGTACTGGTGCAAAATTCAAATGGGAAATGGCGGATGTGTGTGGATTTTCGAGACTTGAACAAGGCATGTCCGAAGGATGCCTATCCATTACCAAGGATCGACCAGCTCGTGGATGCTACCTCAGGACATGAGCTAATGAGTTTCATGGATGCTTATTCGGGGTACAACCAAATCAAGATGGCACCTGAAGACGCCCCCCATACAGCTTTCTATGCAGATAGTGATATTTATCACGGGTTAAAGGTACTTTTCATACCACATGTTTGGCCGAATGTGGCTTTTAGTACCGGATGTTTGGTTTTGTATACTTTTGGTACCAAACGTTTGAAAAAATGTGGCTTTTGGTACATCCGTTAGTTGGCCGTTAGTTTTTTCCGTTAAGTGACATGTGCAAGTCACGTGACCGACCCTAAACTTTTGATTTTGTTCAATTTAGTCCCTCAAATATATTTATATAACTTTTAATTTGTTTAATTTAGTCCCAAAACTTCAAAATCAATTCTAATTGAATCATCAAACCCAATTGACCTAGCCGGACCTAGCCTAGGGCTAGGTCCGAACCCGGGTTGGGGTCGCCGGGCCCAGCCGACCCTGACCCAGGGTCGGACCTAGCCCTAGGCTAGGTCCGGCTAGGTTAATTGGGTCGAATTTGGGCTAGGTCCCAATTGACCTAGCCGGACCTAGCCTAGGGCTAGGTCCGACCCTGGGTCAGGGTCGGCTGGGCCCGGCGACCCCAACCCAGGTTCGGACCTAGCCCTAGGCTAGGTCCGGCTAGGTCAACTGGGTTCGATGATTCAATTGGAATTGATTTTGAAGTTTTGGGACTAAATTAAACAAATTAAAAGTTATAAATATATTTGAGGGACTAAATTGAACAGAATCGAAAGTTTAGGGTCGGTCACGTGACTTGCACATGTCACTTAACGGAAAAAACTAACGGCCAACTAACGGAAGTACCAAAAACCACATTTTTTCAAACGTTTGGTACCAAAAGTATACAAAACCAAACATCCGGTACTAAAAACCACATTCGGCCAAACATGTGGTATGAAAAGTACCTTTAACCCTATTTATCACTACGAAGTGATGCCATTCGGACTTCTCAACGCGGGAGCAACCTATCAGAGGATGGTGAACAAACTTTTCGGTGATCTCATCAGGAAGACCATGGAAGCATACGTCGATGATATGTTAGTGAAGTCAAAAAGAAGTGCGGATCACACTGGGGACTTGGCTACGACATTTGAAAGGATGCGTCTACACCAAGTACGATTGAATCCCACGAAATGTGCATTCGGGGTACAATCGGGGAAGTTCCTTGGTTTTATGGTGAGTCAACGTGGAATAGAGGTAAACCCGGAGAAGTTACAAGCCATAGAGGAAATGCATTCGCCAACATGCCATAGAGAAGTCAAACGTCTAAATGGTAGACTAGCTTCGTTGAATAGATTCCTGTCGAAGGCCGGAGAAAAGTCCTTACCATTCTTTGAAGTCTTACGAGCTAACAAGAAGTTTGAGTGGACAGACCAATGTGAAGAGGCGTTTCAGCAGTTGAAGAGACATCTAGTCACTCTACCACCCTTGGCAAAGCCCACGCCGGGGGAAGTCTTGTATTTATATCTTTCAATAAGCGATGTGGCAGTTAGTTCTGTATTAATAAAGGAAGAGGCAGGTGCCCAACTTCCCGTTTATTTTGTAAGCAAGACTTTGTCAAAGAGTGAAATAAACTAATCCGCCATTGAAAAGTATCTTTATGCGTTGGTAATAGCACCAAGGAAGTTGCGACCTTACTTTCATGCACATGAAGTAACCGTATTGACTAACCAACCACTCAAACACTTCTTGCAAAAGCCCGATGCTTCGGGAAGAATGATCAAATGGGCGGTAGAGTTAACGGAGTTTCGAATTCATTTCGCACCTCGAACCGCAATTAAGGGACAAGCCTTAGCAGACTTCATCGTTGAGTCTACAGGTCCTACTTTGGAAGAAGCACCTCCTGTAGAAGGGGGGAAAGGGATCAACCAATCTGTCAACGACACTAGCTTAATATGGCAAATGTACACGGACGGATCATCTAACTCAGAAGGCTCGGGGGTACCCAATTACGCTACGCTCTAGCTTTAAATTTTAGAGCTACCAACAATGAAGCGGAGTACGAAGCATTGATTACGGGGCTACGCATTGCAAAAGGGGTCGGAGTGGAACATATCCGTGTAAAGTGTGATACTCAATTGGTTGTCAACCAAGTAAGGGGGGATTATGTCGCGAGGTCAGAAAGGATGCAAAAATACTTACACGAAGTGAAGACGTTGGTTGAAAAGTTTGAGAGCTTCGACATAGAGGCGATACCGCGAGAAGAAAATCAAGAGGCAGACGCATTGAGTAAATTTGCGTTAGGAATCCCTATTATGCAAGAAGTGCAATTTGTGGAGAGGGTCCTCATTTCGACAGCGGAACAGGCGAACGTAATGATGGCAGACTCTACTCCTACTTGGATGACCCCCATTTTCCAATACCTATCTGAAGGTATCCTTCCTCAAGACTCAGTGGTGGCAACAAGGATTCAACGGTTAGCCATCAATTACATCATTGTGGATGGTATATTATACAAGAAGGGATATTCCACACCTTATCTCAGATGCGTCGCATACCCAGAGACGGAGACGATCCTTCGGGAATTGCACGAGGGATATGCAGCCTGCCATTAAGGAGCCAAGTCTATAATTCGAAAGGTCCTTAACCAAGGATATTATTGGCCAACGATGAACAAGGAGGCCATTGACATGGTCCAGGCTTGTGAAGCTTGTCAAATGTACTCAAGGAAGATTACGGCACCAGCCGCACTTCTAACATCAATACCCAGTGCCTGGCCCTTCGCTCAATGGGGAATCGACCTAATAGGGCCATTGCCTAAGTCTAAGGGACAACGAACGTTCATCATCGTTGCGATCGATTATTTCTCCAAATGGATTGAGGCAAAGGCACTAGCCAGGACAACTTAAATTTCACGTGTTGAATTTTCTCAAATCACGGATTGTATCAAGATATGGAGTTCCTAGAGTGCTGATTAGTGACAATGGCCCACAATTTGCAGGTTTGTCAATAGCATGGTATTGTGAACAACTCAACATTGAGCATCGCTTTGCCTCAGTCCGACATGCACAGACTAACGGGCAAGTAGAATTCGCAAATAAAGTCGTGTTAGATGGGTTGAAGAAGAGACTGATAGCATTGAAGGGCAATTGGGTTGATGATCTAGAAAACGTTCTCTGGGCAGTCAGGACTACTCCTAAGAAATCCACAGGCGAAACACCTTTTAGCTTGGTGTACGGAACAGAAGCAATGGCTCCAGTGGAAGTGGCAGTACCTTCGCACCGAGTTATCCACTTTGAGGGGGATACTAACGAAGAAGCACGGCGTCTCGACCTAGACATGGTGGAAGAGAGGCGACATAAAGCAGAAGAGGCTCAAGCAAAAATGAGACTAGTTACGGCTAGATATTACAACAGGCGAGTCAAGACACGCCGGTTTTTCTTGGGGGAGATGGTATGGAGAAGAAACGAATTCTCGTGACAGAACTGACTAAACAAATTATCTCCAAAGTGGGAGGGCCCCTACAAGATCGCAGCCATTCCAGCAGTGAACGCCTACAGGTTGGAAGACAATGAAGGAAACATCTCCACCAACACTTTTAGTGAGGAACATCTTAGAAATTTTTATGCTTAAATATATGATAATATTATGTTTAAAAAATAAAGATGATGTTGACTTCAATTCTGAATAAAGGCATAAGTGATATGTTATATATATTGGTCAAAATATTAAGAAAAAGGGTAGGTGGACGCACCACCCTTCATACAAAGATGTTCGACCCGATAAAAGAGATCATCCCGCAATTACTCCACGGGAGTATTACGTAAAGGGTAGACAAACCACCCTTCATACAAAGATGTTCGACCAGATAAAGGCGATCATCCCGCAATTACTCCACGGGAGTATTACGTAAAGGGTAGACAAACCACCCTTCATATAAAGATGTTCGACCCGATAAAGGCGATCATCCCGCAATTACTCCACGGGAGTATTACGTAAAGGGTAGAAAAACCACCCTTCATACAAAGGTGTTCGACCTGATAAAGGCGATCATCCCACAACTACTCCTCAGGAGTCTTACGAAAAAGGGGAGGTAGATAAACCACCCTTCAGACGAATGTGTTCGACCGAATGAATAAATCATTCCGTAACTATAACCCGATGGTCTTACGATGGAACAAATCAGTAAAACCTTAAGTTGACGAAAGGGTAAGGATGAGCTCTAACGACAACGAAAGGACGAATTGATGAACAAGTTGGCATAAGAGTAAGCTGTCGAATCATGAAGGTGACGGAATAGTAAATCGACATATTCGTAAGCAAGGTAGTAGGTAAATCTACTGAATACTAAATTACTCGTTATCATAAATTAACATACAACCATTCCCATTCAATACTACATCATCAAAAGCATAAGTTGCGAAGAGGGTGGAAGATAATGGTTCCTTCCGAAAATATACATCTTAAACCAAGTTACCACTCCGATAGCAAGGTAGAGGTAGTGTCTTAAAAAACTAATTAGTCTTACATTGAAAATAGATAATAAAAGACCTTGAAATAAATGATCAATTCAAGGCGTCATCATCACTATCAGTTAGGTGGACTTCCTCTTCTTCTTCGTTCGGAACCCTGTTCTCTTGGGAGGCGACTTCGGAATCCCCATCTGAAGGTTGGTCGGAAGAATAGCGGACATCCTCACGAAGAGGAGATGGGAGGTCACGCCTCTTTCACGAAGGTAGAACACGGCATAATCACATATCTTCGGGACCTTGCCAAAGTTAAAATGAGGATCCATGGCATGAAGTTGCCTTGCAATTCTTCCATACCCTTTGACAATTAGACCCTCACACTTCTCTACAGCATCCTTCTGGAATTGGTCGGAGCTCTTATACCTCTCAATGGCTAATTTCTCTAACGCCTCTTGGCGACCGGGGGATAACTCCAATCCTTCTTCCATCTTCTCCTTCAAGGAGGCTAGCTCCAACTCTTTCTCCTTAAGAGAAGCTATCTCCAAGTCTTTTTCCTGGAGGGTGGTGGCGTTCGACTTCACTTGATTCTCCCACCCCAGCATCGAAGCCTTCAAGGAGGCGACCTCTTCCTGAGAGGTCTTCTTCAACCCTTCGTACTCTTCGACAACTCGAACCCGCTCTTGGACTGCTTTCTCCAAGTTAAGCTTCAAGGTATCTACCTCTTTTTGCAAATCATCCACCTTCACCTTTAACTCGGCGGCATCCTCGGGTTGTTTTGCTTCTCGCTCGGCATTTTTCTCACGGAGTTTGGCCAATTTGAGAGACAGCTGGAGAGTATGATACACAACGTTCTTCTCCATGGATACAACCTGAAAAAGAAGAACATGGAATCAAATAAAAGATAAGTAAGAAATGAGTAGGTAAGGGTGTCATACCTCCGCGAGACGAGACATGTGTTCTCTAAGTATAATCTGAACTCCCTCGGGGCTAGTGTCTAAGTCGCGTCGATCGCCAGGCGGACCATAGCATTCAAGAGGTGCAATCCAACATCCTCATCCTGCACGGAATGACCCCGACTGAAGTTCATATCGCTCAAGGTGTCGAATGGCCTCCAGTCCTCATGGATACGCTCAGCCCGACGCTTAGCACTCTCGCGCTCAAACATATCGGTTAGGAAATTGAAATGACGACCGAAGAAGCCCAGAGGATTTTCATCCGAAGCAGCGCAACAACTCGAAGGCTCCAGGTCACTCAACTTGACCACCTTGACGATGGCATTCCAAGAGTCATTGGTGGCATCCTTCTAAGGGGTAGGTCTACTCTTGGAAGAGACTACGCCTTTACCCTTATCCAAAGACAAATCTACCTTCTTCTTGGAACCTGCAATAGGAATAAGAAATGATGAGAACTGAATAACAAAGACATAAATAAGGATAAGAAGTTCTAGGAAATGCGGGTTAGATACCTTTGTTACTATCAAGTGGTCTAGATGCGGAAGCTCCAGGTAGAGACGGACGAGATTTCTTCGCCTTAGGGTCGGAAGGGACTCCTGGAAGAAGAGCCGAAGAGGCTTTCGAAGTCCTGATCATGTCGTCAGAACCATGACTAGCCATGCCCAGTTTGCGCTTCTTACTGCTAATCCCCTGTGTTTTTATGAAAGCATCAGCAAGACCCCCTACAAAAGAAGAGGAATGGATTAAAGTAGTAGGAGTCGTACCAAGGTCTCAAGTACAGGAGATCGAATGCCAGCCCCCACTAAAGAAGCTTCGTCAATCAATGTATAGTCAAGTGGCACGAAATTATCAGAGCAGTGGTACTTATATATGAGAAGAAGGGTTTCAGATTCTTGAACACTCAATGAAGAATAGGGTGGAGTCGGATCTTTAGGAAGATGGTTTATCCTCCATGGCATCCCTTTATCTTCACATAAGAAATAAAACCCTTTCCATCTGGAGTTATCGACCTTATGCTTTAATACAAGAGGGCATTGAGTGTCCCATTCAAATTCAGGAGCTTTCGCTCGAAGGCTAGCCCTATCCGTGTACTTCGGCCAGCGGGAAGTGAGAGTCTTCATTTCGGTATCTTTAACATGAGTGAGCCCAAAAAAGAGTCGGAATAGATTCAACGAGTATGGCCAAGAATGGACATTACAAAGGACACGAAACCCTACCCACATCCTAATGGCATGAGGAGTTAACTGGGTGGGAGCTACCCTCCAGTAACGGCACGCTTCCAAAAGATCGGAACAATAAGGGAAGCGGAGACCGGCATGAACATGAGCGGAGAAGACAACCGATTCCCCCTCAAGAGGAGGGGTGATAGGAATAGATTCATCCTTGGGACGTCTGACTCCGGAAGGGCCACGAGTTTCGAGTTCGCCATTGGTATTCAAAAGCTTAACATCCCTTTCGAAATTAACCGGGAGAAGCATATTGGGATACAAATCCGTTGGACCGAAAAAATATCTAGGAGGAAGAGACTCACTCATGATCTTACGACGCGTAAGATAATCAAAGGTTATGCCAAGACGAAACTCCTCCTCCTGTTGATGAAGTAGGGAGTATTGAACCGGGTTCGATAACCTTACGCCCCTACAAAGAAAAATGACACATTACACCTTATCAATACAGGTAGTCATATAATCACAAAGTCACAAGTCGTCATTCAAACAAACCATTCGTATTTCCTAACGAACGTTAATAACGAGTTGTAACACCTTAACATTACGACAACCTCAGTTCCTATAATAACACTAGCCATAGGGTGTCCATTTCATATCAACAATCACTCAAAAATCGGCATAACAATGGCTAAGGCGTCAAGGCATCACATCGAATAACAATAGGCTAAATGGGCAAGTGTATATTTAATTTCGCAAGCAAAGAAGCTAAATTTTTACCACACCGGAAATGAGGCAGCTCCGGCGACTTCGACGGCTCCAGGTGGCGGACGGCTGCAGCTCCGGCGGCTTCGACAGCTACGGGTGGCGGAGATTCCGGTGGAGGTTAGCGGCGACTCCGACAACTGAGGCGGTCCTGGGTGGCGGAGACTCCGGTGGCGGGCGGCGGCGATTCCTGCAACCGCGACAACTCCGGACAGCTGCGACTCCGGCGATGGAAGCGGCTCCCGACAGCTGCGATTCCGGTGACTCCAGGCGACGAGGGCGGCTCCGGCGAAGGCTGCAACTACAACGGCTTCGGGTCACGTGCTCAACTCCGGTGCCGGCGATAATGACTTCAAGCGTCGGACGGGCAGGGCTGTGGCTGACCTAACTCCGGCGACGAACTCCAGCCGAGGGCGGTGGCTCAGCTTCGATTTAGCGGCGGCTGAAGCGGTGGCTGGGGCTCCCAAGGCCGGCGGAACCAGCGGCTGAGCACGACATATCCGACGACGGGCCGAGGCGGACGTGGCGGTGGCGCAACCGGTGGCGATAGGCGGACGTCGCGGCAGCTACGGCTGACTCCGGTGGTGGCGGCGGCTGGAGCTCCGACGGACTCAAGCTTGGGGAGGAGGGAAAGCTTTGAAACCCTAAAACTCTAAGGAAGAAGATGGAGGCAAATAAGACAAAAGGGGAGAGGGAGATGTATATATGGTCTTGTATGACAAGGGTTTTGCTCTCCACCTTTAGATCTCCTCCATCTAACGGTTGAGATTAATTTTCTAGTGAATTGAATATCTAACATTTTCATTAATTCAAAATACGAAAACTCCTTCAAACGGAACGGATTGGCAAGAATAACTTATCGTTTAAATATCCCCGTATTGGGAAAGTGTTGACATTTTATATATGTTCAATATACGTGAATTCTCTTAGCAGGATAAAGCCTAATGCAGGTAAAACCTACATCAGCCTCGGGGGCAAATGATGGATATGGATCCATGTTTAATACGAGTATTCACCTTGGACGAACCCCGAAGGGCTCAACGAAACATTTCAGTCGAACCCGCTACATAGGAGACTCGAATCCTCTCGCTAGAGGAGAGGGTCGACCCCTCTTCATTAAGTGGAGAGGGTCGGCCCCTCTCCACTGATGGAGAAGGTGGAGGTGGGTCGACCCCTCTCCACCAAGAGGAGAGGGTCGACCCTTCTCCACTCAGTGTGGAGAGGGTCGACCCCTCTCCACTAAATGGAGAGGTTCGACCCCTCTCCACTAACGGAGAGGGTCGATCCTTCTCTATTAAAGGAAGGGTTGACCCTAACACGGACCAGAAGGACTGACTTCGTCTTACGAGTATATTCCTTCCGTCTCAAACGGAAGGTTGCGATATTCACCTTCCTAAAATCGTTATAATTGGGTTTCCTAATAAGGAGTTCAATTAATACACAGAATATACTGAATATTCAATGGCTCCGCATATAATGAATGATTCCCCGAATGGCAACAATCAATGTACGACTTTCCATATACGAAGGTCGGCGCATCATCAATGCATACACCCAACCCTCCACTATAAATAGGTTTGCATATCTCCTATCAATGTTACATATTCTTACATTCATACTCTCTATACTTTCAGTTCTTGGATATTCGTTTTCTGGGAACTGACTTGAGCGTCGGAGGGGGATCATCGGGTCCAACCCGATCTGTCCCTTCGTGCAGGTCCGGACGCACCGAAGGTCGAGCCTTGGTTCATCGTGGAAGATCAAGATCCAACACAGGTCGCCACCTCATCTTTCCTTAGCAATGGAGATTTTCCTCTGGCGGTCGAAACAGGTCGCCACCTCACCATTCCTTAAAAGGAAGACTTCCTTCATGGCGGCGGAAGCAGGTCGCCACCTGTCCTTTCCTTAAGAGAGAAAGTTTATTTAGCTAACAGGTGACAAGTAGGTCGCCACCTGCCTCTTCCTTAAGATGAAGGGTTTCTCAGTAGTACCTGACTGCCGACTCGACTCATACCTTAAGAGGGAGAGTTTTTTAGTGGTCTTATCGTCGTCCTCTGATTATTGTCTTGAGAGTCGACATCCTTTTACATAGTCGTCGCCTGAATGTGAATAGTCGTCGACTTATCTTTCTGGAGTCTCGACTTAGATGCTCTCGACTTTCCTTTAGCTTATCCTTAATAATCGTAACCCAACAATACACAAGAAGGATTGCATTTACAGGAAGTTCAAATTTAAACAACATTTTTTGTCAAAATAAAAAATTATTACTATTTAATATCTTTTTTGTATCTGTATTATTATAAATAAAAATTAGGGCTACGATTTAACGATTCACTCCGCGAGATGCGCGAGATAAGCACTAGTATAAAATATAATGTTAGGTTACAATAAAATCAATCCGAACAATAAATTGACCCGCAATACACATCATCTGCAAATAACGACAAATTAATGCGGCCGCATCACCAACTCATCACTAACTAGAGTTGCAGGTCAGTAGTTAGTTAATTATTATTATTTGAAATCAAAAAGCGAAAGAGGACAAATTGATATATATATATATATATATATATATATATATTATATAAACGATCTCTATTAAACAAAACGTGATTGTAACCGCTCGCGACTAATAATATAGACGCGGCTGCTATTTTTTTGGGGATTGAAATATATATAGATATTGGCTGCATTTGGGGTTCGATAGTGATTTAGCAATTTCAAACCGAGATGTTAATATTAAAGTCTAACTCAATTAGGAGATAGCAATTGGCTTTACCCTATGAGATGTATTATTCATCGTCGTTTAAATCTTCTTCCTCATTTGGGTTTAGCGGCAGGATTTAATAACGGACCTAATTAATTATTCTACTCATTTTAGACATCGTGAATAGGTAAAATCATCGTGGATCAAAATGGTATTTATGACAAATCAGAATCTCATTGATGATGGGAGTTCACGATCAATCCTCTTGCTGGATTTGGTTGCTATTCATAATCACGAGTGATGATGATTGATCAATTCGCACTCGTGCATACAGAATTAATTGCAGATCCGCAAAATCAATAAGATACTGACTGATATAGGGGATTGAAGAAAAACGATTTGGCATTTTGCATGGCAGAACTCCAGAAAGTTCATCGATCTTTTATTCAACATTCAAGAGTAGATGGAAATCATCAATCAGACACGGATCACCTGAGACTTTTATCAGTGGCAACTGATATTTCCTACAATACAGACATATTCCTGACCTGAAGAATCGCCGATTCAGTGGCGGTTTCCCTTCAATCAGAGGAAGCCGCAAACGCCTTGATTCCGTCGATGAAGCTCCAATTCGTCGGCCGATCAGATCGCTTCACGTACTCCTTCACATGGCTCTCGGAGTACTCGCTCAGCCCTACTCTCTCCTTCCTCCTCCACAGCCCCTCCGCGTAGCTCCGGTGAGCGAAATACGACTCCGCGTGAACAGAGACGACGCCGTTCTGCTCTCCGTCGTCGACGCAACTGACGCGGATTGGGAGCCTCTCGTAGTAGCCGCGGCTAGTGCCTTCAAGCTCGTCGACTTGGCAGAGGCCGCGAGGAGATACGGAGAAGAGCTCGCCGGAGACGCGGTGCCCCTGGCCGGGGAGGTTGATGAGGAAGGGAATACCGTAGGGGCCGCAGATGAGGGGGAATGCGAGATCGGTGGCGTAGCGGCCGAGATAGACGGCGTCCCCGGAGTCAATCAGGTCCTGCATGAGCGTGTGGTTGGCGAAGCCACGCTTGAGTGTGCCGTAAGTGAAGATTAAGCTCTGGTGACTCGCCATCGCCGCTACCTTCGCACACGCAGAGAAACACGATAGCGAGAGAGAGAGAGAGTGAGTGAGAGCGAGAGGAGGTCAACGAACGAACAGCTGTTGATAATTTCAAGGTAAATTCGGCCCAAAGGCCCAAAGCCGAAAAAGGAAAACCATTGGGCTCTCCGTTCGAATCATAATATGCTCGGCCGTGAATCGGCCTTAGTTGTCGTTTGGTTTCGAATATCGTCCACTTACGGTATTCCCTTTTGTTAACACCGTTTGTGTTGTGCAGTAATCTTGTTTCAACTTAATAATTTTTTATTGTTGATACAGATTCCGAATGTAGCATTCCAAAAACGTCCGAATTAGTCACGGTGGCATATTGTGTAATTTATAACAACTTTTGGGCCATATTTATATTTACTCACAGTCGAAAATTTAGGAATCTTACATTATCAGGCTCCGTATCATTTGTGTTCTTAACTAGTCTGATTTAATTTGTTACATCTTACATGTATATAATGAATGAATTAAAAATATATTTCATACAATCCTTTGAATATTCTTCACATGTATTTTTACATTGGGTAAATAATTAAATCATGAGTTAGATTAATTATCCAATTCACTTTACTAGATTAAATGATTTCTAAAGCGGATTAACACAGTGATGAATATGGTCAACCATGGGGGGAGTAGTCAATCATGGTATGGGTTTGGTTGAGCTCCTGGTCTCCATGGTTATTTTCTAAGTTTTATCTCTATGTATCTATGATATATATATATATCTTTTCTTAACAATATATATATAAATATATATGTCTATATTGGGCTTATATATATGAGACTGTAGGAAGTAGTGCAACCATACGGGGTGCTCTTGCGCGGCTCGGGAAGCTCGGGACTAAAGTTGCACACTTCCAAAGTGTGTAACCGCCCCGTGTCTATATATATCCATCTATATGGATTTTATAGTGATGCATACCATATACATAAATCAGAGTGGTAGATGTGATGAAGAGTCCGAAGTTTTGTCTTCGGCGTTCTCCTCTCGAGTCGGAGCTCCGGTGCCCGACCACCTCGTCTTTGGGTCATCAACCGTGGAGACCGAGGTACGCTCCGCCTTAGTGACGTACCTCTCCGACCGGCATCCCCACCGCCGTGATTCCGAGCCGACAATAACGATCTACGCTTCCGCAACCGCAACCGCACGCCGCCACATCGAACGAAGTAAGTGTCGTATCCTTGTTACGATCTCATGTCTTACTAACGTGTGTGTTTTAGCGTGCATGTAGTTCGAAATCCTACATTGGTATCAGAGCCGAATGCTCGGTTTTCGGCCATCAACACGTCGTCGTCGAGATGATCGTTTTCTCGGTCGTAGACTCCACGATTTTGAGTGTTCGTCGCTCGATTCGTTTTCTGTGAGTTAGACCTTGTATCCATGAGTTCTTGACGCTCATTCCCAAATCCGAAGGGTCGCGGTCGCAAGGGATATGGACCCGAACGACCTCCGACGAAATCCGACCGATTTCGTGGCCAAACGTGGCCGTGAAAGTCCCACTCAATATCGTGACGTTCTTGTGCTTTCTCAACGACTCAAATGAGTTTCCTAAGTGTGGATATGGGAAGTGGCCATCTCCATGCAAAGCGTGGCGGCCATGGCTGCTCACCGAGCACGAACGTGGAGAAGATAACTTTCCGTTTTTTGTTGTCGGAGATGAGTTTCCGACGAACGGTTATCACGGTGTTGCCGGTGATGAGTCGCCGGTGACGGTTTCTAGGTGAGGTGGAGTCGTGGGTTGGATAGTGGGTGTCGTGTCGAGATAGTGGGGTGCTTGCATGGTGAGTTGCAGTTTTTCACGTTTTTTTCGGGTAAAGAAGAGAACTGACTCGGGTCGGTTTTATTATTACAAACCGGGTTGACCCGACCCTCCTCTCACGTGGTATTTTTTTGTTTTAGACTGCACGTGAGGTTTAAAACTGAAGTGGACTGTTTTTTTCAATAATTAGGCCGAATTTTTTTTGCCAATCGGGCCTTAATTATCTAAAGTCGGTCGGCCCATTTATATTTTTGGCTGAGATTCCTTTAGTATCGTGCAAATATATTTTTTAACCATGGGGGAGTTGACTTCGGTCAACTATAGTAATAAAAAAAAAAAAAATCGGCCTATATAATATATAAAGTCCACGAGAGTTCTTTACCTAGTTGACTGAGGTCATCAATTTTAGCCCAAATTATTTATGTGTTAAAAATGGTCCTCAATTTTTTATAAGCAAATTTGTTTGCAAAGAGGTCCATGAAACTTTTATAGATGGTGCAAGTGGCCCCTATATAAGTTTTAAATTGGATGCATAAAGTCCCAAATAAATTTATGAGGTGAATTTAAGAGAATAAGTTATTCTAAATTCATGTTAGCCATCATAAATATTAAGCGAGAGCAAATGGCTCCCTTAGCAAGTCAGGGTATCTCGGCGAATTTAGTAAATATGGTTTTACTAAGTGTCGGTTTAACCCCTAAACACTAACGAGTGTTAAATTATTGTGAATTTGTTCACATTAATTAATATGTGGAATATGTTTCACATAGTACAATATTATGTCACGTACGCACACATCATGGATGTCAAGTAAGTATGCTTTTTAATATTAATTAGTTTAATATTAAAGCATGTGTAAGTTTTATTTAAATTTTTTAGTATCATGCTTAGGGTGCTATTATTTTAAATTGCATGTTGGCCCCCGTAGTTTGAATGTGTTTCAACTACAAGCGAATATGTTTCAGAAAGTCTTATGAGACGTGATTGTAATATTCTTGAGTTGAAATTGAGGAAATAAATTCTGTCTAGAAAGACCGAGCTTGAAGTGGAAACTTGACGTCGCGCCCCCTCCTCCCCGGCCTGGGAACTACGGTTCTGTCTAGAAACGGGAGTGTTGGGGCCTGTCTCGCAAACCCTTCGGTCCACCTGGGAATTTTCCTCTAAACGTAACTTTTGAGAATTTACATGAAGGTCTCTAAGTCTTTAAACCGGATTTTTTATGCGGGATATGTCTTGCTAAATCCGGTATGGGGTGCTAGTTTTTAGTTATGTGTTAAGCATGATACTTGTTAAATTTGTTTAACATCCATGTGGTAGTACATATCCTGAGCATGTATGTTTTTCTTATTATGACATGATATTTATTTTGCTAAGCATGATACATGTTGATTTATGTGGTATCCATGTATATAAATATTTGATATCCATGCTAGCATGATATTTAAGATTAATGTCATGTCATTGCAAATCATTCACGTAAGCATGCTCGTACGTTTGATGTTTGTTGTGTACCAAACATGATGCATGATGATGATTTGTTTAGAATCCATGTATTAAGTCAACTTTGAAAGCATGTTGAGTTGCTTAATGTTTACTATCAAGCATGTTACATGTTTTATTGACATTCATGTATTTGTAATCATGATTGCATGTTGACTTGATCAATGAGATTGGAACTTGACTTGATTTATTGGCTAAAATTAATCATTGCTAAGCATGTACTTTGGACGATGATTGGGAACATAGTGAACTTTTGAATCCGGGGCATGCTTGCTTTAATTAATTCGGTCAATAAGAAAGTTGAGTGTAACATGTGTAGTATGATGAACAATGGTTCTTGCATGCCTTGTTGAATGATCCTGATATGGTGTTATCTCTTTTTGTGTAAAAAAAATGACATCGGTCCTCCAAAAGATTGTCACCGAACTTAGTTGTGTGCTAATGTTGAATAGTGATAACTCTTAGGTCTGGCAGGAGAAAGTTTATACTTGCTCCAAATGCTAGAAATTCTGGAGACCATATTCAATGACATGGAAAAGCCTAAAGTAGGGAATGTGTCCCAACAGCGGCGAGACCTGAGAGTCTATAAAGCCTGATAAGAGCAGAATTTCACCGCGTGTATCATTTTTTCTAGTGTTATGAATGATAGTGTGTTCAAGTTGAACACTCCCTGGGGTTACATATTTGGCATATGGCTGAGATGATAATCGAACTCAGGCACCCTGGTAATATATTCACCGAAAGGCAGAAACTCCAGGTTGTAATCAGTTCTTAACACGATTCGTGGAAGCATGTAAAAAAAATGCAGTTGTTTCGCTCTTATTGGGCTGCCACTCTAGAAGAAGTCATGAGACTTCTGAAGCTAGAAGAGGAAATGCATAAGAGTAAGAGTACTCTGGCTGAGTTGCATGTGGTGACTTCCTCCAAAGCCAAAAAGAGACCAAAGAGACAATATCGTGGTAAAAATGATGAGCATGATGGGTCAAGTTAGAAATCAAAGATGGATGAAATTGGCGAGCAGAAACGTCTGCACTATGTCCAAATGGCTAAGATAAAGTGCTATAGTTGTAGCTATGTGCTATTAATCAAACAAATGCACTGCTCGGAAGCGTCATGTATGTCTTGATGCTTAAACTAGTAGACTATTGAGTTTCTAGTTCGAGCAATTTGATCAATGTAATCATTTATGAGTTGTGACTCTGGATTAAGCCATGGGCAAGAAGATTTGTAGTTAATCTTCGGAAAATTCAACTGAAGCATGATGGGTATGGAAGCTCGAGCTGCAGCCGAATGAGTTGGCATCCGCAAGCTATGTCTATGAGACAACCGAGTCCACAATGCCTTACTATTTGGTTGAATTGCTGTTTTCAGTCTTTGTTTCGGTTAGACCTAGTTTTTCATCTAAGATTTCCATGACATTGAGTTTGTGTATATATGGTCAGTTCCGGTGGATTTATTGTATATCACAGTTGCATCTAGCAAGGATTTCAATATATCCAAATATTTGTCGCAAGTTTGCTAGCGACGTGACCGGAAGCCTTGTGTAGGCAACCAGAATAAGTTCAAATTAGACATCTACTAGCCCATATTTGTTGTGGGAAGGCTTAAATATGTTTCGTATCTTATATATTTATTTGATATTCTACAGATGGCTAAGCGAGTCTTGTAGATGAATTGAATAGATAAAGAACTTGTGGTTCTCATACATGTTAAGACGGTGGTTAGTTCATCAACTTGACTTGTAAAGATACGTCATATAAAGAGATAGTTCATTATGTTGACTATTGGCACTATGCAACACAATTTTGTTGCTAGAAGACGTAGGTGATACGCTTCTGAAGATGGTTGAGTCAGTGACAACATTGGTCCAATAACTACGGTAATATCCGGGTCTCTCCACAAGGAGGACCCACTTTATATCGAGACGAATGTTTGTCAACTTGATCAAGTGCCTAAATATTAGTTGCATACCACTTCATATACGTTATGATCCGGAAACGTCCGAAAGTGGGAGCTGTGCCTAAACTAAAAGATGTCGAAATGAACATGTTTATCCTTATAAAGGGAAAAGTGGGTTGTGACCTATTTTTGAGTTATTGAGCTAAATGTACCAAGATAACTTCATTCGAGTGGGAGGATTTTTGCAGATGTTGAATATGTTTCTCGTCATGCTCGCATTTCTTCACCATCAGTTGCGAATGTAAATGATCTTGGTCATGATCTTAGTTCAAGTTGGAGTAAGAACTCTCATGTTGTTACTCGAAATGAGTAAATGTTATCGTTCCAGTGGGATCGTGTACAAAAGGTTCTTAATCCTAGTGGGAGCTTATGTGGCTTCTAATACCCTTTAAGGAAAATGGAGGACAAGATGGATGACGCGAAGCGCAAATGGATCGGTGAGGTCCTAAAAGTCATGAAAATTTTGAGATGTGTCTCGAATAATTGCGAGTGTTGTATTCGCATGAACTCAGTCACGTTGATCTTGGATGTAGATATTGCCTTTGAAATATCAAAGTAGAAATCGAAAGCACTTCTCCGTATTGTGGTACGAGAATGCAGCTTTTGGATTATGGTGGTCCGTTAGCATTCTACTTTATTCTCTCAAGGCAATATTATAGATGAAGACGTGATTTGTCATGTCTGACGTTTTAGTATCTACGGACTAAGACTGTTGTTAAAACATCAACAAGATCTTGTAAAGCAAATGTGCTTGATAAATAGTACGTGCTGGTAGTTACGAAGTTAATCAAATGAGTACGAGACTTAGTTGATATCTGAAGGGTAAATCAATATAATCTTGGAATTTTGTTTCTAAGAGATCATTTGAGAGAATATGTTTCTTGGGTGATTGATCATATTATTACCTCGATAAGCTAACTCTGTATAAAGGTCATGACTTGATGCGCTAAGTGTCTTAATCAAGATGAGCTAAGTCTGGCGTCTTGTGCGTGTTGTGTCATGTACTAGACCCACTATTAAATCGGGCATATGGCTGGACTTGGATTGATGCTCAAGGATCAGATAACGATGGTT
The DNA here is from genome assembly GCA_036873135.1 of Clarkia xantiana subsp. parviflora. Lineage (NCBI taxonomy): Eukaryota > Viridiplantae > Streptophyta > Magnoliopsida > Myrtales > Onagraceae > Clarkia > Clarkia xantiana. Next base: position 22,641,946 of record JAPTYO010000002.1, on the reverse strand, counting down.
GTTGAGGCGTTGTACATATGTGTATGACAAAATATAGTGAATTTGTTCCTAGTGGGAGTAACGAATTCCTTAGGAAGATGTTTCTTACTGACTGGCCATCAGATAATGAGAAACGAGTGCACACTTCACTATATGCGAATGAAGCTAGTGCTCTCGCAAAAGCAACCGATGATTAAGTTTGGTCCATAAGGTTCCTATATATATTCCGGATAATGCACATTATTACTTCAGTATTAGTCTACTGGTAATTGTGCTATAATATTTTCCGAAGAGGATCTTAAGAATGTTTGGACATTCAAAAGACCAATATAACTGTGCATATGGCATGGTTGCATGCAAGATAGTGAATGTGAAGTGATAGTCGATGAATGATGGATAAACGGTATGTTCGTAAAGCCCTTGCATATGTGCAATTCATCGACATTTGATCACAATGAAGACAAATGGTCTTGAACATTGTGTAAAAAGCGAGGTAGCTTGCTTATTTTTCCCAATGATCACATCACATGTTCATTTTTATCAATACGTTTGATTTGAATACACACATGTTTATTATGATTGCCTTGTGCATTCACTCGAATTGTGAAATGTATGTCGGGTAAACAAAAGGTTAGCTCTCTCACACGAGTAACCGCCTCCGCGTCTTAGGGGACGTTACGTCTTTGTGACGAACGGGAGATGAGACAGGATTTTGAGCTTAAAATTGTCAAGTGGACGATTAGAGAGCTAACTGCTCGAATTCATAAGTCGCTCGTTGACATGCGGTCATCGATGATTAAAGTGGAATTTGTTTCCACGTAGTTTACCTTAGAGCCGGATGGGAGTTAGTGGACTCTTGTTCGAGTGCATATGGCATTTGAAATGACATCCGCACAGCACTGTCTTTGAGTAAGACAAATGACATACGCTCCAGGGAAAAGGAGAAGAGTGCTGTGACACACGTTTCATACCGTGTGTGCTATGCGACCACGGGTTTACACAAGCATGATCTCAGCTTGTTGTAGTGTGAGACCCAGGATCCTTAGGAGGTTCCTAATTGGGTACCCTCACGACTCCGATCAGAGACTTGAGACCTGGCACGATGTTCGCTAGCTTAGTGTGTTTCCATAAGGCCACATACAGATTCGGCCTGGCGGGACATGTCTAGAAAAGCGAGTCGGGTTAGTGTTGAAAGGATCGTGAGAAGAGGAAGATTGTCAACGGAATCTCTTTTAGAATTGTATTCACGGTGCGCACCAATCATGAATTAGTTTCGTGGTTGTTGATACAAGGTATAATTAATGAGATCTTTGTAGATACCTGAATGAGGTTCGACGATCTAGGGTACAAGCATACTTCCTTATTGCAGGTTGTCCTCAATGAGCTGTTGTATACTCCTAACAGATATACAACAACTAGCTCTCACAAAGTATGCCGGTCGCACGGTTGAGCCCTGTATGAAAGATGAAGGAAATGTAGAGAGGTATATCACTATCCACGCAACTAAGCACTCCCATTATGTGTGAGTGGGAGATGTAGGAAATAGTGCACCCACACTACAAGAAAACAGGGCATCAGCAACGGATGCATTTCCAACAAATCCGTTCTGTTGGAAATTTGCAACAGATTTCCAACGGCTTCCAACAGATCAAAATTTTATCATTTTCCAACAGAATTTCCAACAGATGTTTCCAACACGCTCTCTTCTGTTGGAAATCTGTTGGAATACTGAGATTTCCAACAGATTTTCCAACGGAAACAGCTTGTTGGAAATTTGCAACATTCTAAGATAGTAACATGATACGCATGATTTGACACAGAAAAAAAAAACATGATACGCATGTCAATCGGGTTAGTCCGGTGACCTACAAGTCGGGTCAACGACGTACTAGGTTCGCTTGAGGCTAAAAAAATTGATGGACCTTCTAGGCTTCTAAATTTTTTTTCACCGGATCCAGTATAAGGAATTGAACTCGACCAGTATTTTATTACGTCACAACTCGAAAATAACCTAAATCCTTAATTCAAATAAAATTTGGGTCGGGCCAAACATTGACATGCTTACATGGGTTATAGGCGTTGGCCGTTGCCTATACTAATGGTACATGGGCCTTAGTAAACTATTGGGCTGGTCTAGTTAGAATAATAATAATAATTATTATATTTTATGAAAAAAGGAAAGCTAAGGAAATTATATATATATATAGTATACACAAAAAGTAAAACCCTAGCAGACAGAAAAGGAGGAAGGCAACTAGAGAGAAAGGAAAAGCGCTGCAGCTAGAGAGAAATGGAGACAGGTCAGAATCTCAGCCACTCGACCCACCACGGTCGCTCCGCTTCTAGCCGCCACCACCACCACCGGAGCTGTGCCAGGACTCCTGAAAGAGAACTAGAGCTGTCCCGGGGACGGAGATCTCGCCGGCGCATGTCTAATTACGAGCAACGTTCACGTCCGCCGCCGTCCTCCAAGAATAAGCTCGTGTCCCACCATCTCTTACCTCCTATTCCTGCTAGAACCGAAAGTCCCACCATTATCGAACTTCATTGATGGCCTACCTATGCTTTCCGATGGCAAACCTCATCTTTCCGATTGCAAGCTTCATATGCTCCCAATGATTTGTGGACAACCTCGACAGCAAGGTGTGGACAACCTCGACAGCAAGGTGTGGACAACCTCGATAGCTTTGGAGGCGGTAAGGTTTTTTGAATTTCTTCTGACATTTTGTATGAGTATATATATTTCCATTTCTCTCGTTTCACTGATTGTGTTTCCCAAGTCCCATGTATAACATGACTAGCATTGTGACATCCTTTTATCCTTGATAGTTTCAGTTAATTGCCATAATTTTTTTTTCTTTATGCATAATCCAAGATCATATCCTGATAGTTGGGACTATAATTTATTTTTTTCAACCTTAACTGACTGAATCATTCCTGAAGGTTACTAGCATTAAGATTCATAAAATAATTTATGTTATTTCAATCTTTGACTCAATTTTGTATATCATTAGTTGACGCAATTTACTTTATTCATAATATAGGAGGTGGTACTCGAATAATGAGTGAGATCTTGGTTTTTAAATAGTCTTACATAAGGATTGTTGTCTATCTTTATCTGCAGTCTGTTGTTAAACATTTAGATGTTCTTTATTTAGAATAGAACAAAGAGTGCTAACCCTTTTTGGGCTTAGAACAAAGAGTCTGTTGTTAAACATTTAGATGTTCTTTATTTAGAATAGAACAAAGAGTGCTAACCCTTTTTGGGCTTAGAACAAAGAGTCTGTTGTTGAACATTTAGATGTTCTTTATTTAGAATAGAACAAAGAGTGCTTGTCCAAATCTGACTGCTAAATGTTTTGATGTTCTTCATTTATAATCGAACAAATGGCGCTGACTCTTTATGTCCATCAAATCATCCATCTCCACTTTTTAGTGTCTACTTATCCCTTACAAACTTATTCTTTAAGTTTTTGGTAACATTTACTCATTGTTTACTATCCTCTTTGATTGTTCATTAAATTTGTTAAAAGTTAAATTGGCAAGTATTAACTAATCTTTTTCCTCTATATACATGTGTAGATTTTTCTGCAGTTTGAGTTAATGTTAACAATGAGACATCTAAATGTCATTTTATTCATGGGAGCAGTTACACACTCCCACCATATCTCATATTGACCGAATTTCTCCCAATATTAGGACATTTTCTCCCTCTGAAATTCAACTTTTGAAGTGTGTAATAGAGGGCCCATTTTGACTTTAGTTTCTATGCATGTTCAGGGGTAGTTTGTATAAGTTACTACATCGCCCCAATCCCCAAGTTGATGAAAAGAGGCGTCTGAGAATGCCTCTTGATGTGGTATGGATACAGTGCATTCAGCAACATACAATACCAAATAACCCCTGGAATTTTAACATTAAAATATTAAATCAAATGTTCCCAATATATATATATATATATATATATATATAAGGCCAAGTGGATGAACTACTTACACATAAGCAGCCCAACAACTGTGTATTGAGATTTATAGTCTCCTAATCTGCTCGTCGACAAAAACTGCGTTTGCAGATAATTTGGGCACTGTCTTAATCTTCTTATGATTGGTGTGTTTTTATTTGTTGTACAGGTTTGTGACTTTGGGCTGTCAATGATGAAATGCCGCACTAATTTCCTGCCCTCAAAATTCACTGCTTGAACGGTAATCAGTTTAATCATAACAACACTATTGGTTGATTCATTTATGATGAAAAGTTTTTTACGCCCAAATTGGACCAAACTCATTGATCTGTTGTGTTTATGTTTTTTTGGCCGGAGTAGATGGCACAACAGGTTTTGAGAATCGAATCTTCTAATGACTGAACCCAATGCAAGTTGCAGGAGTTGTTGGGTTCCAAAATAGACCCTCGAAAATCTGTAAGAGTTTGATCCCGCAGTTGCACATATAATCTCAGAATGTTCAAGTATTTTTCCTACTTCTAAATATAACTCAAATGCTCATTCTGATTATCAAAGGTATTTGCATTTTGATTGATTTTAGCTTATTTTTGTTTGCTATGCTTTGTGATATCGCACCGTTCTTCAAGCTGTTACTTACCATTATGAGGTTGCGTCATTTGAATCATGCCTTTTATTTTCATTTCGAATTCAAACTATAATATGTTGTGGAAAAGCTTAATGATGTTTGAAATTTGCAGGGATCCAAATTATGCATATCATCCACCATCATTTATGCATATCAATATCCCAGGTTATTTTGTTTTATACATTTTTCTAACTTGATTTTGTTTTTTAATTTATTGTGCAGAAGGATAAGCCCAGTAGGCAATGGCTAGTTTTCAACCAGTTAAGTATGAACCCCAACTACGAAAGTCGGTCTCTCTCAAATCTCAAGACTCAAATTGTATTATATGTAATCATAATACTAGTGTCATCTAATATAACTTGGTTATTTTGTTTTATAAACGTTTCTAACTTGAAAATATTGTTTTTTGAATTTATTGTGCAGAAAGGTAAACACAGTACACTTGATGTCATTGTGGACTTTGTAAACTGTGTTTTTTGTTGTATATTAGCTAAGTTTATAAAGCATTCGACTGTATTTTCATTGCAATGTTTGATCATATATATTAAAAGAGTAAGTACAGTAAATATTTGTTTGTTATGCGGGAAAGCATCTGAAAAAAAAATTTGAAAAAAAAAAAATCACTTTTTCCACTTCTGCGACGGAATTGATTTCGTCGCCGAAGTAAGTTCAGCATGAATATGGATTTCGTCGCTGAAGAATATTCCACGATGAAATCTGAATTTGGTCGCTGAAGTGTCTTCTGCGACCAAATGGATTTGGTCGCTGAAGTGTCTTCTGCGACCAAATGGATTTGGTCGCTGAAGTGTCTTCTGCGACCAAATGGATTTGGTCGCTGAAGTGTCTTCTGCAACGAAATTGGTTTAGTCGTCGAAGAGTCTTCTGCGACGAAATGAATTTAGTTGCCGAAGAGTCTTCTGCGACGAAATGGAGTTCGCCGAGGATAAGTATTCGGCGACGAAATGGATCTCCAACGGATGATATTCCGTTGGAAATTTTACCAGTGATAAGAAAACGTTTCCATCAGATTTTCCAACCACTTTCTGTTGGAAACTTCCAACAGACAATCAGTCTGTTGGTAAATTTATTTACCAGCGGGGGTATCACCAACGGACGATCCGTTGGAAATTCTGTTGGTGAAGGGCTTTACCAACAGATTTCCAACCGATTTTCTGTTGCTGATGCCCTGTTTTCTTGTAGTGCCATACGGGGTGCTCTTGCGCGGCTCGGGAAGCTCGGGACTAAAGTTGCACACTTCCAAAGTGTGTAACCGCCCCGTGCCTATATATATCCATCTATATGGATTTTATAGTGATGCATACCATATACATAAATCAGAGTGGTAGATGTGATGAAGAGTCCGAAGTTTTGTCTTCGGCGTTCTCCTCTCGAGTCGGAGCTCCGGTGCCCGACCACCTCGTCTTTGGGTCATCAACCGTGGAGACCGAGGTACGCTCCGCCTTAGTGACGTACCTCTCCGACCGGCATCCCCACCGCCGTGATTCTGAGCCGACAATAACGATCTACGCTTCCGCAACCGCACGCCGCCACATCGAACGAAGTAAGTGTCGTATCCTTGTTACGATCTCATGTCTTACTAACGTGTGTGTTTTAGCGTGCATGTAGTTCGAAATCCTACAGAGACAATGGACACTTACTTAAGTGCAGCTGAATGATAAATACACGTGAATGTAGTACTAGAGAGAAGCATACCATAGTGTACATACATGTCACAATCCAAAATTGATTTTATCTATTAGATAGATAGATTAGATTCGGATAGATATGGTCGGTCGTTATGTCGCCTTCCAGTATCCAAGGGTTACGATTTATCTACATAACAAGGATCTATCTTTACCTTATATTTTTTTTTTTATACGGAATTTTATTGAAGTGGCCAAATTCATTGAATCATTCATTGTCTTTATTTGCTACGTACGTAACATCAGTCTCCAGTCAGTCAGTCACCCGTGTGGTGTGGCTACAAACAACGGAGCTAAAGAGAAGTAATTTCATGATTGGCTAATTGCCCACCATCCAATACTAATAGTAGACTACCACGTGACCATCTCTTTGGGACTTGGTCGGTCTCCAGCTTTATGGCCGTTCTAAGACAACATTCGCAGTTAGCAGAACAGAACAGAGGGCTTACTATTTCCTCCACATAACATATAGATAGATTCTACAAATTTTCAAGTATTAGGTAAAGTTCTATATAATGTTATTATTATCTAGAGGAATAATTGAAGTGCCGACGGAACATTCCGAATGTTCCGACTTCTATTATTCTTACAACTTTGAGATAGTTTAACTACACAAACTTGTCGGAACATGTCGAATGTTACAGTCGGAAAGTCTAACATTTCCGTATTATCTAACCACCATAGCACTTCAACTTGCGTATACAAATATCATTCAAGTGTTAAATTGATATGTCCACTTTTTTGTTTTTTGTTTTTCTTTCGCATGAAGTATTATACGGAAGCTTCATTAGAAAGGCAGCACACATATAAATATGTTCAACGTTTAGAATAATTTTATTCGTAACATTAGGAGAGCAGGAACAGGTAGGTTGTAGCATGCTTGCACAATATAAAGTATAATTTATATTCACACCGGGTCTGTATGTAACCGATAATATGATGACCATAATATTATTTTTTTCATTATTAAGAGTACGAGTTTTGAAACGAATACATAGGAATGAAGCGATGAATTCATGTATTATATAATATATATATAATTACACATCCACTAACTTTGAACTTTTGGTCAGTTTTAATTTTCGTACATACATATAATATATATATATATAGAACAAAAGATGTAGTATTAATAATTGAAAGGATAAAATGGAAGGTTAGAAAGAGTTGGGAAATGGAGTTCGTGTGCGTATATGTCTGTCGGAGTCCGTGACACGAAATCAGAAGCATAGCGTCTCAACTTCTTCCTCTTGTGGGACATCACGCACGTGACTTGTCCCCCTTGGGCTTTCACAATGGTAGTTCCCTCATAGGCTTTGTTGGGCCCCAAAAAAAAAAAATTATGGACCTCCTTTGTTTTATTTAGTTAAAAATTGAATTTTTCACCCAAATAATCATCGCATTTCCCTAACCTAGATATCAGTAAGTTTCATTCACCTATATATCTAGGTATGTGAATGGATTCGCGTACTACCTTATGCTCGACTCTCATTAGGGAATAATTTGTTGAGATTTACAATTTTAGATATAAGTTGGAAAAATTAATGATTAGAATTATTTAATGGTGTGCACAATTGGTGTGCTCGCATTCCCTACTTTGTATGCGACTCTTAGTCACGTACAACAGCGAGACATCAACAGAAGGTCGATCTGAACTGTGGTCTGAGGAAGATCTTGAACTTGGGGTTTGCGCGCGACTCCCGGTCACGTACACTATTTAAAAAATCCTAATCAATATTTTTTTTTTCAACTTAACCCTAAATCTTGACAAATTGTACACGAATGGGAGTCGCACACATGGTAGTTCATTCGCGTACCTAGGTATATATGTGAATGAAACTTACTAGTCGTTATATTTATATTTGAGTTATATAAGCTGGTTATTTGGTTGATTTTTTTTTTTTTTTTAAATGATAACAAACTTTTTTTAATGTCTCGCTCGATATTGGATATTAATATTTGTTTGTTGTAATTTTTTAAATGTTTGTATTAAACATACTAGTTTATAACAAAAGTTAGTCAATGAAAATGAAATGTTTGATAAAATAATTTAAAAGACTGTATGCTACAAATGTTAAATACCCAAAATTAAAAAGAAAATTAATATGTTGTTACGCAAATAATCAAAATTAAATGGAGTTTTTATTCAAGTAGCTAAGCCACTGTCCTCTCTTTTTAGGATCAATTAATTGTAGTTCTACCGTCATTCAACTGAGTTGTATCCTATTATTTAGAGTTGTCGAATTTGAAATATATTTCTAAAGGAAGCATCTTATAACCGACCAAGTTAATTTATGTCGATATGTCTCACTATTCATTTCTTTATATATATTATTAGTAATTTGGATTACCCGGGGGCATATATGAGTGAATCTAATCTAAATGCAGTGTTCCATTCTATGTATCTACGCTAGGCTTGCTAGATGCACATTCTATATTAATTCTCTCTTTCTTTCCCTCGTCGCAAAAGTTGAAACATTTGCATTATTCTATCTGCGTTTACTTCAACACCTTTATCTCGAAACATCCACAAAGTTTACTTGTACTTCATAATGATCATCTATTATTATCTTTAACTCAATATTTTGTTTCCGCTGAATGAATTAGAGTCTCAAAAGTGGCGTACTTAGGAACCGAGGCCAGGGTACAGAGTGATTAGTTTTTTTTTTAATCCATATAACAACCTAAGAAAGTCCAAATATTAAAATGTGTCGAAAATTAAACAATCAAAATAAATAAATATCAGAGTTTTAGAAGAAAAAAACTCCATGGAATTAAATAAATATCTTAAAATATTATAAAATTACATAAGTTCGTTACGTAAAAGTTAAAATGGAAAGAAAAAATGGTCGTTGGGCCCAGCGGCGCCCAAATTCTTTTGAGTGGAGCCTCTGTTTCAGCAACAATATGATTATTTTGGTATTTTGCTAAATTTTCGGCACACTTTGGTATTTGAACTTTCTTAGGTTGCTATAAGGGTAAAAAAATTCAAATATTGTATAGAAATACTTATTTAAAAATGAAATACTTGCAAAAAAACGTATAAAAACTAACAAAATATAGTCTAATATTTTAAAATTAAAACATCTAATTATAATGACTATTATGAGTTTCCATACTTTAAAATTGAAATCTAACATACTCATTATAAACGGATTCAAATGCATATTTATGTGACAAACAGACATTTCCAATGCATATTTATTATTGAATAAATATATATATTGTCACTTAGATAGATATAATATTAGATATACTCTTATGCAAAAAAAGTATATATAGATTAAATATAATGAGTTAAATAGTATATATGTACACATAACATTCATATTTAATGTTGCTCAACTTTCATATTTAAATGCGGGGTGCAACATTTACTGTTTTTTTTCATAAAGTGAGGGGTGCAAATTTACATATGCACTAATGTATACACTAATTTCTATATAATTGAGTGATTACAGTTGCACTATACGTAGCTCCACCACCGAGTCTCCATAAAAAAATATCACATTTATCATATGTACTTAACAACTAAAATAATCTATATTCACACCAAATCTATCCTTAGAACATAAAGTATTAACTATAAATATTTGGGGGATTAAACTTAATATCGAGTTTAGAGATGGAATATAAAACCTCTATTATTAGGTGTATTGCTCATATAATTGGGTTTAAGTCAGATTTTCTGAACCCCAACAATATTAAAAAGTGGAAGATGCATGGACTTGGTTGTGGTGGATTGGAACAGATATCATTTTGTGCGGTCAATTAGCTTCCACCTTTTTTCTCTCTAATAACCAAAGTCCACAAGACACCAAGCATGTTTTCTCAATGTGGACAACAGTGCTTAGCCTTTACTTGATGTCGCAAAGTCCTGTTTGGAAGAAAAAAAAATCATATCAAATCAAATCCATAGAGTTGTCTTCTTAATTAATGATCAATCCACTATATATTTAATTTGAGAATACCCATTTTATATTTTACAACTCCAATATCAATAATACATCTCATACTCTCCATGTGATCATCACATCTTAATTGTCTAATCTCTTATGTTTTCTCTTTCTAGTTTCATTTCATATGACCCCCTTAATTAGACCTGCATTAGCAGATCCAAATATATATATATATTTTATACAAAATAGAGGTGTATTATCATAAAGTCAAAAAGTAAGTACATAATTTATCTGCAGTTTTTTTTCTTCTTTCAAATAAAAATATTCACGATCTCCTCCTCAATATTTTATCTATTTTAACGAGTATTATCATTTGAGCTAATCCTAAAGTATATCAAAACCCCAAAAATTCATAGTTACAATAAAAAGGAACTAGAGCATTAATGTTTTATTTATTTAATCAGGTTATAGTGGAATATTCAATTCAAACTCGGCTCAATACATCCCAACTTGTTTTCAGTAAAGCTCTAATTAATTAATTAATCAAGTCGATCGAATAATCGGGGCTTCAGCTTAGTTGAGCCCCATTCAGACTTCTGGTTCTGGTTCTGGCTATCAATAGGTTGTGTTTGAGAAGTTTAGTTTGGGGGATTCATAGAAATTGAATTAAGATGAAAATAGGTGGTTAATTATTAAATTGTTAGTTGACGTTTTGAGCATTTTAAATAAATTACTGAGTCTAATTTATCTTTTATAATTTAATGTTAGCTAAAGTTTTGTTTGTTAAATTGTTAACTATATCAATTTATTCGTCTAATCTAAACGGAGTTTATAATGTTGCTAGCATGAAATTAAACAAAAATTGGAAAAGTGATTAAAATGATGAAATTGTCATCATATACATAGTTATTTATAAGCACTCATATAACTGAAATGATAAACTTTAATAAAAAAAAATGAGAAACATTCAAAGAAGCACATTTTTTGTAGTGACAATTCTGTCATTTCATATTGGTCTCTCGATTTTTCTTTATCATGTATAAGTCCTGAGACTAATTCCATCTAAAGTAATCAGAATATTTAACGGAATTAGGCAATTAGCAAATTGTCCAAAACAAAATTTAAAATAACAGATTGTAAAAAGAAAATGTCAACCAGAAATTATTGTGAGAGCCTAAATTTTGGGTAGCAATTTTAGTAAATGACTGGTATTTTTCTAAGCTGAAAAGAGAGGAGCATATGACAGTTGGATTAAAAAGGTAATGTCTCCCACGTAATATTAAGCAAAGAGATTCCATCCAGCCATCTAATTTTGAGGTCTTTGATTACTATACTATTTAGTGCTTCTTCTATTTTGTGGTCCCAAATCAACCCCCACTATATTTTTTTTTTCTTTTCAAAACTCATTACTTAATTTTTCACATTTTGTGCCGTCAATAATTTTAAATATTCGTTACCAAAAAAATAATACTTTTAAATATTACTTCCAAGTTATACAAACAAATCAATTAATTTAGATATACCTTTGGCCAATTTTCTTTTAAAATTATATATACCATTAAAAACAAGTTCTGATTTGAAAGTTTGATATAAAAGGTGTTGCTGAATCACACGCTAGAAATGCTAGCAACCATGAATGTTAGGGTTAGTAAAGCTGGCTCAAGTTTGTCAAAAAAAAATGCTAAAGTATGTACTTGACAAATATGTAAATCTAGGGGGTGTTTGGCCGGACGTTGTTGGATCAAAATCGCATGGCTAAATTTAGTGTGGACTTATCTTAACTTTCATTTTCACGCCTTCGGGTCTTTTGGATTTTGAAGCCGGTAACTCCTCCTAGTCGTGAGTGTTTGGCGAGGAATTGAGAAAGGGGTGGGGATTGTGCATCTGATTCCACTCTGAAATATAAGTCAGTATATGAATATCAATTGTAGAGAAAAAAAAAAAAGTAATAATGACAAACACTTTACCATTTATAGAGATTTGGTGAACCATCATATGTGGCGACTGTCCTCTTTGATTGGTTGCTTTAGGTTGGTGGTTGCCTTTTGTGATTGGAGGAGGTCGGTGGCGAAGCAGCAGGTGACAAGCAGGTTGCCACATCACCATTCTTTAAGAGAAAATATTTTCTCTTAGTATAGGTGACAAGCAGGTCGCCACCTCACCATTCCTTACGAAGAATGATTTTCTTTGTGGTCGAAGTCGGTGACTATTAAGGCCACCTCTTATCGTTTCGGTAATTGGCCTTTTGTCTTTATCATTTTATTGAGATTTCTTTATGTCGCAGACTTTTGTTGTTGATCTGAAGGTTCCCGACTTAACACTTGTCGACTCTGATGGGTATACGTCCGATTCAGGTTTGTTTTATATTACTCGGACTTCGTTTACACGTCAAACCCACCAACGACTTCAAATTATTTACCCACAAGTTTGGAAAAGGTTCGGGACGCGCGCGTGCGCGTTCTGGGCCTAAAAACCTCGTCCGGATTGTAGGTCCGGGTTGTGGGACAATCCCTTTCCCTTATCAAAATAAGACTAATGGCTTATAACTCGGGGGCAAGTGTTGGGATATGATTCGAGACAACCCTTTACAAGTCGGGACTTCTAAATATCGGGACTTCATAACAGAAAGTCGACGACTATTTTATTCTGCATCAAAGGAATAAAGGCAAAATGTCGACAAACCCTCTTTAAGGTTACGACACAAAAGGCGGCAAGGTGGGAAGAGGAGTCAACCACCGGTTAAATTCCCTGTCTATCAGGGTATGAGGCGAGTCGACAACCAAACCATATGAAGAAGCTCTTCCTCTTAAGGAATAGCGAGTTGAAAATCAAACCATTTGGAGAAATCCTCCCTCTTTAAGGAAGAGACACCAACTGGAAACCTGCTTGCTGCCTTTTGTTCAAGGAAACCATCATCTCAAGGTAAAGATGAGGTGGAAACCTACTTGTCACCTAGTCAAAAGAACCTTCGTCATTAAGAAATGGTGAGGTTGCGACCTGCTTGTCACCTGCTGACACGTCACCGTCCCCCTCAACCAATCAGAAAAAGGCGGCCACCACCACCTAGCAACCAATCGGAGAAAGGCGGCCACCGCCACTAAGCAGCCAATAAGAACATAGCTGTCACCACTTAAATTCGGTACAATTTGTGCCTATAAATACTCCTGTATTTTCATCCTTTATATTCAATATAATTTACAAAGTATTACTCTCTCATATTTAATTACTGACTTAAGCTTCAGAGTGGAATCATGGGCAAATCCCCACCCTTTTTTCAGGTTAACACCTCCAAAACTCCACAAAATGAAACTAAGTACCATTTGAGGTCGAGATAGACACATAAGAGAGCAAAAAGAGGCGATGTTGGGACCTGACTCGAGTGTAGTGTCGGGTCCTGGTGATGTTGCGTAATCTGTTCGTCGGGTTGTCAAAGTCCACGGGGTAGTCCGCGCACACTTCGCCTAATACCTGCACAATGGGCAGTATCGACACCACAAGGGGGGGGGGTGGTGTGCGATGAACCCTCTCTGATGCCGAAATGAAAATTCTAGAGAGATAAAGCTTGAGAGAAGTGAGAGCTTCCTAGCCAACTTGCATCCACTTGATCATGAAATTTGTGACCAAGGCTCCTATTTATAGGAAACCATGGACTCGAACCCGGTTTTGAGCGGTCCGACCCCGGTTTATTAGAAAACGTGAACCGGGGGTGCACTTGAGCAAGATTGACTACGGGAAGACTCGCACGTAGTGTAAACACGTAGGGGTACGCGCATCGCGGGGTAACAATCCGGACCACACCGAATTGTGGAGACAATCTGGTGTGGTCCGGATAGTGGCGACAATCCGGACGAGTCTCGGTCTGAAACGGGCACATGCGCGTTTCTGACCGTTTTAACTCGCGGGTAGGTATTTTAAGAGCCGTTAGTGGGTTTGACGTGTAAACGAAGTCCGAATATAAAACGAACCCGAATCGGGCGTATATCCATCATTTGCCCCCCGAGTCAAGTAATGGCTTGACCCTTGATTGACTCTATTTTACGATAGGATAGACGTTTGATTTAGGTTCGGGAGTTACCTTATAGTGGACTTACTCGGCGCGTGGGCCTCAACGTCGTGTTTTCCTTCCGTTTCTTGATGAAGGAGAACGTAACTGCTGACATGGTTAGTGCAGCGAGTATACGTGTATAACAGATATATATATATATGTAACAATGTAAGTGTATGTACGTAACATGGACGTAAATGCTGACATGTATGCGAACATGGTATACGAGTGTATGTAACTGGACATGCGACATGTAATGACATGAGATCATTGATGTAATCATGTAAATAAATGTATAATGCCACAAGTACAAGCATATACTTAACGATGATGTGACGATAAATATGTGTCATGTATATGTAAGCATATATAAACACAAATGTAAGTGTTGGTCTAAGTATTTAGAACCTTGGGTGTGTAGTAGAGAGATACTTCCCGTATTTATCGTGGGAGCTTGTTGGTCGAAATTCTTATTCGCTTCGCGTTGAGTGGATATTGGTTGTGTATTGCTCATCCACATATGTCGTTAAGACTTGATTTGTTCGCCATAGGTTGTTCGTTGACATTACCTGCAATCATATAAATGATATATGTATAGTTATTCGAACCATAGGCTCACTGACCCCTTAGTTGCGAGGTGTCAGGCCTCTAACATGTTGTCGACGAACGTCCCATGATAGACATGTGTTGGGTCGAGTAGGCGCAAAATATTGGGTCGAGTAGGCGCGTGTAGGGCCGTATAGGCTGTATAGGTTGTAAGAGTATCGGGACGAGGCCCTTACTAACATAGAGTTGCCCCCGTATAGAGGATGTTCGCTATGTAGTGATTTGAACTCATAAGTTCGTCGGTTTGGAGGTTCCCCTGTGTAGAGGATATTCGCCACATAATGATTAGTAACATGACTTCCACGTGCATATTCGCTGAGTATGTTGTCGTTTGCCATGTTGTCTTGGTCGTGGGGCGTTGGCCCTTGTGTCGACTGCTACTTGGGTTTTCTAAAGTAGGTTGCGTTCCACGACTGCTACATGGTTTTTCCTAGGTAGGGTGCATTTGGCGACTGCTACTTGATATTTCCATGGTAGGGCGTAGGTCAGAGGTCGACGAGGTGACGTGCCTTGTAGTATAGGTCAGAGGTCGACGAGGCAACTTGCCTTGTAGTGTAGGTCAGAGATCGACGGGGCGACATGCCTTGTAGTATAGGTCAGAGGTTGACGAGGCGACGTGCCTTTCCATGGTATCGGTCAGAGGTCGACGAGGCGACGTGCCTATCCATGTTGTTGCCGCTACCAGATGTTTTCAAGATAAAGTGCTTTTTGCGACCGTTACTTGGTTTTCCCCAAGGTAGAGTGTTTCTTGCGACCCGTACTTGGTTTTTCCCAAGGTAGAGTGCCTTCTTGATACATCTCCTGAACCTGTATATAACTCATTACTTGTGAACAAGATAATCGTTGGACAACGCGCGGACATGATAGCCGCCTAGAGAGGGGTGGACATGATAGCCACTCCGAGAGGTGCGGACATGATAGCCTCTTAGAGCCGCGTGGACATGATAGCCACTCCAAGAGGTGCGGACATGACAGCCGCTTAGAGCCGCGTGGACATGATAGCCACTCCGAGAGGTGCAGACATGACAGCCGCTTAGAGCCGCGTGGACATGATAGCCACTTCGAGAGGTGCGGACATGATAGCCGCTTAGAGCCACGTGGACATGATAGCCACTCCGAGACGTGCGGACATGATAGCCGCTTAGAGAGGTGTGCAGACTTGATAGCCGCTTAAAGAGATATGGACTTGATAGCCACTTAGTGTATCCATTAGGTGCTTCTTACTTGAGGTGGTAGATCTTACATTGATATGTTGACACGCGCGTGCGCGCAGCGTTGCGCCTATAGCAGCTGTACTTAGAGTTTGGAAGTGAGTCGTTACACCTCATGTTGATGTGTCGAAGCATGCGCGCGCTGTGCCATGTCTGCTGCTACTATACTTAGTTTCTGAACGAGAGGTGTTGCTCCCCCTCTTAGTGCGTCGACTCGCGTTCGCTACGCTTGCTGTCTCCATACTTAGTTTCTGAACGAGAGGTGTTAGCCCCCCCCCCCCCCCCCCCCCCCCCCCCCTCTTAGAGTGTCGACGCGCGCGCGCTGCGCTTGGATGTGATGGCTCTCTAGAATCTTGTAAGCTGGTGATCTTAGAATAACAGTGGTACGTTATGACTTTTCGTAGCATTTCCCACAGACGGTGCCAAAATGTTGGGACCTGCCTCGAGTTTAGTGTCGGGTCATGGTGATGTTGTGTAATATGTTCGTCGGGTTGTCGAAGTCCACGGGGTAGTCCGCTCACACTTCGCCTAATACCTGCACAATTGGCAGTATCGACACCACAAGGGGGGGGGGGGTGCGATGAACCCTCTCTGATGCCAAAATGAGAATTCTAGAGAGATAAAGCTAGAGAGAACTGAGAGCTTCCTAGCCAACTTGCATTCACTTGAAATCACTTGATCATGAAATGGGTGACCAAGACTCTTATTTATAAGAAACCATGGACTCGAACCCGGTTTTGAGCGGTCTGACCCCGGTTTAGTAGAAAATGTGAACCGGGCGTGGACTTGAGCAAGATTGACAACGGGAAGACTCGCACGTAGTGTAAACACGTAGGGGTACGCACGTCGCGGGGTAACAATCCGGACCACACCAAATTGTGGAGATAATCCTGTGTGGTCCGGATTGTCCCAACAATTCGGACTGGTCCGGATTGCTCCAACAATCCGGACGAGTCTCGGTCCGAAAAGGGTACGTGCACCTTTCAGACCGTTTTAACTCGCGCTTAGGTATTTTAAGAGCCGTTAGTGGGTTTGACGTGTAAACGAAGCCCGAACATAAAACGAATCTGAATCGGGTGTATATCCATCAGGCGCCACATTAAAGTCCAATCCCAAAGTTTAGTGTCACGTCAACTTGATCCCAACGCATACCATATTAGATCCATCCAGACATCCCATTAGTAGCCACCGGAAATTATATAAAGTCGGATTAAATCTTTTTTCAGATTAAAGTCGGATTAAATCATTAGTTATTCAATAAACATTCACAGGAAATATGTTTTCGCTGTCGACCAACCTTGTGACAGAGACAGATAGACTGGACTGGTCATCAATTATAGAAAGGAGATTTTATTGTGGCGCCTTTCATAGATTATGTTAATTATGTTATATATCATAAAATGTTATATCTCTTGAATAAAAAACGCCAAGTAGTTAAGATAATGTTATATAAAAATGCTAGAACGATTAGAGTTTAAAAAACATCAAGTAGTGGGCTTTCGTTGGCTTGGAGATATATTTTTCTTCTTCTTTTTATGGTTTTATTATTTATTTTTATAGCATTGTCTTGATTAAGTTTATTTGTACATTTTAATTAACTATTATTTTTAACAAGTCCTTTATATTAAACCTGTAACGTTTATACAGTAATTAATGTGAGAACTTGAAATTGGTTTACAATAAGCATGAATCGGTGCTGAATATATTATTAATAAATATAAATCATGTAAAAATTAGTAATTTAATAAACATTGTTGTTCTTGGCCAAAAAAAAAAACATTGTTGTTATTATTAATTTAAAGAAAACAACAGAAATTAGACAAAATACATGTGTCCGCCGTTATGTTAATTAATTAATTAATTAACTGATGATTGTACTAATTAAGATTCCACGATATATCTTGATCTACACAAACATTATTAAGTTGAGAAATGTTTTTGTCAACCACCACATATGTCATTATCTTTTGCTCTTCTTTATTTATACATTTGACTGATTAAGCAAATATTGACTGGTCTGGTATAATCACATGGTCACATCAATTATCGCCTCAACTTGCTTGCAGCTTAATCCTTTTGTAAATACATTCAAGGAAATACCTTTAGAATATAATCGTGTATTCTTTTATTTAGTATTTTGTAATAATACAAAATGAAAAGCAACAAATGATATGTTTGTATGAATATTATTGTATTCATCACCAAGTCGAGAGGAATAGTTATGGATCCAAAATAATTTGCCTTCGAATTATCATGCGACTTATGCTCTACTCTAGAGAGGAAAAAATATTAAAGTTATTTCTTTTAAATTGTTCCAATTATTATTTAGAATGACAATGACTTGGCTCCAATATTGAATATCAAGATCAACCATCAAATCTGTTGATAAAGAAGCATTTTTCCGCTTTGTTCTAAAATTATAGATATCTTAAGGGCCGTTTGGATGTACGTAATGTGAGATTACTTGTAATGTTGTGGCCCAACGAATTGGTTCGTAATCAACAATGTAATGTAGAGTATAATGTTAGATTACAGAGTTTGGTAGTGTTGTAATGTTGAATGTAATGTCAGATTACAGTATTTGGTTTGATATGTAATGTACATTTTAATGTGATTTACTTATTATTATAATATTAATCTATTAAAAATATATTATATCTTAATATGACAAATTTAAATATGTATTTATTTTGAAAAAAAAAAACTTGATTCCTAAATTTTATATTTAATATTTAAGTATCACATTTGAAAATATTAGAACTAAACTTTTATTCTTATTTGCTCTGTTATTTAAAAATTACGCTGAAGAATTTTGTTTTATGCTAATATTGTATCCAGTGTTTCTTCCTTCATCATCAACATTTTGGAGAATATCTTTCCAATCAGCAGTTCCTTCACCTCTTGCCCTATCTTACCATAGATAATGTAGAGATCTTCATAATGTGGAGTTGCAGATTTTAATTAGGGTGGAGACGTAACTAAATGCGGTGGAGTTAGATTAGAGTTTATATATATATACATATAGTAGAAGTATATATAATTGAGATTGAAATAGTCTGAAAATGAGTGAAAAAAATGGAGAGAAATATTAAGAAACAAAATACTGATTAGCTAAAAGAATTTCGTGTCATAGCTATATTTTGAGTTCAAACAAACAAATCTTTATCAATGGAGACAATGTCCTACCCACCAGTATCATTTATTAGTTGCTTCTTCAATCATCTTTCAAAAATTCAACTTATTTAGATGATTCTAATTACATCTATCTCTCTATATTATAACCCAATCATTACTAGTAGCTAGCTAAAAACAAAATGTACCATCATTTATAACTAATTATCAAATGATTCCAAATTTTAAAAGTTCACTAGTACGATTAATAAAAGTGAAGTGGTGTCGAATCAGTAAGAGAGCATTATCTCAGTATTCAACGCTATACAGAGCTCAATAATACCTTGAATTAGTTTTGTATCTTAATCATTGTCGGAATTCTACATCTTTTCAAAACTAATAAATCAAATAATAATAATAATAATAATAACAAACTTATTTACAAAATCCTCAAAATACCATATTCACCAAACTAGTTATGAACTTTACATATTAAAACGATGGAGTAGAATGGATGGATATCGGATACATTATGAGAGAATCAAATAATAATGATAGTAAAAATTAAAATCACTAATTTGCTATTTTCAAGTTAATATTGGTAATTTTTAATTTTTTCTAATAATAATAATTAATAGTAACTTAAATAAAATTCAGTTCAACCTCAACCTCTAGGCAGTGGGGAGTGTTCCTGGGCCACGGCCTTCGATACCTTTGACTGCTTGAATGCTTTGATCGGACTCGGAAAATACCACCCTCGGCTAGTCTTTCCGGCCGGTCTGACGTCAGCTCCGGCGAGATACGATGCCACCACCACAGACCTAGATTTCATCATCATCTTCGCCCTCTGCGCTTCTGCTGCCGAATCCGCCAGGTCCACGACGCTCCGGCTGTCATCTCCACTGCAAGAGGTCTCATCGAATCCAACCCCCGATCTCCTGCTCTGATCTCTCCTGAACATCCCGAAGAACGCCGTCATTCTGCTGGATTTAGCTCCGGTGGACTCCCTCTCCATCCGCTCGCCTGATTCCATGTCACCGACGAAATTCGACCTCGAGCGGAGAAACGGAACCGCGACGGAGTGCGAGCGGCGGAACGAAGGCTCGGAATCGATCAGGTTCGAGACGCGGCCGACGGATCCAACGCCAGAGTGCCGCCCGCTGGAGGAGAAGAACCGAGAGAAGGACGATGAGGAAGAGGATGAAGAAGAGGTCGACACGGCGGAGCAGCCGCAGGGGCGTTGGTTGGCGCAGTCAGGGCAGAGAGCGTTCAGCCGCTCACGGAGACAGGTCGAGCAAATTCCGATCCGGCGGCGTCTCGACGGGTGCTGGGGACACTTCCAGATATCGTCTTCGTCTGCGTACATCATCGCCACTTCTGTATCGGAAGAATCTTTATCGATCGTGGTTTCCGGCAAGATCTCCGGATTTTCCCTCACTTTCTTGCGGTTTCCGTTTTGTGGTGTTTTGGATCGGCTTTCTAACTCCTGCTCTTCTCCCTCAGTGGCGAGTTTATAAGAGTAGTGGACCATGGTTAAACGAACAGTGACCAAGATTCAACCGTGGTTAACACTATCTGTTTAAATTATTTAGGACCTAAATAATAATTAGGGTTATTGGGAAAATAATAATAAGATTAATTATCAAAATGTAAAACTCAGGTTTTAGTAGTTGGACAATTTGGTAACATAAGTTTTTCCGAACATTTTGCTAGTTCTTGCGTGTACAAATTTTGCTGGCTCCGTTTAAATCTGTCTATTTTGGATGAAAAAATAGGTAACTGTCCAGCACGTGATAAACAAAAGTGGTAATAATCAATTATTGTTTGAACTTTGATCAATTTACAAATTGTTACTGAAATTTAATTTTTTAAAATTGGCTATCCAAATTTTCAATTTTCGAGCAAATTGCTACATCAGTTTCAACTCACGTCAAACTGGATAGAAAACGAGCATGTTTCTGCCACGCGGGTCTTTTCATGTGTACCCAGTATGAATTCAAACATACGTTGAAAGTATTGCAACGAAATACATTCAATTTGATGTTCAATAATTGGACTTCCGCTATATTCGATCTGTGTCTTTCAATTGAGTATCCAATTGAAGGCATCTTTTTACAAGTTTTTCAATTTATATATGAATTTATCTTTGGTACACATGAAAAGACTCCATTTGTGTAAACATGCTCATTTCAATCCAATTTGATTGGAATTGAAATAGATGTAGCAATTTAGTTGGAAATTGAAAGTTCATGTAGTTAATTTAAAAAAATTAAAGTTCATATAATAATTTATAAATTAATCAAAGTTCATATAGCAATTTGGTTATCAACCATAAACAAAAACACGGAAAATTGCTAGCTAATGTTAAACAATTGAAAAAATTACCTAATGTTTGAGCAAACAGAAAATTGTTAATTGATATTTGGACAAATAAACAAATTACTACTTATTTTCTTCATCACATATTGAATATGTATTTATTTCGTCCAAATCAAATAAATACACTAAAAGGAAAACTTACACTAATAAAATGTTCGATTTTTTTTTTTAAAACTAGTAATAAATGTGTCCCACAACTGAAATATGAACTAATAATTTAGTTGATCATTAAGGCTAGTCTTTAATAAAGGGCAGTAACCTCCGTAGACAGTACGACGCAGTTTGGGCTTCGCTTAAGTGCTCAAATTGAATGGACTAGATTCGTCGTATTCGGCAGCAATGATATTTGTTTTCCGGGTATCTGCCACGTGGATGATAGTATTTGATTTCTTAACGTAAAGGAATTATCGGATATTAAATAAAGTGAAAAGAAATATGAAGAATGAACTTTTAGTTTGTTGCATTGCATGAGCCATGAAGTTGGCATTGAGAAGGACGTGAATCATAAAACTAGTGATCTAAGCAAACCCTAGAAAGCAGAAAAATGAGAATGTCACACAGAGACTTGCGGATCATTGAGTTAGGTTCCTTCGTTTGGCTAACTCTCACCTTATATACTAAAGGAAACCCAAGTAAACTCAGGTTTAACCTCACAGTTTTACAAGTGAAGGAACTGGTCCACATAGAAATAAAACAATACAAACCAGAGGACAAACAATAACAAATCAGTCCTCAATGAATACCAAAACAAACAATATTAAAGTAAAACACTCCAGAATTGTTGCTGTAGCCAATTAGACCCTCAGGTGCTTCAGGATTGCTATATAACCCCTATTTTCACACTCCCCCTCAATCCTGAAGTACTTCATCATTGGGCATCTCCCCCTTCACTTGAGAGCCTTCAAATACATTCTTCATTCCAAGCTTACTCACCAAATAGTGATGCTGCTTGACAAGCAACGGTTTTGTAAAGATATCTGCAACCTGCTCACCAGTTTTCACATATACAGCCTGCAAAGTCCCATCAACAATTCTATCCCTGACCATATGACAATCTATCTCTATATGTTTCGTTCTTTCATGGAAAACAGGATTAGTGGCAATTTGTATGGCTGACTTGCTATCACAATATAACACAACAGGATTTTTATGCTCAAAACCAATTCAGACAGAACAGCTCTTAACCAAACGATTTCACATAAAGTAACTCTCATACTCCTATATTCTGCTTCAGCAGAAGAACAAGAGACAGTTTCCTGCTTTTTCACTTTCCAAGATATTAAAGATTCCCCTAACTTGATACAATAACCAGATAAAGATCTTCTAGTTTCTACACACCTTCCCCAGTCAGAGTCACAATAGGCTACCAACTCAGGAAAAGAGACAGCAGATAAAAGAATACCTTTACCTGGTTCTGCCTTAACATATCTTACTACCCTGAGGGCAGCTTCATAGTGGGACTTCTTTGGATTCTGCAAAAACTGACTCAATTGTTGCACAGAATAGGAAATATCAGGTCTGGTCATTCCTAAATACAGCAGTCTCCCTATCAGCCTTCTATAACTGCTAGCATCATCTAGGACAGGATCATCTTTGTTCAAACCCAAAAAATCATCATACACTTTGCTAGTGAGTTTGAGGTTAACCTCCATAGGTGAATCAGCAGGTTTAGAACTAGATAACCCTACTTCAGATATTAATTCAAGAGCATACTTTCTCTGACTAAGCACAATACCCTTTTCAGATCTTAAAAGCTCAATCCCAAGAAAATATTTCAATTCTCCTAAATCCTTCATGCGAAAATTGGTTTTGAACACATGTTTCAGATCAGCAATTAACACAGAGCTATTGCCAGATATGAGTAAATCATCAACATATACCAGCAAAACCACAATTTGATCATCAACACGTTTTGTAAACATGGAATAATCAAGTTTAGATTGTACATAACCAGAATCAACAAGAGCATCAGTAAGCTTAACATTCCACTGTCTAGATGCTTGCTTAAGACCATATAAAGATTTGCGTAATCTACACACTACCCCCCCTTGATTACCAAATCCCTCAGGCACAGACATATAAACTTCCTCATCAAGGTCACCTTGCAAAAAAGCATTGTGTACATCCATTTGAAATAAAGGCCAATTCTGAATGGAAGCTAAGGCAAGAACAAGTCTAACAGTATTCATTTTGGCAACAGGGCTAAAGGTCTCATAATAGTCAATTCCATACTTTTGGTTATAACCCTAAGCTACTAATCTAGCCTTGTATCTTTCTAAGCTACCATCAGAATTGAACTTAAGCTTATAAACCCACTTACATCCTATGACAGACTTACCAACAGGCAATGGGACCAAATCCCATGTATGATTGGATTCCAATGCTTTCATCTCTTCTTGCATAGCAGAAACCCATTCTGGATCTTTACATGCTTCTGAATAGCACCTGGGTTCTGCAATCTCAGAAATGGATGTCAGAAAACTGAAATACTTCTGTGATATATCATTATAGCCAACAGAATGTGATATAGGATATTGAACATTGTTGGTGGTCATGTCATAGTCTGCTTGCCAAATTGGAGGTTTTATAGGCCTCCCTGATCTTCTTGTAACCTGCAAGGGGTTTTGAGTAACAACAGTAGGAACAATGATCACACCATCAGAATTCTTTGCAGAATCATCATGTGGTTCATGTAAGATGGTGGGATCCTCAACAGGTGAATCAATAATCTCAGACCTATCTAACATAACATCATGGTCATCACTGATTTCTAAGGGTAGAACATCTTCTATGGGGTCTGGTTGCTCTAAAAAAAATGGGCACATGACTAGGTTTCTGTGATTCAAAAGGAAAAATATGTTCATAAAACTTTACATCACGACTCACAAATATAGTCTTATTTTTGAGATTATAAAGTCTATACCCCTTTTGAGTCTCAGAATATCCTAGCATAACACATGGAATTCCTTTAGATGCAAATTTATCTGTGTCACAAGATTTTTTGCAAAACAAAAGCATCCAAAGACCCTCAGATGTTCTACCTTAGGTTTCTTTCCTGTGAGAAACTCTATTGGACACCTTCCATTCAAAACAGATGTGGGAAGCAGATTTATCAGATAACAGGCAGTTAAAACACAGTGTCCCCAAAATTTATCAGGTATGGAAGCATGTAATTTTATAGCTCTTGCAACTTCTAACAAATGCCTATGTTTTCTTTCTACCCTACCATTTTGCTGAGGGGTATAAGAGCAACTGCTCTGATGAATAATCCTGTTATTCTCAAATAAGGATTTCATATGATCATTGATAAATTCACCACCATTATCAGTTCTGAAAACTTTGATCAACTTTTTAAACTGGGTGGAAATCATGGTGATGAAGTTCCTTATGAGAATAACCACATCAGACTTATATTGCATCAAAAAAACCCAAGTTGTACGAGAAAAGTCATCAACTAGAGTCAAAAAATATCTTTTATTATCATTTGTGGCAGCATGGTAGGGTCCCCATACATCGGCATGTATAAGATCAAAAACAGAATCTGCTCTATTACTAGACAGAGGGAAGGGGAGTCTAGTGATTTTGGCTAAGGGACAAATGGAACAGTCAATAATCCCAGGAGTCTTATTCCTAATACAATGCAGATGATCAATATTTTGCAAGGTAGTAATAGGAGCATGTCCAAATCTTCTATGCCAAAGAACAGATTTATCATCACTACAACTAACAAGAGCAGTGTTCTTTATTCTTATAGAATCAGACTTGAGAAAGTACAATCCCACTTCAGCTTTACCACTCAGCAAGACCTTCCCATTTGAGAGGTCCTGTATGATGACAAAATTTGGATAAAAAATAGCACAGCAGTTCAGTTCCTGAGTAAGTTTTGAAATGGAAATGAGATTGAACTTGAAGTCTGGAATGTACAAAACATTATGTAAAACATGCTTCTCAGAAATTCTAAGATCTCCTATAGCAACAACAGCAGTATGGCAACCATTTGGTAATTGAACACTAGAATCAGTAACTTTCCTAACATTTTGAAAAAAGTCACAGTTATTGCTCTTATGATTAGAAGCACCAGTGTCAAAAATCCAATTAGCATGCTCATGAAACATAGTAGTGAAAGAAGTGATACCTGCAGCATTCACATGTCCCTCAGCTGAAGTGGTAGTAGTAGAGGCAGGACCTCCACTACTGCCTAACTTATGCAGAAGTCGATCAAATTGCTCATTGGTGATAGTAATGCTACCTTGAACAGAGCTACCAACAGAATTGGCTGTATTCACAGCAAAAACATCAGAAGATTCACCAGAGGAAGAGTTTGCATTGTTTCCTTTAACATTGCCTCCTTTTCCTCTTAGACCATCTCTATACTTGAAACAATTGTCTTTGCAGTGTCCCTTTTTCTTACAGTAATCGCATCCCTTAGAGTAACATCTTTCAGTGGTGTGTCCTTTTTTGTGGCAAAAGTCACACTCTACATTGACATTCCTCTTAGGTCTGTCAGAATTAGGGACAATAGCAGAGAATGACACTTGGTTTGCAATTATGGTAGAGGAAATGTCCCTTTGACTCTCCTCTTGAGCAAGCATATTATAAGCTTGGTTTAAGGAGGGCAAAGGTGTCCAGAGAAGAAGGCTACTGCGCACATTGGCAAAATTCTCGTTTAAACCCATCAGGAATTGGAAAAGTCGCTCATTATCTTTGTGCTGAACATGTTTTTTGAAAAGATCTCCATCAATATGGGGTAAAGAGCATGCAGTATCATATTCAGTCCAAAGATTCCTGAGCTTTGTGAAGAAAACTGAAATAGAATCCAATCCTTGTCTAGCAGTAGTGATCTCTCTGTGTAGTTGATAGATCCTAGATCCACTAACTTTATCAAATCGTTCTTTCAGCTCTTGCCAGGCCAAGAAGGCACTATCAGAATACATGATACCGACTGCAAGGTCTTTGGATATCGAGTTCAAAATCCAACCAAGAACAACAATATTGCAGGTATCCCAAATCTCTTGCAGTTCGGGCTCAAAAGATTCGCGTAAGCAAGTGCCAGTTATAAAACCTAGCTTAGTTTTCCCTTTCAAGAACATTTGCATTGCGCGACTCCACATCGGATAATCCTCGGTACCAGTAAGGTGGTGAGAAATCACAGTTTGTCCAGGATTATCCGACGAGTGTAGGTAAAGCGGGTGATAGGCAACAACCGAAGTCATAGGGTCAGATTTCTTTACCTCCTTACCTAATCCGCTTGATTCTGGTGTCTTGCCAGTGTCGATGATCTCAGTCGAGTCTTTCTTCGAATCGCCTTCCATTGCTGATAATACAATCGCAAGGGAGAGAATAGGTCGAGAATCGAAGCGTCAGACGATTCGCGAAAGACAGAATCGCGAAGGAGATGAAACGTCGCACTGCACCTTTGAACCGAACGGGAAGAAATTGAAGATCTACGGAGAAACAGAGATCAGAATCGCATCACAGACTTCACACCATGGAAACTTGGCTCTGATACCATCATAAAACTAGTGATCTAAGCAAACCCTAGAAAGCAGAAAAAGGAGAATGTCACACAGAGACTTGCGGATCATTGAGTTAGGTTCCTTCATTTGGCTAACTCTCACCTTATATACTAAAGGAAACCCAAGTAAACTCAGGTTTAACCTCACAGTTTTACAAGTGAAGGAACCGGTCCACATAGAAATAAAACAATGCAAACCAGAGGACAAACAATAACAAATCAGTCCTCAATGAATACCAAAACAAACAATATTAAAGTAAAACACTCCAGAATTGTTGCTGTAACCAATTAGACCCTCAAGTGCTTCAGGATTGCTATATAACCCCCATTTTCACAGAATAGACCCATTCATGATGAATTATAAAAGTAGCTAGCAAAGCAACTAGTGTTAATTTGATCACCTTTTTAAAAGTCGTAACTTCTTTATCTGTTACGTACAAGCATCGTCTTTCCTTGAGCATTTTTTTTTATGCATATGTGTAAAATAGTTTTAAGTTGGGCTAAGAAAATGAAAATCCCAATGGGCCACTAAATAGGCCATCAGTGACCTGAAATTCGGTCAAATGATATTTGACGGCCTATTTAGTTACCAATAATATATGATATGATATTCCCCATAAATAGACATTTCATAGCTCGGCTCATAATTTTGTGTAAACGGGCTTCCCTTAGAAAAGAACTCGGGCTGCTATGGCTGTCGGACTCGGACATACCTTAACAATTTGGTAGCTGATTTTTTTAATAAACAAATTACTAACTGAATTTATATAAAGTTATAATATTTTATTTATTGGATTTTTTGAATAAATTAATAACTAAATTTATATGAAGTTGTAAAAAAAATCCACTAATTAGTCGACTTTAAATAAATTGATGACTGCATGTATACAAAATTGCAATACACTACCTT
Organism: Clarkia xantiana subsp. parviflora; assembly: GCA_036873135.1. NCBI lineage: Eukaryota > Viridiplantae > Streptophyta > Magnoliopsida > Myrtales > Onagraceae > Clarkia > Clarkia xantiana. Next base: position 22,614,002 of record JAPTYO010000002.1, on the reverse strand, counting down.
CATCTAGTTTACTATTAAACACTATCGGAAACTATAAACATTTTTATTATATATATTGCTATGTTTTTTTTTTGCAAATTGTTAGAATAATTTTTGAAAAAAATGTAGTTTCTAACCGAACTTTACAAGAAAAATAGAAAAGTCAGTTGCATTTTTTTTTTTTTATGAATTTTGTAAATTATTCATTTCCGATGACACATAAAATTATCTAACACTTTTATATTTAATTAACAGTAAATTATAATTTTACATAAACATAGCTAATAGTAGGTGATTAACATTTAGTTTAAAAAACTAGAAAACTCAAATGCTAAAACATTAAGGAGTTTAGCTAATTGTAACTTTACAAAAAATTACCTATAGTTATCTGGATAAATAATTATATATTTATAAAAAATAAAAACTCAATGTTCAGGAATTTGTTTGGATTAATCTTTCTATATAAGATTGCTTTTAAGAGTAACATCATTGTTAATGTAGAATTTCCGACAGAGTTTGAACCAGAATTTAAACTTGATTCGCGAATAAAAATGTAACCCGTTTATTAGTTGGTTCAACCCGAATAGTATTTTTGCACACATCGGCCTTTATTTTTGACAAACATAGCAAAGAACAGGGAGTAATATATGTTAAAGAATTAGTGTATATATATAGTTGGAATTGTCAATTAATTAAGAATATATATTGGAGTGCGTCTCAAATCAAACATTGAGTGGTGAGCTTAAAATATGGATATTTGGAATGCAACCTGCCCCTTTTTATGGCCATAATAATAATAACTACGCGCCCCTCAACCGACCACTTTTATCATTATAGAAGGTGGATTATGGGCAGCCGAACATACCAGATTGCTTTATGAATAGTTTTTTTAAAAATGAATGAAAAGCATCAATTATTGGTGATAAAATATGTCCAAGGGAATGACTCAATCTCAATAATCATGCTGATTTTTTTTCTTTTAAACGCCAATGATTAGGGTCCAATAATACTATTGTGTAGATGACGAATAAAATAAAACTAAAAATGTAATAATACGTAGTGTAGTGGTTCATTGCTTTTTCCTTTGAACATATGTTTTAGATTCGCATCATTTAAAAATATTTATAATTAATACTTTATTTAATCCGGTAAGAGTTAATATTATTTTAGGTGTTAAGCGGAAATAGTCAGTGTACTATTCTTATGATAGTCCGTGGACCTTAGAGCATCCACAATAATATTACATAAAATTACGTATAAGCATTTCATCATAATTATTTATGTAAATATATAAAAATTACTATAATGACATTACAAAGTATATTTTAAAAGTGATTTCCACATATTTTTACATAATACATTTACTTAAATATAATTGTGTGTACATTTACCAAAAAAATTGTTAACATTAATAATGTAACGAACTAATTTTAGATTAAAAAGTAAGATATATAATAAATTGACATATATTACATACTGTAAATTTAATTTAAAGAATATACTGTATATATAGAAATAAATGTGTCACACTTTAAAAAATGTGATGTAAAACCATTATAAACATTTGTATCGCATATTACACCAAAAAAATAGTGTAAAAAATATGATGGATTCTTACTTTAATGATGTAAAGCACCTTTGAATTTTATACAAAAAAGATACTTATGGGAAATAAAATTAGTAATTATTAATAAATAAGGAAAGAAAAAAAGAAAAAGAAATGAAATGGCACAGAAAGCAAAACGTACGGCACAGGCTGGTTCCGTAAGCAAGACGTATCTATGTACTATTATACTGAGATGGTCAGGTTCGGATTTAGGTTGGGAGTTAGAGTTGAAGCAGATAAGAACGACGACTCCTTTGTTTTGTGTCTTCTAGTTCTCTCTTCTTCCAGCGCCTACCTTTGCCTCCTTTTTCAATCAATCTCTGCGCTCTCTTTCTCTCTTGAACTAGAAGTAAAAACGAAACTCTCTGTTCTTCATTTCAGACCCGACTGTCAGCGATCAACACAGCCTGCTCCTGCCTGCCTTCGAAATGAATCCCAAGAATCGCAGAGTCATGGTATACACTCCATTCCTTGTTCCGCATTTGATTCCATTTTCTCGGTATCGTTCGATTCATTCAGTTTAATAAACTTCACATATGCTCTGTTTTTCTGATGCTCTGTTATTGCGCTTCGTCGAAACAGGGTGCTGGGGGACCCGAAGAAGACGACAGCAGCTTGCAGTTGCCGCCATGGCTGAGGCCTCTCCTGAGGGAGAGCTTCTTCGTCCAATGCAAGAAACACGCCGATTCCCACAAGAGCGAATGCAACATGTACTGTTTGGACTGCATCGACGGCCCACTCTGTTCTCTCTGCCTCGCCTTCCACAAGGATCACCATTCCATCCAGGTTAATTATTTACGATTTCTCCAATCTTTCTCGATTCTAATTTCATCAGTTTCGATCTTTTTGGGAAGAATTTTAATGGGGTTCGGTCGGTTTTTGCAGATTCGGAGATCGTCGTACCACGACGTGATTAGGGTTTCGGAGATACAGAGAGTTCTGGACATAAGCGGTGTGCAGACGTATGTAATCAACAGCGCGAGGGTGGTGTTCTTGAATGAGCGGCCGCAGCCTCGGCCCGGGAAAGGCGTCACCAATACCTGCGACGTCTGCGATCGAAGCCTCCTCGATTCCTTCCGATTCTGCTCCCTCGGCTGCAAGGTAATGCTAAAACCCAAATTGAAAAAAAGATTTCTTTTGTTGGCCAAAATGGAAAAACAGATTGAAAATGCTTAAAAATGTGAAATTTAGAAGGGGAAATTTGATCAACTTTATTGTAAAATTATGAATATTAAGGTAACATATAATTAATGTCGTAATTTGATCTTTATATTTCAACATTCGACATTATGGGTAAGCTACTGAAACATTTTAAAAACCGATCATTTGAAATTTTTAAATTCGGGGTTAATTTAGCAAGAATAACAAAAAAAATCGTATCTGAACAATTACTGTCAAATCTAGAGTGTGGCATGGATTCTGATTACGGTTACGGAATTTCAGATTGTAGGGACATCGAACAACTTCATCAAGAAGAAGAAGCTGCAGCAGCAAGAAATGGCGGCATCAGATTCTGAGGATTCATATAACAATGCAATAAGCAGCAGCATACATCAGAACAATATCAGAAGTTTCATCATCCCTTCGACGCCGCCACCAACTGTCTCGAATTACCGAATCGCAAAACGGAGAAAGGGGATTCCGCACCGATCCCCGATGGGATGTCTAATCGTGGAATACTAAGAAGAAGGAGATCGTTGCTTAGAGCTTTGGTAGCAGAAGAGGCCAGCAATGAATGGTTCAACTGTAAATAGAAGCAGCATATATATAAATTTAGAAGGAGACAGGAAAATAAGTTACTGAGACTTGGTGGTGTGTTAATTAATTAGGGTTTGTTTGTTTGGTCTTTCATAAACTGTGAATTAATGTTGGGTTTTTACAAGTGGGGACGGAGGGATAATTAATGTCGTCGTATGTAGTTTGTTCATATATGTTTGTCTTTGGAGTCATCTAGTCAATATAATAATAATGTAGAGCATGGAGCAATAAAAGCAAGAAATAAACCAAGTCTTTCTAAGGGGGCGTTTGGTTTGTTTAGATTTTGCGGAGACTATTTCGGTTGTGATTAAATCTTCACCATGGATGGTAATACTATATTATATAAACTGTTTGATGAGTACACAACATAGATTAGCATGAATGATATGTTTAAAATGTAGAAATTTATAAGAAATATTTTGTTGTAATTTCAGATGCAAATTTTAGGATTCATATCTTCTAGCTTATTCTTTCTGTCCAGATTGTGCATCACTATTAAAATTTTGACATGTCTACTTAGATTTAATATTTTTCTTATAAGTTTCACCAATGCCAGTAGAGTTTTAGAAAAAAAAAAAAACTACAAAATTAATTACTCTCAGAACACGTGTCAAGTTTTTATCAATGTGGCACTCTCTAAAACATGAAAAGTGAGATAAGGGATTTGCAACCGTAATTTTAATGATGTAAATATTGCAAATTATGAGGCTCAACAAGTTAATAATGTGGCAATTAAATAATTTGAACAATATCCAGCATAAATATGATGTATTATTATAACCGCGTACCAAACGTTCCTTAGTTACTGTTTGTTGATAATAATTGGGGATTAGGAGGAGACTATTGGTGTGTTTGTCGTTGTGAGTGGGTTGGCGATGACTCCAAAGACCAGCCACTTGCGGTGGGGCCTACGGCGGCGATGGTCTCTGGTGCTCGTTTTTAGCCGGCCTGCCTGGTAAACGTCTTTTGGGTGGTGGACCCACTAGCCTAGCAGTGCCCTTTCAAAATACTAGTGAATCTAAAGTATGAATGAAGTTGACCAGATAAATAAATATATTTGGTAATTAGACTTAGTAGTATATACGAGTTAATTAATTTTTATTAAAATGAAAAATAAGACTCATAATCATTATAATTTTTTTTTTTCGGCGGAGTATTTTAGGGTGCCCTATTAGGATGTCAACAAAACCTTTGATCAGAAACAAAGCCACACAATGGACCAGGGAAGCAATTGCTCATTCAAGTAATTTCATATTATTAACTAATTTTTTTATATCATTAATGATTTGATCATTTAAAATTTTACATTTGCTCCGTAGAATTTCTTTATACTAATTATTTATTCATACCTCATTTCATGCCCTCTCTAAATATTTTTTTTTGATTTTATCCATACCTTAACATATTTGCTATATACTTGGAATAGTATTAGCTCACACTGAGTTTAATCGCGGCTATTATTTCGATCTTAAGGTTCAAATTTGAAACATCTACTTAATGAATATGGTATTGAACTGCTGAATTATATTACATAATTCTAATCATCATAATCTACAATCAAATTTAATTATTATTATATCATTTTTCTTTAAATCAATATAAACAATATAACGGTGTAACTTTTTATTTTTTAATAAAATGTCTTAATTTGAGTAATTAAAATGAAAAAAAAATCTTCATAACAATAGGAGTGAAACTGTTGGACATGGCCCTTGGTTTATTTGGGTTTAGGCCCATTTGTTGGTGAAAGGAAATTGTTCAAGTGCCGTGTGTTACTTGTTTTTAAACAAGTACCACACCGGACAGTTTAAGTAGTATTTACTAGTATATAATGTGTATTACATTTTATACTAGTAACTACTTACTAGATGAAAGGCTCTCTCCACGCGCGCAGGGGGGGGGGTGCAGTCGAGTGGATCGAATGGCCACCCCGGTAAGCTTGGCTTGTGTGCGTGCCCGTGCCATTCACACGAGTTCAAGATAAAATAAGCCTTGTATAAGTTATAATGTCCATTTGGACACGTTATATACGCGTTCCACCAAATGGTACCGACATAATAGATCAATCAGTCTACATTCCATTCGCTTCTAGATATTATTTCCTTTTGATGATATATAATTATGGATTCAAGCAGAAATAAACACGTGTGTCTGATATTTTACCTGAAGTACGTGACACAGATCCGTACTAATACTATTCACTTCAGTTAATCATCATCCCTTCCATTTGTGTACAGTGTACTTAAGCAGTGTCGTCCTTTACTTTTTAAGGTCAAAGCAACATTTTAGTATTTTACAGTTGTCCGGAAAGTTTAATAGTGTACGAGTACAATAACGTCATCACGACAATGTTAATTAGTTAATCATACCGTACTTCAGCGTTTCGTTTTTTAATTAGAGGTGTGACGTTCAATCATCGCTAGTCACTACTTGAATGAAAAAATATTCATGGCCAGTGTTAGGTTATGATTAAACAAAACATAACAAAAATGAAGTCGAGTACATCTAAAGACGAGACTTAAAAAAAATAAGCCATCGATCAATCTTACTCAAAATGACGAGTCAAAGATAAATAGTCGACAACCATATATGAAGAAGTCGACTTTAGAAGGATGACTAACAAGATGAGGCGACTAAACCACTTGAAGTTCTTCTGCTAAAGAAATAAGTCGAGTCGATATTCAGAGCCTCATCAGAAACCCCTCCTCTTAAGGAAGAAGACAGGTGGCGACCTGCTTCACCCGCCAAAGGAAAGCCTTCCCAGCTAAGGAAAGATGAGGCGGCGACCTGCTTGTCACCTGCTTAAGCCGACTCCGAACAGAAACCCTCCCAAGAGGGTAGCCGCCACTTAAAGTCGGTAATCTCTCCCTATAAATAAGGGAACATTCTAAATATTTATTTAATCTTGATTCACGCACTTTACAATACTCTTTCTAAATTCATTACTGACTTAAGCTTCGGAGTAGAATCAGGTGCCATCCCCACCCCTTTTCAGGTCCTCGCCTCACACAAAGCTCCCAAAGGAGACTAAGTACCCAAGAGGCCAAGAAAGATACTTACGAGAGAGTTAGCTCCCGGCGAGACCTCGAACCACTACTAGAAGTTCAAGGCCACGTCATTTTGATCCCAACATTTGGCGCCGTCTGTGGGAAATTGATCAAAAAGTCATGGTCTCCGAGAAGAACAAGATGCCAAATTCCATGGTTGAGGAGATGAGAAAAACCCCAGCAAATTCCACCACTTCAAGACCAACACCGGAAGAAATCCACCTGTGCCTCAAACTAATGGCCCTAGCGGGGAAGAGAATTATGGTCATTCCAAGTCATTGCCAAATCCGGAACAAGTGAGAACAGTTCCTCCGGCTGTCCCTCAGGAGGTGATGGCGGCTTTCATAGCCTTTTGGAACCAAGCCCAGGCAGGAACCCTTCCTAACAAGAAGGAACCAACCCGAAAAGTCTCCCAGAAGGAAGAAGTAGTCTCCAGTGTGAAGATTGCGAAGGAGAATCTCTTGGAAAAATATATCCCCAAGGCTCCCGAAGTCGAGACGGCGAGTAATGGTCCTGTCCTATTCACTATAGGACAGGTAGAAGAACTGTTGGAAAAGAAGAGAAGAGGGGCGAATGATCTGCTAATTGTTCGTGACTATACCTCTCACCCCTTCTCCAAAAGAGTGTTCAATACTCGAGTTCCTCCGCAAGTTTTTGCAAGGAACATCGACGACTACACAGTCGAGAGAGATCCTGTTCGCCATATCAACGCCCACAACTCTTCCTTCTTAGGAAGAGGGGCAACCCCTGATCATTTTGAAGCCCTCTTCCCAGCAATTCTAAAGGAGGAGGCATCCACTTGGTTTTATGGTCTTCCCGAAAATTCGATCGACTAATGGGAAGAGTTGAAGACTAAGTTCATAGAAGGTCACATAGGCCAGAGGCAACTTCTCAAAAGCATGGACTTTCTAGATAAAATTGAGAAAGGTCCCGATGAAACCTTAGCCAATTATTATACTAGATACCACAAGATACTCCAGCAGTTGAATGAAGACGTCACTGATGGCGAGTTGATCAGGAACTTCTGGAGAGGTCTCAGAGTTCAGAGCCAAGCTCTAAAAGATAGCATGGTAATGAAGCCTGTGCGGAAGATGGATGCCCTCGCCATCAAGGTCAAGAAGTACATCGACTTATAAAGGTCACACGGAAATCGCCCATGGAGGCCAAGAAGCAGGTTATTCCTGCTAAGATCGAGAAGGGTTCTGCTTTTCGACCCCTGAAGAGAGATGAAGGCTCTCGACCCAAAAACTTTCAAAATCAGAAAAGAGACATCAACTCTTATCCAGCAAAGTACGACCCTCTCACACACAACGTGGCGGTAGTACTTCAAGAGATGGAGAAACTTCGTTTAAACAACCCACCTCCAGCAAGGAAGAACATGATGGGTCATCAGATAAATGCCTATTGTCGGTATCACCACGCTAGGGGGCACGATACGAATGAATGCACTATCTTAAAGTAGGACGTCGAGACTCTCATTCAAAGAGGTAAATTGTTAAAATTTGTGGAGAAATCTACCAACACCCCCAAGAAACGAAATCGCAGCCCAAGAGGGAACTCCCGATCCCCTCCTCATGACCATCCCGCCCCAATCCAAAGAGGGGCAACGAACGTCATCGCGGGAGGATTCGCGTCAGGAGGAGGAACGAATTCAGCTCGAGAATTATATGCTGCCCAAATATCTACATCGGTTGTGATGGGAAAAAAACCTCGAGAACCTGAGCTCGAAACTATATGCTTCACTGCCAATGATCTTTTAAAAATGGATAAACCTCATGAAGACGCCCTGGTTGTTACTCACCTTATATCCACGTATAAGGTCAAAAGAGTCATTATCGATAGCGGAAGCTCAACTGAAATTCTCTTCTACCAAGCATTCTTACAATTGGGTTTGACGAGAAGAGATTTGAAGAAAGTCGACTTCCCTTTGATAGGCTTCGCAGGAGAAACCATCTATCCCATGGGAGCTATTCGACTAACCACCATTTAGGGAGAAGATGAGAAAATTTTACAAATCGATATACTCTTTGTAGTCATCGACGCCGCCTCAGCATACAATGCTATTATCGGAAGAACTACTCTTAATCCTCATCGGATCGTCCCGTCGACTCCTCATCAAGTAATGAAATTCTCAACGCCTAATGGAATTGGTGAGGTTCAAGGAGATCGGGCCATGGCGCGACACTGCTACAACACATCGATACGACGCCCAGAGAAGTTATAAAAACTTCTAAAGTAGATGTCTCTTTGTTTTGACTAATATTTTGAAATCTTTATTTTGATGTAATATTCAGGAAACGATGAATAAATATGGCCCCTCGAGGTCCCTTTCTTTCTTACAAGAAATCGTTCAGATATTACCATCACAGATCGGCGTCTACAATCTCGATTGTCGACATTGTGTGCCTAATATGGCAATAAATCCTAGGTACGTCGACAAATCGATAGAAGATCGGCGTCTACAACCTCGATTGTCGAAATTATGTGCCCAAGGTGGTACATGGTTCGGCCGAACCATGCTTATTAAGGGGGAGGCCCAATTCTGGGCTTCCCATATCAATTAGGGATTGGGTCTGGCCCAATTAACCTAATATGACAATTACCTAATTAACTTAGGTAATTTCCTTAACATTGACGGGCTACCAATTACGGCGCCACGTCACCACATGCTAACAGCTCCCACTCACCGGAATGGGAGGGTGCCTGTTAATGTATTGTCATCCAATAACATCAACATTTCAGTCTTCAGTCATTGTCTCCGTCTCCGAATAGTTCATACGAGGTTTGCCGTGCGTCCGGCGGATACGACAGGCATCGTGCTACTCATCTGTTAGGAGTGTTGTAGCGCCTGCAGAACGTTGATTCCTTTTCGTAAATCAATCCTGTAAAAAATAAAATATGTACCGCACTGTATCTTTGGTCAACTGACAATTCTTCCAATTGCCCAGTTTTCCACATAGGAATACTTCTCCAGGGCATCCGTACAAGTGTTCACAACCTTCAACTAATATTCGGCTGGTGGCCACCTAGTGAACACAAGAGTCGGTGAATTATAGATGAACATGACCATCCCCATAGCTTATACCCTTAGTCTAACTCAACCGGTTTCCAAGACGTGGTCACTTGGCCGTTTTCTTTGGCTCTACGCTCGTACGCCGGGAAGAGAACATTGAGCTAGACATTAGGTATAAGTTCTGAGTCCGAGAGGATACTTTGGGTGCCTCTTCATAAGACACCCAGGATCAATCACACGCTCAAGGTGAAGAAGTATGCGCCCTTTGAATCACAAGGATTCTAGCTAGCACAACCGAGCATGACCCCGTGGTCGAACATGGCACGCGTAGTATGAAGCACGTGTCGATAGCACACCTGGACAAGCCAGGGGTGGGATATGTCAATCATGCTATCACAGAGTCTTTCATCTGGCCCTGAATGTGATTTTAATGATGGACAGAGTCCAACACGGTGATTTGCAAAACGAAGATTAAGTCATGCTTTAAGCGTGACCAAGTTATCGTTTCGTTTAACCAGGTTTATCCCCTGGTTCTTAGCCAATCTTGTTGTGGTAGAGGTTCCCCTCTCCTACAAGATGACCGTGCCTGTGTGACGAGGCAAGGTTCACATCCGACATAATTTTGGTTGAAGAGTTTTACCTCTTCCTACGACTTAGTTTATAGATCGAAAAATTCGATGTTATTTATCATTATGACGTCGATAGATCATATAGTCAATTTGCAATTCTTTTATTCAATCGAAATATTATTTCAAATGTCAAAATGCCATCACTCTTACAAGCCACTTATTAAGCCCTACATAATCCAAGCAGTTTTACGTGCTTTTCGAAAATTTCTCTACGTAATGGCTTAGTTAATGAGTCTGCGACCATATTGTCTGTGGGCAAGTGTTCTAAAGCGATTATATTTTCTTCCAACAACTGATTTGGCATAATTGTATTTCACATCAATGTGTTTGGTCCTACTATGGTACTTTGGATTCTTAACTGCTGCAATGACTGCTTGACTGTCGGAGTATACCTTCACAGGTTTGCTCTCCTTGTCTGTGCCAATTAATGCAGTAAGAAGCCTTTTCAGCCAGACTGCTTCTTGTGCGTTTTTAGAAAGGGCAACGAATTCTGATTTCATAGTGGAAAGCGCAACACATGATTGCTTCTTGCTTACCCATGATATGGCAGCATCAGCAAGGAGGAAAACTCCCCTTGTGGTGGACTTACGATCTCTCGGATCGCCACCGTGGTCGGCATCACTAAAACCAGTCAATTCGATTTGCATGCCCTTATAGCACAGAACATAGTCGACAGTACCTTTCAGATATCTTATAATTCGTTTTACGGCCTTTAAATGTTGATAGCCAGGATCTGATTGGAATCTTGCTACTAGGTCCACAGCATAACAGATGTCTGGTCGAGTACATAGCATGGCGTACATTAAACTTCCTACCATGCTTAGATACTCTGCATTCTTCATCTGTTCACGCTTCTGCTGGTTCTTTGGGCCATCACGCTTTGAGAGCGCGCACCCGAACACAACCGGCGTATCCACGGGTTTAGCATCGAGCATTCTGAATCTTTTCAACAGTTTGTTGACATATGATTCTAGAGATAGACACAATCTCCGGGCGACATGATCTCAGACAATTTTAATGCCTAAGATTTACGTGGCCTCTCCCATGTCTTTCATCTCAAATGCTGATTATAACCGGGACTTTGATTTGTTCATGAAACTCACATCGTTTGCAACAATGAGTATGTCATCTACGTATAAGGTTCTGATGACATATTTAGACCCGTAGGTCTTGGTGTAAACGCAGGGATCCTCGTGAAGATTCACAAATCTATTTCCGACGATTTCCTCGTGGAATCTGCGATACCATTGCCGAGATGATTGTTTAAGACTGTAAATGGATCTTTGGAGTTTGCAAACTTTACGTTCTTTGCCAGGAGTAATAAAACCCTCTGGCTGCTCCATATAGATCTCTTCCTCCAGGTTTCCATGGAGAAATGCGGTCTTTAACATCCATTTGATGCAGGCTCGTGATCGAGGCTTGCAATAAGGGCAAGGATGGCCCTAACTGTGGTGTACACACAGTTGGTGAGTGATGGATAAATGTCCAATTCGGGTTCGTATTTACATTTCGTGCCTCGTAAACACGTCAAAAATTACATCTCGGTTTAAAAACGTCTCCCAAGGAATCAAAACGGTCCGGAAACGCATTTACGCGCGTCCGGACCGGACCTCCGGGTTGCGCAAAGCAATCCGGAGGTCCGGATTGCATTGCAACCCGGACCTCCGGATTGCATTACGGGTATCGCGCGACTACCGTATCCGCGATTACCGTTACACGTAGAGAAGTCAGGTTCGCACATTACCAATATGGATGACGGTTACCGCATGATCTTGAACCGTCATCAAACCGCTTTAAAACCGGGTCCGGTCCCAAGAAAGCCTATAAATAGGAGGCCTTGGCCACCCATTTTCACACATCCTCTCATTTGCCCAACTTTGGTATTTTGAGCTCTGACTTCTCTCTAGAAATATTCTCTCTAGAAATTACCTTTTTGCCATTATAGTGACTTAAGCATCGGAGAGGGCTCCGCTAGCACCACCCCCCTCTCCGTGCTAGCATTGGTCATTCGTGCAGGAATTGCGTCCCAGACGCCCGCACCTGTACACAGACCACCACCTCTCGAGACACAGCCGAACCGAGTCACAAACCTTTACGGGAGTAAATCCGAACACTCGTCAGTGGCCCAACCTTCTCCCGACAGAAGGGTTACAGCCCAAAAAGCCCGCACAACTACGCGAACAGACGCGTCCTCACGACCTTGTTCATCCCGGACGCAACATTGGCGCCGTCTACGTGATTCGAAATCATGGCGAGGGATCACAACCCTCCCGAAGAGATGAAAAACCCAAGGAAAAGGCCCGGGCGTCCCAGGAAATCCCCGGCAAACAAAAGAACAGGAGGACAAGCCCCAGCTGGGAGCCAGTCGGGACCCTCCCACATCCCAAGAGCTACTTCCGTAGCTTCATCCATACCGACTGACAATGCGCCCAACGCACAGCACATAGAGCCAAGGGACAAACATCACGCACATCCACCTGGTTTCGAGCCAGAAATGCACGAAGATGAATCCCAAACAGAAATGCCACAAGGCGAGCAAAGAACAGGGGCAAACCCGATGCCCACCGTTACTCCAGCGATGATGGCTGCGCTGGAAGAGTTACTCGCATTCCGCGAGTCTCTAAAAAACCAAGGATATGCGGCTCAGCCACCTCCGCCCAACCAACAGTATGCTGCGCCAGCAAGAGAGATGTCGCAAGACACTACTCGATACGGCAATCCTTTCCAGGGCAGGAACCAACACGCAAGATATGAACCTGCACGGTCATACACTCCTTTCCAAGGAGCCCATCAGTGGAGGAACGAAAGGCAGCCCCCATTCTACCACCCACAGCAGCCAACAAGAGATGATCCTTTTCAGGCCACAAGCAGGGATCAATCTGACATCCACCACAACAATGGTCGACAAAATCCTTCAACAGGTTATGCTGAACCGGTAAAAGGGTTTACCGCCGAGATGTTAGAAGAAATGGTGGAGAAGAAGATGAAGGAAGCAAAAATGAAGGGTATGCACGCTCTTGAAGAAAGGGCGTCACATCCGTTCGCTGACCACTTGGTGAACAGTCGTGTCCCAGACGCACTGTATCGAATTGGAGGAGACCTCTACTGTGGAAAAGGAGATCCAGTTGAACACGTGCAAAAGCACGAGGCCTCTCTGCTAGGCAGAACGAAGAACCCACACCATTTCGCAATGACGTTTTCACAAACTCTTGCCGGAACTGCAGCACACTGGTTCTTCTCACTGCCGTGCGGAAGCATCACTTCATGGGCAGACCTGAAGGCCAAATTCATTCAACGGTACATGGGCGAGCGCACATTGTTGAAAGGGGCAAACGCTCTGGACGACGTCCAACAACAAAACGAAGAGTCTCTTGCCGACTACTACGTCCGCTTCAATCAGAACATCTCTGACATTCAGGGGAACCTGACAGAAGGAGAGATTGTTCGAGCATTCATTCGAAACCTCGGACGAAGAGGCAATTCCCTAGCTGAAAAAATGGCAAAGCGCCCAGCAGAATCCATGGAGGAATTAGCCGCAAGAGTCAAGGAATACATAGACCTTGAAAGGTTCAGAAGCCAGAACAAGGCAAAAATCGCTGCAGCAAAGGCAAAAGATAATCCAAAGCAGAACCAACCAAAACCACACTCAAGTGGTCAACAAGGAAGACATTGGCAACCTCAGCCGAAAAGACCTTTCCAAGGGGATTTTCAGAAGCCAAAGGAAGTAAATCTTGCCGACTGCATTCCTTTGAATGCCCCGCTGTCTGTAATTTTGAGAGAAATGAAGGACGCGAATATGTGGAAGGAGCCAAACAACTTCAGGAAAGGCCCACTGGGGAGAGACAAGGACAAGTGGTGTGAAAACCACGAGGTCTTTGGCCACGAAACCGATAGCTGTGTCAGTCTACGCTTCCGAATTAACAACTTCGTCCTCAAAGGCGAATTGAAACAGTTTGTCGATCAAGGCAACAACCCCCCGAGAAAGACTCAACCAGAGTAATCAAAAAGAGGAAACAAGGGAAAAGAGAAGGTCACTGACAACCCTCCGCCAGCTAAGCGAGGTGTAATCAACGTCATACACGGAGGGCCTGCCGCTGGAGGACAAGTATCTAATGCTCGGGACATTTATGCATCCCAAGCAGCAACACTGCCGAAGTACGGAAAGCGTAAGCAACCTGAGCAAGAAGACGCAGTCATCCAATTCTCCAGGGAAGACTTAAAGCATATCGTTTACCCCCACGATGATGCTTTAGTCATAACCATGGACATTGACGGGTACGATGTGAAAAGAATTATTGTCGATGGTGGAAGCTCCGCTGACATTCTACATGTCAAAGTCCTGGAGCAACTAGGAAAATCTGTCAAGGACTTGTCCCCAGGAACCTTCTCATTAGTCAGCTTCGCCGGAGCAGCTACACAACCCCTGTGTACAATCACACTTCCTGTCATCCTTGGCCAGGGGTGGAGAGCATTACATATCAACGTCACTTTCGTAGTTGTAGAATCTCTCGGAGCCTACAACGGAATCTTGGGACGAACAACGATCAATCCCTATGTGATCGTGCCCTCCACCGTCCACCAAAAGATGAAGTTCCCGACAGAACATGGGATTGGGGAAGTGCTAGGCGATCAGATAACCGCAAGACGTTGTTACGTCAATGCCTTGAGAGCAAAGCACCAATACCATGTGGCCATGATAAATTCCTTCAAGAGGCAGAAAGTTGTTGATGAAAGAAAGAAGCAACTGATGGAACAAGCTGTTACAGTTTGGAACCAACAAGGAAGCATCCAGTTCTCACCATGGCACCAGATTTGGCTCGTTAAGCAGGGAGAAGACGAGCCAATCACGGAATACTTCATCAGATTTGCCTCCAACGCCTCAACAGCGAAAGCAACAAGAGAAGAAGTGATAAGTGTGCTCTATGCAAACATGAACGCCAAATCTTTCCTTCTCTTTGGACGAACTCATGGATGGCAAACAACAAAAACCATGGCAGATCTAAAGGATAAGCTTGAGACAGCAGTCTTATGCGAACAAGAACTGAGGTGGGGTACACCCCTCAGTTGGGACAAAGGAGTTCAAGCAAAAATGAACAAGCAGGAAGACGCAAGCTTTGATATCGACAACATCTTCACACCGCTAAACACGGTGGCTGAAGACATTTACGTCAACCTGCTGGAAAACAAGCTCCCAAGTGTCCCGAAGACAGCTTTCTTGGGCAACAATATCAGAGAATGGTGCAAGTACCACAAAACTTGGGGGCACAACACAAACATGTGTCTACCGTTAAAGTGGGAAATTGAAGAATGCATCACGCTAGGTGCACTAAGGCGATTTGTTGCAACCGACTCCGCGACATCGTCATCAAACCCGCCATAATGAAACAGGAGAAACAACTATCTTTTAGATTACTTTGCGCATTCCTAGTATTTCTAGTATAATCAATGTAAATACGCGCAAGTACCTAATAAAGTCCATCTACATTTGTAGGTACACATCTATCTCTTGCACGATATTTTTGGATTAAACGCGAAGCAACTAAACTACGCGCTTATTATCTACATCAATAACCCAAGAAATTATGACACGTGCAAGCAAAATCTATCATGCGTTATGACAACATTTATCATCAACAACAATTTACCCATATGGATGACCACACAAAAAGGCATCATCATAGAGTCAAACACTTGGAGTTAAGCCCAAGACACTTTCAAAAACAGCATATTGCAAATACACATAATGGATGATATTTGCATACCTACACCAACAAGGAGTTTATTTCTCCATTCACAAATCAACATCTACATCAAGAAGGTGTCGACAACACAAAGCAATGGCGCTGTGTTCACAACCAACTTATATGACGCAAGGGCAACTTGCGGATTATCCACAAAAAAGGAACTTATAGCAATTCCCTACTCTAAGGGACGACTATTCAAAGTGCCGTCACCTACAAGCAATATCTTGGATTAACACCAAGACCTGCTATCAAAGGGGGCATGTTTACTTCTGGTGACATCTCTTTTTAGAGGCAAATTCTCATGTTTATAGCCATTCCCTGGATTCAGAACAGGATGGGCAAATATGATAACGGGGCTCATCACCCCATAAGTAGCGGATGTCCTCTGTTTTGACGACAATCCCATGTTACGAATTCCTGGTAAGGGTTCACTCTTCATAGCGGATGTCCTCTGTTTAGACGACTATCCCATGTTACGAATTCCTGGTAAGGGTTCACTCTTCATAGCGGATGTCCTCTGTTTAGACGACAATCCCATGTTACGAATTCCTAGTAAGGGTTCACTCTTCATAACGGATGTCCTCTGTTTAGACGACAATCCCATGTTACGAATTCCTGGTAAGGGTTCACTCTTCATAGCGGATGTCCTCGGTTTAGACGACAATCCCATGTTACGAATTCCTGGTAAGGGTTCACTCTTCATAGCGGATGTCCTCTGTTTAGACGACAATCCCATATTACGAATTCCTGGTTAGGGTTCACTCCATACGGCGGAAGTACTCTTACTAGACGACAATTCCGTACTACGGATTTTCAAAAACAGTGATGCGTGGTTCCTGGACGCAGAAAACATGCATCACAATTCATACTCTCAAAAGTGCTACATGGTCCCTGGACGCAGGAATCATGTATCACAAATATTTTTACCAAATATTTTGCCAAATACTTTATAAAAACACCTTTTAAAACGTTTTATCAAACAACCTTTTTAGGTTTCATAAAACTCTCTTTCAAAACCCAAAAAGTTTTACGTATGCTTCCCCAAAGCGGGTTGATACACGCTGGCAGGTGCGCACCCTGTTTAAAACTCATAAAATTTACAAGTAGAGTCTTGTACAACGTCGCCTTAGAGTGGAACTAAGAGACGGTATAAACTTGTATCTTGCTCAAGCGAAGATAACACATTTCAAACATACTACTTGTTAAGTCGCTATACGCGAATCACTTGACAAGTTTCGACGGATATAGTGTCAAGCTATGCAGGAAGACGTACAACATGCATAACGCATCGTACAAACAATCTTGAATCAAAAGTGGCTATCGGTCACGATTGCGGGGACTACGTTTACACTACTAGTCATCCACGTTCAGTAAACACAGTAAGCGATAACGGTATGAAACATTACTAACAAGTTATCATGCCAACTGCTGTGTATAAAACAGGTTCATGCGATGTAGTTCAAAGCGAACAAGTCACAAGCAACAACCAAACAACAACTCCAACAAGTTTCTAAAGATAGAAGCCGGGGGGGGGGGGGGGGGGGGGGGGCAAACGGGCTCATAAACGAGTTCAACATATCGAAAAGATGACACAAATCAAAGGAGTCCATCATTCCTGACAGGGCTGGGCGGAACAGGCAAATGTTGCACATTAGTGCCGCCACCATCTTCTCCAAACAAAAATGCAAACTCAGATGTTGCAGTATCTAAGCGACGAAGCTCGGCAACTTGCCCAACAGCAGACTCCGCATATGGCCCTAACTTGTCAAAAGGAAAGCCAGGAGCAAGAATACTCACTCTACGAATAAAGTCCTCAGCAAACTCGCTGAGCATAGGAGTACCTTCGCTGTGGCAGCAGCAGTAACTGCGCTATCAAATCCAGGAGTATAAGGGAACTTGCTAAGTCCCTCTTCAATGCCAGCCTTCATTTCTGCCTCGCGCACTTTCCGACAGGCAGCCTTGTGCTTGCCTGCGTTATCAGAAATGGCATTTTCAATGGCAGCATTCTCAGATTCAAGCTGAACAAGGCTGGCATGATCAGAATCATAACGAGCATCAAAATCCGTCTTCTTCAACGAAAGACGGCGCACTTCATCCTTAGCTTCCTCAAGCTCCTTAGACAAAGTGGCAGCTTTTTCAACAATGGCACGTTTCTCCTGGACAAGCTCCAACATGAAAGAGGCCATGTGCACCATATCAGAAACAACCTGAAAACAAGGAGACAATAAGCATACATGTTCGGGAACAACGAACATAGCAAAGTGGAAAAAGATACTCACTGGAGTGAATCCAGACAACGATCTCTCAACAAAAGTTCGTGCCTCCTCGTCACTCGAGGGTCGAACAACTCGATCACCAGGAGGAATGGATCGATGAAGAACACGCACGCCAACTTCAGGCATGCTCAACTGGGAATTCTTGGGAAAAGTAAGATCTCCTGCCACGTATGGCATCCACTTACCATCTGAAATATCACCATCCAAAGGACGAAGCAAATCCGCACGTCCAAGTGGCGGGATCGCTACATGTAAACCAAGCAGCGTTATGAAAAAGCCAAAAAACAAACCGTATAAAGGCACAGAATCAAGTGTTCAGCTTATACCAGAAAGAAGAGAACGTTCCACCTCGGACCGCTCCTTCGAGCGGGGGGCAGACAACGCATCCTCGCAACCGTCAACTTCCTTCCCTTTATGACAGGAAGGAGTAGGAACGGTCACAGTAGTCTTCGGACGCTTTGAACTGCTCGAAGAACGCGCCCCAGTGGAAGAGTCCGGAACAGCAACAACGCGGTCAGTAACAAGCGTCGTACGACCTACAAGTAGCATGCAAAGTTACAATCCAACCAAGAAAATTCATAAGGAAGATTGTTCTTTTAAAACCATCTACCTTTTCCGCGTCCAGAAGCCGCCGATGCTCCAGAAGCAAATGGGGGAACGATCCTCCCGCTAGAAGCAATCTTGCGAGCGGCCGCCGTCTGCAAAGACGAGCTTTTTCCGTCAAACCAACCTACAGTGCAACACGGTAGAAATTTATAAAAATGATCAACATACCAAAGCTACAGAAGGGAGCACATGAATCCCAGCATCAATCAATTCTTGATCGGATGCACGCAATGAGCAAGTAAAGCCGCGCGATTGTTGACAATGATATATCTATTTTATCACTTCCTTATCCGACGAGGAGAGTTCCCGAAAAGCAGGCGCGGGATCAAATTTCTGAACATACTCGACATCCCAAGTCGTCCCCGCATCATGAACAAAAAAGTAATGAGGCCTCCAATGGTCGGCAGACCGATCCGCGGTAGCAACTAATCGGTAACTAGGATCCCACTTGGCTTCCCCAAGACCAAGTTCTTCAAAACCATCGCTCTGCAAGTTCGTCCAATGAACTTTCACACCGCACAATCCCGCTGAGTCTGAACTCTTAAGCTGATAGAAGCAGCGAAAGAGGGTGCGAGAATAACACCAGGACTGCTTATGAAGCAACACTCTGAAACAATTCCATACTCGAATCCCGTTGGGTGCAAGATCTAAAGGGGAAATCCCATAACCGCTACAGAGCTCAACCAAGTCGGAACAGTAGGGAAACCGCAAACCCTCTCTAACGTGTGATGTGTACACGACGGATAAATCTACAGGCGAAGGAGTAGCATCTCCTAGACTGCTATAAGGAAGCACCTCAAAGGGGTAAAAAGCCTCGGTACAAGCGTCGAGTCCGGAAGCACTCGCATACAAGGTGAACAGGGATCTATCCAAGCGGTTAGTATAATACCTAACCAGCGCCTCAGTCTCTCCAGCAGGAGATACCCCAACAGTTACACCCTCATCGGTGTCTAAAACACTATCTGCCGGCAAAGCCGGGTCTACTCCCAAGTCATCCTCTATATCAGAATTAAAGGGAGTCCGCGATAGAGGAGTGGTAGACTTACTCATTGTATCAACGCGATCAAAGGGAAGGAAGCTCCGCAAGAAGTTACTACGATCCCACAACCTGCAAAAAGCAAGCGAAAGTCAATACGCGTATCAAAAACCAACGCGCATAGCAAAAGGCAACGCGCGTATCAAAGTCAACGCGCGTATCAAAGCCAATGCGCGTATCAAAGTCAACGCGCGTATCAAAGTCAACGCACATATCAAAAGTCAACGCGCGTATCAAAAAGTCAACGCGCGTATCAAAAAGTCAACGCACGTAGCCAAGATCCACGTGCATAGTAAAGTTGGTACGTACCAAAAAAGGGACTAACGTCTTAAGGAGCTATCATGCAAACCGTAAGGATCGAACGCGGCAATGCTTAAGGGAAATTTTTATCTAAGGCGTCAAGACGACTAGTGACTATGCCTAAAGTTATTGGGCAATCCCCGTCAACCAAAAAACCCGCCAAGAGGAAAAAATATGCATATCGACCAAAAAAGCTTCTATACAAAGACACGGGGGCACTATGTCCAAACGGGGAATTCTACCTCAACTATCCACGGAAGTGAAAAATCGCCTAAGTTATGGACAAACGACGATAATAACGGCAACCAATCAGCAATTACTCGACATACAAGCATCAACCAACAGTTCCATATGTCGACGACGAAAAATAGCTCAAACGAACAGCAATACGGTGACATTCGAAATCAAGTCGAAGCTGTCCTGTAAATTCGAATTTCCAAATTACCTCAAAACGTGACGAAAAGTATCCCAATGGACTCCCCTCGTCGAGACGATTCCGGAAAGGTAAGGACCGCGACGAACCGAGGCCGGGAAGGCGGCGCGTGGGCCACACGCTCCGGCGAAGGTGATTCTCACGCGGCGGCGCGTGAGGGCGCGTCCGGTGTCTACTGGTGGCTCCGAAGGTGGCGCTGGAATCCTCGTGACAAACTGAGTCGAATGGTGGTGTCAACTTCTGAAAACAAGTCAAGGATCAAACTCGAAACTGTCAGGATGTGTCTAAGCTCCACGACGGCGAAGAAATTATGAACACAAAAGCAATTTCAGGAAAGGATGAATGAATTACCTGCAAAGAAGATGGAATGATGAATTCCCAAGGTGCTGGAAGGATAATTGGGGATGTGTGTATTTACATATCCCAAGAGATGCTTTGTTGATAAGGATTAAAGGATTAACTTATCTATACTCAAGCCTAAACACCTACGGTATACTCCACCCTCTCTTCTAAAAATATCTACTCCTATGCATATCTTGACATTGCACGTATCAAACCCATCACTTTACACGTATGTTGCAATCGCATGATTCATGATTTGATAATCGCTAAGTTGTTTTAGAAGCATACGGTTTCTATTTCTTGCATTGCGTAATTACGATCTTGCCATGACCATTACCTATGCATGCGTATTGATAGAGGCATGCTCGCCTAGTGTATTACCAATTGCCCATGTCTCCGACGATAACCATACTTGCACATATACATTTCCTATTGCACTAACCGTGATGACAGGAAACAAAGTCATTCGGTCGGAAAATCAAACGACGGACGAAATCAAGATGCCTACGTCCGACCAACGATCAAAACCGAAAGGTTAGCGTCAAACTCAAATTGGACAAATATCCTAACTTAAAATAGAGTCAAGAAAGGTTCTAAACCGTTACTTGACTCGGGGGCAAGTGATGGATAAATGTCCAATTCGGGTTCGTATTTACATTTCGGGCCTCGTAAACACGTCAAAAATTACATCTCGGTTTAAAAACGTCTCCCAAGGAATCAAAACGGTCCGGAAACGCATTTACGCGCGTCCGGACCGGACCTCCGGGTTGCGGCAACCCGGACGTCCGGATTGCATTACGGGTATCGCGCGACTACCGTATCCGCGATTACCGTTACGCGTAGAGAAGTCAGGTTCACACATTACCAATATGGATGACGGTTACCGCATGATCTTGAACCGTCATCAAACCGCTTTAAAACCGGGTCCGGTCCCAAGAAAGCCTATAAATAGGAGGCCTTGGCCACCCATTTTCACACATCCTCTCATTTGCCCAACTTTGGTATTTTGAGCTCTGACTTCTCTCTAGAAATATTCTCTCTCTAGAAATTACATTTTTGCCATTATAGTGACTTAAGCATCGGAGAGGGCTCCGCTAGCACCACCCCCCCTCTCCGTGCTAGCATTGGTCCTTCGTGCAGGAATTGCGTCCCAGACGCCCGCACCTGTACACAGACCACCACCTCTCGAGACACAGCCGAACCGAGTCACAGACCTTTACGGGAGTAAATCCGAACACTCGTCAGTGGCCCAACCTTCTCCCGGCAGAAGGGTTACAGCCCAAAAAGCCCGCACAACTACGCGAACAGACGTGTCCTCACGACCTTGTTCATCCCGGACGCAACAGTGAGTATGTTTCATCAAAGTCCACTCCGTGAATTTGGGTATATCCTTTCGCAATTGTTCGAGTTTTGCACCACTCAAATTTTCCATCAGTAGTGAATTATAAAATTTCACTTTCTAGCTCTGTGGTTAGCAGGTAAATCAACTGAAGACCAAAACTGAATACGTTCTAATTTAGGCATTTTCATCCTCCATTCCAACGTTTGAGGTTCTTCCAATACTTGCCGAACCGTCACTGGTTTGTGAACGAATGTTTCACTTGATGGGATACTTCTTAATAAGAAGTTCGTTGCCTTAGACTAAGTCTAGGCTCGATAATCTCATCTTAAGTCCGATCATTACTCCCACTCTCGAAATAATGCTTCTTTTCGGAGCATTACTCCCACTGGGAACAATGGCGGTGCTTGAACTTTTGTTCTACAACTTTCTTAGAATGACTTCTTGGTCTCAGGATTTTACCTCTGAGATTTATTCCTTGATCACTAGGATCTGGAATTAAGTTAGTCATTTCCTCCCACTAGGAATAATGGGCAGTTGCGACGATTATTTGATTTTCATCCAATGGTTCAGCATTATGATTATCAGGTCCGACTTGATTCGCATTAACATTTAGCGATGATTATGTGAGGGGGAGTGAGCCCTCCCACTGGATTTATTATGAGGACGTTTCCATCATCATTTACCATGTCATTCACTAATGCATTCACTAATGCTATATCATTCTCCCACTCGAAGTAAGTGGGACCTGAGAATCACCGTTATCCATTTTAATCTGATCAGTACTTTAGTTCGTTTCATTCCGCAAAGTATTGGAAGTCCATCCTCAAATTTCTATAATCTGTCATGTTCGACCACGTTACCATTAATCCAATCTAATTTTAAACTTGTATCTTTTAAGAGTAGACCGTACTCTTAATAAATACATGTTTAATGTGCAAATTAATGCTACTTTATGATAAGGTTTCACTCGTATCATTTCTTAGCTTTTAAGGTAACGCTCCAACCGATTTTATTGGAACATAGTTTTACATTAATATGAAATCAACTTAATTTAATTCCATAGGAACAATTAATGTTGAGTTCTAACATAATGTAATTTTAAACTATGTTTCACGAAGTATTTAATAATATAATTGCTTAGCCAAACTTTTCGTTTAAAGGCCTATAGTGGGAGTGTCATTTTACTGACTACTTCCTTTCGTTTATCAACTCATCCAGAGACTTATCCACCTCATGGACTATGCATTTGAGCTTCTGCTTAATGCTATAGTTGATGTACTACTCGATCGTAGTAGTATTAAAGCGTACTTCTAACCATGGTAGTCATCAATGGGTTATTTCCAAGGAATCATAAACGGAAATTAACATTCATACTTTAAATCACTTCATTATTAAATGTACTTTAAAACGATGTGTTCCGTCTTTCGAGGTACACGCGCGTACGGCGCAGAAAACCGGTTTTATCCCGTAGTTTTGAATCGTTTCATTTTCAAAATTTAATATCAAATCGGTTTTTCATGCACATTAACTTATCATTTAATGGAGTACTTAATAGCAAATAAGGATGTATTAGCAATGTGTTGAATAGCGTTAATAATAAGATTAAAACGAAAACCACGGGTTCGTATTTACATTCAAGACTTCGCAAACACGTCGAAAACCACAAGCGGGTCCGAAAAACAAACACCTGAGGAACAAAACGGTCCGGACGCACGTATGCGTCCGGAGCAGAACCTCCGGATTTCCATAAGGCAAACCGGAGGTCCGGATTTCCATAAGGCAAACCGGAGGTCCGGATTGCCTTAGGGCAAACCGGACCTCCGGGAATTTCCTTAGGCAATCCGGACTGCCTTAGCAGTCCGATCCAGTCCGGATGTCGAATCCGACGTGGTCCGGACCATCAACAGGTACCCCGCGCATCCTTTTTCATAGTCCAAACACTGAGAAAAGGAGTTCTTCTAGGCCAAACTTAAACAAACCAGACGACGGTTCTTACTTTCCTTTAAACCGGCATCGAACCGCACAAAAACCGAGTTCAGTTCTAAGGTTGCCTATAAATAAGAGACCTTGGCCACCCATTTGGATAATTCTCTAGATTTTGGCCTTGGAGCTCTGACCTATCTCTAGAATATTTTCTCTCTCTATATTCTCATTTAAGCATCGGAGAGGGTTCAACCGGCACCACCCCCCTCCTCCGTGCTGGTTATTGCCCTTCCTGCAGGTTAGCACCGCGCGAAGCCGATAAGCTTACCTTGCCGACAAGCTTGCAATGTCGACAGCCGTACCTTGCCGACAAGTGCTCATTGCTAACAGCCCTTGCCGACATCAGAAAGTTCACTTCCGACACCCGACTTGTTCCCAACCCGAAGTGCCGAAGAATCCGACTACCGGTTGGATTTGGACGCAACACTTGGCGCCGTCCGCGAGATTCGAACAAGAAGCAATCGCTCACAAACGATGCTAGATGGCAAACGTACACGTGATCCATGGAGACTTTGACGCCGGAGGCGAGAGGTCATACAAGCGAGAAGTGTACGATGCACAGACAACGCGCAAGACTTAAGATGCCGTCAAGAAAGATGCCGTCATGAAAAATGTAGACATAGAAGATGTCATTGGCTTCTCGTCAAAAGACAAAGAGCACATTATGTACCCACACAACGACACATTGGTCATAACCATGCAAAAGTCGACTAGGAGTCAGCCTGGACCCTCCCACATTCTTGTGGCCACATCCATTGCTTCCCCCATGCCAACAAGAAGTGCCCTCCGCACAGCATGGCTCAGTAGTCCACAATGCAGCGCACGTTACACCTCCGCCGGGATTCGAGCCTAGGGCGTCCATCAACAAAGAGTTCCCTTATGAGATGCCAGCTGAAGGAATTCAGCAACAAGAAGATGGTGCAAATCCACCACCAACAGTCACTCCCGTCATGATGGCTGCACTTGAAGAATTGTTGGCATTCAAAGAAACTCTAAGGAGCCAAGGATATGAGAAACTTGAAGACCTGGCATTAAGAGTAAAATACGTCAAAAGACCGGAGAGGTGTAGGGAGCAAAACAAGGCTAAGACGAATGCTTCCCGGAAAAAGGACAACAGCAGGCCAGAAAGACCACCGCAGGATAGTCAACAAAACAGGCAGCGGCAACCACAACGAAAGAGGCCATTCCAATCAGACATCCAAAAGCTCAAAAAGATCAATCTCGCCAAATGCGTTCCATTGAACGCAACGCTGTCTGCAATCTTGAAAGAGATGAAGGAAACCAAATTGTGGAAAAAGCCTCCTAATTTCCGCAAAGGTCCGTTGGGAAAAGATGAAAGCAAGTGGTGTGAAAACCACGAAGTGTATGGCCACGAGACGGATAGCTGTGTCAGATTAAGGTTCCATATAAACAACTTAATCTTGAAAGGAGAAATGAAGAAATATGTTGACCAAGGTAATAAGCGTCAAAAGAAGACTAAGGCAGAGTCGTCAGGAAAAGGAAAAGAAAAGGTGAATGATAATCCACCTCCCGCCAAGCGTGGGAAAATCAGCGTCGTTCATGAAATCACAACCGCTGGAAGACACATATCAAATGTAAGAGATGTCAGCATGGACACTTGCAAGAAGGGGAAAATGAATACTAGGTCTGTTGATGAAGAAAGGAATGAACGAGTTTCAACACTCACCAGCAGAACACCATATCCTTGGTTTTATCTTTTATATAATGCATGTTTAGTTTTCTAAAAAAACTCTGGGGGCGGAAAACTCACGAAGTTTCTCAAACTCTTCAACTATCTTTTGTTCCCTTAAATGATGTCCTGGACAACCCACGACACCCCTCCTGTATATAAGGCATGAATGCTTTCAACGAAGTAGAAGTTTATCAAAATATTCACTAAGCATGAGGTAACAATATCTCCAAGAATTCCTTACTTAGATAAGACAAGTGCATGACACTTTCTGTGCCCTCCGAGAGTCTATCTCGTGAAAAATTCTGTGCCCTCCGAGAGCCTATCTCGTGAAAAACTCTGCGCCCTTCGAGAGCCCATCTCGTGAAAAATTATGTGCCCTCCGAGAGCCTATCTCATGAAAAACTCCGCGCCCTCCGAGAGCCCATCTCGTGAAAAATTATGTGCCCTCCGAGAGCCTATCTCGCGAAAAACTCTGCGCCCTCCAAAAGCCCATCTCGTGAAAAATTCAGTGCCCTCCGAGAGCCTATCTTGCGAACTAATTATGCGCCTTCCGAGATCCTATCTCGCGAACTAATTATGTGCCTTCCGAGAGCCTATCTCGCGAACTAATTATGCGCCTTCCGAGAGCCTATCTCGCGAACTAATTATGTGCCCTCTGAGAGCCTATCTCGTGAACTAATTATGTGCCTTCTGAGAGCCTATCTCGAGAAACTAACACTGTGCCTTCTGAGAGCCTATCTCGCAAACATATTCAGCGCCTTCCGGGAGCCTATCTCGCGAACACATTATGTGCCCTCCGAGATCCTATCTCGCAAATACTTTTGGATTACAACAACATATTTGGAAAAACTTTACTTTTTAAAGTAAGGATACATGATATGAGAAACACACGAGATTGTTCAGGATGATATTATAGGTATCCCGGCGCAAGAGGAAGCTAAAGATACATCAATAAAGTTAAATGCAAACACAAGAAAGGAATACGCAAAGAACCACCCACAAAAGGCTACCACAACTAGGTAACGAGTTATCCTACTATCCATACCACAAGTCAAGGCAAACATCATAAAGAAAGAAGACACAACCAAGTTTAGTAGCAACTCCAAAAAGTGCCTAAGTATGAGGCCTTCAAAACATAACCACTCTACCCATCAATGTGAGGAAAAGAAAATGAATATATACAAGGATAGAGAAATCAGATATTCAACCAGATGCCACTGGGGAGTCCTCACGGTCCTGATGCTCAGAAGAAGAGCCACTGATGGAACTGGAAGAAGATGAAGAGGAACCTGAATCAACAACATCGATAGGAGTAGTATCCTCCTGCACAGGGGCGTCAGGAACGTTCTCAGCAACAGCAACCTGCCCCCTAAGAACAACAACATACCCACTAGCATACGGACCAAAGTCACCCAAGTCATTAACAGGAAAGTTAGGATCAATCCTGAATATCTGATCTGTCAAATACTCTCCAAACTGGTTCATCTCCTTGTTGCAGCGAACCTAAAAGTCAGCAGCATAGGCAGGAGAAGAGTTATACTCAGCCACTGCAGTAACTCTCTCGTCCTTGCGACATTTCTCTTCAATATTCTTCAACTCCGCAGCATGGAGTGAAGAATCAACATCAGTCTGTCGGCGCAAATCTGCAACGGTAGTCTCAAGGGAGGCAACCTGATCCCGAAGTTCCTGCATCTTCAAATCAGAAAGGCGAGTCTTCTCCATGGCACTACTAAGCTCAGCCTTCAAGGATGCTTGTTTATCCTCAAGTACCTTGTTCTCCTCAAATATCTCAAGGGCAACGGATGATAGATTAACCATGTCAGACATTCCCTGAGACAATGAATAAACGTCAAGTAACATAGCAAACAATTACTCAGAATGGAAGATAAAAGAAAAATATCACTTACCGGGGCATATCGAGACAGAACCCCTTGAACAAAACACCTATTTTCCTTAGGAGATTTGGGAAGGAAAATGCGATCTCCAGGAGCAACAGCACTTTGTAGGACGCGAACACCAACCTCAGGGGTGTGCAAGGAAGAACGGCTGTCAAAGTGATACTCCTTTAATCCATCAAAAGGAGTCCACTCAGCTCCAACGGTATCCTCGTTAGTCAGACGAGACAGGTCCTTCCGACTCAAAGCAGGGAGTCGGACTATATGAACAATATAGAAAGTGAACACAAGCAACAAGTGACAATATATATACAAGTTAGAAATTAGAAACAAACCTGAGACTCGCTCCCTCGACTGGGGGGCAAGGGATGGATAAGACGAATCAGCACCTATAGCCACCCCACCACCATCAGCAGCAGGCTGCTTCCCTTTGTCGAGCAGAGAGGGCGCCTCCTCGACCACTATCTCCTTATCACGAGAAGGTGTCGGCAAATGAACACCCGAGGGAGAATCTCTCATAGCCTTCTTCTTCTTGACAGCCGAGGGCCCGTCCTCAGAGTCAGGTTTCCGTGCCTTAGACTTTGATTGGCTTGAACTCTTGCTCACAGGAACAACGTGCTCGGCTACCAACGACGAGTGACCTGATAACACAAAGAAAGCAACATAAGAATGGTTACAAGTATATCATAAAAGGAAAAAGAAGAGAAAGAAGAACATACTGGAAGCCTCTGCAGCCCCCACTGACTTGGGAGATTTCTTGGGAGTAGAACTAGAGGGTCCCTTCCTCTTGCTCAAATCAATGGGCTCCGCCTGCACAGTATAGGTTTTTCCGTGAAACCAACCTACAAAGAGAAAACAAAAGATGAATGAAAGAAAGAAGACTAAGTGACATACCAAACCCTCGGAGGGAGGGGTCAAGCGAATCCCCGCCTCATACAAATCCAGCTCGGTCACCACAGACACAGGACAATAAGACTTGGTCTGATGGCTCTGATAAATAACCTTCATGGTCTTTATGTCCGAGGAAGAGAACTCCCCAAAGGAGGGCCAGCCATCCGATCGATTCTCGTGAAGAATCGACCAAGTCTCATAGCGATAGGTGATGAAGAAATAATACTTAGACCAATGACTCGCCGAATTATCAGGAGGAGCCACAAAGCGAAGGTCACTATTCCACTCAACCTCACCCAACCCCAAATCCTCAAATCAGGTGTCCTTAATAAGAGGATAACGAGCCACCAAACTCGCGAAACCGATCTTCCACTGATATTGGAAGCGATAAAAACACCGGAATAGAAGCAAGGAGTACTTCCAGGAGTACCACTGACATAATACCCGAAATCCCACCCAGACACGGATAGCACTGGGGGCAAGATTCACGGGAGAAATCCGGAAAAACCGGCAAAGTTCGATGAGATCATCACAATAGGGGAAGCGCAACCCGTATCGAATCTGAGAGGTGTACACCACAACCTTCCCCTCCGGGGCACTGTCACAGTCTCTCTATTATTCTTCAGAGATGGAAGGAAGGGGTATAAGGGTTCATCTAAGGGAATAACGTCACCTAACTCAACATCCTCGTTATAGTCACTCCGACCTAAATGGTTCCCCGACAATGGCGCAAGACCTAACTCGAAAGCAGTAGGAAATTCCAAACTTGAGATAGACTCCGACTCAGACCAATATTCAAACTCAGCGTCTGACTCAGAACTTGACTCTGAGCTAACACCGGGAAAGAAAGTAACACGACGAATAGA
Organism: Clarkia xantiana subsp. parviflora; assembly: GCA_036873135.1. NCBI lineage: Eukaryota > Viridiplantae > Streptophyta > Magnoliopsida > Myrtales > Onagraceae > Clarkia > Clarkia xantiana. The sequence goes on along the minus strand of JAPTYO010000002.1, from coordinate 22,584,563 downwards.
GGGGATGAAAAACTTACTCATCCTGCGAAGAATGTAGCGTCGTTGCAAAGTCCGAGTTTTAGGGCACCACCACGAGTATAAAACCTGCCATATCAGGCTAAGTATCAGAACAGGAGCAATCCCTCGGGTAAGTTCGGAAATAGTCCGACATCGACGTATCGACAGCTATGTCGTATAACAATCAACGAGCAACAATCAAGACTCGAGGATACCCAATAACAACAACGGCTACGTACGGGCAATTTCACGACAACGAAATCGGACAATTTCACTCGGGCTAAAAACCATCTCCCGAGCAAAAGATGATTGTACCCCTCAACAACACCCGACATACAAGTAATTTCGCGACATCAAACAAGGAAAATCGAACGGGCAAAAATCATTTCCGAGCAAATGACTATCTACTCAATACGACCATCACAACTCAAGCATAGGCAATCCAAATACGAGCATTTAATATGTTCACAAGAAAGAAAAAAGATCGAACCTTGGGAAATCCCGAACCGACTTGAAATGTGGGCTCGGAATTTAAATTCCGCTGGCGCCGGAGGTAAAGACCTACGGCCGTCGCCCGTCGATCGCCGGAGCTGCACCAGGAACGGTCCCCGCTCGCCTCGCCTTCGTCAGCCGGAGCAGTGACCAGCCTCGCCGTCGTGAAAGGTGGCGCTGTCGCGATACGTCACCGTCCGCCTCGCCTCGCCTCACGCCACCCACCGGAGGAGCTCCCCTTTCCTCGCCTCCGCTGTGCTGGTCGTCCTCCGCCTGGGATCAAACCGACGTGTCGGAATCCTCCCCCTCCGTCGTGAAGAGCTGCGCCGGCCACCCCTAATTTAGGGCTTGGAGTTTTTTCTTGGTCCCCAAGAATGTGAAGTGAAAGAAAAAGATGACGATGGCTCCAAGTGAGGTAATTATATTCCCTTATTTTATAAATAAAGGTGTGTAGGGTTTTTAGAGTAGACATAATCACCACCATCAACTTGAATTAAAGGAGATCTAAGGGTTAGATAGAAAACTATCATCTTTACCCATTTTTTAACTATGGTTAGTCCTATTTTTACTCAAGTTAACACCCCATAGGCATATATCTAAATTTCCCATACTTAGAAAAAATTTGGACCCAGTCTAAATATTTTTCACAAACAGGATCCACCCCACATGATCACGTATTGGATACAATGACATGAAATTAAATTGCATCAGTTCATATTCACGATCATGTTGCATCCTGATATATGTACACGTTTTTTAAAATTGCATATGGGAAGAGATTTGATTTCTATATATCCATATTTTTCGGGCGCGTGTCTAAGCATGTCCCTTTTTGCTCTAACGTTTACTCTTCCTCCATTTTGAGAAATAGAGGATAAGGCCCGGAAAGGACGCCTGCAGACAAGCAAATGATTCGTCAAGAGGTAATAACACAGTTTCAAATTGTGCGTGTTATCCCATCGTAAAATAGAGTCAATCAAGGGTTAAGCCATTGGTTGACTTGGGGGCACGTGATGGATATACGCCCAATTTGAACCTCTCTCCCTTCAGATTGTCTTATTTTGACCGCCCAGGTTACGATTGTAAATCGAAACTTTGACCCAAACACTCCACCAGTAGCACGAACAGCCCGGACCGACCAAGGTACTCGTCCGGGCCCATCCAATAGTCTCACCTAGGTGAGATCGGGTGGCCTCACCTGATCCCTCCTAGGAGAGATCGGGTGGGCTGCCCCACCCCTCCTATGAGGGGTTGGGCAAGTCCACCCAATCCTAAGCTTTGGAGGTCGGATTTCTCGTCCGACCCCTAGGGCCCCGGCATCCTTTTCACCCGACCTACACTTAGCCAATTTTGCCAACCTCTCCATGTTTTAAAGATTTAATCCTGTTATTATGTATTAACTGAGTACATTTAGGGATTAACAGTGTCATTAAGCCACCTTAATGACACCGTTGCCTATATATACTCCATAAGTTCCATTCATTCCAACAAGTTTACATATTTGCACGTTTAGCTCTGCCTTCTCTCTATGATTTTATCTATCTAGAGAACTCAGACTTACTTAAGCATCGGAGATGGTTCACCGATCACCCCCCCTCTCCGTGCTCGGTACTGCCCCTCGTGCAGGTCGTCAGGAAGCAAAGGAACGGATCATACAGACAAGCTAGACGGATCGAGAAATAGAACGAATAACCCGTGAGAAGTGTCACTTGAGTCAGAGAATCACCAACCCGAGGAACACGTCTTAACACTAATATTCAACCGGCCTATGTATAGGGAGGCCCATATTTTGGGTCTCTCATGTCAATTGAGATTTGGTTCTGAGCCAATGTTCTAATGTGACATTTACCCAATTAACTTAGGTAACATATACATATAATGAGCTTCCATTTACGGCGCCCATCACCATAGCTTACAGTTACATGTTAAATTTCGATTGCTTAGTAATGTTGATGTTGCAGCCTGAGAGAAGCTCATTGTTCTCTTTCAGTCTGCTTTATTTATTATATATATATATAATATATATATATATATATATATATATATGGCAAAAAAAAAGTGATATATTTAAGAATGTACAAATTTACTAAAATCGTTATTGGTTGCTCTATGGCCTTTTACTATCGTAAATTCATATTTTGATAACCAAATGCCATTTTGGATGTGTGATTAGTATATTTTGGGTATCAGATGCATTATGATGCTAATACTCATATTTGTGTATCAAGATTTTCCATTTAATTAAATTATGTCTATTATGAATTAAGTGACTTATAATTTAATATTTAAAACTTAATTATTATTTATGAAAAATTATACTATTAGTTATATTTAAAAAAATCTTTAATTTAATAACAATATTGACTATATTTCAATATCTATTTGTTTATACAAATTAAAAGTATATATTATTCCTAAAAAACCATAGAACACAATATAAGTTATTTATTTCAGGAAAAATACTAAAAATTCAATTCTTTTTTTTTCTTCATTTTTCATATTTTTCAGTTTTTTTATTTAAATAATGTTTTTTTAAGCCAAAATATGGATCGTTGATTTCTAAAGGTCCGTAGATCTAGGTCGTTAATTTATTCAAATTGAAGGACCAATTTTATCTACTCTTTTTTTTTTCCCGCGGGGTGGTCATATGGGGCCCTCATCAGGAGGACAGCACCCGTAGCACGTTTGCTCCACACCTAAACTAATCTCCATTTGCACTGGTCAGCCCGTAAGGGGTAAAATGTTGTTCATAAACATTTTTTCATTTTCATGGTTACTAGCGGGGATTGAACCCGAGTATCTACTCACTCTCTTTCCTACCCTATGTTATGATATTAATAGTATTAGGGCTTTTATGAGTCAATTACTTAACTAGGGGTCATTATGCAATTATAATTATGGACTAGTTTGTTATATATATATATATGTAATAATCTGAGAAGGGAAAGTAAGAATGAATCGAATATGAGTTTAGTCTTCTGCGTCTCCTTCTCCTAGCGTTCTTCTTCTAAGAGTTCTTCCTCTTCATCCTGCTATTCATCTAATCTTCTCCGAATATGTATGTAACACCCTCCCTTTCCTACCATGTGTTCAAAAATCGATAGATGCTACCTTTTTCTCTAAATATGACTTTTGACTATATTGATATCTAAATTTGGATATCAAACTTTGTCCAGAGCTAAAATAGCTCTTACATTTTTTACCACAAAGGCAATGTTTTACCAAATTGCAAGCCAATTTAGCTTTTATTTTTAAAAAATTTCCCCATTTAGTAGAAGGCTAATATTATAGTAATTCAAACAAATCTAATACGTGATAACAAATCATATAATATAAAGTCAGTGTCAGTGACAATAACAATTGTGCGAATATACCTACAGGAAAGGTATACTTTGCTTTTTGGATCAAGCACGCTAAATATAATATAAGTATATAAAGGTGACCTCCATCTAATATATATATATAATATAACATAACAGTATATGTATATCCGTCCATCGGGCGTATACTCTATTAGGTTATTAAGTGATGTATAGATTACGTCAGGTTTAGGTTATAAGTTAGCTAAAGAAGAACCTAATAGCTAACGAGAAAATTGCAGATAGATTGTTAATTTGCGATTGCATGTATTTGTCGATAGCTCTATTTATACTCATCTAATTAATTTGATTTTAATGTTGTGACGTGGTTAGTGTTGTGTTGACTTTATTACGAAGTGTTATTGAAGTGAATGCGAAAATTCAAACATTACACAATCAGCCATATATATATGTTCACTACAATGATGATACTAGCTAGATTGGTCCGACTCTCTAGATATTCGTTTTTAGAGCTATAAATAAAGTTTATATTAATTATATTAATGTAAACACATAAAAACCACTTGATATAATTGAGTTGCGCTCTTTCTCTTCCAAGCCGAAGGAGTACGACTTCCATAAAAAATATATTTTATATAGTTGGAGACCCACCTCCACCCAACTTGCATACGCTATCATATCATTCCTCAACTTTCCAAGAACTTCCACAACAATGACTCTACATTGTATTGTGAAAAGAAAACTACTCCTTTTACAGAAAATGAAAAGAAAACTATTTTTTTCTGGAAAAAATAGCAATGATTTATATTCTGAACAGACTTATTAAACCATTTGCATTTTATATTTTATATTTTTTATATATATAACGAGTGAAACTATACCGAGTGAAACTATACCGAAATATTTATATGTATGAGCTTATTGTTTACTATATATATCATTTATATTGTACATTTTAAAATGTTAATTTGTTAAAGAATCGCCATTATTAAGACTAGGTGCATAACCTGCGCATCGCGCGAATCGAATTAAAACTACTTCATAAAACATAAAATAAAATGTACATAATGTTTCTTTATATAAATTTAAATAATACATCAAAATATATTTATTATGACAAAAAAAAAAGAGTATGTTATCGTTACATTCGACATCTTAATTTTATCATGTAAGCTTCAAAGTATATATTCCGTTAAATAATTAAAATGACTTTATAATAAATTATTATTTTATTCAAAATATATATTCAATATAAATGATTATCTTAGTTTTACTAAATTGATTAAGTAGTTACTTTTTTTCTACAACAAAATTACGTGTATATATATATATATATATATATCTATATACCAATATATTATTTGTGTTGAGTCCTCACCCACAATAGACATCTTTGGCACCTTTTCATTTTATTAACAAAAAATATATTATATTTAATTCCTATATTTTATAAAATTAATAATTTATTCATTACTATATTTGAGAAACATTTATTTATCTTTAATATTATTACTAAATCATTATTTAAATTTTGTTATTTTTTTAAGGTCGCTTAATCGGCATGTCATAGTAATTATAATTAACTTACAATCCAATATTCATATCAATTTAAGTCAGCCCTATCATACTCATTCCGTTCAAATTTCGGATAAAATTTCGAATACATGTAAAAAAAATTATTCAACGAATATATAGATCGAGTGATATATGTTCCGGCTGTTGAGATTTTTCTATCACATAGATCAGCCACTTACCAAATTATATATATAACAAGTCAAAATAACATTTTACTCATCGTCCAATATTTATGGACTCAAACTATTAATTTAGTTCTTCTATTTGTTAATCCAATCACATTGTGTACAACCTAATTAATGTTAACTAAATATTTTTGTAAATACAAGTCTAAACTTTATATTTTTGTGATTTAATATTATCTTTATTGTTAAATCAAATTTTGTTGGTATTGTGATATTGTATACAATTACGTTTGTATAGGTCAAATTTGTCCATTGATGACTCTAAGTAGTTAAGAACAAGTTTACATTATTGACACCGCAAGTTGATGAGTTAGATACAATTGAGCCATTAATGACCAACGTAATGCTCGACCCAACTAATTTATATATCTAACTACAATGCTAACTTAGTACCGTAACTGAAGACATTAGTTAACTTTTTACTTAATTATCCTCTTCTCTTTCTCATGTTTTGAATTACGTTATGTCGCTCTTCTCTATCACATAGATTCGTTTCTCACAACGAATCAACTTGCCCATATTTTACTTTGATTAATTATAAATATTAGTAAACTTAAGATAGATTATATATCTGGAAATTTAAATGATCGATGCGCGTGCAACGCACGCGTTAATAACTAGTATATATATATATATATATATATATATATATATATATATATATATATATAGATAATAACCTTAAAAAGTTAAATAAAATGAAATAATTATTAGTGGGCCGGACTTTACTACATATAGCCCACTTAATAATTTATAGGAAAAAGGGTTTCTGTTTGTATTTTATAACTATGAGCTTAGAGCATCCACAGTGGTTTTACATAAATTGTATTCTTTAAAGTTGCCACGTAGATATTTATGTACACTTTAAGTAATACGTAAATTTAAGACACACGTAAAAAATATTTTCTCTGCAATCGTATTACTTAAACATATTGCATTACTTATAAAATGAATTAATTTATAATAAAAAATTGGTTACGTAATACATAGTGCATTACTTAAATTTAAGGAATGCTTTATGTAAAAACATAAATTTACGTGCGGGTCCCATCTTTAAGGAATGCTATGTAAAATCACTGTAGATAGTTTTTGTTGCTTTATTTAAATAAACATGTAGGACCCACGTTTACGTAATTTTTACGTAATACCATTGTGGATGCTCTTAGTAGTATTTACTTGAGTAAGGAAAATAACCATGCACCGAAATTTTGAGGGAAGGATTTTTACCTGATTGTGGGTTAAGTGACTGTACGGCCCAGCCCAACTATTATTTAAATAACCCTATACAGCCCATAGATATAATACAGGCAAACCCTAAATCAAGTCAGATCTAATTAAGTCAGGTTATATAGCTCGAGTTGAAGATTGTTATATCAAATGAGACATACAAAACACATTCGCCTCAAGTTATTCTTCATCCAACGAATTTGTTCATATGACTATCTAGCGGATCTTTTTAAGGAGGCTTTATCGACTGCGACATCTGGAATATCGGCGAACATGATTGGATTGTGTCGACTTAATGAAATTACGCGATGTCAACATCAGGGGGAGAATCTACACTGCTGCACTCTATTTTCCTTAACCAAGGTTTTATCTCAGGTTTTCCTGGTAAGGTTTTTAACGAGGCAGCTTACAAAAAGGGATTCATAATTGTGTACTCTTTTTCCTTCACTAGATTTTTATCCCAATGAGTTTTTTCTAGTAAGGTTTTAACGAGGCACAATTCCCTTATGAATATCCAATGGGGAGTGTTATGAATATATTTAGTGGATGTTCAATATTACGTGTATATACCATCTTCCTTGTTTAGACTTTCTTAGTATTAAATTTACTTCCTCCACAAGTATATGTAATCCCTATATAAGGGCTCCTTATGTGTGATAATAAGACATCCTCAAGTTTCCTCTTCTATTAGCTCTCTACTTCCGTAACGATATAATTTTTTTCCCCAAATTTAAGATTGTCTTCAGTATGATATTTGAATTACTTGGTCCGCCGTTATCAGTTTTTGTGTATGTGGAAGTGATGATATGATATGATGAAAATTTTCTGTTGAGAATTATTATATTTGGGGTAAGATGAAACTCTTAAAAACATATCAAAATATACCGTTTCATCTCCTCACGAGCCACAACTTTGCAAAGTTTAGTTATATCAGTCGACCAACGAGTTGTAGAGATTCAAACCTGCTGCTGATCGGTCATATATAGATATGTGAATTTTAGAAGAACCCTCAACTAATTGTCAGAAAAGTTTGAACTGATCATAACTAAATGACTTAAATGTACTTTTTTTTTGTGCCACATATTTGATCGGTGTAAGTTTTTAGTGGCATATGTTTAATTTTGTAGATTTTTGGTGTCATATAATTGAGAAGTTGTATGTTTTTGGTGTTTCCGTTAGTCAACAATTAGTTTGACAGTTAAATACTTTTACTTTGTTCAATTTAGTCATCCAATTTATATATCTAACTTTTAATTTTTTCAATTTAGTCCCTAAACAAACTCAATCGCACCCTAACCCGCAATCGACCAAGCCAGGGTCCGACCCATGGCAGGGTCGGACCCTGGTCGGGTCGGCTAGGTCAGGCGACCCCAAACCAAGGTCCGAACCAGCCATGGGTTGGACCCTAGCTGGGTCAATTTCAGCCTAGGGTCCAATTGGGGTCAGTTAGGTCAGGCGACCCAGACCAGGGTCCGACCCAGCCATGGGTCAGACCCTGGCTTGGTCGATTGCGGGTTAGGATGCGATTGAGTTTGTTTATGGACTAAATTGCAAAAACTAAAAGTTAGATATATAAATTGGAGGACTTAAATTGAACAAATAAAAGTATTTAATGGTCAAATTAACTGTTGACTAACGGAAACACAAAAAACATACAACCTCTCAAACATATGACACCAAAAGCCTATAAAATTAAACATATAACGCCAAAAACTTACACCGGTCAAACATGTGAAATCCTTAGTAAATCGATGGTTAAACATTTACACTTTAGTAAATTTCAAATATACTAATATGTATTTACGAAATATATATACCTATATGGATGTTCAAACTTCAGTTATATATATCAATCAATTAAATTATCAATGCATGTATCGACGAAAATTACATTTTCTCATCACCCTACCGTATCAAGAAGTCAATTTAATTTTTTTGTTAGAAAAAAGTAACCTATAGTTAACTACTACTGGAGCCTATCCCTAATTGGAAGTTATGATCGTTAACACCTCCGCACGTGGCACTTCTTCCACCGTGCCCCATCGTCGATCTCATAACCCTAACTTTCACATTCTCCGGCAACCTCAACGTGTACTTGCACTCTGCAGATCCTCCTAATTCCTCTTTCCTCTTCGTTATCGAATGCCCCGTCGAATGCCACCTGTGATGCGCCGGCCCCACCGGACTCACGCTCGTGGTCTCCGATTCATGATCGATCTCGATCTGAATACTCACAGCGTCCTCGAACACCGACTCCACCTCCTCGTTGATGTCCGCCATTTTCCCGACATAATTCGGAAGCTTCTCCAAGATCTTCTCCGGCGGCAGATCGAGGTTGGCCCGACACACAGGGCAGGACGTGTGGGACTCCAGCCACAGGTCGACACACTCCTGGTGGAACACGTGGTAGCAGACCGTTAAGAGGCGGAGGACGCTGACGTCATCGAACTCCAACAGGCAGATGGCGCATTCTAGGTCGGTGTTTTCTTGGCGGAGGTGTTTGACGTTGGAGTAGACGAGGGTGGGGAACGCGAGGATCAGTGATGGGTCGAGTCCGGTTCTGGGTTTCGCGTTTTCCGGGTCGGGGTTAGGGTTAGTGGAAGGGTCGGTGTCGGTGCGGTGGCATTTGTAGAGGTAGAGGAAGAACATGCCGATGGAGAAGAAGACGAAGGTTAGGACGAGCAAGGAGATGGTTAGAGGACTTGGAGCGGTGTCTTCATTGGGAGGAGGAGGTGCGGTGGCCAGAGGCTCGGATTTTCCGGCCTGTGGTAATGGCATGGAGGAGAAGAATGAGAGGGTGTTATGTTTGTAAGGCCGGGAAAATAATAAAATGAAACAAGTTGAGAGTAATTTAATTATGTAATTAAAAAAGTTAATTAAGAGTGTTTAGCAAAGGATTAGGGAGGGAGGGCATACTAGTGAATTAAGTGGCAATGAATGTGTGAATTTGGAGTTGAGATGTCTCGTTGAGCGAGTCCTACTCTCTGTTTGAGATGTTTGTGGAGTTAAAAGTCTCAACCTCATTTCTTTTCTTGTCCACTTTATTAAATCTAATTAGTTTTTCTTTTTTAACATACAATAATATTAGACTTTATTTTAATATCTTAAGATCCCCCACCTATTGCAACTCTCCGAGCGCAATCCCGGCCTGCCCAAACAACTATTACTCATTAGCCCTTCCATTAATTGCAATAATATAACAGACATGGATTAAAAAAAAAAAAAAAACTAGCACTAGGCTCAAACTTATGGTTAAAAATATATATTCGACGTGTTTATAGACAATAGTTTACACTAAACTTCTCACTAGTCTACAATTATATGAGGTTTCAACTTTAAACATGGTGTACTCTGTTGGGAAAAAATCTAGGGTTAATAACTAAAAAATTATCCAAGGTTTACCCTATGATAAAATTAGGTGTCCGAAGTTTCAAATGTTAAACTGTAGTGTCCAATGTTTCAATTTTGTTAAAATGTGGTGTCTCGGTGTGATTACTTTAAAGAAGTCAATTCCGACGAAACCGGCTGTCAAATTTGACATCCCATACATACTCCCTTCTCGTCATCTTGCCGGGACCGTCACCTAAGAAGTTGACCACATCCGCGCAAGTAAATATCGCTCTGTTGTCCCTGAAAAATGGCTCCACACCACTCTTCTAGAAACATTTTTTTTAATGTTTGATTTTTGGGTGAAATTTTACGATTTTGTGAAAAGTCAAGAGTGAGGGATTATGAGTGGCTGGGTGGGTTGATGAAAATGATTGAATGAAGATGAAAAGATGCGCACAGACACCAAATTTCAACAAAAATGAAACTTGGGACAGTCCATTTTAACATTTCAAACTTCAGACACCTAATTTTAACATAGGGTAAACTTTGGACAGTCTTTTAGTTATTAAACCAAAAATCTAACACACATGCCTTAACTTTACAGTAAGGTCCAATTCAAGGTAAAGGCTTTCCGCACACTCTTAAATATACTTCAGAGAAATAGACACGACAGTTCAGAAGTAAGTACCTTGACAGTAACAAAACTAGCAGCATGAGTCCAATAACAGCTGTGGAGAAGAAGATATGATAAGGCACGCTGGTTGATGAATGTGTTTGGCTGAGTGTTGGTGTTTGAATATGTGTTTGTGTGTATATATGTGTGTGAGAGATGTAGAGATGAATGAGAGACTTGTTGTTTGTCTTCTCAACTTGTTAATTTTTCATTCATTCCATCACATATATTTATTGGTACATATGGATTCTTCTAGTACCTTGACAATCTAGACACTTCACAGTCTAGTAACTTCATTTTCTAGATAATTCATGAGATTCCTACCTAGAGAGACTTCTACTTAGACTCTTTTTCACACTCTCATAATTAGTTAGACTCCTCTATATTCTCATAAAGACTTCTAGATACAAATAAAGTTTAATTATTTCCAACATTTCCCGCCCTTAAACTTGATTCTTCTGATGTCTTCCGTACGATGTTCACGATCACTTCTCCTTGTGACTTCTTCATTATGCTTCTATGTATAACCACTCGAGTATACTTGGTCGTATTTTTCTGATTGTCTTTGTCGACAACTCGCACTACATCTGTGTCTTCACACTCTACGATTCTTGTACGATCTAACATAATCATTTCTTTCGCCACTCGGTCTCTTTAATGACTTCTTTATGTATTGATTGATCACGTCTGGCAGAGAGACATAAACTACTGTATAATTCTTCATCTTCATTCACTTCAACGACTTGCGCAGAATTGTATACATCTTGGATCTGCATTGTCCTCAACGCTGGTGATTCACTCGAATCATCTTCTTCTTGTTGAGTATCAACATGTGGGGGTGATGTTGGTTCTTGAACTTCAACACGCCGGACTTGTTTTCTTGGCGAATTTTCTACTTCCATAATTCACTTTGGTTGGTCATTATTCATCCCCCAGCTCCATGCTTGTTCTTCGCCGAACTCGACATCTCTGAGATCAAAACCCTCTTTTGACGGGGTTGTATAACTTTTAGTTGCTTGTATTCTCGTCATATCCAAGCATGACACACTTCTGGCTTCCTTGCAATTTTGCATATGCAACGCACCCGAAAAATCGAAGATGATCGATGCACGGCTTCCTCTTGCTCCATGCTTCCTCCGGTGTCATGTGTCCAATCCGCTTGCTTGGAAACCTATCGAGAAAATAAACTGAAGTAGCAACAGCATCTCCCCAAAATTCTTTCAGGACATTTCTCTCCTTCAACATGTAGCGAACTAAGTTCAAGATTGTCTGGTTCTTCCTCTCGAAGACTCCATTTTGTTGCAGGGCTTGCGACATGGTTAACTGATGCACGATCCCATTTTCTTTGCAAACCCGTCAAATTTACTCGACGTGTATTAGCCTCTTCTGTCGGTTCGCAAACAATTCAAATGACAGTCACTTTGCTTCTCGACCATGCTCTTAAACTCCTTAAACTTTGTCAAGACTTCACTTTTCTGCTTCATCATATAAATACAAGTCTTGTCACTATAATCATCGATAAAGGTCAGGAAATACCTATTTTCACCAATGGACACAGGCTTGATCGGTCCGGACACATCAGAGTGGACTAGGTCGAGACGGCCGGTTGCTCTCTTCGAGGGGTAATTCTTGAACGGTTTTCTTTGTTTCTTTCTGACGACACATGTTTTTCATACGACGTTGGGGTGATCGATCTTGGCAAACATCGTACTATGTTTTTCTTCTCCATCAATTCCAGCGCCTTGAAATTCAGATGGTCATACTTGAGATGCCATAGATTCAATTTATCTATGGTTGTCACATTAAAACAATTCTTCTCATTGATGCGCAACTCCAACGGGAACATTCGGTTCTTCGTCATGGCTACATTCGTGATAACAATGTTGTTATTATCACGTATGGTGAATGTATTCTCCTTCATTCGAACATCGTATCCCTTCTCCAGCAATTGTCTGACACTTAATATATTATTATTCACGCCGGGAACAAAATATACATTGGTGATACACAACTGTCGTCTGTTCTTGAGTTCAAAGAGAACTTTACTTTTCTCTTTAATGTGGTGTTGAGAAAGATCGCCAAATGTGATGAGCCCACCGTGTTTTTCATCGAGTTCCGCAAAAAAATCTTTTCTTCCGCACATATGGTTGGAAGCTCATGTGTCGACAAACCATGTGTTGGACTCCTTCTCCTCTACTTAATCTTATGCCATCAAAAGAATTTCATCGTCGTCAATCTTCTCCGCGAAGTTCGCGTTTTCTCCGTCAATGTCGGTGTTATACCAACACTCCGCTGCATAATGACCGAATTTTTCGCACACATAACATTGAACTCTCGATTTATTGTTTCTCCATCCACCACGAGCTCGTCTGTGACCACGACCGTGACCGCGACTTCTTCCTCGATCTTCTTCTTGGATCGACTCTCCATTATCACCAGCTTATTGGTCGTTGGTCTACCTCTTCCTCCTCATGTTGTGGAACTTCCTCTTTGGAAGCCTCTTCGTGATCCGTCATTTTTCAGCGTCAACTTCGCTTGTAATGCCTGCTCCAATGATTTTTATTCTCCTGACTTCATAATTCGTTGTTCATGAGCTTGTAGTGAGCTCATGGGTTGTTCCACGGTCATCTCTTCTAAGTCCTTGGATTTTTCAATCGCCACGGTAACAATATCGAACTTTGGATCGAGGAATCTCAAGATCTTCTCTATAACACGAACGTCTTCCAATTTTTCTCCATTTCTTCACATTTGAAGTGCGATCCAAAATAACCCTCATGGAATAGTCGAATATAGATTCCGAGCTTTCTTGATGGATGGACTCAAATTGAGCACAAAGAGTTTGTAGGCGAAATTTCTTTACCTTTTCGACGCCACCGAACTCCTTTTGGAGTATTCCCCATGCTTCGTATGATGTCTTAGCCGGAGCGACTATCTCGAACGTGGCTTCACGAAACAACTCCAGCTATAAAGAAGCGCGACAACATAACAGAACTAAACCCAAGATCGAAAGGCAAGTGCGTCTTGCCGCTCTGATACAAACTTAAATTCCACATTAGGCCGAGTCAAACCCAACGGGCCAACATAGAGCAACCATTTCCACAAGTGGGGGTTCTATCCTAAAATCAATTGGTTATAGGAGGAGGTAGCCCACTTTCTTATGTAGTTGCTCTAATCTAACTAACTCATCGGTGTGAGACACAATCACAGTGATATTCAACACTCTCCCGCACTATGATAACTCTTTTTAACAATCGGAACGGGTTGGGACTAATTGTAATAAACTCCACTTTTATGCCCAGGCAGCCCAATTGGGACACACAAATATGGTACGTTGAGTCAACAAAAGGGGTTACAAACCCAACACCGTTAATAATCGGAACCAGGCTTTGGCTCTGATACCAACTTAAATTACACATTGTGCCGAGTCAAACCCAACGGGCCAACATAGAGCAATCATTTCTATACGTGGGAGTTTCATCCTAAAACCAGCTGATTATAGGAGAAGATAGCCCACCCCACCGGTGTGGAACACAATCACATTGTGATTCAACCCCCAGTATTTGGATTGTATGGATATTTGAGCTTCCGTTGTTAAATTTTCTTTTGGAGCTTGAATTTGAGAATCTAAGAGCACTTTTAATAGTAGTGCCTAGTGCCTAATGCCTAGTTCCATGTTGTAAATTTATTATTGTAGAGAGTGCCTAATGCCTAGTGTCATTTACTGTTGGTCCCTACTGGTAATGATTAAATAGGCACTTGCATTTTCAATAGGAGTGCCTTGTTCCAAAATGGGAGTGCCTAGTTCCAATTTTTGCCACTGGACGCTGACTAGGCGCCACTAGGCGTGACTAGGATTACAAATATTACTGTTTTGCCATTATTGAGTGAATAGTGAAGTGGGACAGTGTCTACTAGTAGGAACTCCCAAGTTACTGTTCATGTCGGTGCCAACTTTTTAATATTATTTTATTCGATTGTGTTGCTCATCTCTTTGATTGTATATATATTCGGTTACGCTAAGTCAGATAGACAAGAGCCGTAATCAGTCATTTTGAATATTATGTAACATAAATAACGACACGAACCAAAATTACTACTTTTTAACTTTGAATCAATTTCGAAATTTCCATATCTAATTTGTTTATATGTTACCATGTTGAATAACCGTTAATTCTAAATTTTGAAATAGTATAACATTTCAAATTATTAAATATGGAAAATAATTACTACAAAATATTATATTATTTTAATGCATATATATTATATTATATTATATTATATTATATTATATTATATTATATTATATTATATTATATTATATTATATTATATTATATTATATTATATTATATTATATTATATTATATTATATTATATTATATTATATTATATTATATTATATGAAAGAAATATATCTTTTACGATAAATTATTATAAAAATTATACTTTTAGAATGATGTATATATAATATATTTGTAATTTACATATATTGGAAATCATATATAAAAACACATGATTAATGCAATAATCGATTTACTAATATGATCATGGATGTACATAAACGTGAATATGTTGATGATGTTGAATTAAGATATGTCAATCAACGTATAACAGATATACACTGATTATGGTGAAATAATATATTCAATGAATTTGATTGATCAATGTTATTATATCAACAATTATACTTATCAATCATTCTGCATGCCGCATGGGGACTGCACATAATAGTAATTTTACCTTGGTCAAGTAACGTATAATTATTGCAATGAATTGACAATAGAGAACTATGGATATGCACGAACCGGTCGGGCCCGAATATGTTCCGAACTGGATTGGTACTAATTAAAACAGTATGGTCCGGTATGGACTGAATTTGAAATTGCACTAAAAATTTTGGACCGATTTTGGACTGTAACTGTAAAAAATGTCTGGTTCGGTTCAAAACTGGTCCGACCCATTTTCCTATACAAATTTACCCTAATTAAAAAAAAAAACAAAAAACCGATCCTCCGACAAAACTGATCCAGTTAAAAACCAGTTCAAAACAGTCTGGTCCAGTCAAAAATCAATTTTTTGAGAAGTATATTACTGGTTTTTGGTCTGGTTCTTCTCTCGCATAATTGGTCTGTTTGGAACCGGTCCAGTCTATACCAGTTCCGAACCGACCGGACCAGTTATTTTCTTATCCCTATAGAATGTAAATTTTTATTAAAAAATTCAATTACATTTTTATAATTTTGTATATATTTTCCCTATTTTTTTAATTAAAACATCTAATACTTGAATCTCATTATTTATTCATGTCCGTATTTGTAAAAAAATATGAATATATAATTTATATATAATGCAAAAATTATATTTGAATTATGAAATTATGTGGGTCCCAATGTAGAAGTGGAACTTGGCCTCCACTACTGGAGAGAGTGCCAATTTTACAGTGCCATTTACTGTAGCAAATACTGTAGCAGTGCCACTTTAATGAGTTAGCAGTGACGTGGCTGCTGATGTGGAGGCACTAGGCACTTCCTATTGGAAGTGCTCTAAGATCGAATTTTGCTTGCTTTTAGTCCAGCAAGACTGTCAGTTAATGATTGAGCAGCGTTCAATTGTAATTATGTTCTTAATTCAAAGCAAGTTCTATCGGGATGGACTAGTATAGTATTGTAACTTAGGCCTGTCAATTTTACTCGTGACCCGCGGATGACCCGCAAATGACCCGCTCACGGGTCGGGTACGGGTGACCCTAAGTATGCTAACGGGTCATTTACGGGTTGACCCGTAAATGACCCGTTGAGAGCGGGCCGGGTACGGGTTTGGGATTAGGACCCGTACCCGGCCCGTGACCCGTTTAAATCAGTTTTTTTTTTTTTTTTTCGTTTCCCTAAATAATGGCTAAAATTTAAATGCTAAATTGCTAACCCTAGGCGCGCTAGTCCTCACACTCTTAGTCACTCCTTCCAATCTTAGACTTCTTTCTATATACCGACAAATTAAACTACTAATTAATATTTGATCTCATTAATTGATATCAAATTACTTTTGTACGTCCACTCAAATTCGGGTGCATATATTAGTAGTGTGTGTTCGAACGAGTTCGAAACATCACTTATTTAAATTTGCATTGCATGTTTGACCCGGGTCACGGGTCAACACGGGTCAACCCGTTGACCCGTGTCCCGGGTACGGGTTTATAATCCTGACCCATGATGACCCCCGGGTCAATCACGGGTCGGGTCGTCTGTGACCCGCGGGTCACGGGTTGTGACCCGTTGACAGGCCTAGTATTGTTGTACTTACTGTCTGTAATGTATTACCTATCTAATAGATGGGTGGGTCATCCAACATTTGTTAAAAAAAAAAAAGTTCATTCTATTTCAAGTTAATTTCATGGCGCTGTAAATGGTTAATTAATTAATGCAATTTGTCTGATTTGCAGGATTTGATGTAATGTTAACTATTTGATGTAATAGGGTATAGATATAAGGGTTAAAGGTCCTTTTGGTACCAAATGTTTGCAAAAATTACACTGTTCATACAACTAGTATTTTTTCGTACCGAATTGGTACCATATGTTTCCAAACCTTACTGTTTTGGTACCTCCGTTAGGGTTCTGTCAAAAACAGCCGTTAAATGGCATGTGCCATGCACGTGACCAGCCCAAAACTTTCAGTTTTGTTACAATTTAGTCCATCTAATACATCCATAACTTTTATTTTGTTCAATTTAGTCCTAAAACTTCAAAATCAAACCATTTTCTCAAATTGACCTAGCCGGACATAGCCTAGGGCTAGGTCCGGCTAGGTCAATTGTGACCTAACCCCAATTGAGTTAAATTGGGGCTAGGTCCAATTGACCTAGCCGGACCTAGCTTAGGGCTAGGTCCGACCCTGGGTCCAGTGACCCCGACCCAGGGTCGGACCTAGCCCATGGCTAGGTCAATTTGGGGAAATGGTTTGATTTTGAAGTTTTAGGACTAAATTGAACAAAATAAAAGTTAGGGATGTATTAGATGGACTAAATTGTAACAAAATTGAAAGTTTTGGGCTGGTCACGTGCATGGCACATGCCATTTAACGGCCGTTTTTGACGGAACCCTAACGGAGGTACCAAAACAGTAAGGTTTGGAAACATATGGTACCAATTCGGTACAAAAAAATACTAGTGGTATGAACAGTGTAATTTTTGCAAACATGTGGTACCAAAAGGACCTTTTAACCCTAGATATAAAGATTTGTTATGTTTAACTAGTGCGCTTATTTTGAATGTGTTTGTTATGAAATTTCAACTCTTATGTGTTTGTTTTTAGTACAAGCATTACATGTTTCTTCAACTATTTATAACTTTTTGGCACTTAAAAACAACAGCAATAAACAACATACATTCTTTTTCAATACCTTACAACATTCAGACACGTAAGCGCAACAACAATAATACAGCATACATTCTTTTTCAACGCCTTACTACTTTCATACACCTAAAAGCAACAAAAACAATATATTATACTTTTTTTTTCAACACCTTACAACTTTCAGACACCTAAAAGCAACAATAATACAACATACCTTCTTTTTCAACGCTTTGAAACTTTCATACACCTAAAAACAACAAAAATAATACATTATACTTTCTTTTTCAAAACCTTACAACTTTCAGACACCTAAAAGTAACAACAATAATACTTCATACCTTCTTTTTCAACGTCTTACAACTTTCATACACTTAAAAGCAACAAAAATAATACATTATACATTCTTTTTCAATACCTTACAACTTTCAGACACGTAAAAGTAACAACAATAATTTCTCATACTTTCTTTTTTCACAACTTATAAGTTTCAGACATAAAAAAATAACAACTAAAAAGTTCTGAACAAAGAGTGGTGGTGGCCGGCCGGAATTGGATGGTGGTTGTTCTAATTTGATTCTAGGGGTAATTTCATCACTTCATATTTCATAGAATAACCTATTAAAATAAACAAAATATTAAAAGGGGCAAAAATGTCATCTCACCTAATTCTGTCAAATTCAACAGCAAATTTGGACGTTATATCAAATTTCTATAGAATTGAAACTTTGGACAATCCATTTTAACTTTTGAAATTTCAGACACCAAATTTCAATATTGGTGAAACTTCAAACAAATTATAGGTTATTAACCCTATAATAAATCTATAGACTAGGCAGTATCCAAACACAACTTGCATTGCGTGTGTAGATCTAAAGCCGATCCCTGTAAGAGCAGATCATAAGCTTTTTAACATATAGATAGATGTCGAACCAATGATGAATTATCTCAATGGAGATAATCAACCAATTCAGAACAAAGCACTCAATTTTGCAGATGAATGTATGTATGTATATGTATGTATGCAGATCTCACTTGCATAACTTACTTTAAAAACAAAGCAGACAATTTAAAATAAAAGCTTTGGTAGATAATGAATGACATTGGGAATATGTTAAACTCATGGAACAACTGAACAAGACTTGAAGATGAGAATTTCAATAAATCCTTAAGCATACGAAATTCTACAGCTTAACAAGAGCTTCATAAAGTCGTTCAAGATCGGTCTGCATCTTCCTTCAGGCCTAACCCGCCAGATATCGTAATCATACCAATTGTGAAAGTAATATACATGTTCCTCTACTTGACAATTCTCTTGGACACTAATCGCATGTTACTATAGTTGCTAATCCTAAACCCTAATCACGGAGAAAGTTGCACAAATAGCAGTCGCGTAGCACACCATTCACATACTTAGTCATCCTAATTACGAATCTAGTTTTCTGTATTTGGCTATCACAAAATTGATATTTAAGTGAAAAATTCCAATCTATGGAACATAAATCAGTCATGTGTTGAAAAAATTCCATTACATGCTAGCATAGAAGAAAAGAAACAATGTCAATCTTCAATCCAAGACGCCTTTATTACAAAGAAACAACCCGTATCAAAGCATCTGGAACCAACAATCTACAAAAACAAGAAATACCGACATAAGATGATGAAATCTATATTCAATGATATCGGATTCATTCAGTTGTGTGGTCAGGACTAGGCATTCGGGGTCTCACATCAGAACATGATCTCTGCAGTACTATTTACCACTGGTTGGAGTTTGTTTTGATTAAGCCACGAGTATTATGATCACAATGAGCAACACGATGCCGAAAATCACCAACAACAAACAAGCCTGCAAATTACATGTAAATAATAGTCAACTCTTGTAAAACTGTGTCCTTAAGATGAGGCAATACTTATTGGTTTAAATTGTAAGTCGGGATTTTAGCAATTGATCAAGCTCGTGATTAAAATCTTGACCGTACAACAACTAGTCCCGTTAAAGCCAAATATTTATCATTATTTTGATAAAAGAAAATAGTATAAAGAACTACCAATGAAGAGTTTGAGCGTTGAGTCTTTGCAGCTTTTGCAAGATGGGTCTTTGCCTGAGCTGTTGCAGCATGTGAGTTGTCGATATTGTTGCTAATATCATCTGTTATCGAAAATATGCAATACATGAGAAATCACAACCACAATAAAAATATAGATGAATCTTACATGAGAAACCTCGTTGCTTACCAATCTGAGTCCCTTGTTCATGAACCAATACGGCTAAATCTTTGAAAATTTCGTTCACTTCACCAATTTGGTTCTGGATTTCTTGAATTCCTTGATCTCTTTCCTCAATAATCGACTCGTTGAAGGCAATCTCATTGTCCAAAAGCAAGACCTCTTGCCTGCAAGATCGATCATCATAGATTCAAAACTGTGTTCTCTGCCGAAAGAGATTTCTTCGGGAAGCTTGATAATAACACACTCCTTGCATAGCTTTAAAACATCCGAGCAGAGAACACAAATGGAAATTCATGTTTTACCATTACCGACCATCTTAATTCTTTATTATTAAGATTAAAAATTATCCCAACTCATGTATAAATGAATCAAACAATCGGTAAGAATGCTAACCTTCTAGATTCAACAAGAAGAGCTTGCTGCTCCTGTGATTTGTCTGAATTGGTGTTCAGCTCGCTAGCTGTATAGCTGCAGAGTCACCACAAATTCGTAAAAAGACATAAGCAAGTGCAGTAATCAGAAAGTTAGTGCTAATATAATTGCAACAATCATAAAGAGAACAAAAATATCAAATCTATACGCATCATAAAACTACTATAGAAATTTCTAGACCAATCACCTGGAAGGAAGAACTGCCTGAGGAACAAACGGTGCATATGCAGTTTCTCTCTCAGCTGCAAGACGTTGCGCCTTCTGAAACTCTTTGAGAACTGCTTGGAAATCTTTTGCAAGTTTGGCATCGGTCACCTTCTTGCTCGGCTAAAAGGACATGAATTACATTCACGGACATTATACAGAGTGAGATCAATGTCATAATCAACTGAGTGCGACAAGAGAAAGAGGATTCACCATGTTAGGATCATTGTGTAAATGATTTAGGAGTTAAAAAACATCAAAAAAACCAAAAGCAAAACTTTAATCCAGAAAATATTGATGATTGAAAAAACCCAGAAGAAGATAATCAAAATAAGTATTCAAGTAGATATGTTCATGTAGTAGGGAATGATAGATCCACAAACAAGAGAAAACTTACACTAACTCCATGATGATCAGCTTCACTAGCTTGCTTAAGTTTAGCTGTTGTATCCTTCACAAGGTTACCAATGTGAAGCCTGGTCTTGTGCCTATATAACAAATTATCCATCAGCAGAGTTGTAGAGTCAATTATACCAAATGCATCATTAACTGTACAATAATCTCCAAGGGGATAAGAATGTGCATTGCTACTAACTAAATCATGTGATGAAAAAATCAAAAGAAATCCTTGGTACGGTATTTACACAACCTCGATTGATTCAATTATCGAATCGAATTTGTCCAATATAAGTCTCAAAAACCTAATCTAGTAAGATTGATTAGCCGCAATCAAAGAGGATCAAATTATATGACTCTAGAGCAACCCAATTTTCAATTCCATCTCAAAAATATCAACTGAACCCAGCAATGGAACAACTTACAGCTTCTCGCGGAGCTGGGGAGTGTCTTTGGGAGTGCCGAGGGTGTTTACCAGCCGCTGGAAAGTGTTGACGGAGGTGTTGATTTGAAAAATCCCCGACGCCACCGCCTGTGTGGCGTCCTGCTTGCTGTTGATCAGGTTCCGCCGGGAAGCCGCACTACGGCCAGCCTCGAGATCTTGAAAGCTCATATCTTTCGATCAGGCCTGATCTCCACTCGACCCTATTCTCCGGGAAAACGCAGGAAATTCGTAGAGACACCGCAAAAGGAAGAAGACAGAGCGATAAAGAAAGAGAGAGGGAATCGAAACTTCCCGAATTTCGTAATTAAGAATGGAGACAAAATAGGGTGCGAAATCAAAGCCAAACGAGAGAGATGTATCGCAGTGATGGAAATCGATAGATTAATGGGACATTGGAGGCGCTTTCCATAGGTGGGCATGGATGCTCTGTATTTGATAACTCCTCTCCTTCAGCAGAAGTTGACGAGGACAGAGTGGCGAGACACGTGGTGTGCACGCATCACCGGTTTATTTGTATTTTATTTTGGGCGAAAACGAAATGTTCATTGATTGTGAAGTATAATAATGTGTTATTTGTTGTGGTGCTCATAAATTAAGCGTCGGTCAATGAAAATGAAGTGTTTTTTCTTCTAAGAAATGACTTAACAAATAGTTTTTTTTTCTTGGGGACTATACTTGACAGTTGAGACTTGAGAGAGAGTTAGTTGTTCCCACACTTTGCATATCAAATCAAATTATAGCTAACGAGAAAAAAAAAACTAATTATAGAATCTTCGATATATTATAAATAGTAGGCCTGTCAAAACGGGTCAACCCGTGACCCGGAACCCGTGACCCGTGGGTCAATATGCAATCAACCCGAACCCGACCCAAACTTTATAACGGGTCAGACCTTAGAACCCGAACCCGACCTAGCGGGTTACCGGGTCAAACCGGGTCAACCCGTAACCCGTCCATAAATCCACATATTTCTCTTTGGTCGCTGACCGCTGCTTGCTGCTCCGCCCATTCCATCTTCGTTGCCAACTATTTTCTTCTCCGAGCTCGTTATTTGCTACTCCAACCCAGAAAAACTTCATCTACATATTTCTGTCAATAATTTTATCCCCGCCATATAGAATCTAATCGTCAATTTTGAATCACCTGTTCAGACGTCGGGAATTCTTTCTAAGTGACTAAGAGTCGAGCGGCTTAGATTTTTGCTTTACTATCTCTATTTACTGTGAGTCGTGCATGTGCGTGATGTCAGTGATTCAATGAGTTGAGTTGTGAATATGTGTAAGCGCTGACTGATTCTTTGAAACTGATGAGATGAAGACTAGTTGATAGAAAACAGAAAGTGGTGACTCTAGGGTTCCTACATTTTTGTTTATTTGATTTTACTTTTGCTTTTAATTAATATTTTATTATTATACATATTAATTAATATTCATAATTCAATTATATACGGGTCAGACGGGTCGGGTTAGGGTCCAATATCAGAACCCGAACCCGACCAGTTTTTTCCCGGGTCAGATTCGGGTCAACCCGAAACTGACCCGAACACTAAAAGTTAGGATCCGAACCCGACCCGAGCCTGGGTCAGTTTCTGGTTCATTTCGGGTTGGGTCTAAAATTGACAGGCCTAATAAATAGGGATTTAAACCAAATTGGTACCTGGGTTAACATGGTACCTGGGTTAACAGCCCAAAACGAATTGGTACATCCATTAAATTTGGTGACAAATTGGTACCCGAGTTAACCTGGGTGTTGCACCGTTAGAATTTCTGGTTACAACTAACGGAATCCCATTTTTTGCGCATGAAAAGACCAAAATACCATTATTGCAGAATAGCTACATAATATCAACTCAAAACTTTGGAACCCAATATCTAACTCATTTCTTCATCTTTTTGAACAGTTTTTTTAAAACCGCATAACTTTTCGAGATCTATGCAACCCAAATAGCCGTAAATTGATTTGCCCAATTTTTTTTCAACAAACACAGTTTTCCATGTTAATTCATTCTTTTTTATCAAACTTCACATTTTTCTAACACTTATCACCCTTGAACATGGAAAAGTGTACACCACTTTTTTTATTAATTGGATTCCAATACTACAGTCAAATCGTTGCTATTGGAATCCAACACTTCTGTTTAATAACCAAATTGATGTTAGACATTTCATCCAAAAGAAAATAAAAAACGAAAGTCCGTCGAATTAATTATTATGCAATCTATAACTTACTGTAATTTTTCTTGATGTCTCCAATAAACTATACCGGTGTGTCTCTAAATCAATAAACGTAACTGCAAGAGAACATATGGATCTTAGCATGATAAGATACCAATTTTTTTGTTTATATATTTTGTGGACATGCTGAAAAATTGACCAGTTCTGCAGGTCTTCAATTTATAAGCTTGACATGGTCTAGCATAAAATTGCAAATGGAAGTCGTTTCTGGCATAACTCGAAAGAAAATTTACTGGTTGTCTCTAGCCACATAATGGTAAAAATTCTTTGTGTGGTTCTGTTAATGCCAGTTCATCTTATTTTCTCACATTATGGTCATCCCTCAGGATACTGAGAGTATCAATTTCCACATGTAGATTAAAATGGGAAAATAAACTATTTCTTATTGGTGTCCATTCTAAAAGTTCTTCCAAAACCCTTAATAGTACTTTTCCTATTGTTCTATTTCAAGTATGAAACATCTTTATCTATCTAAGATCCATATGTTCTCTTGCAGTGACGTTTGTTGATTTAAAGACACGCCAGTATAGTTTATTGGAGATATCAAGAAAAATTCCAGTAAGTTAAAGATTGCATAACAATTAATTCGACAGACTTTCATTTTTTGTTTTCTTTTGGATGAAAGGTATAACATCAATTTGGTTCTTAAACATAAGTGTTGGAATCCAAGAGCAACGGTTTGATTGTAGTATTGGAATCCAATTAATAAAAAAAGTGAGTGATCAAGGGTGATAAGTGTTAAAATGCGGTGGAGTTTGATACAAAAAATAATAAATTAACATGAAAAAATATGTTTATTGAAAAAAAAAACTGGTAAAATCAATTTACGGCTATTTGGGTTGTGTAGATCTCGAAAAGTTATGCGGTTTATAAAAAAATTGTTCAAAAAGATGAAGTAATGAGTGAGATATTGAGTTCCAAAGTTTTGGGTTGTTATTATGTAGTTATTCTGTAATAAGGGTATAGGTCTTTTCATGCGCCAAAAATGGGATTCCGTTAGTTTTAACCAGAAATTTTAACGGTGCAACACCTAGGTTAACTCGTGTACCAATTTGTCACAAAATTTAGTGGAGGTACCATTTCGTTTTGGGTTGTTAATTCAGGTACCAATTTGGTTTAAATCTCATTATAAATATTATTCATTCACATCCGCATCGGTGGAAGCAATGATGCAAACACTAGAAATGTTTCGGTTGCATGAAATTGTCTTCTCTCTTTTCATGGATGTCGGCGTAAAACCCGCTTCAGATCTTCAGGATGAAATGTCAACATGGAAATAATATATATGGTTGTCTGATATTGACATGACTCAATAACCTTGAGCCTAATCAAGTACAGTAACCACAACAGTGAAATGAAACCTTATCGGCTCACCATAGTGAGTTCGAAAGAAGTGAACCATGATCCGCATAGCAAGAAAAGAACTGGACCGAATAAGTCCTATACGATAATCCGGTGGTTAAACCTCGTTGATAAAGTGCGTCTCGAATAAGCCTCGTATGTCATGTGTATGAAGCTGTAAAATGTTTTATACGGACACAGATCATTTGAAGTGATTCACTCGTGAATTTACTCAGACGAGATGTTCAACATGACTCAAAGTTCTTGACTATATGCGCCAGAATCATGGATCAAATATGCAAACTTCAGATCAAGAACTATACCATTGTCATTTATCGTTCGTCGTTCGTTACTAAAATTTTGGTTATTTTGAGATTCAGAGTTATTGAATAAAGCAATTGTTGCTCGATTCGAAGCTCAATTTGCTTATCAATTTAACGTCTCGGTTGAACGAGGACGATCCGAAACGAAAATACAAACCTACGGGTTAGGACCAAAATTTCGGCCAGGTAAAAGTGGATGAATAAAACGAAACGTCACACATGCTCCGTCATCTCAGTCAGGACAACTGAACTGAATATACCTATCGATTGCGTAGCTAGATCGAAATATTTAGCATTTCTTATTTGTTAGTACTCCATTAAAATGATTATTTCTGTAATGCTTGAACATGTTGATAACCGATTGGATTAAATTAAATTAAACTTGGAAAGGAAACGATTTAAAACCACGGGATAAACAGGTTTTAAGGCGTCATACGCGCGTGTACCTCGAGATACGGAACACATCGTTTTGAAGTACAAATTTAATAATGAAGTGTTTTAATGGATGAATGCTGAATTTTCGTTTATAATCCTTTTGGAAATAACTCATTGATGACTACTATAGTTAGAAGTATGCTTAACGCTACTACAACCTAGTAGGACGTCAACTATGACATTAAAGCAAGAGCTTAAATGCATAGCTCATGACGTGGATAAGTCTCCGAATGAGTTAATTAACGAAAGAAAGTAGTCAGTAAAACGACTCTCCCACCATAAGCCTTGAACTAAAAGTTTGGCTAGGCAATCATATCATTAAATACTTCGAGAAACATAGTTTAAAATTACAATATATTAGGATTCAACATTAATTGTTCCTGCGAGATAAAATTAAGTTAACTCATATTAATGTAACACTATGTTCCAACAAAATCGGTTGACACGTTACCATAAAAGCTAAGGAATGATACGGGTTAAACTTTATCGTTAAGCGGCATTAATTTGCACATTAAACAAGTATCTCATAAGAGTACAGTCTACTCTTAAAGAATACAAGTTTAAAATTATCTTGGATAAATGGTACCATGGTCAAATATGACACATTATAGAAATTTGTGGATGAATTTCCAATGCTTTACGAAACAAAACGAACAAAAGCAATGATCAAATCATAAATGGATATCGAAGATTATCAGGTCCCACTTACTTCGAGTGGGAGAATGATATAGCATTAGTGAATGCATTAGTGAATGACATGGTAAATGATGATGGAAACGTCCTCATAATAAATCCAATGGGAGAGCTCACTCCTCCTCACATAATCATCACTAAATGTTAATGCGAATCGAATCGGACCTGATAATCATAATGCTGAGCTAATACAACTGCCCATTATTCCTAGTGGGAGGGAAACGATCAACTTTGTTCCAAATCCTAGTGATCAAGGAATACATCTCGGAGATAAAATCCTGTGACCGAGAGGTCATCCTGAAAAAGTTATAGATCAAAGTTCTAGCACCGCCATTGTTCCCAGTGGGAGTGATACTCCGAAAAGAAGCATTATTCCGAGTGGGAGTAACGATCAGACTATAGATGGGATTATCGAGCCTAGACATAGTCAAAGGCAACGAACTTCTTTCAAGAAGTATCCCATCAAGTGAGACATTCGTTCACGAACCAGTGGCGGTTCAACAAGCATTGGAAGGACCTCAAACGAAGGAATTGAGGAAAACAATGGAGGATGAAATTGCCTAAATGAAAATAAATTCGGTTTTTGGTCTTCAGTTGATTTACCTGCTAACCGCAGAGCTAGAAAGTGAAATTTTAGAATTCACTACTGATGGAAAAGTTGAGTGGTGCAAAACTCGAACGATTGCGAAAGGATATACCCAAATTCACGGAGTAGACTTTGATGAAACATACTCACCAACTGTGCGTTATACCACAGTCAGGGCCATCCTTGCCCTTGTTGCATGCCTCGATCTAGAACTGCACCAAATGGATGTTAAGACCGCATTCCTCCACAGAAACCTGGAGGAAGAGATCTATATGGACCAGCCAGAGGGTTTTATTACCCCTGGAAAAGAACGTAAAGTTTGCAAACTCCAAAGATCTATTTACGATCTTAAACAGTCGTCTCGGCAATGGTATCGCAGATTCCACGAGGAAATCGTTGGAAACGGATTTGTGAACCTTCACGAGGATCCCTGCGTTTACACCAAGACCTCCGGGTCTAAGTATGTCATCATAACCTTATACGTAGATGACATACTCATTGCTGCGAACGATGTGAGTTTCATGAACAAATTAAAGTCCTGGTTAGCATCAGCATTTGAGATGAAAGACATGGGAGAGGCCACGTACATCTTAGGCAATAAAATTGCCCGAGATCGTGCCGCCCGGAGATTGTGTCTGTCTCAAGAATCATATATCAACAAACTGTTGAAATGATTCAGAATGCTCGATGCCAAACCCGTGGATACGCCGGTTGTGTTCGGGTGCGCGCTGTCAAAGCGTCATGGCCCGAAGAACCAGCAGGAGCGTGAACAGATGAAGAATATAGAGTATCTGAGCATGGTAGGAAGTCTAATGTATGCCATGCTCTGTACTCGGCCGGATATCTGTTACGCCGTGGGCCTAGTAGCAAGATTCCAATCAGATCCCTAGTTATCAACATCTAAAGGCCATGAAATGAATTATAAGATATCTGAAAGGTACTACCGACTATGTTCTGTGCTATGAGGGAAAACATATATAATTGACCGGTTATAGTGACGCCGACCACGGTGGCGATCCGGATGATCTTAAGTCCACCAAAGGAGGGGTTTTCCTCCTTGCCAATGTTGCCATATCATGGGTAAGCAAGAAGCAATCATGAGTCGCGCTTTCCACTATGGAATCGGAATTCGTTGCCCTCTCCAAAAACGCACAAGAGGCAGTCTGGCTGAAAAAGATTCTTACTGCATTAACTGGCACTGGCAAGGAGAGTAAACATATAAAGGTATACTCCGACAGTCAGGCTGCCATTGCAGCAGTTAAGAATCCAAAGTACCACAGTAGGACCAAACCCATTGATGTGAAATAAAATTATGCTAAATCTGTTCCGGAAGACAATATAATCGCTTTAGAATACTTGTCCACAGACAAAATGGTCGCGGACCTATTGACTAAGCCATTACGTAGAGAGATTTTTGAAAAGCACGTAAAACTGCTTGGATTACGTAGGGCTTAATAAGTGGCTTGTTTAAGTGATGGCATTTTGACATTTGAAATAATATTTCGATTGAATAAAAGAATTTGAGTATATGATTCATCGACATCATAATGATAAATAACATCGGATTTTACGGTCTATAAACTAAGTCGTAGGAAGAAGTAAAATTCTTCCACCAAAGTTATGTCGAATGTGAACCATGCCTCGTCACACAGACACGGTCATCTTATAGTAGAGGGGACCTCTGCCACAACAAGATTGGCTAAGAACCAGGGGGATAAACCTGGTTAAACGAAACGATAACTTTGTCACGCTTACAGCATGACTTAATCTTCGTTTTGTAAATCGTCGTGTTGGACTCTGTCCATCATTAAAATCACATTCAGAGACAGATGAAAGATTCTGCGATAGCATAATTGATATATCTCATCTCTGGCTTGTCCAGGTATGCTATCGACGCGTGCTTCATACTGCGCGTGCCATGTTCGACCACGGGGTCATGCTCGGTTGTGCTAGCTAGAATCCTTGTGATTCAAAGGGAACATACGTCTTCACCTTTAGCGTGTGAATGATCTCGGGTGTCTTATGAAGAGGCACCCAAAGTATCCTCTCGGACTCAGAACTTATACCTAAGGTCTGGCTCAATGTTCGCTTCCTGGCGTACGAGCGTAGTGCCAAAGAAAAAGGGCCAAGTGACCACATCTTTGGAAATCGGTTGAGTTAACTAAGGGTATAAGCGATGGGGATTGTCATGTTCACCTATAATTCACCGACTCTTGTGTTCACTAGGTGGCCACCAACCGGATAATAGTTGAAGGTTGTGAACACTTGTATGGATGCCCTAAAGAAGTATTTCTATGTGGAAAACTGGGCAATTGGAGAATTATCAGTTGACCAAGGATACAGTGTGGTACATGTTTTATTTTAACAGGATTGATTTACGAAAGGGAATCAACGTTCTGCGGGCGCTACAACACTCCTAACAGATGAGTAGCACGATGCCCGTCGTATCCGCCGGTCGCACGGCAAACCTCGTATGAACTATTCGGAGACGGAGACAATGACTGAAGACTGAGACGTTGATGCTATTGGATGACAATACATTAACAAGCACCCTCCCATTCCGGCGAGTGGGAGCTGTTAGCATATGGTGACGTGGCGCCGTAAATGGTAGCCCGTTAATATTAAGGATATTACCTAAGACAATTGGGTAAATGTCACATTAGGTTAATTGGGCTCAACCCAATTCCTAATTGACATGGGAGGCCCAAAATTGGGCCTCCCTCCTTTAATAGGTTCGGCCGAACCCTATACCACAATGGTTGGAGTGGACTTTTGTCCACTCCACCAATCCTATATATAGGGGAGTCTCCTAAGGGGTTAAAAACACATCAAGTAATTCATAAGTCCCTCCATTGAGAAACTTGAGAGAAACCCTCTCACCCCCTTAGTAGTGATTTTTGGCACACCGTCATCTCAGTCCGAGGTTCTGTCCCCGTTGAAGAATCGATCAGAGGATTTGCTGTGGAGCTTATACCGCGTAGGACTTCTTCTCACGAAGAACTTGTACGGGTTCCGACCGGAGGATCAGAACTCCCTCCACATCGTTCTTGGGCAGGAAAGCTATTGAGGTATGTGTACATTATTCCGCTGCGTAATTAGTATTACTTGCATGTACACGTTTAGCATTCTGTAATATTACATCCCCGTAATCCAACACTAAGTCATTGAATTACATTTTCTCTAATTTCATTATTCCATAATTATTGATAATTACGTTTTTTAAAATCATAATATATCTAAATTATGATAAAAATAAGTATAAAATGTTTATACTCTACGAAAAGCGTGAATATGTTACTTACTAATACTATTCATAATTGACTTCTTAATGATAGTGAAACAACTTTATTTTATAATATATTACTTCATCATAACATAATTAATAGTTATTTAGTTACTTATTAAAATACATATATTCAATTTAATTTTTGTGATAAGTAAGTATCATAAAAGTTAAGTTGAGCAGCTTAAATTAACAACATATGTCAGTAAATCTATATATTATATTACTGTTTTGCAAACTCATACTAATTATCCATTTAATATATATATATATTAAATGTGTATATATATATATATATATATATATATATATATATATATATATATATATTAAATGTTATCTAAATAATAACTAATCAATCTTTATTAAATAAATTCCATTAATTAAAAAATAATACATTTTATGAATATATTTCATATATAAATTATTCTCTATTTTATGTATATATTATACATATATTTAATATAAAAAATTGTAAAAAAGTCATTATAACTTGTATTCACCTAATAAAACTATTTTTACGTTATGCATTATAAAAAATAAACTAAACATATAAAAATAATGAAATGAATTACGATTAAATTAAATTTATTATTTACTTCCCGCGCAAAGCGCGGGTCAACCACCTAGTATTATTATAGTATGGTACAGTTATGTTGTTAAATTTTGCACTTGCATTAGTTATATAGATATTCTATTAAGTCCATAAGTTCATAATATATATATGTATATAACTATAACGTTATATATTGAGTCCATGGGCGAAGTTATAATGTAGTGAGGAGGGACAAATTTTTGCAATTTGTAATTTTTACTTTAAATTTTGTTATTATCATCATTTTTGTCCATTAAAATCTGACATTTGCCCATTTTGAAGTTTTTTTTATATTAGTTATTTAATCCCAACTTAATTCTTGCCCCTCCTGAACGGAATTCGTCCCTGATTGAGTCCATAATCATTTTTCGTTATTATTTTGATTTATTTAAGTGAAATAATGGTTCATGTTGGTGTTTTAAGAATATCTAAAGTTTTATTGGTATTGTATTATTAGTTTGAATTTGTTATATTTTGTATTGGGATTAATTTGTATTTCAATATGTTTGAATTAGATTTTTGTAATTGTTTATATTTTCAGTTATAAGTACAATTAAAATAAAATATGAATAAATTAATAAAACTGTGGATATTTTATTATTATATAAATATGGTTATTTTTTTTTTGGTGAAATATAAATATGGTTATAGCACCCATAAAAATGCACATATTATGGTTATGGTATATATATATATATACAAAATCAAATTATAGTATTATAACTGCATTATAAATTAACTGTTGCCATCTAATGGTGTATTATAAATATTTTAACGGTTAGTTTTTTCAACACTTGAATTAATCGATAATAAAGATGTAAAATGTTTTGATTGCTAGAAACAATTTTGAATATTTATCAATATTCAATACCTTCACTTTTCTAAATGAGTACTCATTGCTCAATCATTTTATTTTTTTTATGTAGTGTTTTAGGTGTCAATTTTTAAAATAATTTTTACTCGGGTTATTTCTAATTGTAAGAAATATATTGCTGTTTATGAAAGTTTTTCTATTCTTAAAACTCAAAACCCGAGATAATTAATGGAATAAGCGCCGTAAGTAAGTAGACTTGGCAGTTGGCAAATCTGACAGTTGACTTTGACCTCCTCCTACATACATTTAATTAGTTTTGTATCATAGAGCACCAATTATGGGCTAGATCTGGTTTGAATAATGGGCTTCGAATAATGGATAATGGCCTGTTGGGGCCTAAACAAGAACATTCAACATAGTTTTCCTTTCTTTACCTGAAGGAATTTTGGTGTTCTGCATTGTCGAGATCAAGACCATCGATTTTGACGAAATTGGACGCATCAAGAAGCAAATTCCATCCCCAGGCTCAGGGTTGATGACCTAAGTTCACTGTAACAGGAATCAGAAATCATCGTCTACACTAAGAGAGGCCTGATTTGATTGGATCGGAGAATTGAAGCTCAAATTTCAGCTGCGTCATAATCTTTCCAGGTTCTCTCGCTGATTATATTCGTGATTTGATCATTCACCCCATTTGCACGAACGGCGTTTTCGTAGAGCTGTATATGCTTAGATTTGGAGTGTCGGCTCTGATTTGGAGATTCCCTAGATCCTTAGCTGGTGATTGTGGCAATTCAATTTCAGTGAACAACAAGACGAGAACACTTGGATCCGTTGAAAGTTGTATATGAAGTGATTACCAGTATTTGATGTTCAATTTTCTCGAGGTCCTTTTCCATTCAGTCACCAGTTTCCAACTGATGAAGATGTGGTCTTCCACAGAGTCGTCTATGTAGCTATCTATGCTTTACCTAATTTGTTTTTTGGCCAAAATATGCTTTACCTCCTAATTCAGAATAATAAAAGTACCAAATGTCTAGGAACTTCCGCAACACCACATCAGTGGCTTTCCCTTGCCTTGATTGAATTTGTGGCTCCTTCTTTATTTGCATGATTGCATCTAACGATTGAAAAAAAAAAACTTTCTCTTTGCTTTGCTGTGATTGACAGGGAAAGTTCCATGTTTAGACTCAACCTGGGATTTCATTGCTTCTAATGCTTTCATATATGATGTTTACTGTTTGTCATTATGCTGTTTTTGCATCACAAGTTATCATCTTCAGCAATTTATGCTAATATATTGAAAAGCGTCATAGATTTCTGCAAACCGTGATTTTTTTATGAACATTATCGAATGTTTAACAGAGCAGAAGTAGCTAGATTCATCTTATTATGAAATTCATTGGTCTGAACTTCTTTTCCAGTTTTGTTCTAATAACAACTGCTTTTACATTATCAGAGATTCAGAATACAGACACAGCTTTCTAACCAATTCATTACTTGCAGAAGATTGAGAGGATTGAGGATCAAGATGGAGATAGCTGACAGGGCAGTGGGATTCCTCTTATCACTTATCAGTCTATCCATATTCACATACTACACATTCTGGGTTATCATTCTGGTCAGTTCTTACTCATTCAATCCATATGCTTCTTTTTTTTTGTGTTTCTTGATGTGGTAATTTAGATACTGCTTTTAACAAATCCATATGAATATGCAGCCATTTGTCGATAGAGATCACTTTGTCCACAACTACTTCTTGCCCCATGAGTACGCAATACTCATACCGGTTTTTGCTGGGGTGGTGCTCCTATGCTTCTTGTGCGTGTTTATAGGGTCCGTAATGCTCAAATCTAAGAAGAAGAAAGCATAACAAAGAACGGGGTTCCGTGATTCTGTAAGATCATTAGTTATGGACTGACTAATATTGTTACACAGTTGTCTGCTTTGAATGGTCTTAGCTACACTTGTGAATCTAGTTTCTGTGTTCTACAAGGATGTTTTTGGTGAAGATTTGATTTTTCTCATTGGCCTTGAATGTTATTAGTTGTAGTTTACCATTGTGATCATACTTGGTCATTGGCTGGAAATTTCCTGATTTTAGTTTTACAAAAGGATTTCACTATTAAAATACGTGCTCATAAAATATTATGAATAAGTGAAAAGCATAGCGGTAACTCCGGGCAGCCTCGAGGAACAAGGTTTCAGAGGACCGAGTCCGAGTTTTAAAGAAAAATTTGTGGCAGGCAACCCATAGAAAAGAGAATGGAGAGAGGAGTAGTAGCTGGGTGTGGCATTTGAATGTGGTGTGTGAGGGAGGAGTATTGGGTCCAGAAGAAGGAAGGACGAAGTTGGGGGAGTTTTAAATAAGGGTAAATAGACCGAACCGAAGAAGCAAGCCCTTATGATGGGAGTTGTGGGCCCATTGACAGGTTTAGGCCCACTCACGTGCCGCCTCTGCAATGTTTGCTCTTTGCTCTACTTGTATTATTTAATTCGAATTCTACTCACACAAATTTCGATTGAGTCAATTTTTTTTTTTCTGTCGAAGTGCTTACTAATTATGAGAAATATTAATTTATTAAGATGTATAATGAGTTTATGTCTCAAATATTTTGAAAAATTCTAAATTATTGTGATGATTGCGAGTTGGCTTGAGCTCAATTATGTTGAGTTTAGATGCAAGCTGAGTTTGAGTTTAGTATTTTATTTAGTCAAGTTTGACAGATACTCAGCTGAACTCGGTTTGTTTACACCCCTAATTATACACCCCTATATATATAATTTATGTGTATGGTGAACATTAAATAAATAATAAAGTTTGAAATTAATTTCTTACTAGTTGTTCTCGTGAATGTTTAATTATTATAATTAATAATAATATATTTTATAAAAAAAATATATTCTAATTTAAATTGGAAATATGTAATTCATGTCAGCATTTACAGTATTAATAGTATTAATAAATCTAGAAAAATCATCATCTTAATATAAATATAAATATATATATATATGTTACGAAAGTAGAGATGTAATAGAATGAGAGAATTTGAGGATGTCTTATTATCACACATAAGGGGGCCTTATATAGGGATTACGTAGACTTGGAGAAGAAGTAAAATCAATATAAGGAAGGTCTAAATAAGAAAGATGATATATACACATAATATTTAACATCCATATAATATATTCATAACACTCCCCCTTGGATGTTCATAAGAGAATTGTGCCTCGTTAAAACCTTACTAGAAAAAACCCAGTGGGATAAAAATCTAGTGAAGGAAAAAGAGTACACAATTATGAATCCCTTTTGTAAGCCGCCTCGTTAAAAACCTTACCAGGAAAACTCAATGGGATAAAACCTTGGTTAAAGGAAAAAGAGTGCAGCGATGTAGATTCTCCCTCTGATGTCGACATCACATAATTTCATTAAGTCGACGCAGTTCAGTATTATTCAATAATCTTCAAATTTCGCAACCGGTAAACCTTCTGGAATAAATCCGCACAGACTTATTGGATGTTATGTTGCCTTCTTCTAACCATCGTGGATGAAAAATAACTTGGGAAAATATGTTTTGTCTTGTCTCCTCTGATGTAACATTATTCTTCAATTGAAGCTATATAACCTGCATTATCTTTAAATATACAAAATAATGGTACATTTCACAATATAACTTGCATTTTGCATAGCCAACTGATTTAGGATTTGATTCTATCCGATAATAAACTCATGTAATTCGTCCATCGGAAAATATAAATATTTTCTTAACTTTGTTCAAATTTCACTATATTGGGGAAGAACTGAATATTGCTTATAACCAATAATACATCAAGTTCCTTCTAATTAGCAAGATATATTAGCGCTAATGTAGCACTATATAAGGTACTTCTATTATGTTCTTCATCAATCTCACGAGGACGGAAAATATATTTATTCAAATCTATTATTCTTACAATCATTAAGGTACTCAATAGATGTGTTTAGCTATGCAAAATAGCTTTAAGATATTTTTTATAGGACAATAATATTTCCAATCTCTTAAGTACTAGATTTTCAGGTCAAGCCAAACCTTTGTCCTTTCAATATATTTCGTCTAAATTTTAACATCATCAAATAATTGATTATATTTAAAACTCTTCAGGAGTTTCAATATCTTCAAATTCTCCCCCTCACGCGATGTCCCTTTCGGCTATAACGTAATAAATTCGTCTTATCAAATATCAATTTGTTTTATTCGTATACTTATATTAGCATTCGCTACAACTTAGCTCAAATGTTGATATAGCGGGGATAATATACCATAAGCAACCCGTAAATGGTACAATATTTTTATCATCCAACATTCTTGAGAATATTCAGCTAGCATTTTAAATCATTCTGGGATTTTTACGTGGATTTCACTATCAAATTAGCCACCCAAATAGACTATAAAATTATTCATATCATGAGACGCATATTAAAACCTTGTTTGTACTACCAACATAATAATGTATTTGAAGGTTATTGCTCCACCAAATGGTTCATATAATAATTGTCATCTTTCTGCGGAAAAGTCTTTGTACCACGGGTTGTGCCTATCTTACGAGGCAATCTATTTACGCAGAAATTATTCATATCCACTTGCTATCACATTCTGCATTTGACATGCTCATACTTGCGTCTTTTCAAACTTTGGCCATTCATAATGATTCTATGACAAACTGAGCTCAAGATCCTCGTTTGGTTTTAAGATTTCACTCGTGAATAATATTCAAAATTGTTGTCGACAACTTGATATCTCCGGTTCCATAAATTCCCATTAATGACATAACTCATCAAGATCTCTTTATTATAATAACTTTCAGGTACCTGAACTACTTCTGGGGTTTCATATTTAGTTATGTCTTTACTTGTTTTGGGAAATCACCTCCATAGTAAGACCATATTTTTTTTTCTTTTCTCTATGCTCCATTCTTCTTTTGAAAACTTATTCGGAACCGATATCACACGCTTCAGGCGTGAATTATTTTTCATTATAGTTTGTCCAACCGGGACATTAAATTGGAGCATTTGCAGCCGCTAATTGACTTATGACTTTCTGGGTCTCATAAAGTCACTTAATATGCAATATCTGAAAATGTTTCTCTTTGAACTTCATGTTCATATTATCATTGTGTGAGGATCTAAATGAGATAATAACAATTTTTTTTTTAGTCAAACTCTTTTCTGCCAGCTGTTTCTTTTTCTCCCCCTAATGTTGGGAAAATTTGTTCATCAATAACAATCAGCAATTCTTGCTTTAAATATATAAATTGATTTATAGACAAAATATTTTTCCCAACATTCTAGACCCATATTTGTGCGTTGCGGTGGAACAATTCAAACATATATCGCACATCATAAATTAATATATGAGAAATTTGTCTCTTCACCAAAAATTGGTTGTAATGGGGAGAACTGTGATTTAACATCGGCTTGATGCGCAGTTATATTGCTGCTTTCATAATAACATGCATTTGTTCTCAATTTGCTCTCATTGGTAGCAATTTAGCTATTTAATTGGAGGTTCTTTGTAACTTTTATGCTATACTGCGAATCCAGACATGCAATTGTCTGATTCTTATATGAAAATCAACTTTTAATATCATCATACTTTATTATATAATCAAGAAACTTTGCTATTGCAATTTCATAAATGCACACGTGACCATATAGTAGATGCATCTTTTAGTAATAATATTGCGGTCCACAAGGCAGGTGA
Source organism: Clarkia xantiana subsp. parviflora (assembly GCA_036873135.1). NCBI lineage: Eukaryota > Viridiplantae > Streptophyta > Magnoliopsida > Myrtales > Onagraceae > Clarkia > Clarkia xantiana. The sequence goes on along the minus strand of JAPTYO010000002.1, from coordinate 22,546,663 downwards.
ACATGCCCATATTCACCTTTTATCATTTACATAAATAAGGAGATTTTATCCCAACTCGGTTGATGATGATTAAATAATGAATTTTTTTTTAGAGCAATAATCATAATAATTTATGGAGAATTTTCAGGTTCTTCCAAATAATTTCTTACGCAACATAAGTGATCCGGAATGGTCTGTCACCGGTCACGGCAAATATCATATTATATGGATAAAACTTCTGGTTTACCTCTATGCATCAGTAAACTTCAGGTTTACCGGGATATTTAATCAATCATGTCAATATTGGCGGTAAACTTCTGGTTTACCTGATTTTTTTTTTCATAATCCTGATAACACAATCCGCCATTTTTTTTATTTTTTTGATCTTCATCATAATGATGATTACGGAGTATTCACATTCTTTATAATAAGAAATAAATATGAAGTATATGAAAGTATATAAATAATAATAAAAATAATGCATAAAGCCGAAAAAATAAATAAATTAATAACTTCGTATAAATGCTCAATTTTATGATCTTCATGATCATTTATAGCTCAAAATATATTAGGATCCTTATTCGTAACTTAAAATCTTTAAGGATCTTTTGTTTATATCACAAAATCTCTTAGGATATTCAGATCTCATTTTCATGATCCCAGATCATTCATAAAAATAATTCAGGATCTTCAGGATCTCTGTTCATAATTTAAAATCTTTATGGATCTTCAATCTCGTTAATTCATAGTCCGATATATTTAGGATCCTTAATTCATTTCCAGGTCTTCTAGGATTTTCAGGATCCTTTATTCATAACTCATGATTTCTTGGGATCTTCAGGATTCCTTATTTATAATAGTTCATGATATACATGATTTCTTTGTATACACGAAGATCTTTAATTTCTAAATACAACAATTCAGGTCTGTTTTTCATATATTCTAGGATCTTCTGGATCCTAAAATTAACAATCTTTGAGCTTTTGAATAGCTCTTGATCTTCTGGATCATTTTATAATAAAATGCAATAAACGTAATAATATATGTATATAATAAATATAATGCAGTGCAAGAAATAAAAAGATAAGTTTAAATAAAATATAATAAATAAAAAGATAACTATAATTGTAGTGCAAGAAATATAAAATATAATTGTAAATGCGGAAAATAAATTAAATGCGAATATTCATAACTTTGATCTTCAGGATCGTAATATCGAATCTTCAAGATCAGATATTCATAAAGAATGCATTTTTCATATTCATAATATCTCATAATTAATCATAATATATGCATGGATTTTTATTTTTCACATAAGACACTTTACCTAGTGTCATTGCGCTTCATATGATCAAATTCCGCGCTGCATAATATTATTACTTTTCTACTAGTATCACCACGCTTCTCAAAATTATCATATTCCAAATCAATTGGAATTTGTATTCATGCATTCTTTATTTGTAAGAGATTTCATCGTTCTTTATTTATCTCACGATGATGCTACATATTTCATCTATTTCAAAATCAAAATTAAGTTTGTCCATAACCATGGTAATTATAGATAATTTACACTCTTTAAGAGTCATTATTCTCATTTAATCATAAACTTCAACGCTCACTTCAGGGAGTGGAATATGATATAAATCATAAAGTGCAATACTCACTCACTTCAGGGAGTGGATGATTTCATCATTATATTATAAGCTACAACACTCGCTTATGGGAGTGGAGTATATCGTCGTTATAATTATAAATTGCAACGCTCACTTCAGGGAGCGAATGATATCTAGTGGGCGATGCATATAATTTTTGTTGGTCAACAATTACATATAGAGATATCAAAGCATCGAGCATCCATGTGTTAAGCCACACTTTTTTTTATAACACTTGCTACACACTCGCTTCAGGGAGTGAAGCATTTTCATACTGGCATGTTGTAAGCCGCAAAATCAAGTCGTGCTAGATTCTTCGTATCAAGTGTGTCAATTACAACATATTCCTGACACTTAACAAATATATTGATTAGAATATCAAATATTAAATAATTAATAAAATTTATAAAAATAGTGTAAAACGATAATCTCCTTTTTAATCGTGATCAAGATCCAGCACGGTCAGAGTTTTGCTGTTATGTTAAATATATATTGGTCATTCACCGAAGCGATCAAATACGAGAGATTCTCAGGCCGAGTCCTTTAATAATTCCTGCAAACAAATACATTGATTCATTATAAATTAATACAAAACTAGATAAATACTAATATTTGTATGGAGTAGCATTAATTATATTTTCTTCTCCCTCATTTGTTGTCATTAACAGCCGATGGCTTCATGGATTGGTGGGTTTATGGATGAGGGTTGTGGTGGTTGGCTCGTAGGTTTGGATTGTATAAGAGAAATAAGAAATTGAGGCATCAAGCAGACTGCGCACGTATAATAACAAATTCGTGTTGATAACGTGTTACGAAAATAGAGAGGTAATAGAATGAGAGAATTTGAGGATGTCTTATTATCACACATAAGGGGCCCTTATATAGGGATTACATAGACTTGAAGAAGAAGTAAAATCAATATAAGGAAGGTCTAAATAAGGAAGATGATATATACACATAATATTGAACATCCATATAATATATTCATAACAATGTATATATATATATAATATATATGTACGTAGAAATGTGACACTTTTCCCGACATATAGAAAATAAATTCAGGATGACGGCTTTCAAATGACAAATAAGGGACGAAGATGGAGTGGCTCTAACACCTTTTTTGTTCAGCTTAGTTAAAATGACAACTCTTCTATCAGCCATTATAGTCTTGCGACGGCGAACCACGTCGGTGAGGTCCACTTACAATGTTGCAGCGTGTTTGTCATTGTCTCAGTACCAACATAGGATATACATCAACCTTCTTGACCAATTTCACGACGTTGTAGCTCCGCAACCACAGGTAGAACACAAATAAGTAATTTACACAAGAATACATTGTTTTCATTATTGGCACCTGACAAAGTAGGAGGTAGTGGATATGTTTTGGGGTTTTGGCCATCTCATACCCAATTGAGTAAAAGTAGGATGAATGAATCGTGAAAAGACTAGGAGTCTCCTTATAAATATACTAGATGCTAACCCTGCGCCCCGCGTAGGGAATACGAATTGAAGGGAAAATTTAAATAAAAATGCAAAATTTATCCTAATTTGTTAAATAAGAAAGTAAGTTAATGCAACACAATACACTGAAATTTAACAAAGATAAATAAACTTAATGCATAATTAATCCATTTCAAATAAATACATAGTACTCAATGAGAAGATTGGCTATAATAGTACGTATCATTGCATAATAGGTTCGTGCCTTACAACAACACCCTTCTCGAATCTAGACAACCCCATAATATAGTGATATGATTGTTGCGGGTAAAAATATTGAGATGAATATAAGTGAATACCTATATAAAAAATTGAGATAAAATATAAGTTAAAATACGTTATCCTTATTTTTTTTAAAAAAAAATTAACATTTTTTAAAATTTTAATATATTTGTAAGTAATAATAAAAACATTACTCATATTTACTTTTTTATTATAAATATTTACTTCATTACATATTCTATTGCTCCTCCATTTTTACTTGTTAAAAATAACTTAGTTAGCAAAGCAAATTGTCGTTTTCAGAAGAACGATCCTGATGAAGGATGGCTATGAGCACAGACTATAATTGTATCATTGCAATTTTAGCTTCACAAACTGTAATTCATAGTGAAAATACAAACATCTTTCTTATAAAATATAAAATTACATATATCACAATAAATTTTAAAGATATGCACGGAGGAAACAGATAGAAAAACATATAACATAAAAAAAAAGAACAGAGTAAAGTCAAAATAATATATTGCAGAAGGGAGCATATATATACATATGGTGACGTGGCGCCGTAATAGGAGCCCGTTAATTAAGGGAATTACCTAAGTTAATTAGGTAATTGTCAATCTGGGCTAATTGAGCCAAATCTAATTAGTAATTGACAAGGGAGGCCCAAAATGGGCCTCCCCCTTATTATGCATGGTTCGGCCGAAACCCTAGTACCACATTAGTTGGAGTTGCCTTTTGGCAACTCCACCCAATACTATATATAGGGGTGACTCCTAAGGGTTTAAACATACAATTAAGAACAAGGATCTCCATTGAGAAAACTTGTCACCCTAGTCTAATTTCGGCACCACCAACATCAAGTCCGAGGTTCCATCTCCGTTGAAGAATCGATCAGAGGTCTTGTTGTGGAGCTACATCGCGTGAAACTTCTTCTAACGAAGAACTTGCATGTGGTTCCGACCGGAGGATCAGAACTCTCTCCACATCGTTCTTGGGCAGGAATGCTAAAAGGTATGTGTACTAATTCCGCTGCGTAGATAAGATTTCTTGCTATTACACGTTTAGTATTACGTCCCCATAATCCAACAGTGGTATCAGAGCCTGGTTAGGAATTCTTAAAATTTTGATAAACTAATGTTCTTGGAATTTCATAAAAAACGAAAATTTTGATGTTTATGAACACCATGAAGAAATCCGAAATTTTTAGCTATTTTTAGCTATTTTTATGTGTTTGATCTTTAAAAACTTTAAATTTTCGAATTTTACATGTTTTTATAGATCATACCCGGAAATTTGGGTTTAAATATGAGTTTGATGTTCATAATATTCAAGAACACCATGAGTTTTATCAAGAACACAATTTGGATTCTTGATCAAGGTAGTATTTGATCCTAAAATTTGACAACTTTTCCAACTTTTTGTGTTTGTGCCGAAAACCCTAGGGGTATTTTAGGTAAAAAAAATTAATTTTCTTGGTCACCAAGTTATTAAAATTTCGGAACAAATATTTCAATATATATGTTGCCATTTTTAAATTTTATTAATAGGTAACTATATATCTATAAGTTGGAAAATAAGGATAGATTCTAATATAATATTGTAAAGGATATTAACTATCAATATATGTGGATTAAATAAGGATAATATATATATTGATAGATTTGGTTACTATTAAACAACTAAGAAGATATATTGTCTACATATTTTAATCCCTAAAAGATATATTTGACAATAATATATATATATATATATATGGTTTGGCCGAATTTTATATATATATTATATATTGTTAATTGATTTACATCTTAGTGATAAAATCTTGACAATATTTATATATATATATATATATATATATATATATATGTTTAGCCGAGTTATATATATATATTAGCAATATTGGAAATTATTTTAAATAATTAATATTTCTTGGTGCCTAAGTTAAGTTTTGTAGTGGACTTTAAAACCCTACTTAGCCCACAAGACATATTTCGGCCGAACCCTAGGGTTTATGGGCCGGTCCAATTGCTAAACCGGAACGGATAAAACCAATCCGGGTTTTCTTAATCAGGTCGACCTAGTCGGGCCGGGTCGGACCATAGTAGCTAAATTGAACCTAACCTAACTGGTTTTGAGTGATAAACCAAACCGCTATCTTATTTTATTGAACCGTTTCGGACCAAATCGGAATTTTTAAAATCAGATCGAGTTGAACCAGATTTTAAAATTTGGACCGAACCACTTTAATATTTTCGGAAAATTTAAATTGTTCAATAAATTAGGATGTCAAATTTTAAATCCAAAATGCTTTCGAACTTTAAAATTAGCTTAAACAGTGCTCTTAGGGTTTATGTTTTGATACACGGTTTCAGTCAAAACCCTAATGCCTGGTTTCGATTATGGGGATGGATCTCAGACTTGCATGTTTTTGGGACTAGATTAAATTAGTTGGCTGATTTGCAATTGTTTACTTTCTGCATCATATATTTTGATATAATTAGAACTGTCATCTTGACTTAGTCAAACTAGCTGGATATTATATTGAGAGCATTGAGCTCTGGGATTTAATTATATGGTTTGCGCAATAGGATAGACATGCTATGCTTATTGAAAGTGCCTAGAATCCATGTCTAGAAATTCGCATGATTAATTGTAAGCATGAATTGCAAAACAGCCCCTAATATTTTCAAAGCGTTTTATAAAACCGAAAATTTCAGTCGCCAATTATGCATGATGTGTGCGGATGTTGCATGTTTTGACGTGTATGCTAGGATGTTCATGATAGAACGCATGTGATAATTTACGTTACGTAGAATTATATATGCTAGGCGCATTAGACGCATGACGCGTAAGCATGTTGTGTTCGATATTTATGGCATGATATGATGATTTGCTAGATTTAGTATAATTATAAATATGCATGCGTAAATTATCGGATAATTTTACAAAATCATAAGGGCCTTGGGAAAGCCAAGATCGAGTATGCTTATTTGAAAATTCTGTTCCGGTAATTCGTAATAGAATAACCGTTTTCAAAAGACTGGTCTATTAGATTGAATACGACAATAGTGTGAATTCTTTCATGACACCCCCTTCCTCGGTTTACTGAATGTTGGTTTGGTTTAGTGACTGAAGAATCACTATTCGTCGTATTCCATCATAATAGACAATCCGATGTATGCAAATCTGTCAAAATGTTGCTGTCTTCCTAACTTGCATAAAACACATATGTTAGTTTTGATGGCTGGGTCGGTACGCTTTTATAAACCATGCAATTTGGATGGTATGAATTACGAGGCATGGAGTGAGATGGTGAGAGAACGTCTTATAGCATGTGACACACATATGTGTATCATGCCAATAAGAAACGAGATGTTGGTACAGCCGGACAGCAACCTAATTCCCAGAATTGGGAATATAGGTTTGGGAGATAAGAAAGCATGCGAGGTGATATTGGCAGCCTTTGATAAAGAGGTTGCAGAGAACTTCACACTCAATTATTCAGCTGCTCAGCTTTGGGCTGCCCTTAAACTCCGTTTCGGAAGTGGAAAGGCAGCCGAAGCAAGACAAGTAATAATGGAGTATGATGACTTACTTTCAAACGACACCATCGAAAAACCTGGGTCTAACCAAATGATTGAAAGGTCCAATTGGAGAAAGATAATCAATATCGCACAGGGATATCCTATGTCATGGTTTGCTGATGAATTTGGACTAGAATACTTAATAACGGCAATTAAGTACTCTATGTACTTATTCACGGAAAGCAATCAAAAGAGACTGACATAGGGCTGGCAATTTGTGACACGACACGATAGCACGACACGAACACGCACGGAAAAAACCGTGTTCGTGCTAGCATATAGTAGAACGATAACACGAATACGATTAACACGATATAACTTCCGTGCCGTGTTCGTGTTTGAGTATCATACCACGACACGCACGATAGCACGATAGAGTTGTGATACTAAGACTAATTCTTAAGTATTTTTTAAACAAATCTTATTTATTACCTTTAAATACTTCAGTTAGTGATTTAATTTTTCGTGTTTTATACTCTATATTATTAACTTATGAATATTGACATACTAATCATAGTTTTTTTATATATAAAGTTTGTTTTTTTGCTTAAAGATCTCGTTTCGGGATGTACAACTATATATCCTTACACAACACGATAGCACGACACGAACACGCACGAAATTATCCGTGCCGTGTTCGTGTTTGTAAAACGTGGCACGATAAGCTTACCGTGCGTGTTCGTGTTCAGTAAGTTTAGCACGACACGATTATTGACACGCACGATAGCACGCACGATAGCACGCACGATAGCACGAATTGCCACCCCTAGACTGACATATTCCCCGGTACACTATCGCAAGAGAATAAAGGATATAGCAGAGGAAACAGGATCAACTTGGTCCTCAAATGAGATCCGTAGTATGACAAATGCTAGTGATTTCGTACCGTAAAAGGTACGCCTCGTTTGCCACACATATGAAACCGTTAAACGTTTATATCACTAAGTCTACAGATATGATTCACTTGTGAATTCTTTTCAGGGACGCTTAGTGAATATGGCTGGAGTTTTCCTTTTCAACTTAAATTTTCATTTACCTCTAAAAGGCTTTATTTTGTATCTCATTAACGTACAAATATCTATAAATTCTCTTACTATCAATAAATGTTTGATATTAGTTAATTACGATTCAGAATTATTCAATAAAGTAGTAGTAACCATTCGCTCCATGATATGGTCTACTTATCAAAATTAATCGGGCCAGTTAAACAAGCCCGATCCGAAACGAACAACTAATCTGAGTTTCTTCCAATAAAACGGTTGAACCAGAAAACATTCACTCACCTAATCAATCATCCATCGATTGCGTAGTTCCAAAAGAGACCTGATGGATAAATGTCCAATTCGGGTTCGTATTTACACTTCGGGCCTCGTAAACGTATCGAAAATTACATCTCGGTTTAAAAACACCTCCCACGGTATCAAAACGGTCCGGAAGCGCGTTTACGCGCGTTCGGACCGGACCTCCGGGTTGCAGCAACCCGGACGTCCGGGTTGCGCGGCAATCCGGACCTCGCCGAATTGCCCAAATTCGACGAGGTCCGGATTACCTTACGGGTATCGCGCGACTACCGTATCCGCGATTACCGTTGCGTGTAGAGAAGTCAAGTTCGCACATTACCAATATGGATGACGGTTACCGCATGATCTTGAACCGTCATCAAACCGCTCTAAAACCGGGTCCGGTCCCAAGAAAGCCTATAAATAGGAGGTCTTGGCCACCCATTTTCACACATTCTCTCATTTGCCCAACTTTGGTATTTTGAGCTCTGACTTCTCTCTAGAAATTCTCTATCTCTAGAAATTACCTTTTTGCCCTTATAGTGACTTAAGCATCGGAGAGGGCTCCACTAGCACCACCCCCCCTCTCCGTGCTAGCATTGGTCCTTAGTGCAGGATCCGACGTTTGAGACACAACCTTACCGAGTCCCAGCCTTACCGAGTCACAACCTTACCGAGTCCCAGCCATACCGAGACACAATCGTCATACGGGAACAAGTCTGAACACTCGTTAGTGGCTCAACCTCCGACGGAAGGATCACAGCACGCACAACCACAGACGCATCCTCACGACCTTGTTCAATCCGGACGCAACATTGGCGCCGTCTGAGCGATTCGAACAACAAGCTACCGTACCGCAGAAATCATGACGAGTGATCACAACCCTCCCAAAGAGGTGAAAAACCCAAGGAAAAGGCCCGGGCGCCCTAGGAAATCCCCAGCAAACAAAAGAGCAGGAAGCCAAGCTCCAGCTGGGAGCCAGTCGGGACCCTCCCACATCCCAAGAGCTACTTCCATAGCTTCATCCATACCGACTGACAATGTGCCCAACGCACAGCACAGAGAGCCAAGGGACAAACATCACGCATATCCACCTGGTTTCGAACCAGAAACACACGAAGATGAATCCCAAATGCCGCAAGGCGAACAAAGAACAGGGACAAACCCGATGCCCACCGTTACTCCAGCAATGATGGCTGCGCTGGAAGAGTTACTCGCATTTCGCGAGTCTCTAAAAAACCAAGGATACGCAGCTCAGCCACCTCCGGCCAACCAACAGTATGCTGCGCCAGCAAGAGAAATGTCGCAAGACACTACTCGCTACGGCAATCCTTTCCAGGGCAGGAACCAACACGCAAGATATGAACCTGCACGGTCATACACTCCTTTCCAAGGAGCCCAACAATGGAGGAACGAAAGGCAGCCCCCATTCTACCACCCACAGCAGCCAACAATAGATGATCCTTTTCAGGCCACAAGCAGGGATCAATCTGACATCTACCACGACAATGGTCAGCAAAATCCTTCAACAGGATATGCCGAACCGGTAAAAGGGTTTACCGCTGAGATGTTAGAAGAAATGGTGGAGAAGAAGATGAAGGAAGCAAAGATGAAGGGTATGCACGCTCTTGAAGAAAGGGCGTCACATCCATTTGCCGACCACTTGATGGACAGTCGCGTCCCAGACGCACTGTATCGAATTGGAGGGGACCTCTACCGAGGAAAAGGAGACCCAGTTGAACACGTGCAAAAGCATGAGGCCTCTCTGCTAGGCAGAACGAAGAACCCACACCATTTCGCAATGACGTTTTCACAAACTCTTGCCGGGACAGCAGCACACTGGTTCTTCTCACTGCCACGCGGAAGCGTTACTTCATGGGCAGACCTAAAGGCTAAGTTCATTCAACGATACATGGGCGAGCGCACATTGTTGAAAGGGGCAAACGCTCTGGACGACGTTCAACAACAAAACGAAGAGTCTCTTGCCGACTACTACGTCCGCTTCAATCAGAACATCTCTGACATTCAAGGGAACCTGACTGAAGGAGAAATTGTCCGAGCATTTATTCGAAACCTCGGACGAAGAGGCAATGCCCTAGCTGAAAAAATGGCAAAGCGCCCAGCGGAATCCATGAAAGAATTAGCCGCAAGAGTCAAAGAATACATAGACCTTGAAAGATTCAGAAGCCAGAACAAGGCAAAAATCGCTGCAGCAAAGGCAAAAGATAATCCAAAGCAGAACCAACCAAAACCACACTCAAGTGGTCAACAAGGAAGACATTGGCAACCTCAGCCGAAAAGACCTTTCCAAGGGGATTTTCAGAAGCCAAAGGAAGTAAATCTTGCCGACTGCATCCCTCTGAATGCCCCGCTGTCTGTAATTTTGAAAGAAATGAAGGACGCGAATATGTGGAAGGAGCCAAACAACTTCAGGAAAGGCCCATTAGGAAGAGACAAGGACAAGTGGTGTGAAAACCACGAAGTCTTCGGCCATGAGACCGATAGCTGCGTCAGTCTACGCTTCCGAATCAACAACTTCGTCCTCAAGGGCGAATTGAAGCAATTTGTTGATCAAGGCAACAACCCCCCTAGAAAAGCTCAACCAGAGTCGTCAAAAAGAGGAAACAAGGGAAAAGAGAAGGTCAATGACAACCCTCCGCCAGCCAAGCGAGGTGTAATCAACGTCATACACGGAGGGCCTGCCGCCGGAGGACAAGTATCTAATGCTCGGGACATTTATGCATCCCAGGCAGCAACACTGCCGAAGTACGGAAAGCGCAAACAACCCGAACAAGAAGACACAGTCATCCAATTCTCCAGGGAAGACTTAAAGCATATCGTTTACCCCCACGATGATGCTTTAGTCATTACCATGGACATTGACGGGTACGATGTGAAAAGAATTCTTGTGGATGTTGGAAGTTCTGCTGACATTCTACATGTCAGAGTCCTGGAGCAACTAGGAAAATCTGTCAAGGACTTGTCCCCAGGAACCTTCTCATTAGGCAGCTTCGCTGGAGCAGCTACACAACCCCTGGGTACAATCACACTTCCTTTCATCCTTGGCCAGGGGTGGAGAGCATTGCATGTCAACGTCACTTTCGTAGTTGTAGAATCTCTCGGAGCCTACAACGGAATCTTGGGACGAACAACGATCAATCCCTATGTGATCGTGCCCTCCACCGTCCACCAAAAGATGAAATTCCCAACAGAACATGGGATTGGGGAAGTGCTCGGCGATCAGATAACCGCAAGACGTTGTTACGTCAATGCCTTGAGAGCAAAGCACCAATACCATGTGGCCATGATAAATTCCTTCAAGAGGCAGAAAGTTGTTGATGAGAGAAAGAAGCAATTAATGGAACAAGCTGTTACAGTTTGGAACCAACAAGGAAGCATCCAGTTCTCACCATGGCACCAGATTTGGCTCGTTAAGCAAGGAGAAGACGAGCCAATCATGGAATATTTCACCAGATTTGCCTCCAACGCCTCAACCGCGAAGGCAACAAGAGAAGAAGTGATAAGCGTGTTCTATGCAAACATGAACACCAAATCTTTCCTTCTCTTTGGACGAACTCATGGATGGCAAACAACAAAAACCATGGCAGATCTAAAGGATAAGCTTGAGACAGCAGTCTTATGCGAACAAGAACTGAGGTGGGGTACACCCCTCAGTTGGTCGAGCAAGAATGAACAAGCAGGAAGACGCAAGCATTGATATCAACAACATCTTCACACCGCTAAAAACGGTGGTCGAAGACATTTACGTCAACCTGCTGGAAAACAAGCTCCCAAGTCCGCTTGTCCCGGAGACAGCTTTCTTGGGCAACAACATCAGAGAATGGTGCAAGTACCATAAAACTTGGGGGCACAACACAAACATGTGTCCACCATTAAACAGGGAAATTGAAGAATGCATCACGCTAGGTGCATTAAGGAGATTTGTTGCAACCAACTACGCGACATCGTCATCAAACCAGCCATAATGAAACGGGAGAAACAACTATCTTTTAGATTACTTTGCGTATTCCTAGTACTTCTAGTATAATCAATGTAAATACACGCAAGTATCTAATAAAATCAATCTACATTTGTAGGTACACACCTATCTCTTGCACGATACTTTTTGGATTAAACGCGAAGCAACTAAACTACGCGCTTATTATCTACATCAATAATCCAAGAAATTATGACACGTGCAAGCAAAATCTATCACGCGTTATGACAACGTTTATCTTCAACAACAATTTACCCGTATGAATGACCACATAAAAAGACATCATCATAGAGTCAAACACTTGGAGTTAAGCCCAAGACACTTTCAAAAACAACATTTTGCAAATACACACAATGGATGATATTTTCATACTTACACCAACAAGGAGTTTATTTCTCCATTCACAAAGCAACATCTACATCAAGGAGGCGTTGGCAACACAAAGCAATGACGCAGTGTTCACAAGCCAACTCATAAGACGCAAGGACAACTTGCGGATTATCTACAAAAAAAGAACTTATAGCAATTCTCTACTCAAAGAAACGACTACTCAAAGAGCCGTCACCAACAAGCAATATCTTGGATTAACACCAAGACCTACTATCAAAGGGGGCATGATTACTTCTAAGAGACATCTCTTTTCAGAAGCAAATCCTCATAGTCATAGCCATTCCCTGGATTTAGAACAGGATGGGCAAGTACAATAACATGGCTGACTACCCTGCATAGCGGATGTCCTCTGTGTAGACGACAATCCCATGTTACGAATTCCTGGTATGGGTTCACTCTGCATAACGGATGTCCTCTGTTTAGACGACAATCCCATGATACGAATTCCTTGTATGGGTTCACTCTTCATAAACGGATGTCCTCTGTTTAGACGAAAATCCCATGATACGAATTCCTTGTATGGGTTCACTCTGCATAACAGATGTCCTCTGTTTAGACGACAATCCCATGATACGAATTCCTTGTATGGGTTTACTCTGCATAACGGATGTCCTCTGTTTAGACGACAATCCCATGATACGAATTCCTTGTATGGGTTCACTCTTCATAAACGGATGTCCTCTGTTTAGACGACAATCCCATGTTACGAATTCCTGGTATGGGTTCACTCTGCATAACAGATGTCCTCTGTTTAGACGACAATCCCATGATACGAATTCCTTGTATGGGTTCACTCTGCATAGCGGATGTCCTCTGTTTAGACGACAATCCCATGCTACGAATTCCTGGTATGGGTTCACCCGTTACAGCGGAAGTCCTCTTACTAGACGACAATTCTGTACTATAGACTTTCAAAGTCGTGATGCGTGATTCATGGACGCAGGAAACATGCATCACAATTCATAATCTCAAAAGTGCTACATGGTCCCTGGACGCAGGAATCATGTATCACAAATATTTTTACCAAATATTTTGTCAAATACTTTAAAAAATATTTTATGTATCAAACTCTTTGCCAAACATTTTATCAAACGAGGATTTCAATGTTCACAAAATTTTCTTCCAAAACCCCAAATATGTTTTAAGTATGCTTCCCCAACGCGGGTTGATACACGCTGGCAGGTGCGCACCCTGTTTAAAACTCATAAAATTTACAAGTAGAGTCTTGTACAACGTCGCCTTAGAGTGGAACTAAGAGACGGTATAAACTAGTATCTTGCTCAAGCAAAGATAGCACATTGCAAACATACTACTTGTTAAGTCGCTATACGCGAATCACTTGACAAATTTCGACTGATATAGTGTCAAGCTATGTAAGAAGACGTACAACATGCACAACGCATCGTACAAACAATCTTGAATCAAAAAGTGGCTATCAGTCACGATTGCGGGGACTACGTTTACACTACTAGTCATCCGGGTCCAGGAAACACAGTAAGCGATAACGGTATGAAATATTACTAACAAGTTATCATGTAAACTGCTGTGTATAAATCAGGTTCATACGACATAGTTCAAAGCGAACAAGTCACAAACAACAACTCCAACAAGTTTCTAAACATAGAAGCCGAGGGGCAAACGAGCTCATAAACGAGTTCAACACATCGAAAAGATGACACAAATCAAAGGAGTCCATCATCCCTGACAGGGCTGGGCGGAACAGGCAGATGTTGCACATTAGTGCCGCCACCATCTTCTCCAAACAAAAATGCAAACTCAGATGTTGCAGTATCTAAGCAACGAAACTCGGCAACTTGCCCAACAGCAGACTCCGCATATGGCCCTAACTTGTCAAAAGGAAAGCCAGGAGCAAGAATACTCACTCTACGAATAAAGTCCTCAGCAAACTCGCTGAGCATAGGAGTGGCCTTCGCTGTGGCAACAGTAGTAACTGCGCTATCAAATCCAGGGGTAGAAGAGAACTTGCTAAGTCCCTCTTCAATGCCAGCCTTCATCTCTGCCTCACGAACTTCCCGGCGGGCAACCTTGTGCTTGCCTGCGTTATCAGAAATTGCCTTCTCAATGGCGGCGTTCTCAGATTCAAGCTGAACAAGGCTGGCATGATCAGACTCATAACGAGCATCAAAATCCGTCTTCTTCAATGAAAGACGGCGCACTTCATCCTTAGCTTCCTCAAGCTCCTTGGACAAAGTGGCAGCTTTGTCAGCAATGGTACGGTTCTCCTGAACAAGCTCTAACATGAAAGAGGCCATGTGTACCATGTCGAAAACAACCTGAAAACAAGGACACAATAAACATACATGTTCGGGAACAACGAACGTAGCGAAGTGGAAAAAAGATACTCACTGGAGTGAATCCAGACAACGATCTCTCAACAAATATTCGTGCCTCCTCGTCACTTGAGGGTCGGACAACTCGATCACCAGGAGGAATAGATCGATGAAGAACACGCATGCCAACTTCAGGCATGCTCAGCTGAGAGTTCTTGGGAAAAGTAACATCTCCTGCCACGTACGGCATCCACTTACCATCTGAAATATCACCATCCAAAGGACGAAGCAAATCCGCACGTCCAAGTGGCGGGATCGCTACATGTAAACCAAGCAGCGTTATACAAAAGCCAAAAATAAAGCATATAAAGGCACAGAATCAAGTGTCCAGCTTATACCAGAAAGAAGAGAACGTTCCACCTCGGACCGCTCCTTCGAGCGGGGGGCAGACAACGCATCCTCGCTACCGCCAACTCCCTTCCCTTTATGGCAGGAAGGAGTAGGAACGGTCACAGTAGTCTTCAGACGCTTTGAACTGCTCGAAGAACGCGCCCCAGTGGTGGACCGTTTGGAAGAGTCAGGAGCAGCAACAACGTGGTCAGTAACAAGCGCCGTACGACCTGCAAGTAGCATACAAAGTTACAACCCAACTGAGAAAATTATTCTCTCAAAAAAGCTATCTACCTTTACCGCGTCCAGAAGCCGCTGATGATCCAGAAGCAAATGGGGGAACGATCCTCCCGCTAGAAGCAATCTTGCGAGCGGCCGCCGTCTGCAAAGACGAGCTTTTTCCGTCAAACCAACCTACAGTGCAACACGGTAGAAAGTTATAAAAGTGATCAACATACCGAAGTTGCAGAAGGGAGCACATGGATCCCAGCATCAATCAATTCTTGATCGGATGCACGCAATGAGCAAGTAAAGCTGCGCGATTGTTGACAACGATATATCTGCTTTATCACTTCCTTATCCGACGTGGAGAGTTCCCGAAAAGCAGGCGCGGGATCAAATTTCTGAACGTACTCGACATCCCAAGTCGTCCCCGCATCATGAACAAAGAAGTAATGATGCCTCCAATGGTCGGCAGACCGATCCGCGGTAGCGACTAATCGATAACTAGGATCCCACTTTGCTTCCCCAAGACCAAGTGCCTCAAAGCCATCGCTCTGCAAGTTCGGCCAACGAACTTTCACACCGCATAATCCCGCTGAGTCAGAACTCTTAAGCTGGTAGAAACAGCGAAAGAGGGTGCGAGAATAACGCCAGGATTGCTTGTGAAGCAACACTCTGAAACAAGTCCATACTCTAATCCCGTTGGGTGCAAGATCTAAAGGGGAAATCCCATATCCGCTACAGAGATCAACCAAGTCGGAACAGTAGGGAAACCGCAAACCCTCTCTAACGTGTGATGTGTACACGACGGATAAATCTACAGGCGGAGGAGTAGCATCTCCCAGACTGCTATCAGGAAGTACCTCAAAGGGGTAAAAAGCCTCGGTACAAGCATCGAGTCCGGAAGCACTCACATACAAGGTAAACAGGGATCTATCCAAGCGGTTAGTATAATACATAACCAACGCCTCAGTCTCTCCAGCGGGAGGTACCCCAACAGCTGTCCCCTCATCAGTATCTAAAACACTATCTGCCGGCAAAACCGGGTCTACGTCCAAGTCATCCTCTATATCGGAATTAAAGGGAGTCTGCAATAGAGGAGTGGTGAACTTACTCATTGTATCACCGCGATCAAAGGGAAGGAAGCTCCGCAAGAAGTTACTAAAATCCCACAACCTGCAAGAAGCAATCAACATCAATGCGCGTATCAAGGTTAACGCGCATATCAACATCAATGCGCGTATCAAGTTTAACGCGCGTATCAACATCAATGCGCGTATCAAAGTTAACGCTCGTATTAACATCAATGCGCGTATCAAGGTTAACGCGCGTATCAACATCAATGCGCGTATCAAGGTTAACGCGCGTATCAACATCAATGCGCGTATCAACGTTAACGCGCGTATCAACATCAATGCGCGTATCAAGGTTAACGCGCGTATCAACATCAATGCGCGTATCAAGGTTAACGCGCGTATCAACATCAATGCGCGTATCAAAGTTAACGCGCGTATCAACATCAATGCGCGTATCAAGGTTAACACGCGTATCAACATCAATGCGCGTATCAAGGTTAACGCGCGTATCAACATCAATGCGCGTATCAAGGTTAACGCGCGTATAAACATCAATGCGCGTATCAAAGTCAACGCACATATCAAAAGTCAACGCACGTATCAAAAGTCAACGCGCGTATCAAAAAGTCAACGCACGTGACCAAGTTCCACGCACATAGTAAAGTTGGTACGTACCATGGAAGGAACTAACATCCTAAGGGGCTATCATGCAAACGGGGGATTAACGCGACAAACCGTAAGAATCGGACGCGGCAACGCTTAAGGAAATTTTTTCTCTAAGGCATCAAGACGACAAGTGACTATGCCTAAAGTTATTGGGCAATCCCCGTCAACTAAAAAACCCGCCAAGAAGGAAAATCATGCATATCGACCAAAAAAGCTTCTACACGAAGATACGGGGAATTCCATATCAAATACCCATGGAAATGGAAAATCGCCTAAATTATGGACAAACGACGATAATGATGGCAATCAATCAGCAATTACTCGACGTATAAACATCAACAAGCAGTCCCACATGTCGAGAACGAAAAATGACTTAAACAAACAACAACGCGATGACATCGACATTCAAGCCGAAGCTGTCCTAAGAATTCGAGTTTCCAAATTACCTCAAAACGTGACGGAAGGTATTCCAATGGACTCCCCTCGTCGAGACGATTCCGGAAAGGTAAGGACCGCAACGAGGCGAGGCCGGGAAGGCGGCGCGTGGGCCACACGCTCCGACGAAGGGGCTCCACTCGCGGCGGCGCGTGAGGGCGCGTGCGGGGTCTTCTGGCGGCTCCGAAGGTGGCGCTGGAATCCTTGGGACGAACCGAGTCGAATGATGGTGTCAACTTCCAAAAACAAGCCAAAAATCAGACTCGAAACTGTCAAAACGTATCTAGGCTCCACGACGGCAAAGAAATTTTGCACACAAAAGCAATTTCGGGAAAGGGTGAATGAATTACCTGCAAAGGGAATGGAATGGTGAACTCCCGAGGTGCTGGAAGGATAAATGGGGATGTGTGTATTTACTAATCCCCAAAGAGATGCTTTATGGATAAGGATCAAATGATTAGTTTACCTACACTCAAGACTAAACCCCTACGGTATACTCTACCCTCTCCTCTTAAAATATCTACTCCTATGCATGTCTTGACATTGCACGTATCAAATCCATTACTATACACGTATGTTGCAATCACATGATTCATGATTCGGTAATCACTTAGTCATTTTAGAAACGTACGATTTCTATTTCTTGCATTGCGTAATTACAATCTTGCCATGACTATTACTTATGTATGCATGTGTATAGAGACATGTTCGCATAGCGTATTACCGATTGCTCATGTCTCCGACGATAATCATACTTGCGCACATACATTTCCTATTGCACTAACCATGATGATAGGAAACAAAGTCATTTGGTCGGAAAATCAAGCGACGGACGAAATCAAGATGCTTGCGTCCGACCAACAATCAAAACCGAAAGGTTAGCGTCAAACTCAAATTGGACAAATATCCTAACTTAAAATAGAGTCAAGAAAGGTTCTAAACCGTTACTTGACTCGAGGGCAAGTGATGGATAAATGTCCAATTCGGGTTCGTATTTACACTTCGGGCCTCGTAAACGTATCGAAAATTACATCTCGGTTTAAAAACACCTCCCACGGTATCAAAACGGTCCGGAAGCGCGTTTACGCGCGTCCGGACCGGACCTCCGGGTTGCGCGGCAATCCGGACCTCGCCGAATTGCCCAAATTCGACGAGGTCCGGATTACCTTACGGGTATCGCGCGACTACCGTATCCGCGATTACCGTTGCGTGTAGAGAAGTCAAGTTCGCACATTACCAATATGGATGACGGTTACCGCATGATCTTGAACCGTCATCAAACCGCTCTAAAACCGGGTCCGGTCCCAAGAAAGCCTATAAATAGGAGGTCTTGGCCACCCATTTTCACACATTCTCTCATTTGCCCAACTTTGGTATTTTGAGCTCTGACTTCTCTCTAGAAATTCTCTATCTCTAGAAATTACCTTTTTGCCCTTATAGTGACTTAAGCATCGGAGAGGGCTCCGCTAGCACCACCCCCCCTCTCCGTGCTAGCATTGGTCCTTAGTGCAGGATCCGACGTTTGAGACACAACCTTACCGAGTCCCAGCCTTACCGAGTCACAACCTTACCGAGTCCCAGCCATACCGAGACACAATCCTCATACGGGAACAAGTCTGAACACTCGTTAGTGGCTCAACCTCCGACGGAAGGATCACAGCCCGCACAACCACAGACGCATCCTCACGACCTTGTTCAATCCGGACGCAACAAGACCGACCAGAAAATTACATTCTTATTTGTTAAGTACTCCATTAAAATGATAAAGCTTCCGAAATAATAGGCATGATAAAACTGATTTTAAATTTGGAGACTAAAACGATTCTCAAAACCACGGTTTTTAACCGGGTATACGCGAGGCGCATGTCACCTCGAAAGATGGGACACATCGTTTTAGAATACGAATTTAATAATCAAGTATTTTTTATGAATGCGGAATTTTCGTTTGTAATTCTTTGGAAATAACTCAATGATGACTACTGTAGTTAGAGGTATGCTTCAAAGCTACTACAATCTAGTAAGAACATCAACTATGGCATTAAAGCGAACGCTTAAATGCATAGCCCTTGAGATGAATAAGTCTCTGGGTGAGTTAAATAAACGAAAAGAAGTAGTTGGTAAAACGACTCTCCCACCATTAGCCTTGAACGAAGAGTTTGGCTAAAAACATTCATTAAACACTTCAAGAAACATAGTTCAGAATTACATAATGTTAGAGTCGCACATTAATTGTTCCTGCGGGATGAGATTAATTTAACTCACATTAATGTAAAAACACTATGTTCTGACAAAATCGGTTAACACGTTACCATAAAAAGCTAATGAATGATTCTGGTAAAACCTTATCACAAAGACGCATTAATTTGCGCATTAAAACGAGTATTTATTAAGAGTACGCACTACTCTCGGAGAATACGAGTTTTAAAATTAGGTTGGAACAATGGTTTCGTGGTCAAACATGGCACATTATAAAGGTCTGAGGATGGATTTCCAACGCTTTACAGAACGAACGAGCTAGTACTGATTAAAATTAACAGATGGTCCTACCCAATATGCCATTATATGCCCCCAGAGCGTTTACAACAACGAACGTGACGTCGATATGAAGCGCCTTTCATCCTTCCCCTAGAATGACCGGGAGTGTGATCATCCCTAATGGGTAAGTTGCCGCGCCGGCGAAGCTTACCAATGGAAATGTGCTTGGAAATAGATCAGCCACCGTTTTTCCCATATTTTCCAACACTTTGATGTGCAGAATGTCTGCAGCACTTCCCCCGTCCGCCAGGATTTGTCGCACATCGTACCCGTTGATTTCCATTGTGATGACCAAAGCGTCATCATGGGGGTAGACGATATGCTTCTTGTCAGCGTTTGAAAACTGGATGACGACATCATCCTTTTCTGGTTGGCGTCTCTTGCCGTACTTAGGGAGTGTTTGCAGCTGGGACGCATAGACATCCCTCGCATTAGATATGCTTCCTCCTGCTGCTGGCCCTCCGTGGATAACATTAATTATGCCACGCTTTGCAGGAGGTGGGTTGTCTTTCTCCTTCTCTTTTCCTTTGTCCCTCTTCCTGATGGTTCTTCTCGGGACTTCTTTGGATGCTTGTCGCCCTGGTCCACGTACTGCTTCAAATCGCCTTTCAGGATGATACTGTTCACGCGGAACCTTAGGCTTACACAGTTATTTGTCTCATGTCCATAGACTTTGTGGTTTTCACACCACTTATCTTGCTCCTTCCCGAGCGGGCCCTTGCGGAAGTTAGTTGGTTCTCTCCACATATTTGCTTCTTTCATCGTCTTTAAGATCACAGACAAATGTGCATTTAATGGGATGCACTCAGCAAGGTTGATCTCCCTAGACTTTTGAAAGTCTGATTGGAATGGCCTTTTTTGAGGCTACCACTGCTTGTTTTGTTGGGAGCCTTGTAGTGGCTTTGATTGCTTGTTGTTCTCTTTATCGCGGGCTGCGCTTAGCTTTGCCTTGTTTTGCTCTCTGAATCTTTCCAAATCTACAAACTCCTTCACCCTTGCGGCAAGTTCTTCTAATTTCTCTGCTGCACTTTGACATTTTCTCAGCGAGCGACAATCCTTTCTTTCCCAGGTTGTTTATGAAGGTGCGAACTATCTCTCCTTCCGTCAGGTTGCCTTGAATGTCGGATATGTTTTGATTGAAGCGGATGTAGTAATCCGCCAATGATTCATCTTTTTGTTGTTGAACTTCATTCAATGCATTGGCACCCTTCAAGAGAGTGCGCTCCCCCATATAGCGTTGTATGAACTTCAACTTTAAGTACGGCCAGGAAGTTACACTTCCGCAAGGTAGGGAGAAGAACCAATGCGAGGCTGTTCCTGCCAATGTATTAGGGAATGTCATGGTGACATGATGCGGGTTGTCTGTCCTTCCCAGCAAGGATGCCTCGTGCTGTTGCACGTGTTCGATCGGATCTCCCCTTCCTCGGTACTTGTCTATTCCCAATCTATACAGGGCGTCTGGGACGCGGCTGTACACTAGCTCGTCCGCAAATGGGTGCGACCCATTCTCTTCTAGCGTGTGCATTCCTTTCAGCTTTGATTCTAGCATTTTCTTTTCGATTATTGCCTCCAAGGCCTTTGCTGTGAGACCTGTGATTGGGATGTCTTCATTGATGACATGTCTTCTCCATCCAGCGTTGTGATGGATGTCAGCATTGATTTGACTTGTTCCTTGGAGGGAGACTTCCTTGTACTGCTGCTGCGAGCGGGTACGTGGAGGTTGTCTTCTTACTTCTTCTGGATGCTGCATACTTTCGTAAGGAGTGTATGAGTGTGCTGGCTCCTGCCTCGGTTGCTGGTATTGGAACGTGCCTTCTATATATTGGCCTCCTCCTCCTTGTTGTTGCGAGTCTTGTCGTCTGGTGTCGTGCGACACTGCTCTTGCCGAGGCGGCTTGGCCGTTGACAGGAGGTGGAGGTGGTGGTGGCGGAGCAAATCCTTTATTTCTCAGATTCTCTCTAAATGCTAGCAGTTCTTCGAGAGCTGCCATCATGGCGGGTGTCACTTGTGGCGCTAGGTTAACACCTCCTTGTCGCTGCTGAACACCCTCTGCTTGCATCCCGTAAGGGAATTCTTCATGCATCCTTGGCTCGGATCCGGGCGGTGGTGTTCCGCGCGGTGTGGTCTGGACTTCTGGGCCATGCTGTGCGGCAGGCACACTCCTGGCTGGCACGGAGGAAGCAGTGGATGCTGCTTCAGGAATGTGCGAGGGTCCAGGTTGGCCTCTCATCGGCTTCTTGGCTGTGGTATCAGCTTTCCTTGGGTGACCGGGGCCTCTCTTCTTCTCCTGCAGGTTGACATCATCTAGAGGAGGTTGATTGCTTGCCATAGCTTGTGGTATGAAGCAGCTTTTTGTTCGGATCTCGCAGACGGCGCCAAGTGTTTCATCCAAATCCAACCGGGGGGTCGAACTCTTCGGAACTGCGGGTAGGGGACACGTCGGGTGTCGGGAGTAAGTTCTTTGATGACGGCAAAGGGCCGTTGACCGGTGCGCGATTGACGGCTTGTCGGTTGTGCACGGTTGACGGCTTCACCTGCGCTCGGGACACTAACCAGCACGGAGGAAGGGGGTGCTGCCGGTTAAGCCCTCTTCGATGCTTAAATTAGAATCTTAGAGAGAGAAAGTCCTAGAGAGAGGTCAGAGCTCTTGGCCAAATCTTGAGAAATGAATGAAGTGACTTGAGAAAATGGGTGGCCAAGGTCCTCTATTTATAGGCAACCTTAGAACCGAACCTGGTTTTTGTGCGGTTCGCCGACGGTTTAAAGAAAGTAAGAACCGTCGTCAAGTTTGTTTAGATTTGGCCTAGGTGAACTCTTTACTCAATGTTCGGACGACAGGAAAATGAGCGCGCAGTACTCGTTAGCGGTCCAGACCACGTCGGTGTCGACATCCGGCGTGGTCCAGACCACCAAGGCAGTCCGGAGGTCTGGTTTTCCATAAGGAAAACCGGAGTCCGGTTTGCCCATGGCAATCCGGAGGTTTTTCCGGTCCGGACGCTTTCGCGCGTCCGGACCGTTTTGTTCCTCGGGTTGTGTAATTCAGATCCGTTTGTGGTTTTTGACGTGTTTGCGAAGTCCGGAACGTAAATACGAACCCGAATTGGGCAGATATCCAACAACATAGATCGAATGTGTGCTCGGGAAAAACATCACGGGTTAGGCCCTCCCGGTAAAAATCGGTTACGGGCATCCCACTAATTGGTAGACCCAATATGACGGAGATGTCCAGTAACGTCACCGTCATTTCACATTTACCTAGGTGAAATGTGTGGGTCTCATTACGCCACTTCTCGGCAACTGAATGCATCAATGCCTTGTCGAAGTAAATGTGGGTGGCCCTGCTAACTAATCCAAACCCAACATCATCAACAATCTGTTGGGTTCGAGCATCTAAATCCCAATCCTCCATTTTGGCCCCTCTAAATTGTATCTCATGTGAAGGTGTAACGACCTATAAATTTAAAATATACAATTAAATAAAATTTATTAATTAAAATTATCGTCAGTAAATATTACTATAAATTTAAAATATACAATTAACTAAGAAATATCCAAATCAATCAAATTAACAGATTTATTAATTGATAATCTAACGAGTATATACATTCCTATTTGCATGCAAGTCTAAATACAGTTTATTAATTAAACTTATCGGTAGTAAAAATTACTATAAAATTTAAAATATACAATTAACTAAGAAATTTCCAAATCAATCAAATTAACAGTTTTATTAATTGATAATCTAACGGATATATAAATTCAAATTAACATGTACACATACAATTTATTACAATAAATTAAAATATACATTAACTTTAAATTTCTAAATCAATCAAATTAACAGTTTTTTTAATCGATAATCTAACGGATATATAAATTCCAATTAACATGTACACATATAATTTATTACTATAAATTAAAATATACAATTAGCTTTAAATTTCTAAATCAATCAAATTAACAGTTTTTTTAATTGATAATCTAACGGATATATAAATTCCAATTAACATGTACACATATAATTTATTACTATAAATTAAAATATACAATTAGCTTTAAATTTCTAAATCAATCAAATTAACAGTTTTTTTAATTGATAATCTAACGTATATATAAATTCCTATTAACATGTACACATACAATTTATTACTATAAATTAAAATATACAATTAACTTTAAATTTCTAAATCAATCAAATTAACAATTTTTTAAATTGATAATCTAACGGATATATAAATTCCTATTAACATGTACACATACAATTTATTACTATAAACTAAAATATACAATTAACTTTAAATTTTTAAATCAATCAAATTAACAGTTTTTTTAGTTGATAATCTAACAGATATATAAATTCCTATTAGCATGTACACATACGATTAATTACTATAAATTAAAATATACAATTAACTTTAAATTTCTAAATCAATCAAATTAACAGTTTTTTTTTTTTTATTATTTTTTTTTTTTATCTACACCTATAGGCAGGTATGTAAATTCCTAGCAGCATGTAAGTCTAAATAAAATGTATTAATTAAAAGTAACAGTAGTAAATATTACCGTATCAATAGCAGCATGTTGAGATATATGACGCTATTGGTCGTAAAGAAATGATGGAGAAGATGGCTCACCCATAGTTTTTAGAGAGGAGGAATTGAGAGAATTGAGAGATATGAAATGTGCCGGCGGAACTCACCTTTTATAGGTGATTGGTGCGCATCTGCCAGATGCGCTGATAGTGATTTTCAGATCATTCCCTTGTTTTTGTGTTTGAGTTCCACAAATTGGTTAGATCGGTGATTTTTCCTAACTATTGTAACGTACATCGGAAAGAAAAACAAACTATTCTAACGTATGCCAGTAAAACGAGATGTTCTACTTCAATTAGTATAACTATGATTTACTTGTATTTATTATATTATATATTATATATATATATACTATAAATATAAATATTATAAATGATATTTTTTTTTGTCTTAATTATTATAAAGGAGATAAGAACAATGGAAGAGTGAAAAGAGCATAATAGGTAAAATCGGAGAGAGAAAAATGAAAAAAAGTGAAATTAGTATTCACGTGGGGGGCCACTCCACTTTCACAAGTTTTTTCACATAAATTTTCACATTTTAAATCATTTCTCATACATATAGATTAAATAAATATAACGAGAAAAAAAAGATTAAATAATACTAATAATTTATATGGATGAATGAATGAATATTATTATATTATATATACTACATATATGGTATGTGCTGATTTTTTTTAGTCAACATTAGAATCTGCTGATTTCAAGCATAAATTGAAAAAAAAGAAAGAAGAAAATCCTAATTGGGTTGAAACTTGAAATCAGGGGTTGACTTGTGAAACCCCAAGCCAAGCCAAGCCAAGCCCTAGATAGGGCATGCACTCCACAGAGCCGAGTAACGCTTAGCTCTCTCCAGCAGAACCCAATGAAAATCAGCCACGTGTTCCGTAACAGTGGAGTGAAAAAAAACGCAACCTCTTCCTTTCTCCATTTCTTTCTTTCCCTTCCCGCGTACGGTAAAAATGAAAACATTAAATCACGCTATTTATTGCTTCTCTGGCTCAAGCGATGAAGATGAGTTGTGAATCGTAACTGTTGCCTTGCCTTGCAGTAGAGAGAGAAACACACACCATTCACACCACATATAGAGATAGAGAGAGAGAGAAACAGGGAGAGGTTTTTTGGTTCTTTCTTATGACTTATAGAGTATTGAGGAGGACCAGACCAGAGAGACCAGCTAAGTTTTAGAGAGAGATATATATTGTCTGTGTGAAGACTTTTCTTTGTTTCTCTCTCTAGAGTTTGTGTTCATCGAACAACACCGACAAATTAAGCTTCAATGGTATTTGCTCTCTTTTGGTTCAATGGTCTTTGTTGCAGAAATGGCGATTTTTTTCTCCTTCTGTTTTCTAATTCTCAGTTTGTTTGCTCAGTGCTGAAGTGAATATTGGCCTCTGTTGAGTTTTCCGGTTTGGTGTTATTACGTATGTGGGAGAAGATGTATGGTGATTGTCAGGTGATGTCGTCGACCATGGGAGGCAGCGGAATCTCGTCAGAATCGCTCTTTGCGTCGCCGATCCGAAACCCTAACTTCGATTTCCTCTCCAACCTCCCCTTCAGCGCCTTCGCTTCTGTAAAGTTTCGATTTTTTGTTTTTTCCGACATGTTTTAGTCTGACAAGACAAACATTGTCGTATCTGACGGAATGTTTTTTGGAATAGAAGGAAGACAATGGTCTGATGAGATCGGGGAAAGAAGAGATGGAGAGCGGCGGGTCTGGGAGCGAGCACTTGGAGGATAAATCGATCAACGAGCTTGATCAAGGTGAAGGCGGCGGCGATCAGCAGCCACCGCTTAAGAAGAAACGCTACCACCGCCACACTGCGCGTCAGATCCAAGAAATGGAAGCGTAAGCCTCTCCCTTTCTCTCTCTAGGGTTTTTAGCCGCTTCTTTCTGCATGCGTTACAGTTGGAGATCATTGTTTATTCAACACTTTATATAATTATCGGAACTCGGATCTGACATTGTTGAGGAGGAGTTATGATCTCTTTTGGGTTTTTTAAATTAGAAAAATGTATTTGAAAAAAAAGAGGTGTTGATAGTACATACAGGGAGAAAACAAGAATGATGTCACATTTAGTTTTATAAAATGGTTGTTAATTCGCAGGTTGTTTAAAGAGTGTCCACACCCAGATGATAAGCAGAGAATGAGGCTGAGCCAAGAACTTGGATTAAAACCGCGACAAGTCAAGTTCTGGTTCCAAAATCGCCGAACCCAGATGAAGGTAATATGGTTGGTGTATTCATTAAAGACATTGTATGACTTTTAATGTCCTTTTGAATTAAACAGCAGAAACTTTACACTTTCCGAGGATTTATTCATTTAATTTGGTCTCACCAATAACATAATTTTCAGGTACTTATTTAGAGAAACCCTTAATTGCGAACTTAAGGATGTGGTTAGTTGCCATGAATCGAGATTTATGTGCGAAATGAATCTAGTGTTGGAATCCAGTTGTACTATATACTGTAAACACCATTAATGTTATGAGCAATAAAAACCCTAACTGTTCCAAGTGCTATCTCCAAGATTCAGCAGAAGTTAATGCTCTCTAGCTACATACTTCTACATCTTCTATTTGATTTATGCATGTGGGATCCAAAAGAAGTAGCTTGGCTTTGAATATATATATATATATATATATATATATATATATATGTTAACTACTCTAGTAACTTTGAATTCTTCTCCGTTTGTTTTACACATTATTGTGCCGATATATTCAATACATGTATTTGATGCATATATATATATATATATATATGCGTGTGTAGGCGCAACAAGACCGATCAGAGAATGCAACATTAAGGGCTGAAAATGACAATCTGAAAAATGAGAATTATAGACTTCAAGCAGCTTTACGCAACATTGTGTGCCCTAATTGTGGCGGCCCTGGTGTTCTCGGTGAGATGGGTTTCGATGAACAACTTCGGATAGAAAATGCACGACTAAAGGATGAGGTAATTACCGTCCCAAATGCACTAGTTTTTATAATATAGAAATACATATTTTTACAAAAAAAAAATACATATTGTTAAACTAATTTATCATTGTGGTAAAGTAAAATTTTTAGATTATAATAATAAAAAGTATGTTATGTGTATACAGACATCTTTTAGATAACCAGGCAAACGTTAATGTTACATACACAAAAGTCACATAAAATGATATGTGAAGCAAATTATCGGATAATATTTCATCTCAATAGTATTTAGAAGTAACTATTTTTTAATCAAAATTGCAGTTAGAAAGAGTTTGCTGCATGACCTCTCGATACACAGGACAAGGTCTAATTCATCCAATGCAGACACCTTCATCACTTCTCCAACCATCACTTGACTTGGACATGAACATTTTCCCGAGGCACTTCGACCCGACCATGATAACCCCCTACCCCGACATCATGTCTGTTCCAATGATGTCCGACTGCACCGCGACACAGCTTCCAGATCAAGCTACCCTTATCGTCACCGATGATGAAAAATCACATGCAATGGAGCTTGCAGGGTCATCCATGGAGGAACTAATCAAACTGTGCCGTGCAACCGAGCCTCTTTGGATCAACAACAACGAGAATGGTAGTGAGATGCTTAATTTCAAGGAGTACTCGAGATTGTTTCCGTATAATAATGGGTATAGCAAAGGAGATGGCAGTGATGAATTCGAGAGCGAAGCAAGCCGTGACAGTGCCGTAGTTATAATGAATAGCATTACTCTTGTTGATGCCTTCCTTGATGCAGTAAGCACTCTAACTAATATCATCTTATTACTGTTTATGTTTATATGGTTATGATGAGTAACTTATATGTAATTTTTTTTGTTTGCCAAAACTTATATGTAATCGGTGATTTCATGTTGCAGAACAAATGGATGGAGCTGTTTCCATCCATTGTGTCTAGGGCAAAAAATATCCAAGTACTTGCAATGGGTGTTGGTGGTAATGCAAGTGGTTCTCTTCAACTGGTATGTATATATCATATATCATTGCACTTAGGGATTGTCTTGCAGCTTGGCTAATTAGGGTTATGTTAATTTTCGGAAAATTGTCAGATGTATGCAGAGTTTCAAGTGATTTCTCCATTGGTTCCGATTCGGGAGACATACTTCCTTCGTTACTGCCAACACAATGCAGATGAGGGAAGTTGGGCTATTGTCGATTTCCCGATTGACAACATATTCCATGACAACCTCTCGACTTCCTTCCCGAGATACCGAAGAAAGCCTTCGGGTTGCCTCATTCAGGACATGCCTAATGGATACTCCAGGGTTTGTTACACCTCCAATTTTAGTATCTTGTATATAAAGAAAACTATAGTTAGTTAACATAATGTAGGCCTATGATTTATTATATCTTTCAATGTATAGATATTTGATATTGAAACCACTAATAGATATGACCTGTGTAGGTTACATGGCTAGAGCATGGTGAGATTGAAGAAAAATCGGTTCACCCATTGTTTAGCCAATTTGTGAACAATGGAAGTGCATTTGGAGCACAGAGATGGTTAGCTGTATTGCAAAGACAATGCGAGAGGGTTGCGAGCCTGTTGGCTCGTAACATAACAGACCTCGGAGGTATAGCTTACAATTGATGAACATATATTTTCCCAAATTAAATTTGCATAATATATAGACAGTGAAGAGTTTTCTCATGTGCAGTGATACCATCACCCGAAGCACGCAGGAACTTGATGAGGCTCTCGCAGAGAATGATAAGGACATTCAGTGCAAACATGAGCTGCTCAGGGGGACAATCTTGGACTGCTGTCGTGGATTCATTTGACGACACTGTCAGAATCACGACAAGGAAAGTGACAGAGCCAGGTCAGCCTCACGGCGTGATCCTTGCGGCCACATCCACTACTTGGCTGCCGTACCCGCATTATCAGGTCTTTGAGCTCTTGAAGGATGAAAGACAAAGATCTCAGGTTAGAAATCGGGACGTATATTATTTACAAGATCGATCTTGATTATATATATATGTATGTTAATTATTGTTTAGTAACGATGGCTTGTTTTCCGATCGACCAAATGTTTTCAGCTCGACATGTTATTAAATGGGAATGCACTGCACGAGGTGGCTCACATCGCGAATGGTTCGCATCCTGGGAATTGCATCTCGCTTTTTCGCATTAACGTAAGTGCAATATCTTATGTTTATTCATGTATATAATGGTAAGCGCTAGCTCAATATATATAGAGTATCAAAGAATTGAATAAGCCAAATGCACCCGTATGTTTTGACCATATTGCTAGATGTATTATCTTCTTTTTTCGTGTTGTCAAATGCACCACTATATTTTGAACTGTGACTAGATACACCACTATGTTAGTCTAAAGTTTAATTTATATTAAAAATGATTACGCTGATGTGAAGTACATTCGTTGTTTTGTAACTTTTTTAGTACTATCATATTAAATATATTTCAATATTTTTAAAATTTTCTTATTTTTTAATAGTTTTTGTGATTCTATGTTCTTTTTCATTATTTTTAATGTCTCGTGTATTAGCATAGCTTAGTTAGCATTCATATGAGAAATATATGCATCGACAACATTTTAACATTAAATTTACCAACAAAATAATAATGTTGTGCATATGGTAATATTTCAAAATATAATGGTGCATTTAACTGGACCACATGGCAAAACATAGTGATGCATTTGAATAATTTACCCATGGAATACTAATTAGGGAAATTCTCTTTTTAGTATAGTGTGAAGTAATCCCTTGCATACATCATAGCTTGTTAGAACTTTTTTTTTTGGGGGCCAAAATAGCTTGTTAGAATAGAACTAACTGTTGAATATTATGTGAAAACCTAGTTAATGGTTTTGCTGCATATATTTATACCTTAGGTGGCAAGCAACTCATCTCAGCATGTAGAGCTGATGCTGCAAGAGAGCTGCACGGACCAATCCGGCAGCCTCGTGATCTACACCACCGTCGATGTCGAATCTATACAGCTCGCAATGAACGGCGAGGATCCATCCTCGATCCCTCTCCTCCCAGTCGGTTTCTCCATCATCCCGGCCGGCCCCAATTCCGACCACTTGCTGCCACAGGAAGCCAATGGGTGCCTCCTGACAGTAGGACTCCAAGTCCTAGCCAGCCCCATACCCAATGCAAAACTCAACATTTCCAGCGCCACAGCCATTACCAACCACCTCGGCAACATGGTCCATCAGATCACCACCGCCCTCTGCAGCGCCAACATTACGGCTGGTGCAGACTGCCATGACAGTAGCAGTGGAGCTGCCATTGCACCACCTTCGGCCACCGAGGCCCCTGCGGTCTCTTCTCTGAAAAACTAGGGTTTAACATTATTTCTCCTAATTCCCCAAATTACCCCAAATCTCCCCTTTCTTGATAGAGGGAGGAGGTTATGGGTAATATGTCGGGTTTTATAGGGTAATTAGTGGACATAATGGTGTCTTATTGTTAAATAAATTTGGATGGAACTATATGAGGTCTTTTTGTGTCATTTAGGGTAATTAATTAGGGTTTAGTGTGCATCAAGGAGCTAGGTGTCCTCGTGAATGGTTTAGAGCCGTCGGATGGTGCAGTCACTGATGGATCGGAGCATTGAGGAGGTGCCTTTTGAGTGGAGTGAAATTGAAGGGTGTCCCATAGTTATTAGCTAGCTAGGGTTTATAGGAGGAGTCAAGATCGCACCAGACAGGACCCTTTGGTTTGACTTTGTCAGCAAGGGTGGTGGTTCGGGCATTGACTCTTGTCGACCTAATTTCGCTTTTGTAATGAATGCTGGCTCTGCTCTGCTGTTTTCTTTTGTTTTTGTTACTTCCCATAACCCATGCATGCTATCTCACTCTTGGTTTATACATTTATTTCAATTTTTGAACTTCCAATCAATACCATAACTATAAAAGGTGAGAAGAAGTTAATGCTATATTCAATAACTTATTAAAATTACTAGCACACCCTGCAATATTCATGTCTATCAAAGTAACACAAATATTGTAAGACTTCACCGATATATATATTATATTACCTACATTAAATGTCCCGTCCTCACCCTGAACCGACACTACCGCGGCTATAAAACCGTAGAAACGCTTCAATCTCACAAGTAAGCAACGCATCGCCTCATAACCGATCCAAACATATTACACTTCGGATCCGTATTATAATTTCCTTCTCTCCGCATGACGTCGGAGATTTGTTTCTCGCCGATGAGTTTCGTTTCCGATTTGGGGATTCAATCAAGCTACAAGGGTCTTGCCGTGATGTCCCTTTGTGGACAGCTTGTTCTTGCCTAGATTACATAGCACTTTGGTTTTAGTCGATTCTCAATTTGAATTTGTCCTAATAAGCAAAACCCTAATTTTATAATCACCTCCAATCGCCACCCCCACTCCCATCCAACATAATGCCATCGTCACCAATCCTTCACACTTGAGGTGAACAAGCCAGTTTCGTTTGCTTTTAGGAAACCCTAATTTCTTTCTTTTCTGTCTAATCTCAGGTAGCGACTGAATGGAGGACCGTCATGGGCAGCAGCCTTTCCCTGATCAAGCCAGAACGATTCATAGAACATTACTAGAGGGACTAATCGAGAATCAGGACGTCGATACACACCAAAGAGTTGGATTCCGTTGCGCGGGCCGAGTAATTAGTGATAAAGTGATTAAGGCTCCGGCCATTCATAATGTGCTCAAACATGCTTGGGGAAGATCCACGGGGGTTAAAGTTATGGAGCTTAATTCTGAAGTGGTTCGATTTCGAGTTCGAAAACGAAAAGGATTTTGATGGAATAATGGACTATAGTCCATGGGCAGTTAATGGACATTGCTTATCTATCAAGAAATTGAATGATGGAGCACATTTGGAGGACCTTGATTTTCGAACAGTCCAATTTTGGGCACAAATTCATGGTTTAGAACTAAACAAAATAAATCATGATAATGCTCGTCATATTGGTCGATTTTTGGGACGGTTCATTGAGGAAGATGCTATGGGAAATCGTAGTTCTGATCGAGGTTTTTTGCGTGTTAAGATTGAAGTTGATTCGAAAAAGCCCATTGTGGCGGGTTTTTGGTATCCAAGAAGTGATGGATCACTCCATTGGGCACGAGTAAAGTATGAACGTTTACCCGATTATTGTTATAATTGTGGTAAATTGGGGCACATTGAACGAGTTTGTTTGAGTGAAGTAGTCATGGCCGAAGAGAACGTGAACGAGCCAATGTATGGTCCTAAACTTCGTACGGAGCGTCTGAGAAAGAGAGCTGCCAATTGGATACCAATTGGAATGCAAAAGGGAGAATCGACTACGACTCAGCCGGTTCGTCGTTGGAGAGATGTTGTGCGGAACCAAGCTGATAATATATACCCATCCTGTAGCTGACAATGTACCCCAATCAGATCACCAAGCTGATAATACCCATCATGTAGCTGACCAACCTATACTAGTTCCCCAGCACCGACCTTTAGTCGAGCCACAGCCGCCCCCTTTAAACCCTCCCCTCACTAATAATCAATTGCCCAATACCCATGCTGCAGCCATCCCACCGTCATGTGTCCACCTTCACCATACCACCCTTGACTTGGCCACCTCATATTCAAACCATGAAGAATCTACCCCACCTCCACCAACACTATCCCCACCGAAAACCATTCTCCTACTACTACATTACCCACACCCACTATCCAAAACCACCATGAGAGCCCCACAAATATGTCTACACACATGTCCTTGCCCCACCCTTGTCCTAACCCAAACCCACCATTCCATTCTACCTGTACCTTCAGAAGATCAAGCTCTCCCACCCCAGTTCCTACCAATACTGACTATTATGTTGAGCTACCATCAGATGAAGACTCGCCAAAGAGAGAACGGGGTTTGGTGCCGTTGAACACGGGTTTAAGTCCAATTTTAAGGAAGATGGCGATTAAGCGGAAACTTCCGGAAGAAGAAGAGGGTGATGGTTTCACCCTAGAACAAGGAATGAGCAAGCGGAGGATAACATATACGGAGGATAATATAGATGCCTTAGTCGATGGGAATGCTTGTGCTAGTCGAAGCAAAGGCAAGGGACGCAATCAACATGGAAGAGGAAGAGCTTCGTCAAGGCATGTTCTAGGGCAGCGACGCGCTGTCAATGCTAACATCACTAATACCAAGGGTTCTGGTGGCTGTCCCACTACAGCCACACGACATCCATGAGTCTTCTATCATGGAACTGTCAGGGGTTGGGATCGGAACTGACAGTTCCTAATCTTACCGATCTCGGAAGGAAGCATCAACCGGAAGTGGTGTTTCTAATGGAGACAAAGAATAAACGTGAAGTTTGCGAGAAGGCTAGGAGAACGATGAAGATGGATGAAGCTTGCTATGTAGATCCGAGGGGAAGATCCGGAGGATTGGCTCTTTGGTGGAATCATGATGTTGATCTTCGTGTCTTATCCAAAGGTAATCACATTATCGATACCACAATTAAGCATGCCTCTTATGATGGTACTCTTTTTATCACTTGGATCTATGGTTCCGTGAATTGGGATGAGCGATTACGGATGTGGGATAAGTTACGACGGATTGCTAGTGGGAGACAAGGGCCGTGGTTGTGTATGGGTGATTTCAACGATATTTCCTATAAC
The DNA here is from genome assembly GCA_036873135.1 of Clarkia xantiana subsp. parviflora. Classification (NCBI taxonomy): domain Eukaryota; kingdom Viridiplantae; phylum Streptophyta; class Magnoliopsida; order Myrtales; family Onagraceae; genus Clarkia; species Clarkia xantiana. The sequence goes on along the minus strand of JAPTYO010000002.1, from coordinate 22,512,226 downwards.
TTTGAGAAAGATGGTGGACTTATGAAGGATCCAAGGAAAATAGAAGCTTTTAACAAGATGATGATGGATACGGGGCTTGTTGATGTGGGCTTTAAAGGTCAGAAATTCACGTGGTGTAACAACCAAAGTGGACCTGATCGGATACGTGGGCGACTTGATCGGGGTTTGGTTAATGAGGCTTGGTTTGATGCGTTCCCGAATTCAACGATTTTTCATATGGCGACCATTGGTTCAGATCATTGTCCTCTCATTCTAGAGCTTGACCATCGGGATTTAAGGAGCATAAGATAATTTAAATTCGAGGCGTTGTGGTTGTCAGATGTTGAATGTTTAGAAACGGTACGAACAGCTTGGGGGGATGATGGAGGAACCCAAGCACAACCTATATTACAACATAAGTTGTCCAGGTGTCGAGATGCTCTTAAACAATGGAGTAAAAAGAAGTTCCCTAACAATAAATTCAAAATAAGGCAGCTCCAAGATCAATTGGCCACAATCCAAAATTTGCCAAATGACGAGCATAATCGTGATGAGGAAGTTGAGATCAAAGTTGAATTGGCGGAGACTTGACAAAGGGAAGAAACTTATTGGAGGCAACGTTCCCGGGTACAATGGCTCAGTGATGGAGATCGTAACACACGTTTCTTCCATCAAACCACTATCGAAAGACGACGTTGCAATAAAGTCCTCCGATTGCAGCAAGCTGATGGTTCATGGGTAGAATCGGAGAGAACAATTCTTAATGAATGCAATCAGTATTTTCAAGGCCTATTCACGGCCGAGGGGACGTCAGGGTGGGAGATGCATTGAATTGTGTACCTACACTTATCACGGATGAACAGAATGTGGCTCTCACTAGGCCTATTACGGATGAGGAGGTTCGTTTAGCGGTGTTCCAACTTGGCGGTGCAAAGGCCCCTGGCCCGGATGGTTTCTCTGGTATGTTCTATCAAAAGTTCTGGGATGTGATTGGACGTGACGTAATCCATGCGGTCAAAACCTTTTTTGAGACAGGTACTATCCTTCCTAGCTTTTGTTATACTGATATTGTCTTAATCCCTAAAGTGCCTAACCCGATAAACACCACACAATTTAGACCCATTAGCCTTTGTAATTTTAATTACAAAATTATCTCGAAAATCCTTGTTAACCGATTAAAGCCCATCATGCCTAATCTTATTACACCTTTCCAAAGTGCTTTTGTATCTGGCAGGCTCATACACGACAACATTCTTGTCGCACATGAGGCTTTCCACCATCTACGGATGCGAAACGGGAGAAAAAGAGAGGAGGCTGCAATCAAGATTGACATGAACAAAGCCTATGATCGGGTTGAATGAGATTTTTTGTTCGAGTTATTGCGGGTATATGGGTTCAATGATCGATGGATAGGATGGGTAAAGGAGTGTATATCCAAAGTACGCTATTGTGTGGTGGTTAATGGAAAAAAGACGAACCGATTTCAGCCGACACGAGGTATTCGCCAAGGTGACCCTTTATCGCCTTATCTATTTATACTTGTGGCTGATGTGTTGTCAAGGCAGATATTGCAATCCATTGAACAACGGTCGCTTGTCGGAATGATGATCAAGAGAAGTTGCCCGATTATTCATCATCTTTTGTTTGCAGACGATTCTTTGTTCTTCATTAAGGCCGATGAGCGAAATGCGAGGTCTTTAAAGAATGTCTTAGCAACATATAGTCGGGCGTCGGGGCAAAACATCAATCTTTCCAAATCTGGTATTTATTTCGGCTCTAATGTGCGGGACGCAACCAAAGAAGCGGTTGTTAATGTATTAGGAATTAGTGCGGTCAATAATGCAGGCAAGTACTTGGGGTTACCGACAGTATGGGGTCGGTCAAAGAAGGAGGCCTTGGCGTTTCTTAGGGACCGAGTGATGGCCAAACTCAATGGATGGAAAAGTCTATCCCTTAATCAAGCGGGGAAGGAAGTGCTCATCAAGTCGGTAATAACGGCGATTCCCACATACACGATGACTCTTTTCAAGCTACCTAAATCGTGGTGTGAAGAAATTACGAGTTTGGTAGCGAAATTTTGGTGGGGACAACGAGGAGATGAACGGAAAATGCATTGGCGAAGATGGAGTCGCATGACCGTACCTAAGGAGGAAGGAGGTATGGGCTTTCGAGACTTACAAATTTTCAATATTTCTTTGCTCACTAAGACGGCTTGGCGATTACAAAATGAACCAAGTGCATTTTGGGCAAGAGTCTTAAAAGGTATCTACTTCCCGCGCGATGAGTTCATGGATGTTCAAAAGGGTGCACGTTCTTCTTGGGCATGGTCAAGTATACTAGAAGGACGAGATGTACTTGCGGATGAAGGTGTTTGGCGAATTGGTTTGGGCCAACGTATTCAAGTGTTTCGGGATGCATGGGTGCCCGGAATGGATGGGTACAAGCTGAATATTAATCCGGTAGATGAGCCATTGCAAAACATGATGGTATCGGAACTTCTACGTCCACCTGAGAATCACTGGAATTTGCAACCGATCGAAAACCTACTAACGACGGATATGGTACATGCGATTCGTGCGATACATGTGGCCCCAACTAGCTCTTCGGATCGAATCATATGGCCAACATCAAAGGAGGGTGATGCAAAACCCAAGCTTGTATACCAAAGACTCCGAGAGAAAGCACCGCCACAACCCAACTCGGCAACTTCGACGTCTTACATGGTATCTAAGAGTGTTTGGGCTGGAATATGGAAGGGATCTACGCTACCCAAGGTAAAACATTTTTTTTGGAGGTCATGTGCACGAACTATTCCAGTATTTGATGAATTGAATAGGCGGGGGATTAATGTTTCTCCAATGTGTCCATTTTGTGATCGATGTGAAACTGTTGATCATGCTCTCCTACAATGTAAATGGACGAAACCAATTTGGCTAGCAGGGGAGGGTATTAGATGGGAAAATGGTAATGAACCGCGATGGCCGGATTGGATCGAGGAGCTAATTGACATGGAGAACTCTCTGGGATCGACGGGCGCTATGGTACGATTAAAGGTCGAGACTCTCGCGTGGGAAATTTGGAAGGAGAGGTGTCGTGCGGTTCATAGCCGCGATCGACCACGTCCTTCCCATGTGGTTCAATATGCGGCTAGTCTCGTTGAGGAAACATGGCGCATCAATGTTCAGCGACAGCCGACAGCGTGACCCCACACCCATCACTGCGGCGACATGGGTCAAACCTCTCATGGGTAAGATAAAAATTAATTGTGATGGTTCTTGGGTGGCGACTTCGAAAAGAAGCGGAATCGGGGTCGTGGCAAGGAATTCTAATGGATCCCTTATCGATGGAAGGAATGGCTTTTTTCATGACATGAACGTACCTAGTGTGGAAGCAAAAGCTATTCTTATGGGAACCCAACTTGCGGTCAATAACGGATGGCAATCAGTGATTATAGAATCCGACTCGGAATATGTAATCAATCAAATCTGTGGGACTGCGAAGACCGGCGATTGGAGGATAAATGACATCGTGTACACCATCAGAAGACTTGCTGAACAAGTGTCCGAAATTTCATGGTCTTTTGTTCGTCGAAACGCAAATCGTTGCGCCAACTGGATCGCTTTGCAGTCCAGAAAGGAGATGTGTCCTATGAATTGGGTCGTGGAACCCCCATCTCCTCTTATTTCTCTTTTACTTTTAGATTGTAACCCAGATTGAAGTTTTTTATAATAATTAATGCATTATTCTTGGCCAAAAAAAAAAAAAAACGCATCGCCTCATCACAATTGTTGGAAAAAAAACTAAAACTTGCCGCCTTACCATCATTTCACGTATGCTATTAAACCCATTCATTTCTTTGTCCCCATAGGGGTTTGTTCTGCCAAATACCCACACGGTTCACTAACAGGAGCGTCGATTCACTAAAAATGTACAGTAGGTACGTTCAGTCTCTTCCTCTACTTTGTTTCATTCAAATGACGGATGCTTCCTCTCATTCTCCTCGCTGCCCCAACTTCAGTCTAGTCCACCGGTTCATAAGTCTGTCCTGGTGTTGTTCATCTTGCCGCCTCTGGTCAGGTATGTCTGTAAATGTTTAGCAGCTTAACCAGTTCAAATATGCAGGATGATGATCCATACACAAGTGGAGAAGTGTTTGAGTACAAAAGGAAGAAGCTGGAGCTATGACTTGAAGTAGAATCAAGTATACTTGAGCTTGAAGCCAGGAGTCTTGCTGCTGAAGTTATTTAGTGTTTACTTGGTCAAAGAGTTGGTTTTGTGTCCAAGGAAATTGTGTTTAGTGGTTTATGTAATAGTTGAAGAACAGTTACTTAGCTTGGATCTAGCTAGGAGAAGTTAAGTTTTGTGGGTTTAGACAGTTACTTAGTATGTAAGTTATTTTCTGGTTTTAAGTTGAATGTGTGTGACTGTTGTTGCAGTGCTTGATTTTTTGGTTTATGAATGAATGGTTTTCGTTTTCGTTTTACTCTCTATTGCTTTCACTCCAAGAGCATCTCAAATGCATCATTGATTGCTTAGTTTACTTGGATTTAAAGTGATCACTTGTTTGCAAACAAGTTGGTTACATTTACAAGTGGTATGCAACTTGTGTCAACAAACCTACTAAGTGTTGGGCAGTTCCTTCAGAATAATTTCAGTGTTTGGTTTGGACAGCACAAGTGTGAAATCACAGAGGAAAAAATGGTCCATTTTAGAGATTCCAATGAACCCAAATCGTCCGTTTCCATTGAATATTACAGATCTAAACATAAGTTTGACAGCTAAGGAGACTCAAAAGAAGAAGAATGGATCATGGTTATGGATTACATGTTTGGCCACTTGAAGTTAAGAGGTTTAAGAACTATAAGCAAGCTGCAAACGGTTGAAGGTATCATTGAGATCGATATGAAGGAAGATTTGTGTGAAGGGTGTATAATGGGAAAGCATGAGAGAGATCATTTCCCTAATGGACCTGGAAGGCCAGTGAACCACTTCAATTGGTTCATCGTAATATTCGTGGCCCTATAAGTCCAACTTCTAATGGTGGTAAGATATATTTTATCTTTTTTATAGATGATTTCATACGAAAATGTTGAGTTACTTTGCTTCCTAAAAAATTTGAAGCATTTGAAAAGTTTAAGCTGTTTAAAGCTGTTGTTGAGAATGAAGCAGGTAGAAAAATTAAAATTTTGAGAAGTGACAATGAAGGAGAGTAAACCTCCAATGAGTTCAAGTATTATTATGCAACTCCTGGAATCAATAGGCAATAAACAGGCCCTCCAACGTGTTTGATTTGATAAACACACTTGAATATCATTGTTTTGATTATGCATGAGCATCTTAGGGCCAGTCGTTGCAGTAACACATCATGTAATTCCGCAACTGTTAAAACATTTTTTTTAATTTATTTCTTCTAAAATTTTGGCAACTATCTTTCAGACGAAATGGGATATTTATATTATATGAGTACAATAGGTAATTATCGAGGTTGAATCAACTTACCATGCTTTCTGAATTAACTGCATGCTTAATTAGGAGATAATTCATGATTTAAGGGCGGCAAATGTTGGACCAAAAAACTAAGCAATTAATCAAGTGAAAGTTATAATAATCTAGGGTTAAAGGTACTTTTCACACCACATGTTTGGATGAATGCGGCTTTTAGTACCGGATGTTTGGTTTTGTATACTTTTGATACCAAACGTTTGAAAAAATGTGGCTTTTGGTACATCCGTTAGTTTTTTTCCGTTAAATGACATGTGCAAGTCACGTGACCGACCCTAAACTTTTGATTTGTTCAATTTAGTCCCTCAAATATATTCCTAACTTTAATTTGTTTAATTTAGTCCCAAAACTTCAAAATCAATTACAATTGAACCATCGAACCCAATTGACATAGCCTGACCTATCCTATGGCTAGGTCCGACCCTGGTCGGGGTCGCCGGACCCAGCCGACCCTGACCCAGGGTCGGACCTAGCTCTAGGCTAAGTCCGACTAGGTCAATTGGGACCTAGCCCCAAATGGACCCAAATTGGGCTAGGTCAATTAGGTTCAATGGTTCAATTGGAATTGATTTTAAAGTTTTGGGACTAAATTAAACAAAATAAAAGTTAGGAATATATTTGAGGGACTAAATTGAACAAAACCGAAAGTTTAAGGTCGGTCACGTGACTTGCACATGTCATTTAACGGAAAAAACTAACGGTCAACTAACGAATGTACCAAAAGCCACATTTTTTCGAACGTTTGGTACCAAACGTATACAGAACCAAACATCTGGTACTAAAAGCCGCATTCAGCCAAACATATGGTGTGAAAAGTACATTTAACCCAATAATCTATTTCAGAAAGAGCTTCTTCAATCTCATATAATCAACTGATGATATCCCTACAAGATTGCTTTGAGTTCTAGCAGACATTGATCTCGGATGTGTCATGCAACCTACATACTTTATGGATTTAGGGTTTCTGAGTAAAGAGGAAAAACGAGAGAAACAACACACTGGCGGGATCACTTGGCTAGGGTTCCTTCAAGTGGCCTGCCATCACCTTATATAACACTAAGGGAAATTTTGAGCTAATCAAGACTTTACCCCACAGTTTTACAAGAAGGAACTTTAGTCCTCAAACAAATAAAACAATTACAAACAGAAATAACAACCTGGTCCACAAATAACTAAAACAACAAATTCAATCCTAATAAACACTGAAATAACAGAACAGCTCAAAAACTCTTCCAGCTTGCCACTTTCACCTCCAAAGCTCCCCCTCAAGCTGGAAGGGCCTGAATTAAACCCGGATCAACTGCATAATCATCATCACCTGTCAAGGGAACCTTCAAAAACACATTCTTCATACCAAGTCTGTTAGTCAAATAACTATGTTGATCATAAAGAATTGACTTGGTAAAGATATCAGCAATTTGCCCCTACATTCTAAACCTAATTTATCCAAATTGTCTATTTATCTCTGTTTTCGCCAATTTTTCAACGGCCTCGGTGCTTTTGACTGGCGAGTACAAATCAAAATGACAATCTTTCAATTAATACTACCCTTCCAGTTACACTTTGCAACACCTAAACCTCACAGTTCTTTCAATTAGTGTCGCCAAACTTCATTTATTCCAAATCCAATTGGTGGAATAGTGCCATGCTTATTATTATGCTGATTAAGAAATGTGCACAGTGAGTTACTGAAATTTCGTGTTCCTAGAAGCTTGTGAAAAGGTACAACATCACACTGAAGAATTCGAAGGTTTTGTTAAAATAAACGAGATATTCCATAAAGAAAAGGATTAACGAGTCTTTTGGTTTATGATGTTTGACAACTTTTGGGTTTTGGTCAATGATGTTTTTTTTACCTAGTTTTGGTACTATATGTATGCAGATTTTTTCTAATTTTGGTCTAACCGTCACATTCCGTCCATTTTTTGACATGTTCAAGTCACGTGATCCACTCTAAACTTAAATTTAGTCCCTCTAATATTTCTTAACCTTTTTTTTTGTTCAATTTAGTCCCGAAGTTTCAAAATTGACCCCAATTGGACAATAGGTCCAATTGAAATTTTAAAACTTCGGGACTAAATTGAACAAAAAAAAGGTTAGGAAAATATTAGAGGGACTAAATTGAACAAAATTGAAAGTTTAGGGTGGATCACGTGACTTGTACATGTCAAAAAATGGACGAAATGTAACGGTCGGACCAAAACTAGAAAAAAAATCTGCAAACATATGGTACCAAAACTAGGAAGAAAAAAAACATCATGGACCAAACCCAAAAATGGTCAAACATCATGGACCAAAAGACCTTTTAAAACCTAAATAATATATTGAATTGAACGCACTACAAATTAAATAAGAAATATTAAAATAATTATTACCCAAAAAATGTATAAAGTAAAATTGCAATGCTGAAGTATTCGAACTAAACATGCAAACCATGCATGCGAAAAGAGAACATACGACCCATATTAATTTTAGTGGGCTAATTTAAATTGGTGTTTTATTAGCAAATATTTGATTGGTATAAAAAAAATTAAACTAAAAAGAAGCTTAGTAATAATTAAGTTTTTTTTTTTGCCAAATTATTAATAATTAAGTTGATAAATGATTTATACATTTTGTTTCAAACTATATAAGTTTCTTCTCCACGTTAGTTGCAGCCACACGATTCATGTTGCAGGACGAGTTCAATATAAGAAACACAAAGTATAATAATTGCATTATTGTAATCATTCGAGAAATTATATCTTGGACCTAGTCCACCACCTAGGACATAGACCATACCAATAAATAATTAACAACTCATCAAACATAAGCTAGAGACAAATGCTATAGTGTAGAGAATAACTTTCTCTAGTATTAATTAGCATCGGTTAAAGAAATAATTAATTACAAAAAAAAACTATTATATGTTATTACTAATTATAATACGCAATATTAATTATTAGATATACATACTATTGATGTTTATTAATAATAAATAAAAACGATTTTTTTTTAAATTAATGTAATTAAAAATATAATAAATTTTCACTAATTGTGATTTTTTAAAAAAACATATTGATCATTGTAAACCCTATAGGGTAAGTGTTCATTGCATTATAATACGAGTTTTTTTTCTTCTAAAAACCTATTAGACAGGTGAACCCTAGAGGGCAAGTGTCCATTTTTTTCTAGGGTTCACCTTGCCCTCTAGGGTTCACTATGTCTAATAGGTTTTTAGAAAAATATCAAAAAAACTCGTATTATAATGCAATGATTTATTACCCTATAGGGTTTACCATGATCAATATGTTTTTTTAAAAAAATCACAATTAGTGACAATTTTATTATATTTTTATTTAAATTAATTTTAAAAAAATTATTTTTATTTATTATTAATAAACATCCATAGTATGTATATCTAATAATTAATATTGCGTATTATAATTAGTAATAACATATAATAGTTTTTTTGGTAATTAATTATTTTTATAACCGATGTTAATTAATGCTAGAGAAAATTATTCTCTACACTATATTATTTATTTCTAGCTTATGTTTGATGAGTTGTTAATTATTTATTGGTATGGTCCATGTCTTAGGTGGTGGACTAGGTCCAAAATATAATTTCTCATCTTATTCATTCATGATGCATGTTGGTAATAAATTAGTGTCCACATTAAAAATTGTACAAAATTATGGTATGATGATACCATATAACTCAATGGTTTATTCAGGATTTACAAAATGGATGTGCACTTTTACACTAAAAAAGTTTATAACTAAATTGAAAAGGTTGTACTATATGTTAAATTATAGTAAAATATACATAACATGGTTTTACAATAATAATTTACAAGAAAAAATAAATATTACACTTTATAATTATTTTCTACGAGTTTCTTCTAAAACGATTAATATTATAACATCATTAGTAATCTCTAAAGATATGTATGAATCTATGAAAGTGACAATAAAATCGTTCAATAGTTAGTCACTCATACTATCCACTGTTTGGTTTACCAACACTACAACAAATCAGGACACTAGTGACAATTGATTGTGACAAATTCATAATCATTACAAAAGAAACTTGTAATAGTGACATATGAAAAATTTGTCACTCTTAAGGTTAATAATAGTGATAAAAAAAAATTTGTCGTTAATACTATATATTTGTAGCAGTTGAATGACTGTCAATGATGTATTAATACAGTAATAACGATTGATTGTGATATAGTTATAATTATCACAAATGAAAATCGTATTTGTGACAATCTATGCAACTTGTCACAACTATATAAAGTTTTTTTTTTATAAATAGTAAAATTTTAAAAATATAAATAATAATATATATGTATTCATTAACCGAGCATATATTCTTGGGAAAAAAAAGTAACCAACTATATGCTAATTAATTAGAAATTTATATATATATTAATATGAAAAATTTAACGTTTGTAAAAAATATTATTTTACAAAATATATAATATTATATATATATACATATTTTAATATTTTATTATAATGTTTTAAATATAACTAAATATAAATATGTCAATGAATATAGGTGCTCTTACATGGATAAAATTGACAACGACTTCTCTTACATGGGTGCTCGACATCTTTAATGACAATTTGCTCCATATGTAAATGGACCTGTTGCATGTTCCGAATTTTTTGCTCCATGTGGAAGAGACAACTTGTCTGTAGGAAACCTACCGAAGGGCACCTGAAAATACCAAATACGAAATTTAGTATAAATAATAAAATAAACCATGCATGATTTTTCGAAAAACTTCTAATGTCATTCATTTCATGATTTTGATTACATTTCAGAAAGAATCAAATTTTATGATCTAAGTTGTTTTGCACTATCATGGAGTTTACTGAGTTCGCTTAGTGCACTATCTGGTTCGAGGGCAGGACAGATGCTCAAAACAAAGTTTTTTTTTTTTTTTTTTTTTTCAGAAAGATTTTCTCGTCATTTGTTCAAACTTGAATAGTCGCATTCAACTGAACGATTAAACTGTTTTCAAAAATCAGAATCAACTCTCCCGTTTTTTAAATGCTTGCTCATGCGAACGTTGAAATGACGATCTTGCCGAAAAAGTGTAATACACATTGGAAAAAAACGAATGATGCTTTGAGTTTTTTTTCAAATGCTCATGGATTCTCGAAAGTTAAATTTCTAACGCTAAGAAAACCTACAACTTACAACAACTTTACCTGAATAATGCATATGGAATGTATATTTTGAAATCAAAATTTCAGGTGGATTTTTTTTAAAATAATGCAAATGTGATGCATGTTTGAAATTTAAAGTTCTACGACTGAGAATGTGTACAGTCTATCTACAAATCATTTTTCCTAAAATAATGCAGATGATATGCATACTTGAAATGAAAATTCTACAGTTAAGAAAACTTGCAAGTTACCTGAAAAGTTTTTTTTTTTTGTAAGAGAAAAAAAATCAATGCATCTTGATTGCTCAAAATAAAAAATTCACGTGAAAAGTTTTTTTGAAAAAAAAAATGCATATAAGATGCAAACTTAAAAAATAAAAGTTATACAACTAAGAAAAAAGTTACAATTTACCTGAAAGATTTTTTTTTTTTTTTTCAGAAAATATTGCATATGAGATGCATGTATTTAATTAATAATTCAGGTAAAATGTTTTTTTTTTTAAATAAGAGCCTTAAAACTAAGAGAGCTTACGATTTATCTATTTTTTTTAAAATTAATGCATATTAGATGCATTATTAAAAATAAAACAATTCAGATAAAAAAGTTTTTTTTTTTTTTTGAATTGATGCATTTAATGCATGTTCGAAATTAGAAGCTCTAATAGCTAAAGAGATTGCAATTTTTCCTAAATTTTTTTTAAAAAAATAATGCATGTATGATGCACTAACACAAATTACAACTTACTTTGAGAGTTTTTATAAAATAATGCGCGTGAAACGCTTGTTTAGAACAAAAATTCAGGTAAGAGGTTTTTGAAAACCGTGCATAAGGAATGTACGTTTAAAAATGAAAATTCTACCTAAGTGACATACTGCAAATATGATTTTTTTTTTAAATACTATGAGATGCATGCTTAGAAATAAAAGTTACACAGTTAGAAAGAAAAATTTACAGTTTACCTGATAACTTAAAAAACATGGATAAAAACGACATGTTAGAGGGGGTATAAATGTGTGGCTTTGCTCTACAAGGTAGGTTCCACTGATAGGTTCCTGACACGATGGTTTCCTCCCCCTAAAAAGGGATCTCGGGACCTACACGAGTGAGTGAGTATTTCCGAGTCGTACCGGCGGCCCAGCTGCTCCTGTCGTACCCTTACTAAATCTCCGGGGTTCCTAGTCGCCCTGGGTTTGAGGCGTTTTGGACATTACACTAAAGTGAGTGATGTGTGAATTAAAGTAATCATAATAAAACAAAGAAAAATAGTCAGATATAAAAAAAAATTCACAACTGAAATTACACAAAAACAACAAAGCTAGATCAATGAAGTTAAAATAAAATAAAAGTAAAGCTACAAAACTCAAACATGGCAAAACTTGAACATACTGAGTCTGGACACTCTAATATCCCCAGCAGAGTCGCCAAATTGTCAGACCTAAATCTAACCTAAGGCGCTTACGTTTTGAGAGTGTGAAAAAGCAGTCGCCACTAGTTAACTTATGCTAATTAGAACCCTTAATTAGCTAAGCGAATAACGAATTAAACATCTAGGTGTAAAATCGGTCTACGATTGGAAATTTAAATTCGGGGTTCTATTACGAATTAAAATTTTAAATTTTAACTACGCCTTTCGGTACTCAGTTCACTTGATTTTCCAAGTTTATCATTAATAAATCATAAGTCGATTCTAAGTATGAACGACGATAAAATCTAATAATATTAATGATTATCATATATAGTTAAATTGACACAAACTAACATGATGAATATACATAATTAACTTTTTATAATTTAATTCATCTAAACTAATCAAATTTAAAACTATTTACATCAAATTAAATCTACTAATATAATTATGTACTTAAAATAATAAAATAGACAATGTTGCAGCATATAATTAGACTACAACTATTTGCCCATGACTAAACCATCATCAATCTAATTATTCTAATATAATAATAATAAACAAAACAAATGAACAAATAACTAATAAAATAATAATAAAAATAAAAAAAATAAAAGAAAGAACAGAGAAAACCTCTAGATCCATGGGAAGAGGACGACCACGACAGATGTGGCAGCATCGGCGAGAGGTCGGCGCAACAGCGGAGAAGAATCACGGCGGCGCTTGACATGGAGGGAGTGGCTGGGCGGAGCCGAGGAAGGAAGTCCAGAGGTCGATGATGAAGGAGGGTGGAGGCGCAGGTCGATGGCTGTGAGGATGGCAATGGAGCGATAGAAGCTTCGTGGCGATAGGAGAGGGACAACGACCGGCGGCGGGCTCCTGGCGGGCAGGGATAAGACTGAGCCGGCGTGGTCGGGGCTCTGGGCAGTCTCGACCAACGGGCGGCAGCAGTAGCTCTGGTGGCTAAGGTGTGGTGAGCAGGGCGACGGGAAAGTAGTGGCGGCGCGAGGACAGAGCTCTGGTCCGCTCGAGGCGTGCAGCGAAGGAGTGTGAGTGTGCTAGTCGGGGTGCGGTGGAGCTGGTCGGTCGCCGACAGGTCAAGGCTGAACAACAGAGGTCCAGAGAGAGGAAGCCACGAGAGAGAGAGAGAGAAAGGATTGGATGGGAAAAAAAAAAATTATGGCACGGAAATCAAGACTCTTTTTATTAATTTTATGTTGTCTTTTTTATCTTCATTACATGTAGAATTAAGACCCCTATAGTACATAGGTCTAGTCTAACTAAGAAATAACATTACAGATTTATTCTGACAATAAATGTTGATTTATTCTAAATACATATAATATTCTAATGTACGCTGGAGCAATCTTGGAAGCTTCTCGACTTCCCATATTTATATACTTCCATTTTTAGCACGCCTCATGTCACCATCGAGCTTGCTTCTCCTCCCGCTGCGAATCCTCCAGCTAGGATGTTGATATCATTCCCCGGGGGCATTCTCCATCTCCTTGACTCGTGAGAGCGGCGTCGATGGTGGCGTTGGATCTCTTCTCTCATGAATTCTAATTCTCTTCTTTCGAGGAGGCAATCCTCAATGTTATGCCCCTCTTGCCGGTAGTGCTCACAACAGGGAGTAGAATATCGATTTTCCTCATTTAAATAAAATCTCTCTAACCTTTGCTGAGTTCGCCGGAATTCTCTGGACGAGATCTCCCGCTGAGATGAGCTTTCGCCCCTACTCCGTGGATGCCTTTGTTGGAGGCGACGATTCCTCTGTGCTTGCTCTACTTCTATGTGGAAGTTTACTCGCTCTTCTAGTTCCTCCATACTTCTTACTGGCTCCGTGTGTTGAGTGAGGGCCAGAGGTCGAGATTGAACTCCCAATCCTCTAAAGAACATTCGAATGGCCTCTCCCTCCATGAGTTCGCCTCCGGTATAACCTTCTTGGAATCGCCTAGAGTAATTTTCCAGGGTTTCGTCCGGCCCTTGGAATATACCCTCCGCTATCCATCTCCCCCTTTGTGCTCGCTCTATGTCCACATGATGGTTAGCAAGTTGTATTAATCCTTCCAGTCTCCTTACCGGGGTTATGGCTTGAGTGAGGGTTAAGGATCGAGACTGGGATCCTAACCCCCCTGAAGAATGCCCGGATGGTTTCGCTCTCTGAGAGCTCGCCCCCCGTATATCCTCCTTGGAATCGTCTAGAGTAATCTTCCAAGGTCTTGTTTGGTCCTTGAAATATACCTTCGGCTATCCGTGCTTGACTTTGTCTTGTTTGATTTCTTGGTGGTGCCATGACCTTTTGATCTCCGGTTCCCACAGACGGCGCCAAATGTTGGGATCAAAATGACGTGGCCTTGAACTTCGGGGAATGGACTTGCAAGTATCGCCTCGGACTTAGCTCTCTCGAACGCTAAGTTTTCCTCTAAGAGATTATGTGGGGCGAGAACCTGAAAAATGGGTGGGGATGGCCCCTGATTCCACTCCGAAGCTTAAGTCAGTAATGGATTTGAGAGTAATAATATAAGAACGTATTTAGAACTGACTGAATGTGTCAATGAGTAAAAAACAGTCCCTATTTATAGGGACAGATTACCGACTTTCTATAAGGCGGCTTCTATGCCCTGATTAGTAGCTGAGGGGCGGTGGTTCCTCTTCTGTGATTGGCTGAGTGAGACGGTGAGCAGTCAGCTGGCGACAAGTAGGTCTCTAGCTAAGTGTTTTCTTACCGAGGAAGCTTTCTCTAAGCAGGTCGCCACCTGTAGTTACCTTTGTAGGGAGGTTTCCTCTAGTGGTAGTTAAGAACAAGTCACCGCTTTATGTTTACTTAGCCGGGATGGTTCTTTTTAGCTGGTGACTAGTAGGTCGCCACCTGTCTTTACTTCTAGAGGAAGGTTCCCTTCGATGACGGTTTAAGCAGGTCGTCACCTGTATTTACCTTTGAAGGAGGATTTTCTCTAGTGGCAACCAGTCGTACTTTGGGAAGTCGACTTCTTCATAAGTTGTCGTCGACCTTTTACCCTTGCCTCGTTAAGACGAGTGAGAATGGTCAACGATTATTCTTTCCCTGCCTTTTAAACGTACTCGACTCTTATGCTTAATATCGAGTTTTAATCATAACCCAACACTTGCCCCCGAGACATGAATCCTTTCTCTTTATTTATAATATAAGAAGAAGGGGTCGTGTCGAGTATTACCTTTCTATCTTGTTGTATGGCCTCCAATTCCGCTTTATCGTTCTCTTCGACGGATGATGACTTTCGGAAGTCGAGGAGTCAGTTAAGACTGCTCCTTTGTAGATGGCGACTTTCGGAAGTCGAGGAGTCAGTTAAGACTACTCCTTAATCGTCACCGACTGTATGAAGTCGAGGAGTCAGTTAAGACTGCTCCTTTGTAGATGGCGACTTTCGGAAGTCGAGGAGTCAGTTAAGACTGCTCCTTTGTAGATGGCGACTTTCGGAAGTCGAGGAGTTAGTTAAGACTACTCATTTATCATCGCCGACTGTATGAAGTCGAGGAGTCAGTTAAGACTGCTCCTTTGTAGATGGCGACTTTCGGAAGTCGAGGAGTCAGTTAAGACTGCTCCTTTATCGTCGCCGACTGTATGAAGTTGAGGAGTCAGTTAAGACTGCTCCTTTGTAGATGGCGACTTTCGGAAGTCGAGGAGTCAGTTAAGACTGCTCCTTAATCGTCGCCGACTGTATGAAGTCGAGGAGTCAGTTAAGACTGCTCCTTAATCGTCGCCGACTGTATGAAGTCGAGGAGTCAGTTAAGACTGCTCCTTTGTAAATGGCGACTTTCGGAAGTCGAGGAGTCAGTTAAGACTGCTCCTTTATCGTCGCCGACTGTATGAAGTCGAGGAGTCAGTTAAGACTGTTCCTTTGTAGATGGCGACTTTCGGAAGTCGAGGAGTCCTGTTTTTTGACACCCAAAGTAAAGGAATTATATCTTTATTAATTACTTCACTGTAATTGAAATATATAAGAGATTTAAACATAGAATTTCTTTAAATGCTCGGCGTTGAAAGTCCTATTGAGGCGTTGCCCACGAGGATCTTCCAATCTGTAGGCGTTAGGGCATGGTATTCCGACGACCACGTAAGGTCCTTCCCATTTCGGCACCATCTTTCCTCTTTGGTCTGTTGTCAGGAATTCGTTCCTTCGCAGGACTTTTTCTCCTAAGAAGAATTGGCACCGTCCTACCTTTCGATTGAAATATCTGGCGGTGGCGAGCTTCATTCTTCCCTGTATTTCTTCTGAAGTCCACCTTTTTTCGTCGGCTAAATCCAAGTCGATCTTTCTTTGTTTATCGTTTTGGTTAACTTGGTATGCCGCGGCTCTTTGGGAGATATTGGCCACTTCGATGGGTGAGACTGTTTCCGATCCATAAACCATACTGAACGGAGTTTCTCCCGTGGCTCTTTTGGGCGAGGTTCTAAGTGCCCATAGAACTTGGTCTAATTCTTCAACCCATTTTCCCTTTAGAGCGGTTACTCTCTTCTTCAATCCATTAAGGATTGTCTTATTGGCGGCCTCTACTTGCCCATTTGTTTGGGCGTGATGTACAGAGCCAAATCGATGATTGATCAACATTTCTTCACATAAGTCGGCGAGTTCATCACCAGCGAACTGGGGACCATTGTCGCTAATAAGGATCTTAGGGACTCCATACCGGAATATGATTTGTTCTCGTATGAACTTAATCATTTTAAAAGAGGTTGTGGATGCTAGAGCTCTGGCTTCTATCCATCTAGAAAAGTAGTCGATGGCGACCACGATATGCGTTCGTTGACCTGTAGATTGGGGTAGGGGTCCTATAAGATCAATCCCCCATTGAGCAAAGGGCCAGGCGCTCATCATGGGAGTAAGATCTGCTGGTGGTTTGGCGATCCTTGGAGCGTAAATTTGGCAGGCGAAGCAAGCCCGAACTAACGCTGCTGCTTCTTTGTGCATTGTCGGCCAATAGAATCTCTGTCGCAATGCCTTGAGTACCAAGGTTTTGGCTCCTTCGTGGCAACCAGCTTCCCCTCCATGTAGGTCTTCCATTATCCTTTCTGTTTGAGGAGCGGCTATGCACCTAAGGTAGGGCATGAAGTATCCTCATTTGTAGAGATATCCATCTAAGATCACGAAGCGTCCAGTTGCTCTTTGAATTTGGGTTTCTTCTAACGGGTTTTCTGGGAGAGTTCCCTTTTCCAAGTAGTTTTGAATGGGGGCGATCCAAGAATCGGGAGCTTGGATATTAAGGATTTCAGCTCCTGCTTCTACCGTTGAATAGAGGGATCTTTCGACGAAGTGCACCGTGGTTGGGGGGGCATTTCCTAGGGCGAACTTACTGAGGGCGTCCGCCTCTTTATTCTCCTCTCGAGGAATAGCTTCTATTTGGAAGTGAGGCATATCTCGAACGAGCCTTCGTACTTCTTCATATTTTTCTCCTTTGGCGACATACGTTCTGTTTGTCTGATTGATGATTAAATCAGAGTCGCACCGTACTTTTAAATTAGTAATGCCCATACCTTTAGCTATTCGGAGGCCTGTTAGCAGGGCTTCATACTCAGCCTCATTATTGGTTGCTCGAAAAGTTAAGGCTAGAGCGTAGCGGAGTGGCTCTCCATCAGGCGGCGTTAATACTAGACCTGCCCCGCATCCCAAGGCGGAAGATGATCCATCAGTATACAACAACCATGGCATGGTGTCGTTGGCCCCGTTCTCTGGGGTAGTCTTCACATGCTCTTCTTGCAGGAGGATAATGGGTTGTGCGTCTGGCGTTGATGTGTTTTCAGCTATAAAGTCGGCCAATGCTTGGCCTTTGATTGCTTTTCGAGGCTCGAAGTGGATGCGGAATTCACTTAACTCGACTGCCCATTTAACCATCCTCCCAGAGATGTCAGGTTTATGCAATAGTTGCTTCAAAGGTTGATTGGTGAGCACCGTAATTTCATGGGCGTGAAAGTAAGGTCGGAGCTTCCTAGCCGCCATTAACAGAGCATACAGATACTTCTCGATTTCCATATAGTTAGCCTCGGCTACGCCGAAGAGCTTGCTAACATAATATACGGCCATCTGAATGTCGTCGGTTTCTTTGATGAGAACCAAGCTCACTGCTGCTGAGCTGATACTTAAGTATAGGAATAAGGGATCCTCTGGCAAAGGCTTGGCTAAAGCAGGGAGCGAGTGAAGGTGTGCTTTTAACTGTTGGAAGGCTTCTTCGCACTCGATCGTCCACTCAAACTTTTTATTTGCCTTTAGGATTTTAAAGAAAGGGAGGGACTTATCTCCCAATCTTGCCAAGAATCTTCCCAGCGAGGCCAGTCTTCCATTCAGACTTTGTACTTCTCTATGGCAGGTAGGTGAGGACATCTCTTCTATGGCGGTCACCTTCTCTGGATTTGCCTCGATCCCTCTCTGGCTGACCATGAAACCCAAAAACTTCCCCGACTAGACCCCAAATGCACACTTAGTGGGGTTTAATCTTACTTGGTGAAGTCTTATGCATGTGAAGGCTTCCTCTAAATCTTGAACATGGTCGTGCCCCCTTCTGGTTTTGACTAGCATGCCGTCTACGTATACTTCCATGTTCCTTCCTATCATAGGTTTGAAAAGCTTATTCACCATACGTTGGTAAGTAGCTCCTGCGTATATTAAACCAAACGGCATGACGGTGTAGTGATAGATGTCGCTGTCAGCATAGAACGCCGTATGAGCCTCATCCTTGGGATGCATTCGTATTTGATTATACCCAGAATAGGCATCCATGAAGCTTAAGAGTTCATGTCCTGAAGTGGCGTCGACTAACTGATCAATTCTTGGAAGAGGATAGGAATCTTTTGGACATGCTTTGTTGAGATCTCGGAAAGCGACACACCTCCTCCATCTTTGGTTGGATTTCTTTACCAAGACCGGGTTGGAGACCCAAGTTTGGAATCATATTTCTTTGACGAAACCTGCTTCCACTTTTCCAACCTCTTGGCGGATTGCGGCTTTCTTTTCTGCCCCCATAAGTCTTCTCTTCTGGGCTATGGGTTTGATGGCGGGATCTATCCTTAGTTTGTGAGAGATAATTTCTGGATTTATCCATGGCATGTCGCTGGGTTCCCAGACGAATAGTTCATTGTATTCCCTTAAGAGTGCAGTTATTCTCTGGGCTAACTCTGGGGGTAAGGCTGCTGCAATCTTCACTTTCTTCTCCTTCCCTTCTAGGACGATTTCGACTAATTCTTCCATCGGGGCCGGTCGTCCTCCCTCCTCTCGAGGGTCCTCCTCTGTAACGATGGAGAGGGTTTCTCTTTGACTTGATCTTCTGAGGAGGTCGACGTAGCACTGTCGAGAGGTTTCTTGATCGCCTCAGACTTCTCATAACCCATGATGGGTAGAGAATCTCATGACTTGATGAACGGTGGAAGGTATTATATGGTTGGGATTGAGAGTGGTTCTTCCTAATATCGCATTGTAGGCGTGGATCTGATCGACTACCACAAAGCGAATTTTTAGGTGTAAAGCTTTCCATCCTCGCCCTAGGATTACGGGGAGTTGTATTGCCCCCAAGGGATAAGTCGTTCTTCCCGCGAATCCGACCAAAGGTGAAGTCATCTCTTGCAGATCTTTTCTTTTGTATCCCATGGCAACGAGAACATTGAAGGCGATTACGTCTGTGGAGCTTCCTCCATCCACCAGTATCCTTTTAACCTCCTTGTCGTTGATTTGAGCGGTGATTACCAATGCATCCTCATGGGGCTGAGAGGTCTCCGATGGATCTTCCATTGAGAAGGTAATCGCCACTGGCTCCAATTCTCTCGGCCTTTTTAAGGGGCTTATTGGAGTGCAGCGGGCAGCGTACTGATCCCTGGCCGAGCTTGCTTCTCCTCCCGCTGCGAATCCTCCAGCTAGGATGTTGATATCATTCCCCGGGGGCATTCTCCATCTCCTTGACTCGTGAGAGCGATGTCGATGGTGGCGTTGGATCTCCTCTCTCATGAATTCTAATTCTCTTCTTTTGAGGAGGCAATCCTCCATGTTACGCCCCTCTTGTCGGTAGTGCTCACAACAGGGAGTAGAATATCGATTTTCCTCATTTAAATGAAATCTCTCTAACCTTTGCTGAGTTCGCCGGAATTCTCTGGACGAGATCTCCCTTTGAGATGAGCTTTCGCCCCTACTCCGTGGATGCCTTTGTTGGAGGCGACGATTCCTCTGAGCTTGCTCTACTTCTATGTGGAAGTTTACTCGCTCTTCTAGTTCCTCCATACTTCTTACTGGCTCCGTGTGTTGAGTGAGGGCCAGAGGTCGAGATTGAACTCCCAATCCTCTAAAGAACATTCGAATGGCCTCTCCCTCCATGAGTTCGCCTCCGGTATAACCTTCTTGGAATCGCCTAGAGTAATTTTCCATGGGTTCGTCCGGCCCTTGGAATATACCCTCCGTTATCCATCTCCCCATTTTTGCTCGCTCTATGTCCACATAATGGTTAGCAAGTTGTATTAATCATTTCAGGCTCCTTACCGGGGTTATGGCTTGAGTGAGGGTTAAGGATCGAGACTGGGATCCTAACCCCCTGAAGAATGCCCGGATGGTTTCGCTCTCTGAGAGCTCGCCCCCCGTATATCCTCCTTGGAAATCGTCTAAAGTAATCTTCCAAGGTCTCGTTTGGTCCTTGGAATATACATTCGGCTATCCGTGCTTGACTTTGTCTTGTTTGATTTCTTGGTGGTGCCATGACCTTTTGATCTCCGGTTCCCACAGACAGCGCCAAATGTTGGGATCAAAATGACGTGGCCTTGAACTTCGGGGAATGGACTTCCAAGTATCGCCTCGGACTTAGCTCTCTCGAACGCTAAGTTTTCCTCTAAGAGGTTATGTGGGGCGAGAACCTGAAAAAGGGGTGGGGATGGCCCCTGATTCCACTCTGAAGCTTAAGTCAGTAATGGATTTGAGAGTAATAATATAAGAACGTATTTAGAACTGACTGAATGTGTCAATGAGTAAAAAACAGTCCCTATTTATAGGGACAGATTACCGACTTTCTATAAGGCGGCTGCTATGCCCTGATTGGTAGCTGATGGGCGGTGGTCCCTCTTCTGTGATTGCCTGAGTGAGACGGTGAGCAGTCATCTGGTGACAAGTAGGTCTCCATCTAAGTGTTTTCTTACTGAGGAAGCTTTCTCTAAGCAGGTCGCCACCTGTAGTTACCTTTGTAGGTAGGTTTCCTCTGGTGGTAGTTAAGAACAGGTTGCCGCTTTATGTTTACTTAGCCGGGATGGTTCTTTTTAGCTGGTGACTAGTAGGTCTCCACCTGTCTTTACTTCTAGAGGAAGGTTCCCTTCGATGACAGTTTAAGCAGGTCGTCACCTGTATTTACCTTTGAATGAGGGTTTTCTCTGGTGGCAACCAGTCGTACTTTGGGAAGTCGACTTCTTCATAAGTTGTCGTCGACTTTTACCCTTGCCTCGTTAAGACGAGTGAGAATGGTCAACGATTCTTCTTTCCCTGCCTTTTAAACGTACTCGACTCTTATGCTTAATATCGAGTTTTAATCATAACCCAACACTAGTGATGTTTGAATTTTGTCACTAGTATCATTTGTGGCGAAAATGAATGTGACTAATTTAGATTTATAAGTGACAATCAAATGAATTCGTCACTAACGCCACTTTTAGTGACGCTCAGTGACGACTACAAAATTTGTTACTGAACACACTTGTGACGAATTTTAAGTACCGGTGACAATTTCGTTGTCATTGATTTTCTGATTTGTTGTAGTGATATAACTCATTTCAACCCTGAAATTTGCAACTTGATGAAGGTGATTAGGAGTTTCTAATAATTTTCAATCTGAATAAACTTTGTTACTATAACACAGGCATGCAGAGACATGTCCCTCCATTTCAAAATTAGTGTTCTTGGTCTTTATAATAACTGTACTTTCTGGTGGTCTCTCTATCAATCATAGGGATCTTTCACTTCTCTCTCAGTGCGACCAAAACAAAGACAGACGACGCTTCTTCTATTTGCCAGATTCCATATACATTCACCATACTCATCGTCTCTTTCTTGGGTACGTAATCATATCAATATTATTTAACCGTTTCAATTTGGATCCATATATATTGAAATTTACTTTTAATAATACACAAAATACAAGATCTTTTATTTTATGTAATATATTAAAGGGGGAGTCGTTGCGATGAGGACATGACGATGTGTGACGACGCGAATACGTTTTGGTGCCAACACGAAGACAAGAAATGTATCCATATTTAGCTAGTAATAAGTTGATAACTAACCCTAATATTTATACACTGTATATTATGCCACATAACAAGAAAGAAATCATTTTTAAAATATGAAATAACATATTAGGTCCACATAATTTAATCCCAAAAATAGAAAGATCGATGTACATTTTTGCTTCAAGTGACAACATCAATTAATGGCTGCCTTTTTTAGGGGAGTCTGGCGTTGGATAGGGCGGAGGAGGGACATAGCCAGTAGGAGGAGGACCGTAACCTTGATGACTCGAGTGAGTAGACGAGTCGTATATCGGAGGTGGAACGTAGGCAGGATAGCCTGGGGGAGGTGGGCCATAGCTAGGATACCCCGGTGGAGGTGGGCCATAGGCAGGATAGCCTGGGGGAGGTGGGCCGTAACCGTAAGGTGGTTGCTGTGGTGGGTAACCGACTGCAGGTGGATAGGGTTGGTCGATACGGGACATTTGTTGCATCGGCGGCGCCGTCATGGGTAGGGTTTGCATTTGGTCTCTCTTGTCGAGTTCGAGTTTATGTTGGGTCTGCATGCATGGGCATACCCTGCAATGAAACATTATATTACAACAACCTTAGAAATGGTCAGGCTTGAACAAACATATATATGTTAAACACACAGGGGAAAAATACGATTTGAACTTAAAAACAATTCAAATTATAGGTCAATTTGCTAGTTGCTGTCTCAAATTTAAAATGTTAACATTTGGTGTCCTAATTATCTGATTGGTTAATTTACATTTTTTTTCTCTTAAAAATGACAAAATAAAAAAGCGGAAACCATTTACATTTTTTGTTGCTTAAAACGCTGAAATCATTCGAAAAAAGTGGAAACCAACAAATCTAATAATTGAGATATCAAATATCAACATTAAATCTGGGACAACAATTAACAATATGATCTGTTGAGATTGTTTTTAGTTATTAACCATACATTTTCAAGACACATAATTATGGGTTATAAGACTTAATTACGTGCAAAAGACCAAATCTGCAACGAAGTTGAGAAGAGTCGCAAGCTCGGAGATTTCATCGCTTCCGAGTATGCAAGCGATCAAGCTGAATACACACGAGAGTGTTTCAACGCAGCACATAAAACCCTGCAAAACAAAACAATATATATATAGCATAATTATGCACAATTTATAAATGGACACTAATATTTATTCACAACATCGGTCATGAATGAATAAGATAGAGAGATTACAATGATGCAGTTATCACACTTTGTGTTTCTTATATTGAACTCGTCCTGCAACATGAATCGTGTCGCCGCAACTGACGTGGAGAAGCAACATATAGTCTGAAACTCAAAATGTATAAATCATTTATCACCTTAATTAAATTTTTTTTTTTATAAATTTTTTTAATATCAGTCAATTTGCAAATTATAAAACACCAAGTTTTAAGATAAACGTACGATATTTGCAAATGAATGTACGTACCTCGGTACAAAGACAAAATTCAGGACAGCTGCCTTCGCAACATTTTCCGCTGCAAGGCATGGAGCCGGCACAGCATGTGTACCGTGTGAGATCCCCATAGTGAGCTCGTTTGCGAATTATATACGAAACACAAGGGCCGCTGTTAAATTCGATTTCATTGTTCCCCCATAATTATTATTTCTTAAGAAACAAAATTAATAATTACCAAGAACGTAACACTTACGTACCACCACATTGAGAAGCAGCAAACTGCAAATGAAGAAACGGCAGAAAGAAATTAGGGTTTTCGCATTATAAAACGTACCGAAATGTATAAATATAGAACACGGGGCAAATATATTACATGGAAGATCAGCAGACATGGAGTCGAAGATTTCGGTGTGCCACGTATTCGTGTACTCGTCGCGCTGCTCCATTCTCTCGTATCGACATTGCTTTCCCATTGCTCCGACGAAGATTCAAGATTTAGCGTATGTCTCAAGGTACCTGCGTACGTACAATAAGAAAAATAAGAAGAAGACTAGAAGAGCTCTTTTAATTAGGTAGGTATAGGTAGGTATAGTCAATAACATGCAAAAATGTTAGGTATGTTTACGTTAGGAATTGGAAGGAGGGTCGAGAATTATACGTACGTCAATCCGTTTTCACCGAAAACTTACGCGTAATGGATAACTGAAATAACTGCTCCCGTTGAATGTGGAAGAGAGAGATCGATGCTTTCTTACAATTGCTGTCAACAGTTTTCATGATTATAATCATGTATGGATTGATAATAAACATGTTTTCTTCTATTAACTGTTTCTAGTATATAATAATATAGGGACAGTTAATAACCAAATTGTTAAATAAATTTTGATCAAATTACATAAGTGTTAACCCCTTTTTTAACCGGTTATCTGAATTTTCATTTTATGAGCAAATTGTTACATAGTTTTCATCAAATTTGATATAAATAAAGAAAGTGTTGATCATGTGAGGATTTTTATGGGTGCCCAAGATGAATTCACTAGGAAATTGAAAAGATTGCAGTCAAATATCTTCAATTTGAAGTTCAGTTGAAATATTTTGTTAAAACTGGGAGATGTCAAATTATGATAATCCAGTTAAAATTATTTTTCTCAAATCCTTTCAATTTATTGCTGACTCTATCTTAAGTACATATAAATAAAACTCATGTGTCTTGAACATGCTAATTTTCAAATTCATCGTTCAACACATCCAAAACAGTGGCAGTGCCAAATTCATTAGTAGTAATAGACGAATCTGTTTTGCATTTGTACTTCTCCTTTATTTCTATGATTTTGTCGATTTGGTAGTAGTTGCCAACATATAAGTCAAGCCATATAAGAAAACTGGCTCTAAAATACATTATCACTCATTCCATATTTATTCGGTTTTGTATATTGCTACCCTATTAAGTTTTTGTTGGAAATATAGAGGGTAAATATGCAAATTTACAAAGTTCGAGGACCAAAATGAAATATTTTAAAATTCGGGTACTTACAAGTAATTATATCAATTAACATGCAAGATATCAATACCGAAATTATACGTAAAATCGACACAAAAACGAATACGTATTTTTTATACTGAGGCCCGTGCGATCACGGTCTCCTTAAGGCAATTTCGCCCCTCCCCACCCTCGGGTTATGCAAAGGAGTTTATACAAGGAGCGATCACCTTCCAAGATTCAACAGTGTCATCAAATCGTGTTATGCATGCAACAAGTTTGACCGAACCGAACTCACAATACATAAACTCAAACAAAGTCAGGAAAGCCGACAAAAACGACTATAAAATAACTAGAAAGGTCGAACGACATGAGTCGACAACAACCTAGGAAGAACTCTGCAATTCGTCAACACGAAGAACAAATGAGGAGAAAATAACTTGGATTCCAAAAATATGGACTCAGGAAAAATTGGATACTCAACCAAAATGAAGAGATCTCAATTCTCATTATTGTGTTTTGGAGGAGAAGAGTAGACTAGTATTTATAGGAGGTGAAAGGAGTGTAGGAAGGTGAAGTTTTCATTGTGGTACAAAAATCCTCCACAATTTCACATTCAAACAAAAATGGGCTAAAATAGTGAATTGGGCTTAAGCTAAATATTGGGCTTAAAACAAAATTAGACCAAAAATAATTTAACTGACAAAATAGCCCATTTTTCCAACAATCCCCCCCATGAATGGAAATTGAAATTTTAGACACGGATCTTGAGTTCAACGGTCAATACCTGCAAATGATAGGTAGGGGTAACCCATTTGAACATATCCCTTGTGAGATTATGCATTCTCTACTGACTGGTCGGTAGACGCGATGTCCTTGAACCGACTATCGTTGGTGTAGATGACGACCTAACCCACACATGTACCTTCCTAGTATGGTTCGGTTCACGCCTTGTGATCCCTAGGCTCTGGATCACTCGCCTGGTTCTGCAAGCGTTTCTAAGAATTGCGCCCTCAACAATTCCTTTCGAAGCGGCCCCACTTCTCACTCGCATAGGTGATTCTATGTCTCAAGAGCATCATCACGACTCTGAGTTCTCCTTACGAATCATTAAAAGCTTTGTGTAAAGTGTGATTCCAATTAAGTAATTTGCAATTACTAAGCTAGGTTTAACCAATGATTAAAGATCAACACAAGCAAAAGCTTAACCTCATCTCCATCACTGTATGCATCATAGGAACAGGCTCGGGGTTTGACCCCCCACATTGACCACACTCACTCTTGTGATTAGGTTGTCCCATTGAACCAAGTTCTTGGGATCTCCAGTCATCATGGTTGGGTTTTCCTTCTCAAGAGTGTTACCTACACGGGCTTTAGCCCCATTCCCTTCGACGCTTGGCCAAATAACTCTCTGTTTAACCCTTTCGGGTAACGGATCCGCTATTTATCTGCCAACTTTACTGTATCGGGCACAATAAATATATTTGAGAGCAACTGTCTAATAGACATATAACGTCTATGACATATATGTTTAAAAATTTAATTAGACATGTTATACTGTTTCATACAGATTGATTATCGCAACGTTGCATCAATGTTCTCAAATCATCACAGTCCTCAGACTATCATTTCCTGCAGGAATAATTTTGTTAATCCAACAACTAAATTTACATTGATTCTTGTGTGGACAACAGGTTCGCAAAGTGTCCCATTTCCCAACCTTTAACAAAGGTTTTCAGGCCAAATGGGTTATTTGCTTTAACCTTGTCTCCTAAAACAAAATCTCCAACCTTTCATTAGATTGGATTTAATTTGGATTAAACCCAAAAAAAAAACTCATCAATCTTTGTACTAACACAGGTTTTGGCCAGTTAGTAAAATCCTCGAGAAAATGGCATAGACATTCTGCATCTTCAGCACATTTCTCCAATACAATAACTCAGACTTAATAGTCGATCTGGCTATAACTGTTTGTTTTGAGGATTTTCTACGACACTGTTGCACCTCGTAAGGTGAAAACGTAATCACTCATACTCAAGGTGGTAGTGTCTTTTTGAGAAAACATTCTCAATTGTTTTTGAATCGGATGTCCAGTTTGCATCACTATAACATTCTATCACATAAGGATATCTCGTTGTGTAGACCATGAATACGAATATATCTCAGATACCTAAGTATCCTGATTACCCTGTTCCAGTAGTAAACACTAGGGTTACTCGTATATCGACTCAACATACTTACAGCATGAGCGATAACTGGTCTAGTGCATGACATTAAGTACATGTCACTTCCAATAATCCGAGTGTACTCAATTTGGGAAAAATATTCTCCCTTGTTCTTTGAAAAGTACATACTCGTATCTATTGGAGTAGTGACCTTGTTCTTTTCATCTTTGTTGAATTTATTCAAATCTATCAATATAATGAGTTTGACTTAGAATGAGACATTCCAATGATCTAATGAGTTTTGATCCAGAGATCACATCGACAAGATCCATGTCTTTCATGTCAATACTCAAATTCAACATATGTCCAGCTGACCCGACCACCTCATCGTTATTTCCGACGATTAGCATGTTTGTCATACTTATTCATTTTGAAACATTTCTCCAATAAAACGCTGTCAAATTTATAAAGCCATTGTTTAGGCACCTGTCTTACACCATACAAAGATTTGACAAGCTTACAAACTTTGTTTTCCTGCTCTCGCACAGAGAAACCCTCAGGTTGTTCCATGTAGATTTCTTCATCTAAATCTCCATCTAAGAAAGCTGTTTTCACATCCATTTGTTCTACTTCTAGATATTTCAAGGCTGCAATCGCAAGCACCATCCTTATGAATGTGATTCTAGTTAGTGGAAAAAATGTATCAAAATAATCTAGTCTTTTCTTTTGTCAATAATCTTTTATGACAAGTCGGGCTTTGTAATTATCAATTGATCCATCTTCTTTTATTTCACATTTGAATATCAACATGTAGCCTAATGGTTTGTTACCGGGTGTAAAATGCACTAGCTCCCAAGTGTGATTCTGCAAGATGGATTCAATTTCACTATTGATTGCCTCTTTTCATATATGTAGAGTTTACGGCTTCGTGGTAAGTCTAAGGTTCGGCTTCAAGCATATAGGTCAGAAAAACTTGACCCATAGGATTTTTCGATCCTCACCATTTTACTCATCATGGGCTCGACCTCGGTTTCAACATCGGTATCGACCTTAACATGCCCTCATGTTCTCGGTTTTGACTATTTTTCCTATATAGTCTCATATGCTTGCCTCTCCTCTTGACTTAGTAAAAAAAAAAATACATTTTCTAAAGACATGTGCATTTCTTGATTACTTTAACGTATCTTTGTGTATATCTGACACTTTCGATTCAAACAGAAGAAACAGATACGCTTTATTATTATGAGCATACCCTATGAAAATACAATCAATAGTTTGGGGCATGTATGCACCTTTTTCCGTAAAGGTATTGTAACTTGACACCCCCCACATTCGAATGCACAACTCAAACAGAGTTTTATCATCCTTCTTATGGGGTACCTTATTCAAAAGGTAATTTCTAGTTAAAATAGCTACCACATATTAATCATAACTCTAAAATAAACATGGTCTCAACCACATTTTTTTTTCCTTCCAGAAAATTTTAACGTGTTAACACACGAGTTGGGTATGAAGTTATTACTAAATATCAACCACATAATCATTGATCCTCGGATCATCATTTAATTAATGTAGGTCCTCAGACCGTTAAACCAATATGAGATCAAATTCAGGCATTAGACCGCCACGTTTCTCAAAACGGTATGTTCCTCAGAACGGCCTCGGCACGTTGCACAGCAAGTGCCAAAACTACCCGAAAATTTAGGAAGTAAGGGTTGTGGTTGAATTCGATCATATTTATCAAATACATAGATAATGATAACCATTTCACTCACTAAGCCAAAACCTTGATCGTTGGCAACATTATTAATACAAATTATTCCAAAACTAATCTGTAAAACGTTGCCCGGTTGGATCAAAACCGCGACCCAACTAAGTCGGGGCTTTATGCAGTGCAATGACTTCACAGATTAAATCGTGTATAAGTCAACATTCTCTAAACAGAGAATAAATTGCCGCAATTCTCATTGCGAAAATAATTAATTTTTTTATTTAGTTGAAACTCAAGTTTTTGTTTGTAAACCATGAATTTTTTTTATTGTTTCATATTTTCCTTCATCAAGTATACATAGCAATATTCCGTACTATCATCTACGAAAATAATGAAGTACTTATTTTTCACCTCGCGTTTGGACATATATTAAGTCGCAAACATCGCTCTGTATTTAGACCAAGAAGTTCGGTAATCCTTTCATACGAATAAGTTTCGTTTCAACGCAAACTTCACATTTAAGTTCTTGATCTATTTTGATTTAGGAATATGAACCATATTAGATAACCTCTGCAAGGTATCGTAATTAACATGTTCTAAATTATTGTGCCACAAATTCAGTACAATAATGAACATTCTTATCTCATGTTCACTTTAGGCACTACGGCCAATGCAAAAACATTTTTATACATGTTTACTTTAGGCACTAAGGCCATTACAATTAAAGTAATTCAACTTCATCTCAATCAAATTTGTCGTTTATCTGTATTTAACGTACAGTTCTTTTGACGATTTCAAGTGC
The DNA here is from genome assembly GCA_036873135.1 of Clarkia xantiana subsp. parviflora. Lineage (NCBI taxonomy): Eukaryota > Viridiplantae > Streptophyta > Magnoliopsida > Myrtales > Onagraceae > Clarkia > Clarkia xantiana. The sequence continues at coordinate 22,482,346 of JAPTYO010000002.1, read as the reverse complement.
TCCCAAAATGGACACTTCCTCAATTTTTTTTTTCTTCAGATTTTTGTCAAAAAGAATTCCATCTTTTGACTTCAACTTCTAAAGTAAGTCTCGGCGACTTTTTCGGCATTATAGATGGCGACCCAGACGAGTGTCACACCTCGGTAATCAATGTGTCGGAGTATGCGATAGCATAACTCCCAGAATGATAGCATTTATAGACCACATCAAGAAGATCGTGGTCTTTCCCAATTTTAGAGTTATCCGCCAAGTGTTAGCTACATTCTCATTGAGTAGCGTTCAAACATTGGACCTATGACCAACCCCTTGGGATAATTAATCCGGAACATCAAATTCGGATTACTAAAATTCAAATAACGATTTGAATTTCTGATTTTAGTAACTAAGTTTAATCACTTCAGTTATAAAAATCATTTTTTTTCCTTTACCGTTGGACAAAAAATAAACATGGGCACAGTTAATTTTGGTTTTAACAAAACCAAACCATCACGGGTCTAACTCCCGTGTACAAACGTCACGGCGTACCTACGTGCCAGGGTTCATGGTTGTGTAATCGATTCGTTGATGCACACTTACATACATGTCAAATGTAATAATTAGTGTTTAGACAAGGAAATAAAATTTCCATAACAATTGTCATAAACACTAAATCGGTTTTAACAGATTTCTTAATCTCATTTTCAACAATGGATTCAACGAACCCATAAGCCACAACAACTAAATTGGGTTTAGTGATCAAAGTCACTTTAGCGAATATATCAATTTCGGATGCCTTAACAGGCTCAACAACCTTGACCATCTCGATCAGTCATAGTAGTCTCAACGACTTAGCGACCTCACCGGTCCTAACATGACTTCGACGAATTTACCAGTCTCGACGGCCTAAATGGCCTTTAGCGATTTTATCAATCGCATGTGCTCTCGAGCATGTTCACATTCTCAACGTCGTTGTTCAACACTATTTGTGAACTTTAGAGAATAAATAATTATATTCTCCAAAAATTAAATCTCAAAATTCAATTAAACACCCTCTTGTAAAAACCAACAAATCAAATTGCCTTAAGATTGTTGGAAATATAGAGGGTAAATATGCAAATTTACAAAGTTAGAGGACCAAAATGCAATATTTTAAAATTCGGGTACTTACAAGTAATTATACCAATTAATATGCAAGATATCAACACCGAAATTATACGTAAAATTGTCACAAAAATGAATACGTATTTTTTATACTGAGGCCCGTGCGGATCACGGTCTCCTTAAGGCAAATTCTCCCGTCCCCACCCTCGAGTTATGCAAAGGGGTTTATACAAGGGGCGATCACCTCCCAAGATTCAACAGCGTCATCGAATCGTGTTATGCATGCAACACGTTCGACCGAACCGAACTCACAATACCTGAACTCAAACAAAGTCAGGAAAGCCGACGACTATAAAATAACTAGAAAGGTCGAACGACATGAGTCGACAACAACCTAGGAAGAACTCTTCAATTCGTCGACATGAAGAACAGATGAGGAGAAAATATAACTTGGATTCCAAAAATATGGACTCGGGAAAAATTGGATGCTCAACCAAAATGAAGAGATCTCAATTCTCATTGTTGTGTTTTGGCGGAGAAGAGTAGACTAGTATTTATAGGAGGTGAAAGGAGTGTAGGAAGGTGAAGTTTTCAATATGGTACAAAAATCCTCCACAATTTCACATTCAAACAAAAATGGGCTAAAATAGTGAATTGGGCTTAAGCTAAAAATTGGGCTTAAAACAAAATTAGATCAAAAATAATTTAACTAACAAAATAGCCCATTTTTCCAACAGTTTTCACTTGATACAAAAATGTTTCACAATTTTTTTACTGTTTATGAATAATAATATTAATAATTATGTTGTTTTTTTAATAGATTATAGCCATACTATAATTCTAACTTAAATTAAAGTATTAAATTATTAGTATTTTATCATAATAGTTTTTATTTTTCGCCAAGCACGCGCGCACGTGATTCTTTCTATTTATAATTTTTAAAAAAATGCGGGCTAATTTGTCGTTGAAGGACTATCAATAATAAGTTAAAAGGCTTTAAAAAAAAAGTTATTTTGGCCCCTAAAAAAAGGTTTTAAGTCTTTCAAATTTGTCAAAGCATGCCTAATCTGAAAGCACAAATGATCCAAGATTACAGCAGTCACGATTAGGGATGGCAACGGGGCGGGTCGGGGCGGGTTTTTGCAGCCCCGGACCCGCCCCGCGGGTCGGCCTGGCTGACCCGGCCCCGGCCAAATGGTCCTTTCGGGTCGGGTCGGGTCGGGTCAACAATCCCGCGGGTCGACCCGCGGCGCCCCGACCCGCCCCGTCATATGAACAATTTTTTTTTTTTTTTTTTTTTAATATTAAATACAATTTTTTTTTGTCAAAATATTACATTATATATAAATTCAAAACATAAATCTAACATCAATCAAATATAAACAACAAACACATCAAATTCATTACAAATACAAATTTAAATCCAAATACCAAATTAACAAATCCTAATAATCTAAATATAAATCTATTTGGTCCATGTTATTTATATAGGTACTATATTAACCATATTTTTTTATTAAATGTTAGATCATATTAACATAAAAAAATTAAAAAAAAAAATTATATACATATGGATTTCGGGGCGGGTCTACGGGGCCCCGGGTCTCTAGACCCGGACCCGCCCCGACCCGAGCCCGACCCGAGCCCGACCCGACCCGTGACCCGCGGGTCGGCGGGTCGGCGGGTCAAAACCGGGTCGGGGCCCCGCGGGTCAGCGGGGCCCCGAGACCCGTTGCCATCCCTAGTCACGATGTCTTTGAAACTGGTTATGATTTTATATATATTTCGCGGATGTGCTAAATAATCTTTTTAAAATAATTTCTAATCTCACCGGATAATACAAAGATAACGTATATAATATTATTGTTTTGTGTCCTTATATATGATTAATTATATGATTATTAGTAATTTAATATTAAGCCTAACCTCAAATTCAGATGTAATATATATATATATATATATATATATATATATATATATATATATATATATATATATATATATATATATATATATATATATATATATATATAAATTAAATAATAAAGTTTTGTGTAGATTCGTCTGGGTCATAGTTATGTAAGATTGCTAGCTTAGTACTTATGATTTAATAAATTATACTTTTTAAGGAATTATTTAGGTCTAATGTTTAAGAGCATCCACAATTGTATTATATAGAGATTAAATAAATGTGGGTCATACATGTATTTTTATGTAAATTGAAAAAAATGTGCTACAGTTATTTTATATAGTAATCCTTAAAAGTGGGATCTACATATTTTTTTTTTATATTTTTACATAAAGTATTCCTTAAATATAAGGAAGGCACTCACTATATTTACTTGCTCTATTTTTTATTCCAAAACCAGCGATTCTGGACAGTCTCCTACGTTTTTTTTTTTCTTTTCAAATCCGAGGACAACCTCCCTCATTTTTTTTTGTTTGGCAACGATTCCGGATGAATATATATATATATATATATAACGACTGGGAATTCTTTAGTAGCTTTTTTTCCGATCGCTCGAGCATTTTGAATTTAAGTTGAAATTTATTTTTTAAATTTATTTATGAAATTATGTTATATGATTTTAGTTTATTTGTTTTACAAAAAAAAAGTCATTCTTTTTCATTAAGCTTCATTCTTGTATTATTATCGGGGTAGAGTCGATCACGGTCTTGTATCATCATTAAAATATTGTTAATCATGACATACATCATTCTTTACGACATCATTGTAACAATCTCACCATGATATTATATGTACTCGCATAGCGCGGGCTGGGTCTAGTATATATATAAAAAAAATATGCAATAATTGAAACTTTAATTATAATTATTTTTTAAATTGGTTATTAAAATTTAATAATAAAATATGTTTCAATAAAACCATTGTAGACTTACTATTATGTAAGCATTACGTAAATTTATGTATTTCGTAAACCAAACATAAAAAGCTTACGTGACACTTTTAAGAAAAGTAAAATATGCAATATCATTTTATTATTTAATAAAATAATAATAATTGATATATGTGGATGGTTAGATGCTAGCTAATATAAGACTAATAAGAGACTTGATGACTAACATGAGTTCATTAATCAATTATTTTCTTCAGTGGCCAAAAAGAAAAAATCAATTATTTTCTAAGATTTTATAGTGACTATATATTTATTTACGTACCTACTAGAAACGAATATAAAGATCATTTCCGGATATTTAATTCATCATTATTCAATCAATTCTTCTCTATTGTCGTACCAATGTCACCCTAAATTCAATTTATACGGCTGACATGTCAATGACACACATTGAAATACGGTTCCATGTGCCATTCACTTGCGTATAGCCTTATATAATTATTGATTAATATAATAGTAATAATAATGAAAAAGTAATTAGGCCTGTCAATTATTTACCCAAACCGAAATTGACCCGTATCCGGGTCGGGTTCTGGTCCGGGGGTTTAAAGTCCGGGTCAAATTCGGATCAATCCGAAATTGACCCGGAGGAAAACTGGTTGGGTTCGGGTCCTAATATTGGATCAAAACCCGACTCGGCTAATTTAAATTACAGTTATATATAACATGTTTAGTAAAATATTAACAATAGAAATAAAAGCAAAGAGATAGCTGAATCCCAAATATGTATCTAGTTAGAATTAGAGTTTAGACTCTTAAGTTTGTGAGTTACTGAATCAACATTATGTCATTATCGATACTGTATTGAGTTAAAAGTTACATAATTTTTTATTAAATTATTATATATTGATGCTTGAATGCTTAACCTATGACCCAAAATTGGCGATAAATATCGCTACGGTGGGGATTGGTATCGGAGATAGAGAACCACAACTGCAAGCAACCTACCACGTCCATGAGAAACTAGAAATATAGGGGTTTAGGGATGGATTACGGCTTACAGGTCAACCCGGGTTGACCCATTAACCCGTCAGGTCGGGTTCTGACAAATGACCCGTTTTGAAGATCGGGTCGGGTTGGGTCGACTGTTTACTAACCCACAGGTCACGGGTTGACCCATTTTGATAGGGCTAAAAGTAATCATAATTTACATATATTCCTTTTCTACTTTACCGTATAAATAAAATAATAATAAATCATAAAATATCGTTCGTCGAGTTGAGGACAATTTGTCTGCCATCAGTTCACCGTTCAGTTATTTGACATAAATACCCCTCCAACTCAAACTTAGTTCGACTTAGTACTTACCAACCTTAAAAGTTAAAAGCAATTTAAATGGTAGTGTCTATTTCTAGTTTCTAGTTCCTTATTATAAACTTATCATTATAGAGTTCATAGTTCATAACATCATTTATTATTAGTCGCTACTAGTAATGATTCAATAGGAACTTCCATTTCTAATGAGAGTGTTTTGTTTCAAAATGGGAGTTGTTAATTCCAATTTTTGCTACTGGACGTACTAGGCGTAACTGAGATTACTCATATTACTGTTTTTCCATTATCGAGTAGAAAGAGAGAGGTGACACAGTGCCTACCGGTAGGAACTCTCACGTTACTATTCATGTCGGTGACAACTTTTAATATTTTTTATTCAATTATTTTGTTTATCTCTTTGATTGATTTATATACACTACACTAAATCTGATAATAAAAAGAGTTGTATTCAGTCATTTTAATATTAAGCAAGTTACATAATGACACGAACCAAAATGACTACTTTTTAATTTCGAATCAATTTCAAGATTTCCAAATCTAATTTGTTTATTTTTTACCATGTTGAACAACAATCAATTCTAAATTTTTGTATAGTATAAATTTCATATTATTAAATATGAAAGAAAAATTAACTAAAAATTATATTATTTTAATGCATATATATTTCTATATAATTTACTTATTTTATTATATGAAATAAATATATTTTGATTATGATAAGTTGTTATAAAAATTATACTTTTAGGATGATATCTAATGTATTTCTGATTTACGTATATTGAAAATCATTCGTAAAAATAATTGATTAATATAGATAACTGATTTACTAATATGATCTGATGGATGTGCATAAACGAGGACCGACTAACGATGATGAATCAAGATATGCCAATCAACGTATAACAGATCTTGTATAAAATGTATATCGAAAATAAATCTAATTGCTCGATAAAGAGAAACATAAAAAAAAATACAAGAGGATTTAGTCGAACTTCTCTGGCAATTCAGTAATGTGTGTGACAAATTTATGTAGTCTCAAATATATATATAATTTTTTTTTTATTTTAGTTAACAACTTAATGTATTGTTTGTATATTTTTTGTAATGTAATTTTTAAATTATTGCATCATTATTTAAAAATTTACGTGCTCATTTATATATTATATTCGTAAATTTTAATATAATTTTATATACCAAAATAATCATAATTTTTTTTTATAAAAAAAAATATAGTACGTAAATAATTGAACTATTACCCTAACGACGCCGAGTTTCGAATTTCAGGATAACAACATACGTTGGTCAAAGTTGGAATCCAAATATTTCATCTAAAATTGACAACTTTGACGAATTCGTAAAAATGTCAAATTTCATTAAAAAAATCAGTTACATTTTCTTATGATTTTGTATATTTTGTTTTTCTTTCTAAATATGAATATTTAATTTATATAATACTTAAAAAAAATCATATTATGATTGTGAAATTACAAGGGTTAAAATATAGAAGTGGAATTTGGCCTCCACTATTGAAGAAAGTTCCAATTTTACTGTAGTAATTTCATTTCGATGACTTGGCGGCTGACGTGAAGAAACTAAGCACTCACCATTGAAATTGCTCTAATCAATCTGTATTTTAAATCAACCCATACATCAAGAACCAAGGGAAATTCTGGTTACGGATCGTAATCGATGGCCAAGTTCGGACCCGATCAAGAGTGGAGCTCGCCCCCTTATGTATTGAATTTAATCGACACAAGAGACATATTTTCGTAAAACTAACAAAGTAGTAAATTTCCTAAATTTTGTAAATTTGGATAATACTTTTACAACTTTTTAAAGCCTCTCAAAACTTATGTCAAATATTATAATAAATTTATAGTGACTTTTTTGTTTTGTTTTTGTTTTTTGTATTTGCTAATTTACAAAAAATGTAATAATCAGTTGACATATAAAGTAGTCTTATTTCACTTTTAACATTTTTCTATTGCTATATAGGTGAACCCTATAGAAAAATGACAGTAATAACAATGTGATGCAATGTCTAAGTGTAATTTAAAAATGGTTAAAAATACTTTTGGTCTCATATGTTTGATAGTTTTTTGTTTTTGGTACCGGATGTATTTTTCGTATACTTGTGGTCCATCCGTTAGTTTTGGTCATTAAATGACATGTGCGAGTCACGTGACCCACCATAAACTTTTGATTTTGTTCAATTTTGTCCCTCTAGTACATCTCTAACTTTTTTTTGTTCAATTTAGTCCAAAAAAACTCAAATCGAACCACTAACCTCGTTGGTCCTAGCCCAGGGCTAGGTCTGACCCTGGTCGGGGTCCCCGTTCCAAGGGAACGACCCTGTCAGACCCCGTCCAATTGGGGTCAATTTTCCCCAATTGAGCTAGGTCGAATTGACCTAGCCCCGGGCTAGCCCAGAGTTAGGTCGGACCCTGGTCGGGGTCGCTTGGGTCCGGCGACCCCGACCTATCCCCGGGTTAGGTTAATTGGGCCTAGTCCAATTGGGGCAAATTGACCCTAATTGGATTAGGTTAATCGAGATTATTGGTTCGATTTGGGTTCTTTGGGACTAAATTGAACAAAAAAAGTTAGAGATGTATTAGATGGACTAAATGGTACAAAATTCAAAGTTTATGGTGGGTCATGTGACTTGCACATGTCATTTAACGGTCAACTGACTGATGGACCAAAAGTATACAAAGTTCAAACGTTTGGTATCAAAAGTATACAAAAATTACATCTAGTACTAAAAAAAACGATCAAATATATGGTACTAAAAGTATCTTTGACCCTTTAAAAAATTCATACTTTTATATTTTTTTACCTATGTTACAATTAAGTCAGTAGTAAAAAAAAATACAAGCATGGTGCTTGTGAAGCATGCTAGAAAAGATGTATATAAGGTGTTTGATGATGAAATATTATAAGAGTTGAAGGATCAAAATGTATTTAATTAAGAAGTTAAGGACCGAATTTAGTTTTCCAATAAGAAGGTAGAAAGAGGGCATTTATGTACTTGCATAGAAAGCATCCAAGAAATTCTAACTTTTTCAATTGTGTCCGCGAGCGAGTGTAGCAACTTTCCAGACATAATATCTTCAAATTCAACTTCAACACCTACAATCAAAAAAAAACTTCAACACCATCACTGTCTTTTCTTCTTTTTCATCATCGACCGATCAACCAAATCGCCGGAAAAACAGATTCAATGCCGCTCTCAGTATCTCACAGTTCCTCAACCAAATGCTGCAGAAGAAGAGGTAAAGCTCAAACGACAACTGGGTAAACCACAATGCTGCATCCGCCGCCGCGCACGGCGGCTCTTGTGGCCATTCTAGCTCCATTTCTACTTGCGCTACTTCTGGAAGCACCCACAGCTTCTACCACTGTCCTCATCGGAGGAAACTCGACGATTGAGAGCGAGAAAGGCGCTTTCCAGCTCGGATTCTTCAGCCCAGACGGCGATTCTAGCTGGTACGGCGGAATAATCGCCGTTCCGACACTATTCTTTAATTTTCCGTTTTTACAACAATGATCCCGACATGCATTTCTTGCCCTGGTTTCTGATTTTGCAGGTATTTGGGGATTTGGTACGCTTCGATTCCGACTCCAACGTACGTATGGGTCGCGAATCGGGCGAATCCGGTGCATAACCTGACGTCAGCAACAGCCGAGATCTTGGAGACTGGGCAATTAGCAGTGACGGAGCTGGGAACAGTTCTTTGGCGAAGCAGCAACGAGGAGGCTGCGGCGGCCAAGGAGATGAAGCTTCTGGACAGCGGGAACCTCCTTCTCTTGTCAGAAAACCAAGAAATCTTGTGGCAGAGCTTCGATTATCCATCTGACACGTGGCTTCCGGGTATGAATCTCACCAAGGATCGGTCGTTGGTCTCGTGGCGGAGCTTCTCGGACCCTTCGCCGGGGGTTTACTCTCTCCGGCTGAAGTCGCCGGAGTACGGTCAGTTCGAGCTGGTCTTTAACTCCACCAAGAGGTACTGGGCTACCGGAAACTGGACCGGAGATGCATTCTCCGGCGTCCCTGAGATGACGATACCGTACATTTACAGGTAAATTTACAAACATTTCTGGAAAAAAAAAAAACTTTTATTTCCCAACATTTAGCATTAATTAAGGATAACTGCCGCAATTTTTGTTTAATTTTCAACTTTTTGCAGTTTTTATTTCGACAAGCCCTTCACGCAAAATGCATCATTTGGGTACTCGGAGACAACTGTGGACAGCGGCCTCAAGCCACCACCGACGCGGTTCCAGGTGGATCCCAACGGGCAACTTCAACAGTACACGTGGAGCTCCCAGGCAGAGAGCTGGAACACATTCTGGACACAGCCCGACAAACAATGCCGCGTCTTCGGTCTCTGCGGCAACCTCGGATTATGCAGCAGCACAACCTTGAGGCCCTGCGAATGTCTCTCTGGGTTCAGACCTGTCGACGAATACGGATGGACTGCCGGAGACTACACCAACGGCTGCCGCCGAAAAACCGACCTTCCATGTCAGAGCAGCGACGTCTTCGAGGAGGTCGGGGTCGTAGCTTTCGAAGCAGGGGAGATGACGTCATTTTCCGGCAACCGGATTCGGTGCGAGAAATCCTGTCTTGCGAATTGTTCGTGCGTTGGTTTGTCCCACGATTCGAAAACCAATTTCTGTAATAATTACTTCGGTCCTATACTCAATCTGAGAAATTCGAGCTCCGATTTGCCCCTACAAGATCCGTTCTTCGTGAGGGTGGAAAGAAGAGGAGGGGTGTTGAAGAAGAACATATCGAAAACCATGGTATTGGTCGGAAGCATTGTGGGGGGAATCGCAGGGTTAGGGTTATCAGTTTTAGGGTTTATGGTGGTGAAGAGTTGGAGGCAGAAAAAACAGGGAAAGGAACAGGACGATGAATCTGGGTATCCGATGCTGAATCTTAGGGTTTTCAGTTATAAGGAGCTTCGAACATTTACAAAGGGTTTCTCGGAGAAGCTCGGGCATGGTGGTTTTGGCGCAGTTTTCCGTGGGCAGCTGCCCGATTCCACGATTATAGCCGTGAAACGGCTCGAGAGGCAAGGAGGAGGTGAGAAGGAATTCCGGGCAGAAGTCAGGACGATCGGTAATATCCACCACGTGAATCTGGTGAGACTCAGGGGGTTCTGCTCGGACAATATTCACCGCCTTTTGGTTTACGATTACATGCCAAACGGCCCCTTAAGCAAGTACATGGGCCGTGATTCTCCGAATCTCAGCTGGGAGATTCGGTTCCAGATAGCCATTGGCACGGCGCGAGGGTTAGCTTACTTGCATGAGGAATGCAGGGACTGTATCATCCACTGTGATATAAAACCCGAGAATATACTAATCGACAGTGATTACGTGGCGAAAGTGTCGGATTTCGGCCTTGCGAAGCTGATTGGTCGGGATTTTAGCCGGGTTCTAGCCACGATGCGAGGTACATGGGGTTACGTGGCGCCAGAGTGGATATCGGGAGTTGGGATAACAACAAAGGCTGATGTGTACAGCTTTGGGATGACATTACTAGAGTTAATCGGAGGGAGGAGGAACGTGGTGGCAGCCCCACCTGAATCGGAAGGAGGGTCGGGGTGGTTTTTTCCTCCTTGGGCGGCGCAGCGAATCGTGGAGGGACATGTGGCGGATGTGGTGGACAAGAGGCTCGGGGGAGCTTATAATAGGGCGGAGTTGGAGAGGGTGGCTGCAATTGCGGTTTGGTGCATACAAGATGAGGAGAGTGAGAGGCCGGCGATGGGGTTAGTGGTGAAGATGATGGAAGGAGTGGTGGAGGTGCCGCCACCTCCGCCGCCTAAGTTGATTCAGGCGCTTGTTTCCGGCGAGTCCTTTCAAGGGATCGGGGGAGATTCTGGCGACAGAGAAGATCCCCGGTTGACTTCAAAATCGGACTCTTCTCAAGAGTAATTTGGTGAAATGGAAAATTGGTAATTGCATGCATCATAGATTATTAGATTGGATGCTGTTCTACTGATGAAAAGAAATGGGGGGCAAAATTAGATTAACAACTGTTGGCAAGGAAACTGATGTTGGTAAAGTTTGTTTCTCCCAAAGTTTTGAATTTATAGTCTCTCCTCTTTGCCACTGCTGAAATCAGAATTTTACCATCCATTTTCTTTCTTCAATTACTTACCAAATGCAAAAGAAATGTAAAATGGTGATTTTGTTTATGTAGGGTGGAAAAATACCATCAGAACTGGTTAAAAACTACATGCTGTCCTATTACAGTCAGATTTAAGTCAAGATATCCTCGGATTCCTCACCTTGTATTATATACCTGCTAGTTCAAATTCAAAATCATGTATGATGGTGGCAAGTCATCAATCACCAAATGAATTGAAAATTAGTTTGACAATTTAGCATTATTTCAAAGTGTGTGGCCCATCATTTCATTAGCTAATAAACTTTCCACATCAAAATACCAACTTTAATTGAACAATTGTATCATTTGATAAGGTACCCTCCTTCAAAAAAAAAAAAAAGAAGGTATTTTTAAAGGGAATCTACAAAATTTGAGAGTATAAGTTAAGGAGTATGGTGTTGGCAAATGATAATTTGGATATGTTTTTAGCAATTCCTCGAAAATTGGGTATGCAAATTGGTAATTATCTCTATTAATTGATAGTGATTGCAGAGAATACATACCTACCTCCGTGGAAAACCAAAGTGACCTTTCAACATTGCTTTATGTTGAGTGACATGAGCTGATGGATGTTTCATGTGGAATGTTGAGGAGGTTGATTTCTCCTCTGTTCCAGCCAATTCCTCTGAGATGAGCTGTGTCAAGTTTCTTGACATCATTGTCAGCTGAATCTAAATGACACTGTGCACATGTTGGGCAACAGATTTTTTTTCAGTATTTGCAAATCCAGGAATAAACTGTTGTGGTTTGATAGATATACGCTCAATTTAGACCCGTTTTCATTCGGATTATATTATTTTAACTACCCCGTGAATAATTGTAAATCGAAACTTTGACCCGAGTACGTCACCCGCCGAAAAGTGGTCCGAACGAGGAAAAAACGCTTGCCCGGATGCTTCGCCGGGTCTGATTTCTCCTAAGGGAGAGATCGAACCCAGCTGGTCGGACTCCAAATCTCCAGGGTTGGACCTCCCGTCCAACCACGGAGGTCCCGACGTTCCTCCGACACGCGATATTCCCGCCCAAGGGGTGTGCACGACGTCCGGAACACTGTCCTTCAAACCGTCCCTCGTGACGACCCGACCTCACTTTGCACGTCTGACACTTAGAAAATATCACGAACCTTCTCCATGCTTGCTAAGAGCTTAATCCCTTTATTACTTGTTAACTGTGCTCGTTTAAGTTAACGGTGTCATTAACCGCCTTAATCTCCTTTGAGCCTATATATAGAACTCCACCCATATTCATTTACTAAGTTGATACACTTGTATGATTTGAGCTCTCCCTTCTCTCTACTTTCTCTCTCTAAATACTGTACTAATTTAGGCATCAGAGAAGGTTCATCGAGTACCACCCCCCACCCCTCTGTGGTCTCGATGTTGCCCCTTTTGCAAGTGTCAGGGGAAGCGCGCGCGGACTGTATACGAACGACGGGATGTATGAACAACTACATGTACCGACAGCCAGACACTTAGCCATTTTAAGTGCTTGCAAACCTCCGATAGTCCGACAGTCAGACACTTAGCCATTTTAAGGGCTTACAAACCTCCGACAGTCCGACAGTCAGACACTTAGCCATTCTAAGGGCTTGTAAACCTCCGAAAGTCAGACACTTAGCCATTTTAAGGCTTGCAAACCTCCAACAGTCCGACATAAGGCTGAGCATGGGCGGAATGGGCGGGCTTTTTCTAAAAAAAGGCCCAAGCCCTAAAAGTAGGGCCACTTGATTGCTGTCCCGAGCCCTAGCTAGTAGGAAAAGGCCCGCCCTCACGGGCCTACAGGGACTAGGGACAAATTGGGACAAACCCAAATTCCCATCCAATTTTGAAAAAGAATAATATCATACCAAATTACTTAAAGTACAACCAATATTTGTTGTTCTCTAACACATAACAACAATAACAAAGTTCACCACATAACACAAAGTTCACCACATTACTCCAACATTTTGTCACAAGTAAGAACACCAAGTGCAACACATAACTTGGTTCTCCAAGAAAGTTCTCCAAAGACTCCAAAACTAAGTTTACCAGGACTCTAACACAAAATCACCAAAAATTATGCAACTGGTAACTTGGAGAGTTGGTCACGCAGCCGTGAGACTGAGAATGGAGACAAAGTTGAAGAGTTGGTCACGCAGCCAGTAACTGGTAAGTCTAATAGGTTTTTTTTTTTTAACTAGGGTTAACTTAACTAACTATAGTTTAAGGCTAGTTAGTTATTAACTCGGGACGGGACGGGTTTTTTGGGACTTTGTAAAAAAGCCCAAGCCCTAACCCTAGTTGAGAAGAAAAGTCCTGCCCATTAAGGCCTGGGTACATTTTAGGACGGGCTTTTTGGGATGGGTTAGGGCGGGCTCCTCGGGATTTTAGGCCTCTTGGGATATTTGCTCACCCCTAGTCCGACATTCAGACACTTAGCCATTTTAAGGGCTTGCAAACGTCCGGCACTCCGACACCCGCGAGCTCAGACAACCCGTCCGCATAACTACACAACACTTCAAGGAACCGACGACTTCCGAGTCAACGACCCGCGAAGAGTCAGGATCTAACACTTGGCGCCGTGTGTGGGCTTCGAACAAGAAGCCATGACAAGCAAACCATGAGCACTAACAACAATACTCCACCCCTTTTTAGCCTCCATGCCAACTCTCACATCAAGAGGGGGAGGAAAAGAAACGCAAGAACCAACATCCTACCTAAATGTTGAAAGAAGCTAAAGCATAAGTTGACACCCGTCAAGAAGGCATAACCAAGGGAGAAAATTTGAAGACACATGAAATCTGAAGAACGAAAATCACTCCCACCCAAAAGCAAAAGCATGAGAAAGAGTAAGTGCTGTAAATGGCACCCATCGCACCTATGTAAGCAGGCATATTCAAGAAAACACAAGAGTAGGGAGCCCCAAGCATGAGGGGTACTAAATCAAGGAAACAAACAAGGGGTCTTCAACGGTAAAATATGAAAGACAGTGTGACTACCAAGCAACTTGGGGGGCACCAAATGAACAAGTGCTTGGTACTCCACCTAAATATAGAAGTGGAGATTAGAAGCAAAAGGTAACAAGAACATGTGATACTGCTCCTATAAAAGTCACATAAGAAGGAAACAAACTCAACCCCCTGTACGGACTCGCCCTAAGTCGACAACATACAAGCATCACCCTCGAAAGGTGATCTCCCACACTCAGGGAAAAGATAGGTAACATGCAATATCGCAAGATGAAAACTAAAGTAAAGATTCAGACGACTTACCAAGAACGCATCCTGCCTAGAAAATACCATCAGGTAAAAGTCACATTTTGTGCCCTCCAGGAGCCAATCCTGCGAACAGTTTTCGACGCCCCCAAGAGCGAATCTTGATAGTAGTTTTATACTGCGACCACATTTTGTGCCCTCCTGGAGCCAATCCTGCGAACAGTTTTTAACGCCCCCAAGAGCGTATCTTGAGCGTAGTTTTATACTGCGACCACATTCTGTGCCCTCCAGGAGCCAATCCTGCGAACAGTTTTCGACGCCCCCAAGAGCGTATCTTGAAAGCAGTTCATACACTGCAAATACACCATGCGCCTTCCAGGAGCCTATCCTGCGATCTGTGCCTTCCAGGAGCCTATCTTGCGAACAGTTGTCGACGCCCAACAAGAGCGTCTTGAAAGTAGTTCATACACTGCGATCACATTCTGTGTCATCCATGAGCCTATCATGCGGACAGCTTTTAACGCCCCCAAGAGCGTATCTTGAGAGCAATTCTAAACTGCAACAACACTCTGTACCATCCGCGAGCCAATCCCGCGAACATTTTTAGACATCCCCAAGAACATATCCTAAGAAAACCTTCTTTTATACAAGTAAGGTTACATGAAAAATGCAAGTATGATTATAATGACAATACAGGCATGACAAAAATCATGTGGAGTAATGAAAGGAAACTCCAACAAAATAGAAGAAACACGACAATAGGCAAGCAAATCACAAGTCATGCAAAACGACCTACGAAGAAGAAATGCCTTACAAGTCGCCCAATGCGACTTCTGACAAACGTTACTATCTTGCATGTCACCCTTACACGACCTCTACCTGCATTTTGTCCTACACGTCGTCCTCGCATGACCTATGCTTGCATCTGACTTGAACATCGTCAAGCAAGACTTTCGACAAACATCTCCTTTGCACATTGCAAAGCACAACTCATGAAGGGGACATCCCAAAAGCATAAAGGATACAACGTCCGACAAGACGAGACACGGGGACGAAACCCAACTGACATAGCTTAAACAAAAGGCAACTATAGTAACGAAGATATGAAAACTACTCATGATATAAGAATATAATGTTAAAAAATTTATGACAGGTTCGCCAATGAGTACAGAATGCAAAAATACAACTCCATACATCGAAAAGTGGCTATCATGTCCACACATCGCGAAGTGGCTATCACGTCCACACACTATGAAGTGGCTATCATGTCCACACATCGCAAAGTGGCTATCATGTCCACACATCGCGAAGTGGCTATCATGTCCACACACTACGAAGTGGCTATCATGTCCACACACCGAGAAGTGGCTATCATATCGACACATCACGAAACGGCTATCAAGTACATACACAACAAAGACGCTAAAGAGCCAACATCTAACCTACATCCAAGACAAATGAAAAATCAATACCCTTTATATACTCATCAAAGGTCTGCACTTATATTTCAACCTTCCTGGATGATACAAAGTAGGAGACGTCTTCATTATGAAGACAACCTCTCTATCTTAATGGGAGCCATGGCAAAAATAAAGGAACCTCAATGAAAGGTGATGATTACACCCATCACCAAAAGCAAGTATTTCAACACAAGGGTTAATCACATGACCCCATAGATATGCCAATGACACCTTCAAAGTCGTCAAACTTAGACGAAGATAAAACAGACGAAATATATGAGGAGACCAGCAAACAATAATAGAAAGTAAGAGCAACAACAAATCATTACAACCTCTAAGCCAACTCGGATACACCTGCTCTGGAAACAAGGAGACAAGTTCAAGATATCGACATAAGAATATGGTCGAACGCAACAAACCATAATGATACGACACAAGTGTCTCATAAGAATGAAGATAGACTATGGGAAGAGATTGATCCCTAGAGGGGGGAGAACCCCTGAGAAGAATCAGCACAACAATGAATCAATCTCATTCCCCATGACCTAGAAATGAATGATAAACGACTCAAGATCACAAAAGAATAACAAGGCACCTCAACTCACTCAAAATTAAAAGAGTTGAAGTCACGTGAAGAAAACCCTCCTACGACCTTTCGCTAAAAAGGATGGGGAGACCTAAGTAAGAAACATGATCATATGCCCTTTCGCATGGATCGACTTTCAACTGCAACGTACACCCGACCAAAGGATGATATCAGTTAACCTCGGGACTCGCAACAGGTTGAACAAACACTTTCCAAACTGAGCCACCACGAAGGGTACTTTCTTTCTGATCGGAAGAAATCATGCTCCTTTCAAGAAATGGACACACACTCATGTTCATCCCCTTGCGTAAGTCAATCGAGAAGACATACGCAAGGCATACCAACCACATGAGTAACGCAGTGTACACACGCATTGACACATCAACATGAGGTTTAGCACCTCACTTTCAGAAGTTAAGTATAACCGCTACGGGGGCAGTGCAGTGCACGCGCGTTGACATTTCAGCACGACGAGTAACGACTCACTTTCAGAAGTTAAGTATAACAGGCACAGCACAACACACGTGCGCATCAACATACCGACATGAGGTACAACACCTCACGTCTAGAGTTCAAGTATGCCCGTCACAAAGACAACCCTGCGTGAATAAGGTATAAGTGCAGCCAACACTAAGAACAACGCCTTGCACTCAAGACAACGAGCAGACCCCCCACGACGGGCGATATGATACATGCAAGTCATAAAACGAAAGTCGGCGAAAGTCTAACACCCGCATCTGAAATGCAAACACGCCCACTACGGGGGCAACTCCATGCATAGGCAACTCCATGCATAGGCAACTCTACATATGTAGGCCACGAAGTGCGACCGACACCAAGGTCGACTCCTTCTCATGGAAGTACAGGGCATGCTTACTACGGGGGCAACCTCGACGCCGAGTTATCAAAGAGAAGCTGTCGGCCAAAAAATCTCGCGATCAAAGTGCGAAGAGGAACAATGCTCTAACATATCCAAATGGAGGGACAACCCTCAACATGTGTCGATAAGTCCCTTTCGCATAAAGGGCAAGAAGAAAGTTTGTAAGTATTTTCACCCCCATGTCTATATAAAATGAATTGCAGGGCAAGGATTCAAGAATCATGCACAAGCTCCAACAAATGAAGGGAAATGTCACACATGTCAAGACCCGGAGTTCGCACTCTTGGATAAAAAAAGGGAGTATACTTTCACCCTTACACTTACGTTCATATTTGCGATTTACATCCATGAATGCGTGAATGCCTCTATCCACACTTATGGTTACAACAGGTTTATGCTTGCATTTCTACACCCATGATCACAACACGTTTGCACTCGCATCCATATCCATGATTGTGTCTATGTGCATGTTAGGGCACACCTTTTCACGTTCACATGTGTTCAACACTTAGACATTTATAATTGTCATGTATTTATGCTTACATCCATGAACGCACTCAATACACTCATACACATGTATACAACTGCATTACGTTGGTAACCCCAACACTTGCACACGCGTACACTCGACGCTCGCACATTCATGCCTACGACTGTGACACGTTTACATCTGATCCTGTACTTTTGTTTTTACTCGCATGTATGCTAGTACAACGAATCCATGTCTATGATATGTCATTTTTACACCCATGTTCATTTATTGTCTATCCCATACTTAGAAGTTTTCTACACATGATTAGCATATTTTCCATGTATAGAATCACTTCATACGTGCATGCCGACATGAATCAGATTCTCATTTATCTATTATCATGATTCCGTCATTCACCTTTCCTAACCCGCATTTTTCGGATACTTGTCTGAATATATACACGTCTGTACTAATGTCAATATTTTCCTTGTCCCGAGAAACGAGGATAAATTGCGGCGGTACACTTACGGACATACAATGGTTTCGACAAGAGGTAAAATCACGGGTTTGAATTGAGCGCGTTATCCTATCGTAAAATATAGTCAATCAAGGGTTAAGCCATTGGTTGACTCGGGGGCATGTGATAGATATACGCTCAATTTAGACTTGTTTTCATTCGGATTGTATTATTTTAATTGTTAGATTATGGGGAGTAATCACTACGGAAACTAAATCATAGTACATGCTAGTAATCTAAATTACGCAGCGGAAGATTCACACATACCTCTACAGTTATCCGTAGACCCAAGATCTTCGCAGGAGAGAGTTCACGATCCACTGGTCGGTACCCGTAGGGGTTCTTGTGACGGAAGCCCTACGTGGTATATTCTCCACAGCAAAGCCTCTGATCGATTCTTGGCAATGGACAGATCTCTAGAGTGTTTGCTCGAAGGCAAATTGGCACACCTTTGGTGAGGTAGAATATGGTGTCTCTGGGGGAAGGGTTTTCTCTCTAAACACCACTAAAAGGGAATTGTGATTAACTCTAATAAAACCCCTAATTCCCCATATATATAGGAGGAGCAAAGTGGACAAAAGTCCACTTTACCCCCTCCTTAAATTCGGACGGCCATGTTGTATAGGGAGGCCCAATTTTGGGCCTCTCATGTCAATTGGGATTTGGGTCTGGTCCAATGTCCTAATGTGACATATACCTAATTTACTTAGGTAACCTATACATATAATGGGCTACCATTTACTGCGCCCATCACCATATGCTTACAGCTCCCACTCGCCGGAATGGGAGGGTGCCTGTTAATGTATTGTCGTCCAAATCTGCATAAAAATTTCACTCATTCGATCTGCTCCTTGCTTCCAAATAGTTCATACGAGGTTTGCCTTGCGACCGGAGGATACGACGGGCATCGTGCTACTCATTTGTTAGGAGTATTGTAGCGCCCGCGGAACGTTGATTCCCTTTTCTCAAATCAACCTGTTATAAACAATATTTATATTGTACCGCGGTGTATCCTAGGTCAACTGTTAATTCTCATTTTGCCTAGTTTCCACATAGGAACACTTCTCCAAGGCATCCGTACAAGTATTCACAACCTTCAACTAATATCCGGTTGGTGGCCACCTAGTGAATACAAGAGTCGGTGAATTACAGGTGAACTTGACCATCCCCATCGCTCATATCCTTAGTCAGACCCAACCGTTTTCCAAAGACGTGGTCACTGGGCCTTTTTGTTCAGCACTACGCTCATACGCCGGGAAGCGAGCATTGAGCCCAATCTTAGGTATGAGTTCTGAGTCCATGAAGATACTTCGGGTGCCTCTTCATAAGGCTCCCGGGATCAATCACACGCTCGAGGTGAAGAAGTTTGCGCCCGCCAGAATCACGGATTCTTTCCTAGCACAACCGAGCTGTGACCTCGTGGTCGAACGTGACAGGCATAGTATGAAGCACGCGTCGATAGCATACCTGAACGTTTAAGTTAAAAGGAATGGGATATGTCGAATGAAGTTCATCACGGCGATCTGCAAAACGAAGATCATGTCGAGTTATTTCGACACTAGATGATCGTTTTGCGTAATCGGGTTTATCCCCCTGATTCTTAGCCATCCTTGCTTAGTAGAGGCCTCCCTCCACCGCAAGACGACCGTACCTGTGTGACGAGGTAAGACCCACATTCGACATAATTTTGGCAGATGATTGCGTCCTCCTACGACTTAGTTTATAGACTGAAAATTTGATGTAATCAAAATATTATGACGTCGATTGATCATAAACACAATTTCAATTCTTTCGTTTAAAAAATGTAACTTCCAATTATCAAAATTTTATCACAGATACATGCCATATCTAAACCCTACGCAATCCAAGCAGTTTTACATGCTTTTCGAATATCTCCATGCGTAGTGGTTTAGTTAATGGGTCCGCAATCATATTATCAGTAGACAAGTATTCCATCGTGATTATATTGTCTTCTACCATAGATTTAGCATAAAAGTATTTCACGTCAATGTGTTTGGTCCTATTATGGTACTTCAGATTCTTCACTGCCGCAATGGCTGCTTGACTGTCAGAGAACACCTTCACAGGTTTACTCCCGACGTCACCATCTAGCAGCACAGAAAGAAATATTTTCAGCCAGACTGCTTCCTGTGCGTTCTTAGAGAGAGCTAGGAATTCTGATTCCATCGTTGACAGCGCGACACAAGTTTGCTTCTTGCTCGTCCATGAAACGGCGGCATTAGCAAGGAGAGACACTCCTCCTGTGGTGGACTTACGATCATCCGGATTGCCACCATGGTCGGCGTCACTGTAACCAGTCAATTCTAACTTCCTGCCCTCATAGGACAGTGCATAGTCGGCATTACCTTTCAGATAACGAATTATTCGTTTTACAGCCTTTAAATGTTGATAGCCAGGATCTGATTGGAAACGTGCTACTAGGCCCACGGTGTAACAGATATCCGGACGGGTGCATTGCATGGCTTACATCAAACTACCAACCATGCTTAAATACTCTGCACCCTTCATCTGTTCACGCTCTGCCAGGTTCTTTGGGCCGTCACGTTTTGAAAGTGCGCACCCAAACACCACCGGCATATCCACGGGTTTGGCATCCTGTAATCTGAATCTTTTTAACAACTTGTTGATATAGGCTTCTTGAGACAAACACAATTTCCGGGTAGCCCGATCTCTAGCAATCTTAATGCCTAAGATATACATGGCATCTCCCATGTCTTTCATCTCAAATATCGATGCTAACCAGGATTTTGACTTATTCATGAAACTCACGTTGTTTGCAGCAATGAGTATGTCGCCCAATTATAAGGTTAAGATGACATACTTAGACCCGGAGGTCTTATAATACACGCACGGATCCTCGTGAAGATTCACGAATCCGTTTCCTACGATTTCCTCGTGGAATCCGCGGTACCATTGCCGTGACGATTGTTTAAGACCATAGATAGACCTTTGAAGTTTACAAACTTTACGTTCATTACCAAGAGTAATGAAACCCTCCGGCTGCTCCATGTAGATCTTTTCCTCCAGGTTTCCGTGGAGGAATGCGGTCTTAACATCCATTTGGTGCAGCTCAAGATCGAGACTTGCGACCAAGGCCAAATGGCTCGTACTGTGGTGTAACTCACAGTAGGTGAGTATGTTTCGTCAAAGTCCACTTCGTGAAGTTGGGTATATCCTTTCGCAACAATTCGGGCTTTATAGCGCTCGACCTTTCCATCAGCAGTGAGTTTCAATTTAAGAACCCACTTTGCTCCTATGGCCCTGCGGTCAGTAGGTAAATCAACTAAAGACCATACTGGATTGGCTTTCATTGTTGATATCTCTTCCTCCATTTCATTCCTCCATTCCTTCGCTTGAGGTCCTTCCAACGCTTGTTGAACCGTCACTGGTTCGTCAACATATGTTAGAGTGAATATTTCTCCTCTCTCGATGGGATACTTCCTATGAGAAGTTCTATGTCTTTGACTACGTCTAGGCTCATTGCCCCCATCTTGACTCTGAATATTACTCTCACTCGGAACAATGCTTCTGATCGGAGCATCACTCCCACTGGGAGCAAGTGCTGTGCTCGAACCTTCACCTACAACCTTCCTAGGTCGACCTCTTGGTCTCGGGATCCTATCTCCGAGATTAATTCCTTTATCACTAGGACCTGGATTTAAGTTGGTCGGTACACTCCCACTGGAAACAATGGGTAGTATCGGTGGTTGTGGTATTGGTCCGACAACATGATTATCAAGTTCAACTTGATTCGTCTCTGCAACAACAGTGATTGTGTTAGGGTTTGGTCCTCCCACTGGATTTACTATGAAAATGTTTACATTATCATTAACCATGTCATTCACTTGAATTTCCGGTTCAAATCTCCCACTCAAAATAAGTGGGACCTGATCATCGATGTTATCCTGCTCCAGTTCAGTCAATACAATCTCTCCAAGCGTTGGAAATTCCTCCTCAAGAAAAGTTACGTCTCTGGATTCATGTTCGACCACGCCACCATTTTCTTGAGCTGACACGAATACGTAATCCTTAGAGTTCTCTGAATATCTGATAAGGATACTCTTTAGTCCTCTGGGTTCCAACTTGCCGAAACAGCTTTCAGTCGTATGTGTATAGGCAGCGCAACCCCAAGGTCACAATCTAGTGAGATCTAATTCTCTTCCATGCCACAACTCATATGGCGTTGTGTCTACCGCTTTAGTTGGGAAAATGTTTACTACATGAGTGACAGTCAATAACGCATCACTCCAATAGGAGATTGGTAATTGTGTCCGCGACATCATAGTTCTGACCATGTCTAGGAGTGTTCGATTACGACGTTCAGCCACACCATTCTGCTGTGGTTTGTTGGGGATTGTCGTTTGACGGGCTATCCCTCTTTCTTTGCACAACTCATCAAACTCATTAGAGAGATATTCTCCACCTCTATAAGTGCGTAGGGTTTTCAATTTTTGCTCTTGTTTATTCTCTACGAGGTTTAAAAACTTTCTAAAGCAATCTATTGCCTCAGATTTACGAGTAATCAAATGAGAAAACCCATAACGGGTAAAGTCGTCAATGAAATTTACGAAGTATCACTTCCCATTTCTAGCGGTTACACTCATTGGTCCACAGGCGTCGGAGTGAATCAATTGCAATGGATACTCGGCTCGTTGAGCTTCTCCAAATGGTTTGCGGGTGGACTTTCCAGCTAGACAATCATGGCAAGTGAGTTTAGTCACATTGCTGGTACCAGGCAAAAGCTCTCTCTGGGCTAATGAATGGACCCTATCATAGCTTATATGTCCCAGCCTCGCATGCCATCCGGCTGCATCAGTCTCTGCTTCCCTGGAGGATAATGCATACATATTATTCGTATCTATGCTACCATTCAAATCCATGATAAAGAGACCATAAAAGGAATAGGCATGCCGAAAGAAGACATCACATTTATTAATGAAAAAAAAGTTCTTCTCAAATGATAAAATGTAATTATTATTCATAAGAGCGGAAACAGAAACAACATTTATACAGATTCTAGGAGCAAAAAGAACATTCTCAAGTAGCATGGTCCTGCCATTGTTCAAAGACAACTTGCAGTTCCCTACTCCTATGACTTCAACTTGTGAGTTTTCGCCAATGTATATCCTCTTAGAATCCTTTGGCAATCGTCTAAACTTGGCGAACAGTTCTTTGTCGTTGGCTATGTGGTCCGTCGCACCTGAGTCAAGAATCCAAGAAGGATTTGAGTCAGTTAACATGACAGTAGAGGACTGGAGTTGCTTACATTACACAGCCAACGTCGCATACCTTTTCAGGATGCGATTTGATGGACCCTGTACCTTCGCCTATTCGGCGTGGACTGGAGTTCGCGCGGACTATCTCTGATTTTAGTCGGAGATTGCCTGGTTTAGGCTTTGTCAACATTTTACTGTCGACAACCTGTTGTTTCTTTCCTTTGTTCATCATCTTTCTATTTCCTTGCCCAACTCGTCCCGGTACTGGTTTCAGTCGAGCCTGTTCCATCTCGATGATTTTCAGCACCGATGCAAGATCTAACACCGAACCACTGGCAGTCAGTAAAACCTTGGCTGCTCTCCAAGACTTCGGGAGCATCCCGATGATGGCTTGAATTTTATCCCATTCACCCACCTGACCTTCTTCTTCCAGTGGTTTCAACATGGCAAGGAGATCGTATACCTTTTCAAGTACACTCTTGCCGTAGCTGTTTAAGCTTTCTTCCATTGATGGTATAAGTGGGTGCAAAATTGCTGCCATGCCAATTCCATATCTCAGGAATAGGGCATCCCAAATATCTTTTGTAATCGGAACATCCTTATACTCATCATGAAATTCCTGAGACATCTCAGTCGGTAATATCTCATTTGCTTCCTTGTCATCTTGCTCCCATTGAAAATGGGAAAATACTAGGTCTTTGGTTAGACCAGCATCTGGAGAGCTCATGGACTTCTGAATGTGACCTATAATGCCATTATCCTCCAACAGTACACTGACGCGCTTGCTCCACGAGTCGTAGTTGTTCTCAATCAAAAACTCATTAGCACAAGATGATGTCATCTATGTTGTAATTCGTTACTAAACACGTTGAAAATCACGCATAACCAGGGAGACAATAACATTTTGAGAAATAATTGCATACATCAAATATCTATTAAGATGGAATCCGACAAATAATGATTCCTCAGTCATCTAAACCAACCGACCACCAGTAAACCAATGGAAGATGGCTGTGAAAGAGTTCACATTACCTTCGTCTTCTCTCCAATAGACCAGTCTTTTAAAAACGGTTTTAATCGCAAATTACCAGAATGGGAATTTTAAAACAACCATACCCGATCTTGGATTTCCCAAGGCCCTTTTTATTTTGGAAAAATATTCCGATGAATTCACTCATTCATATATAATTCTACTATCCATGTAAATTATCATACGCCAGTAACATTCATCATACAAACCACACTCATGCTTACGTGTCATGCGTCTAATGTTCCAAGGAACTCATGCTTGCATATATAATTGGGATAAGGGTTCATTTGGTACCACTTCTTTGGGCAGAATCCACTTTTGGTACCAACGTTTTCCATTTTGTACCCTTTTGGTACCTCCGTTAGAATTCCATCCAAAATGGCCTTTAAACCCCCATGTGAGCTGCACGTGACCAAAAACAAAATTTGGCTGGACGGATTTACCCTTAGGGATAAGGGTTCCTTTGGTACCACTTCTTTGGGCAAAATCCACTTTTGGTATCACTTTTTTTTTTTTTTGTATATATACTTTTTTTTGCAGTCGGTGAACCTTATGTTAATTACAGAACTTCCATTGTCATCATACAACTCTTCATTAGACTCTTCTTTTGTGTACTTTGTGTCTGACACATTCGAAGAAATTTAAGTCGTTGTAAAAACCAATATTGTAATGTATGTATGTTTCATGTATCGGTTGATATATGATAATAATGCGGTGCATAGTATGATAGATATGTTTGTAAGTATTAGAATTCCGTGCAATATATAAGAAAATTATTTATTCGTGGCGTTAAAATTAACTTTTTGTATTGTGAAAAGTATCACTATGAATTTAATAATGTTTTCTATAAACACAAATAGATACGTCATTCCTTACCACTCTAGAATAAACATTTCGACACTCTGCAACAATAATATAAACTTTTAAAGATGCGACGTTTCCTTTTGTTAGACCGGAAATATAAGTTGCAACATTACTAAGTAGGGTTCTGAACAAAGATGGTAATGTATATATGGGACAATTCTATATCGAATCGATATAAATCTGACTGCAAAACAAAGTATATATACAAAAAAAAAAGTGGTACCAAAAGTGGATTTTGCCCAAATAAGTGGTACCAAAGGAACCCTTATCCCTAAGGGTAAATCCGTCCAGCCAAGTTTAGTTTTTGGTCACGTGCAGCTCACATGGGGGTTTAACGGCCATTTTTGACGGAATTCTAACGGAGGTACCAAAATGGTACAAAATGGAAAACGTTGGTACCAAAAGTGTACAAAAAATAAAGAAGTGGTACCAAAAGTGGATTCAGCCCAAATAAGTGGTACCAAAGGAACCCTTATCCCTATATAATTCTACTTCCAAGTAAATTATGAAATACGACTACATCCTCAACATTCTAGCATACGTATCAAACATGTATCATTCACATTTGGCAACTGGTTTTCGATTTTAAAATAATTTTAAACATTACGGGCTGATTTGCAATTCATACTTATATTCAATCACACAACATTCTACACATGAATCCTAGGCATTTCCAACCATCACAGCATGTCTATCCTAGTGCGCATTCCATATATTTAACCAGGGCTCCGCCCACAATATGCAATATTCAGCTAGCTTGACTCAGTCAAGACAACATTTCTAATCATGCATAAATATATATTGAATAATAAACAATTGCAATTCAGCCCACTAATTTAACCAGTCTCAAAACATGTATCTCCGAGACCCATCCCCATAATCGAAACAAGGCATAAAGGTTAGCAAACCTTAAGCACCGTGTAGGCCTATTAAGGTTCAAAACATTTGGATTTTAAAACTTGACCTCCCTATTTTAATTGACTTGAATTCGATTTTAAAAATACGGTTCGGTTCAGTCCGGTTTGGTCAAGAAAATCTGATTCAGGTCCGATCCGGAAAATTCGGTTCGGTCCGGTAAAATCCGGTTTGGTTCGGTCCAGTTTTAATTTTAAAATATGGTTCGGTCCGAACCGGTCCAATAAAAATAGGGTTCGGTTCAACACTAAAAACCGGTTTGGTTAGATCCACTTAGTTACCCCGGTCCGACCCGATTCAATTAGGTCGAACCGATTGAGAATGTTCAATTTAAATTCGTCCCGGTTTCGCATATTGGACCGGCCCAATAATTAAAATTTAAAAGGTTGGGCCGAAATGTTTACTTGTGGCCCAATTAGGGTTTTAAAGTACAAAAAAAATATTTAACTTGGCCACCAAGTAACATTAACTATATAAAAATAATTTTCAATATTAAATATATATATATATATATTTCGGCCAACATAATTACATATATATATTTATTGCAAAGATTCGATCTTTAAGACTAAATCAGTATATATATATATATGTAAACTTCGGCACATACGTATAAAAATATATATTTTATTTATTGTCAGTGTCTTAAATAGGATAACAAATATACTGGCAATATATTTTCTCAATCTTTTAGGTAACTAAATCTATCAATAATATCTTTAACCCTATTAAATATTTAGATATATTGATAGTTATATATATTTCTATATATTATTGTGAATCTATCATAATGTTCTTAATTATACATATATTGTTACCTAGATTAAAAATTAAAATATGGTAAACAATATTGGTGATAGTTTTGGCCGAAATTTGTTAACTTGGAGACCAATAAATTAAAAAATTTACCTTGTAATTTACTAGAATTTTCGGCAAAAAACACATAATTGGGAACAAGTGGTCAAATTTCAAGATCAATTTTTTAATAAGATCTACAATCCAATGTTCGATTTTTAAAAAATTACATTTTTCTTGAAGATCATGAACATCAAATTTCCTAAGAACATCATGAAAATTTCGGACCTTCTTATGTCTTAAAAAATTGAAATTAAAAAAAAAAATTCATTTAAAATTTTCGGTCCCTATTTAAAAATTTCAAGAACACCAATTTATCAAAATCATGAACTCCTAACACAGTCTCTGTTACCACTGTTAGATTACGTGAGTAATCACTACGGAAACTAAATCATGGTAGATGCTAGTAATCGAAATTACGCAGCGGAAGATACACACATACCTCTACAGTTATCCGTAAACCCAAGATATTCGCAGGAGGGAGTCCACGATCCTCCGGTCGGCACCCGTAAGGGTTCTTGTGAAGGAAGCCCTACGTGGATTATTCTCCACAGCAAAGTCTCTGATCGATTCTTGGCAAGGGACAGATCTCCAGAGTGTTTGCTCAAAGGCAAATCAGCACACCTTTGGTGAGGTAGTGGTTCGGCCGAATATACTGTCTATGGGGGAAGGGTTTTCTCTCAAAACACCACTTAAAGGGAATTATGAATAACCCTAATAAAACCCCTAAATCCCCATATATATAGGAGGAGTAAAGTGGACAAAAGTCCACTTTACCCCCTCCTTAAATTCGGCCGGCCATGTTGTATAGGGAGGCCCAGTTTTGGACCTCTCATGTCAATTGAGATTTGAGTCTGGCTCAATTTACTAATGTGACATATAACCAATTTACTTAGGTAACCTATACATATAATGGGCTACCATTTACGGCGCCCATCACCATATGCTTACATTAATTACCCCGTGAATGATTGTAAATCGAAACTTTGACCTGAGCACGTCACCCGCCGAAAAGTGGTCCGAACGAGGAAAAAGAGCCCGCCCGGATGCTTCGCCGGGTCCGACTCCAAATCTCCGGGGTTGGACCTCCTGTCCAACCCCGGAGGTCCCGACGTTCCTCCGACACGCGATATTCCCGCCCAAGGGGTGTGCACGACGTCCGGAACATTGTCCTTCAAACCGTCCCTCGTGACGACCCGACCTCACTTTGCACGTCCGACACTTAGAAAATATCACGAACTTCTTCATGGTTGCTAAGGGCTTAATCCCTTTATTACTTGTTAACTGTGCTCGTTTAGGAGTTAACGGTGTCATTAACTGCCTTAATATCCTTTGAGGCAATATATAGAACTCCACCCCTATTCATTTACTAAGTTGATACACTTGTATGATTTGAGCTCTCCCTTTTTTCTACTTTCTCTCTCTAAATATTGTACTAATTTAGGCATCGGAGAGGGTTCATCGAGTACCACCCCCCCCCCCCCCCACTACGTGGTCTCGATGTTGCTTCTTTTGCAGGTGTCAGGGGGAGTGCGCGCGGAATGTATACGAACGACGAGATGTATGAACAACTACATGTACCGACAGTCAAACACTTAGCCATTTTAAGGGCTTGCAAACCTCCGACAGTCAGACACTTAGCCATTTTAAGGGCTTGCAAACCTCCGGCAGCCCGACAGTCAGACACTTAGCCATTTTAAGGGCTTGTAAACCTCCGACAGTCCGACAGTCAGACACTTAACCATTTTAAGGGCTTGCAAACCTCCGATAGTCTGACATTCAGACACTTAGTCATTTTAAGGGCTTACAAACGTCCGACACTCCGACACCCGCGAGCTCAGACAACCCGTCAGCATAACTACACAACACTTCAAGGACCCGACGACTTCCGAGTCAACGACCCACGAAGAGTCAGGATCTAACATGGTTGTTGTAGTTGCAACTGATGCAATTCAAGAGGTGGTGGGGAAATAGCCTCAAGAAGTAAGTTCTTGTGGGAGAGTTCCTTCTCCTTTTTATGAAAGTTTAGACTAACCAACAGTCACCTATCACCTAAAAGTTTTAGTACAGTTAGTCAAGTGGTTAGTGTTAACTTTCACATTTCTGCTAAAAAAAAGCGTCTCAAAAAACCCTATAAGCAATTTACTTATGAGATAAACTTATTTGTGTACAAAGGTACTTGAATGCCTTTATGCCTAAATGCTAGGGTTTGTGCTTTAAGATCATGCAATTGCTTTTTAGTTTATGTCGTACGTTGTTAAGGCACACTAGCCTGGTACGGGACGTTGCTACTTGAGCTCCCATCTCCGGGAGGAACTAAAACTGCACTGTTGACTGATTCAACTGCCTAACTGTTGATTGATTCAACTGCCTAGGATAGTGTCCTTGCAATGCTTCTGCACCACCTAGCACAGTTTTCACTTGATATGATTGGTTCACAACCTGGGTTGCCAGGTTGAGAAGAGTTCATGCGCTCACTTTCCATTAAAAGAGATTTTCCGAAAGCCTGGCTTTTCTACCATTAAGAACATAACCTAAAAATTGTCTGAGGTTTGCACAGATTTTGATGTCTGAAGTTTAAATTGTTGATATTGGCTGTTTGAAGTTTCAACTTTGTTGAAATTTGGTTTTCCGTCCATCTTTTCTGTCAAATTTGACAAAATGGTGTGAAAAGTCAAAATTACCCCTGATACTTTTATGTTAACTCCGGCCACACCCTACTCCGGCCGACCACCTACTACTCCGTCCGGCCACCACCCTACTCCGTCCGGCCACCACCCAACTCCGGCCGGCCACCACCATACTCCGGCCGGCCACTACCCACCTCCGGCCATCCACCACCCACCTCCGGCCACCACCCAACTCCGGCCGCCACCACCCACCTCCGGCCAGCCACCACCCTACTCCGGCTGACCACCACCCTACTCCGGCCGACCACCACCCACAACCGGCCAACCACCACCCTACTCCGGCCGGCCACCACCCACGTCCGACCGGCCACCTGGAATTAATTTTTTTATTGGGTCATGTGACAAGCACATGACTAAATTTTGTCAATTTTAACAGCAAATTTGGACAGATACAGCAAATTTCAACAAAGTTAAAACTTCAGACAGTCAATATCAACAATTTAAACTTCAGACACCAAAATCTCACATAGGGCAAAATTCAGACAGTTTATAGGTTTTTAATCATTTTTATTGCTCTAGGGACAGAACTCGAGCTAGGAGGAATTGAATGGAGAGTTTTACTGAAGTTTGACACCATGGATATACTTCACCAGGTGAATTGACATGGGAAGATCCTACATTTGTACCGGATGGAGATGCAACTGGTGGCTTTGAGAATGGAACACCAACATTGTCCACATTTGCCTTCTCTTGTGCAGCTATTCTACCTTCCAAAAGCGCCATTAACTTAATCATTATATGTTGGCATTTGCAGACACTGAAAGATCAATATTGTTTTCCCTTGTCGGTGCTTGCAACTGTGCGGCCAAAGCCTTGTTTGACTTACTTTGGGTAAATTCATGTGGTGGCATAGCATTACTTACATTACAGGTGCAAATGTTGTTGTAGCAAATGCAAGCATAAATATTAGGGTTAATAACTAAAAAAATGTCTAAGGTTTCCCCTATGTTGAAATCAGGTGTTTGAAGTTTCAAATATTAAAATAGAGTGTCCAAGGTTTCAGTTTTGTTAAAATTTGGTTCACCGTCCAAATTGCAGTTAAGTTTAACAGAATGAGGTGAAATGAAATTTTTACCCTTTTAATATTTTGTTTAATTTACTACTTTAATTGAGATAGTGTGAAATGACAAAATTACCCTGGAGTCAAATTACAACCACCTTGTCTCCGGCGACCGCCACCCATCTCCGGAGACCGCCACCCCTCTCCGGCAACAATTGGGCCACCGAGGGCCCGAATCGGAGCCACTGAGCTCCGATCTGGAGCTCTGTGGCTCTGACCTGAGCCACAGAGCTCCGATCGGAGCTCCTTGGCTCCAACCTGAGCCACAGAGCTTCGATCTGGAGCTCTGTGGCTCCGATCTGGGCCATTAGTGGCCCAAACGGGGCCGGGTGGCTCCGATTAGAGTTGTCCGTGTTAGCATATGGAGATTGGGCGCCGTAATTAGGAGCCCATTATTATGTATACGTTACCTAATAAATTGAGTAAATGTCACATTAGGGTAATTGGGCTTGACCAAAATCCCAATTGACATGAGAGGCCGAAATATTGGGCCTCCCTTATACATGGACGGCCGAAACTTGGTGGTAGGGGCAAAGTGGACTTTTGTCCACTTTGCTCCTCCTATAAATAAGGAGTGTTAAAGTTTTCTTAAGGGTAATTCACAATTCCTCCTAAGTGGTGATTTGAGAGAAAATCCTCCCCTCTAGAACAAGTTTCGGCCGAACCATATACAAGCACCAAGGGTGTGCCAATTTGCTTGGAGCAAATCACTCCGGAGATCCGTCCCTGCCAAGAATCGATCAGAGGCTTTGCTGTGGAGCTAATACCGCGTAGGACTTCCTTAACAAGAACTTCTACGGGTTCCGTCCGGTGGATCGCGAACTCCCTCAGCAGGATCCTTAGGACTACGGAAAGGGTTTAAGGTATGTGCACATCTTCCGCTGCGTAATTCTGATTATAAGCATGTGCCTTATTTATGTTTCTGTAGTAGTCAACCCCGTATTCAACAGTCCGGCCCCGATTGATGGTCACCGACGGCCTTGTGCCGGTTCCGGCGAGGGGAGGAGTTTATTTTGGACCAAGGGTAGTTTTGACTTTTCACTTAGGCATGTGAGGGGCCACTATCGACCAGCGGTAGTTTTGGAATTTAAATTTTTAGCACCTCACATGTCAAGCACGTGACACGATTCCGTTAGATTTAACTGCAATTTTGTACGGAGACACAAAATTTTAACAAAATTGAAACCTTGGACACTTCAGTTTAATATTTGAAACTTCAGACACCTGATTTTAACATAAGGCAAACATTTGACAGTTTTTAGTTATACCCTAAATATTAAACCCTAAATCAAAGACAATTAATCTGATCAGGGTAACTTAAGTCGAAAAATAAACAGTTTAACCAAGATATAGTTAGCCTATTAAAAGGAATTAAGCTTAAATCATCATATAGCCAGCCTACTAAATCAACAATACTCATTTTTCTATCAGCTTTCTAGAAAAGTATTAACTACATAAGAGGGGCCGACGATTCAACTATGACATTCCACTCACTCAGTGGGATCCCTTCCTTGGACGATCTGCATCATCCAGTCAGAATCAGAACCCTACAGGCAGGCAGAAACGCAAGACATAGTTATTTTTAGCCATGAATAGTTCTTTATTATTGCAACTCAACCCGGATTACAATCTAAAAACGAAATAGATAAAAGAGGAGAAGGGGGTGCCATAACCCAATTAGTCGAGCACATATCCTTTCTGGATTGGATTGCAACTCAGTTTGCACTTCGATTGGCGCCTTGTTGGATGACTTTCCATATCACGGATGGAATCAATCTTGCATAATGACGAATAGTATTGATGATGTTGTCGAGCCTCCAATCAGGGTTTTTCGTTTGTTGTCGAATTTGGTTTCCAACATATTTCGCATCCGACTCAATGAGGACCTCCCTCCAATGGTGAAAAACTACAAGTTCGACTCCTTGTAATATCGCATTTGCTTCCGCCATGGCAGCACTGACTTCACGTCCTCTCGAGCTTCTGCGTGTAATCAACATACCATCGTCGATCCTAGCCACCACACTCGTGCCTCCCCACCCGGTTTGTTGTACCCATGAACCATCGCAACATATAGATACAAAACCTGGTGAAGGAGCTTGCCATTTCGTCAGAGCAGTATTGCCTCGTGTCATGTGATTGATCGGCTGTTTAGGAGTATGAGAATATGTCCACACTTCAGCAGCTAGCTTCGTTACTTGCTCTACCACCTGTATTGAGTTGGGTCGATCATTTTGGTACGTAGCTTGACACCTTTCTTTCCAAATCTTCCGAGCTCTAACTTCTACTATAATGCGCATAAAATCAACACCACCACCTTCGCTATTGGCCCTTTTCAACGCCTCCTCTAGCAATTTTGTCCATATAGGCATGTTCTCACAAGTCCACCTCACATCGAGACAACCAAACTGTTAGAATCCACATTGGACCGAGCTAAGCCCAACAGGCCGGCGGAGAGCAGTTATATATGCAAGTGGGGTTTCATCCTAAAACCAATTGATAATAGGAGGAGGTAGCCCACTTGCTAATATACTACTTGATCGTACATATACCAACCGGTGTGGTATTACAGACTCACGGAGGAGTGTCTATTTCAACATTCCCCCTCACCGTGAGGGCTCTCTGATTTCAACAGACCATCTCCCAGGCCCGGGCCCGGGCCCGGGCCCGCACCGAGCTTTGATACCATGTTAGAATCCACATTGGACCGAGCCAAGCCCAACGGGCCAGCAGAGGGCAGTTATATATGCAAGTGGGGTTTCATCCTAAAACCAATTGGTGGTAGGAGGAGGTAGCCCACTTGCTTATATAGTACTTGATTGTACATATACCAACCAATGTGGTAATACAGATTCACGGTGGAGTGTCTATTTCAACATTGGGCCGAGCCAAGCCCAACGGGCCAGCAGAGAGCAATCATATATGCATGTGGAGTTCCATCCTAAAACCAATTGTTGATAGGAGGAGGTAGCCCACTTGCTTATATACTACTTGATTGTACATATACCAACCGGTGTGGTAATACAAACTCATGGTAGAGTGTCTATTTCAACACAAACCATACTGGCGTGGTCCAAGAACAACTCATTAAAGCATGATTGATCGTCTCCACATAATCGCAAAATGGGCACTTGCGTTCAACGCCAATTCCCCTTCGATTCAGCTCATCGAAAGTCGGTAAAGCACGAACACAACTCTTCCAAACAAAGTATCTAACCTTAGGAGGAGCCTTTGATTTCCATAAGCCCTTCCACATCTCCGCCAAAATATATATGGAGGTAGATAGGCATGTCAATTGGACCGGTTTTTCCCTCTCTTGGAGTCGTCGATATACTGATTTCAGTGTAGCTATCCTCGATTTAGACGTTGGCCAAACCAGCTTGTCCGCTGTAGGTGTTCCCCGTCGGACATGAATACTGTGGATAGCATGGGCCTCATACTCAGTTAATCGGGCTGCAAGTAAATTCAAGTCCCAACTATTTTCCGGCGGTCTAAGCAAATCTACGACCGTCAAATTGAGGTTGTTGTCTGCACTGTTGAGCCCAAGTCGGTATTCGGGCAGATTAGGTATCCATGCATCGTAGAAAACTCTGATTGATTTCCCAACCTCAACTCGCCAAACATCTTCTTGGGCAAGTATATCACATCCCACTAAGATACTTGATCATGCCCAAGATGGCCGCCCACCGTTTTTCGCCTCCATGAAAGTGGATCTCGGGAAATAGATACCTTTAAGAACCTTCACCCAAAATATTCCGGCTCGTTTTGGATGCACCAAGCCGTCTTGGTAAGCATTGATTGGTTGAAAGTTTTCATGTCTCGAAATTCTATACCTCCGGTTTCCTTTGCCTCGGTCATTCGGTCCCGACTTTTCCAATGTAATTTCCTCTCGTCTCCTTTTGGCTCCACCAAAATCGAGCCACCATAGAATTGACGCCATCACACCACGCAGTAGGAAACAAAAATAGAGTCATCGCATATTTCTGGATAGCCGTGATTACCGCCTTGATAAATAGGGCTGAGCAGAAAACCCGAATAGCTTGAAATCCCAACAAGCCCGACCTGAGCCCGTCCTGAAAATTAGCCCGAGCCTAGTTGAGTGGGATTTTTCTTTCTAATTAAAGCTCAGACTCAGGTTTTTTTTTTTTCAAAAGCCCGAAACCCGAGCCTGTGTTGACTTTATTTAATCATATATATTTACATAACTATAAATATTGTACATAAT
Source organism: Clarkia xantiana subsp. parviflora (assembly GCA_036873135.1). Lineage (NCBI taxonomy): Eukaryota > Viridiplantae > Streptophyta > Magnoliopsida > Myrtales > Onagraceae > Clarkia > Clarkia xantiana. The sequence goes on along the minus strand of JAPTYO010000002.1, from coordinate 22,446,911 downwards.
AAGAAAATAATGTTAGGGAATTAAGACGTATGCCTTAACCAATCAGCTCATAAGCTCGAACTTGTGAGTGAAGGCCTTCGGTATACTCTTATTCACACTCTAACACCCTCCCTTAAACTGATGTTTTTCTAACTTGGGTTTACACCGGACTCCTTACTTGATCCGTACACATGGCATTTCTGCTCGACCCAACTGGCCTTCTGTGAGACCCCTGAAGGTCTAGCATATTGGGAAGCACTGATTTGGCTATGATAGACGTGTTTCCCAAGTCCAACAAGCGATTGGCGGACGAAAAGATGGAATCGTAGCAACGTGCATGTGTTTTCGTGAAGGGTTTGTGTTAACTTAGGGGTAAAGACAATGAATGGGGTTTGATGTTTCAAGTAAGGATGTCCCAATGAAGTGATGAAAGTGTGTGTGCCTTAGTCCATGCTCGAACAAGTGCTTGGTAAGTGTCACAGCAAATGCATTCATAGTGCATCAACGGTACCTCGCGCAATGACTTGTCTAGTGTCCATACTGAAGTGGAGGATGAAGAATGCGTGTCCAAGGATGGGGAGTTCGTGTGTGAGTGATCAAGAAGCAATCTTGGAGTGTAAGAAACTTTCTTGATGGCTGCCCCAAGGTAGGACTTTGCCCTTATGAAAGCACAAGCTGCCCCAAGACAAAAGGAGAGCCTAGTGACTAAGGACTAGTGTCCTTGTGTGGGCAATTGAAGGGAATCCGCCCCAAACCGACTTAGGAGATTTCTTGGACACCAAGTTACTCTCCTTAGCCGCCCTAATCTGAAGTCATAGCCCCCAAGCAAGATCAAATCCGCCCAAGATAGTCCAAGATAGCCCAAGCTGTGCAGATCCAGTCCTATGCTGAAAATATATCTCTAAGAGGTATATATTGTGATATAGATATATATGTTTGGTTAAATTGTATGCTAAGGATATATATATGTTATAAATATATATCATAAGCTAATATAGCTATATTTATGGGAGAATAGATATAGGAAAAGATATGGCTGAATATATATATCTACTTGATAGGATTTAGATGTAGATAGATATCTATATCTAGGAGGAATTTGTGGCAGCCCTTATGCTATAAAAGGAGCTGCTCCCCCTGCATTTTGGAGAGTGTTAGGAGACCCTATACTGTGTGATAAATTCGTGAGAATTGAGTGAGTGACTTGGGAGTGCAAATCTGTAAGTGAATTTGATATCGCAAAGCTGCGAGAGTGATTGTGAGAGTCGTCTTTGTAAACCGGGCGTCTCAGCCTTTATCTATCAATAAAGGCAAGTGTTACTGCAAGTTCTATTGTGTTTTCTGGTTCTTCTTCTTTGTCCCTTCGATATTATTATGTTCGTTGCAATCTTTGTGGAGTAGTTGTTCGTAACCGTTGGAAGCGTTACTAGTCGCGTTCGTGTTCTGTTTTGGCTGGTGGTTGGAGGTGTAATCACGCCAGCAGGGATCCATACTTAGACGAAAAATCTAGGCATATTTTGACCCCTGTGACAGTGGTATCAGAGCTCAAGGTTGCGTGAAGAATATCAAGATGGCAAGAGAAGAATTGATCACCCTGATCAAGGACGTGCTTGCTAGAGACACCGAGGAGGATACGAGCGTGATGCACGTGGTTTTGAAGGCGATGGTGAACCTTCACGACAAGCAGGCTTTTCTGCGTGCCAAGTTGGTGGATTCGGAAGCACGGGTTGGTGCAGCTGAGGCGAAATTGGTTGATCATGATGGCCGGATCAGCCGTGCGGAGAACTTTGAGGAGCACACTCGTGAGGATCTGCACTTGATCAAGAAGAATTTGAATTCCAAGTCCAGCGATGTGATAAAGGTGAAGGTACATGAGCCTAAACCTTTTATGGGTGTCCGTGATTCCCAAACTCTTGAGGATTTCCTATGGAGGATGGAGAAGTATTTCGATGACGCTGGTATTGATGAGCCCCGTAAAGTGAGATGTGCGATTTCGTACTTTGAGAGCGATGCAATTGCTTGGTGGAGAAGTTATGAGACGGCGTGCGAAGCATCTGGAAGTGCCCCTCTTGCAAGCTGGGCTGAGTTGAAGACGGAGCTGAAAGCACGTTATATGCCCAACAACAGTGCGTGGATTGCTCGAGAAAAGCTCCACAACTTGAAGCAGACGGGTACGGTGCAAAGTTACATTAAGCAATTTATTGATATATTGACTGATTTGCCTAACATGTAGGAGGAATACAAGTTGTTCAACTTCATGAAAGGATTACAAAATTGGGCTCAAGTGGAACTACAACGTCGTGGTGCAAAAGACTTGAAGAGTGCGATCAATGCAGCGGACGGATTGATCGAGCTTCGAGCAGTTCAGAATGATGATGGTTTGACGCGGAAGGCGTTCAAGCCTCGTGACAATGGGAAGGGAAAGGAGAAGTCTCATCCCAAACGTGATAAGCCAGATAAGGGGAATGATGAGCAAAAGGAATGGTGGAAGGACCCGAAAACCCACCCCGGGTGCTTCATATGCAAAGGCCCCCATTTAGCTCGTGATTGCAAGCATCGACCAAAAGAACGATTGAGTGCAGCGATGAAGCAACATGATACGTCCTCTGATAGCGATGTAGAAGCGATTCAAAGGTGCGCCCCTTTACACCTCTTGGCAGGTATGCAATCAACTCCGGCAACGCCAACACCCGGATTGATCAACGTAAAGGCAAATCTCAAAAGGAAGAATGCAGTGGTGATGGTGGATACTGGAGCTACTCATTCTTTTTGTTCGGACAAGGCATGTGAGAAGCTGGGCTTCAAGGTAATGGAACATTCATCTCGCGTCAAGACGGTGAACTCGGAAAGCCGAAAGGTGAAGGGCATGGTGCGTGTGCAATCAAGGATTGGCAGCTGGTGTGGCCCGATCGAGTTCTTGGTAGTTCCAATGGATGATTTCGACTTCATCATTGGGAATAGCTTTCTTGCAAGCAATCGAGTGTTGGTGATGCCCCATGTTTGCGGTATTATGATTAACGACCCCGTAAAACCCTGTTTTGTGCCAGGATTCCGTGATGTCCGAAAGACGGTAGGGTCGAGTGAGTGTATTTCAGCTATGCAGCTGGCGTATGAGCTGAAACATGAAGTGTCCGTTGAAGTGAAGAGTCCAATTCTGTCCATCCCGGACGCGTGCGTGCAGCCCAACTCGGGAGGATGCAAAGAGAAGGAAGATGTTATTGATCAAGCCAAGACGTCGAAGTGCAAGGCGTTGAAGCTGAATGCAAGTGAAGTGATGGTGAGACAAGCAAACAAGAAGCGGTCGTATCCTTATGTGAAGAAGGAGAGGTGTGAGTCAGACTTTCGCGAGGTCAGATTCAGCGGGAGCCAAGGTGGAAAGGCGTCCCAACGCTTGTCAATGATGTTCAGATCGAATTGGAAACGTTCAAGGGCGTGCAACCTTGGAACGATGAGTAAGCTGCCAATGAATGTTGTAAAGACCGCGGCGAGGAGCCAAATAAATGAAGGCGCGACAGGTAAGGTGCAAGTGAATGGCGTTGTCATGATGAAAACAACCCAAAGACAACGCGCAGGCAATGTGAAGGGCTAGCAAAGAAAAGAATGGAGCGGAGCTGCGAGACGGCTTTGAGATGTGTTGAGGAGTGATAGGCGTTCGAATTACAAGAAGTTCGTGAAGTCCATGCCTGCGACCATGAAGTGTTCAGCTCAAAACCCAAAAGTTGATTTAGTCCACAAGACGAAGAACTTCGGAATGCCAACGGTGTGCGCTAGAGATGCTCATACAACGAGCAAAATGAAATATGGTGCAGCAGAGGAAGAGGCTTCCTTGCGAAGGGAGTATGGGTCCCCGGCGGAGGAGTGCTTCGAATCTGCGTCGACGAGGGCGTCGACTTTGTGTGGTGGGGGATGTTTGTTAGACCCCTGAAGTTCTAAAATATTGGGAAGCACTGATTTGGCTATGATAGACGTGCTTCCCAAGTCCAACAAGTGATTGGCGGACGAAAAGATGGAATCGTAGCAACGTGCATGTGTTTTCGTGAAGGATTTGTGTTAACTTAGGGGTAAAGACAATGAATGGGGTTTGATATTTCAAGTAAGGATGTCCCAATGAAGTGATGGAAGTGTGTGTGCCTTAGTCCGTGCTCGAAAAAGTGCTTGGTAAGTGTCACAGTAAATGCATTCATAGTGCATCAACGGTACCTCGCGCAATGACTTGTCTAGTGTCCATAGTGAAGTGGAGGATGAAGAATGCGTGTCCAAGGATGGGGAGTTCGTGTGTGAGTGATCAAGAAGCAATCTTGGAGTGCAAGAAACGTTCTTGATGGCTGCCCCAAGGTAGGACTTTGCCCTTATGAAAGCACAAGCCGCCCCAAGACAAAAGGAGAGCCTAGTGACTAAGGACTAGTGTCCTTGTGTGGGCAATTGAAGGGAATCCGCCCCAAACCGACTTAGGAGATTTCTTGGAAGCCAAGTTACTCTCCTTAGCCTTCCTAATCTGAAGTCATAGCCCCCAAGCAAGATCAAATCCGCCCAAGATAGTCCAAGATAGCCTAAGCTGTGCAGATCCAGTCGTATGCTGAAAATATATCTCCAAGAGGTATATATTGTGATATAGATATATATGTTTGGTTAAATTGTATTCTAAGAATATATATATGTTATAAATATATATTCTAAGCTAAATATAGCTATATTTATGGGAGAATAGATATAGGAAAAGATATGGCTGAATATATATATCTACTTGATAGGATTTAGATGTAGATAGATATCTATATCTAGGAGGGATTTGTGGCGGCAGCCCCAAAGCTGCGAGAGTGATTGTGATAGTCGTCTTTGTAAACCGGGAGGTGCAATCACGCCAGCAGGGATCCATACTTAGACGAAAAATCTAGGCATATTTTGACCCCTGTGACACCTTCCAAGGGGGTTTTTCAACATTTCTGTCTTAAAACGTCACCGTCGGGATTCGAACCATCGACTCTGATACCACTTGTTAGGAATAAGACATACGGCTTAACCGATCAGCCCATAATCTCGAATTTGTGAGTGAAGGCTTTCGGTATACACTTAATCTCTTTTTAGTTATTCTTTTTTATACCCAACTTACCCTCCCTTAAACTGATGTTTGCGAACAACAGCTTACACATCGGACTCATCACTTAGACCGTAACATGGGATTTTACATACCAGACTCATCCACTAGTCTGTCCACTTGGCCACTCGGCTCAGGGCTGATTGGTTAAGGCGTACCTCTTATTCCCTAACAGTGGTATCAGATCCGAGGGTTCGATTCCCAGGAGCGGCGTTAAAAATGAAAAAAAAAAATGAAGAATTGAAGGGGGAATAGATGTGGAAACCTCCCATAAAAAATGAGATAAAAATGGCCAGTGTCGGTCGGGTTGTTGTCATGGGTACGGTCGGGTTGACGGGGTTGATGTCATGAGTACGGACCTAGTGAGAGGTCTGGTGTAAACTGCAGTTTACATTAGTTGAAGAGAGGGTGTTGAACCTCCTAGTGGGCCGAGTGGCCAAGTGGAAACCCATGTTACAGACTAGTGGATGAGTCTGGTAAGTAAAAACCCATGTTACGGACCAAGTGATGAGTCCGATGTGTAAACTGTTGTTCGCAAACATCAGTTTAAGGGAGGGTATGTTGGGTATAAAAATGAATACCTAAAAAGAGATTAAGTGTATACCGAAAGCCTTCACTCACAAGTTCGAGCTTATGGGTTGATTATTTAAGGCGTACGTCTTATTCCCTAACAAAGAAAACCCTAGGAGAACCATTCTTCACGCCACTAGCATAGCAGCAGCCAACAATTCAGGTTTCTCTTCTTCACTCAACCTCACGCGGTCACGCCCTTAGGTTTCTCTTTTCCAGCAATTTAGAGTCTCCTTCGTTGGTCCACTGCAACGCCTAATCCTCACGCCCTCACCTCAAGCTCGCTGTTTAGTCACGCCGCCAGTTCCCCGCAGCTCACAATTGTGGTCCGTTGCCGACTTTCCGCCGTTCCTAGCTCGTCAGGTGGGTGATTTTTTTTCTTTCATTCCCAGTTCAGTTCTTCCATATCTACGAAAGGTGGGATGTACGCGAAGCTTGTTTCTTAATTTGAGTTTTTTTTCAAAAAAAAAAAAAAAGCATTCACACATATTTATTACTGAAATTTCGAGCCAGCCCGTCCCGAAATCCGAGATCCCGACTCGGGCGGGACTTTTCCTTATATTTCAGGCTCGTGCTCAGGCTAAAAGATGGTCGTCCCGAAATTTCGGGCTCGGACTCGGGCTGATAGAAAAAGCCTGTCTGTCCCATCTCGAGCTCAGCCCTATTGATAAGTACCTATTTCCCCGTATTATTAAGGAAAATGTTCTTCCAATGGTAGATTTTGTTGGCTGTCCGGTTTTTTGAGAAAACCACTTCGATCTTCCCAAACCGTACCAAAAACTTCCCCAACCTTTCAACAACTCTTATGCCCAATACACCCACAACAACCGATTTTGTACCTTAATCAACATTTGATCCAAAAAAGATCTCCGACTTCGCGAGGTTGATGTTTTTCCCGACGCCCTGCTATATGCATTGAGAATATTCTTTAAAGACCTCACATTTCGTTCATCGGCCTTAATAAAGATTAAGGAATCTTTTGTATAAATAATAAATGATGGATTTGCGAGCATGCTCATCGGATACTCACACTTGTTAAATTTGTCTATCTGCCGCATTCATGATCTGTCTCGACAATACATCAGCCACCAATATAAATAAATAAGAAGATAGAGGATTTCATTGACGAATACCTCGTTTTAGTTCTGCCTATTATAATTTTTTATCTGCAATATGCAAATATATGAACCTATACGTAATGTACACCCGTGGTGCATGATAAACCAAAAGTAACTGACACGTGATTAATTGTACTCAATGTTCAAGAATGTTAAAGCGAGTTGTATTTTTAAGAGCAATTTGAGTTCAAATTGTTAACGTTTTCTGTTTGAATTTGCAAATACAACTTTATATGTAGCAGAAAAAACCAAAAGTAACTGAATTTCCCACTCAAGTCAAGGGTGTCGTTTCAAGTTGGAATTTTCTTCTACAAATTTGTCACCTGTCGATATCGTGATCTAAATTAATTTGTTTGTTTTTGTAACTCATGCCGATGAGCCGAAATGGAAACTTTTTCTTTTAGTTTCGAAAGCTTCCTACTCAATACACAATGGCAAAGAAAAAAAACTCAGAAATACAAGTATCACAACATACATCATGATTAACATACACGCATTTTTTTTGCATAAAATAAAAGTAGCCAGTCATTCAATAGTTGGAATTTTATTCTACGACTACATACATTTTGAGTAGACCAGATAACATTTAGGATATAGGCTGAAGGAAGGCAAGACGAGATATCATCATATCGACGACATTGGTCGACTAATCAACCGATACTGGTTGCATCTCTTCAGCCTCCTTCCTCAACTCCTGAAAGAGAACCGATGACAGGTACCTCTCGCCGAAACTCGGGTGAATAGTCTGCATTAAAGAAGTAACATACATATTTATTATTACAGGTGATCAATATATATCACAAAAATGAAATTTTTGAATGTAAACTTTGCTTACAACAATAAGCTTCCCCTTGTTTTCGGGCCTCCTTGCTAGCCGTAGCGCAGCAACTGTATTAGCCCCTGACGATATTCCCACCTGCATACCATAACCAAGCTTATAAGTGCAACTCTCTGCTTGTAAATTAGAGAAGTACTATAGCGTTCAATTTTGTCCAATGAGACTACCATTAGGCCTTCTTTTACTGCCAATTCTCTAGCCATTTTCACAGCATCTTCACTATTCACCTGCACGACACGGAAATTAACATATGATGTTACAATGTTGAACACTAACTCAATAAATTTTGCATGTATTTGGGTTGTACTAACCATAAGAACTTCCTCCATCACGTCCATGTCTAAGATATCGGGCTTGAACCCGACCCCGTTTCCAGTAATGTGATGTGGCCCTGTACAACCGATTAACGTATAGACATTAGGAAAATTTTGTCGACAAAATCTATACATATATGAGACATGATATAAGATTTATACCCGGATTACCCCCATTAAGAACATTGCTTTCCTCAGGTTCGATCCCGTATATCTGCCACAAGGAGATTAACAAGGGTATGTTACGCGAAGTAGGGGTAGTTTGGGAATGTTGTAAGGTTATGTACCTTGACATTGGGATTCTTTGATTTGAGGTACTGTCCGACGCCGGAGACAGTCCCTCCGCTGCCTATCCCCATGACGAAGATGTCGACCTGCCCATCAGTATCTTGCCATATTTCCGGGCCGGTGGTTTCAAAATGGATCTGATTTTTTATTTTAACAACATAATAGTGATAATTAATAATAATAATAATAATGGATTATTAGCTTTTAGTTAGCTAAGCATAATGGACTATGCCTGAAAGTTAAAACTTGAATTTAAGTCAACTTCATTTTAACGAAACCAAACCAGTATATATTAATTACCTGAGTATTGGCGGGGTTGGAGAACTGTTGGAGCATGAAGCCGTTTGGTGTGGAGTGGAGGAGATCGTAGGCCTTTTTGACGGTGCCGCCCATTCCTTTAGCCGGGTCCGTGAGGATCAAATCCGCCCCAAACGCCTTCATAGTAACCCGCCTTTCTAGGCTAGTGTAAGAGGGCATCGTGAGCACCATTTTGTACCCTCTCATCGCCGCCACAAACGCCATGCTTATTCCCATGTTCCCAGATGTCGGCTCTATCAGGGTCGTCTAATCCGAAAACGTTATTTAAATTTATCATTACTCGAATATTAAATCATTATATTACTAATTTATTATTAAGTAAGATAATGACATGAATGAAAAAACTAGCAATTCGGTCGGTTTGTCATAATCTTCCAATTTGTCAAGTCTTAGGTTGATCATAAACTGCATACCTTTCCAGGAGTGATTAAGTTCTTCTTCTCAGCATCCAAAACCATAGCAATGGCTGGCCTAGTTAGTTAGTACACATACATAGTGATGACAAAAATAAACCAATTAGTCATTGATGGAATTTTCAATTCAACTTCCGAATCATACATATCAACATTCAGTGCACAGTCTTTGATATTAACTACTTTTTTTTTTTTTTTTTGCGATATTAAAAGGAATGGATAGTAATTCAACTATATATATCTATCTCACTACAAAATGCTCGAGTTTTACTACTCACTGTTGTATATTTTCCGACCAGACTTAGTGAACAACCAACACATACATGAGCCTCGTTAATTCTCACCGGCAGTTTTAGTATAGTTAATATGTTGAGTATATAGATATTCCATATTCAACAGAACTCAATGAAAGCTTACAGTTTTTAAATTTTAATTTTGTTTACCTGTCTTTGATACTAGAGGTAGGCTGCATCATCTCTTGCTTGACTGCAACAAAAGCTCCACATCCTTGAGTGACTTTGTTTAGATACACTAGAGGAGTCTTCCCGATTATCTAACAGAATCACCATATATAATTTTTTACTTCTTCAAGAATTAATACGAGATGATTTGACATTCTAAATCAGATATAGTGATTTTTGTTCTAAAAATCACGAATTTAGAGTACTGTGATTGCGTAAAACATGTTCAATATTAAAGCATGCGAATGAACATATATAAGATCATGATAATAATAGAAAAAGATGAGAGAGAGAGATATATGATCATATATTATGATGACCTGAGTGACGTCATGCTTGATGTTAGCTCCGGCAAGACGGTGGTTGAGGTTGTGGTCGGAAGAGAAGGATGGAGAAGACAAGAAGCTCCTAGTTGTTGCTGCAGATCCACTTCCACCAATATTGCAGCAGCAGCTTTTGAGATCTAAGCAACGTCGAAGAGCCGCCATTGATTGATTTAACGTCTTCGGCACTGGAGCAGCAGCAACAACGGTAGAGTAGAATAGCTAGGGAGGGGGAGATGCATGCACTTGGATATGAAATTGAGAAACCCAAAAAAGGATCCACCGATGCAGAGGAAACCAGAGTTTGTCACTCCCATTTATACACTTATTATTATTATATTATACGAGTTAATTACCAAGTTACCTCAGACAAATTGCTATGTACTTTTTCTTTTACAATTTGTGAACTAACTTTTGCATACACTATTATGATAAATATTTCGTCTTTGAACATAATTGATTACATAACTAATACATAATAAGTAATTAAAGAAAATTTTGAAAATATATTTAAAATAACGAAATCGATCACACAGAAATTATTCACGTTAAGTTAAGTTTAGTTATGTATATGTTTGTTGATGACTATATATATATGAAATCAACATGACAGATTTTATCCTTATTGAAAGAAATATTTAATAAAATTAGTAATTCTTTTACCAACGAAACCTTAATTAAAATATTATATAAAAAAAATTCGGCAAGCAATTGTTGAAAGTTGAAACCTACATAGCAGTTTGTGTAATTAACCCTTTATAGTGTAGCATTTGTTGTGGGACACTAGGCCCACTACATAGTACATTATTGTTGGCACAAAATTGGTTGCCACCGTTCCAACAGGCGGTAAGTAGATGGTGGCTCTACAGCCAATTACATTTGGACAAGTGGCAGAAAGAGAGTGTAAATATTACGCATGGCAAGTGGTGATTGGCTAAAGAGCCACCATCTCTTTACCACATGTTAGAACGGTGGCAATGAATAATTTCTCGGAATTATATATATATATAAGATTAGTAATTATAATATCCGAATTTTAACCCAGTTACAAATTATTACTGAAATTTTAATTTTTTAAAATTGATTGTCTGAACTTTCAGTTACCTAGCAAATTATTACATCTATTATATATTTCTGTCAAGGTAGATATAAAAAGAGCACTATCGTGCGAGTTATTTCGATGTGTGCCCAAGAAGAACTTGACAATAAACTGAAATGATTACATACATTGAATATGACGTTCAATTGAATGGCACTACAAATTAAGGGACCAATAAAATGTATTTCGCTGTAATTTTTTTCGAGCAAATTATTAATTTTGTTATTTTCTTCAAATTAAACATAAAATGAGCATGTTCTGCCCATTGGGTTTTTTATAGTACACATCAAAAACCATATGCGGTTAGAATGTGCTCATTTTAATAGGGAAAAGAATGTATTTAGTGTCCCAGGTTTACCCCACGTGTTAGTTTAGTTTCTCATGATTAAATTTTTAATATTTGGTGTCCTAAGTTTCAATTTTTTTGCGATTTTTTTTTTCCGTCCAATTTTGGGGTTAACTTTGACGGATTGAGATGGAAAGATAATTTTGCCCCTTATACTTTTTCTTTTCAAAGTAATCTGTCTGATTCTAGTAACCCACCTCCGATTCCGAGCTACCACCACCGATTCCGAACACCCACCTCCAATTCTGAGACACCCACCTCTGATTCCGGCCACCCACCTCCGAATCGAGGCCGGAGGCAGTCAGAACCGCTTGCTGCTTCGCGGGTCGCCGGGAAGATCTGTGTCAGAGATGACAATAGTGCTCCATGGTCGTCGGGAAGATTTGGGTCGGAACAGAGTAGTCAGACTGAGCTCAATGGTGCTCCATGGCCGCCGGACAGAGTGGCCGGACTGGGCAGTCGGAGACCCGATCGGAGATGGCAGTTGTGACCTGATTCCGGCTACATGGGGTTAATTTGGGCATTTTAGCACGTGACCGAGTTCTGTCAAATTTAAGGGTTAATAACCTAGGAGAGGTCTGAAGTTTGCCCCATGTTAACGGGAGAGGTCTGAAGTTTCAAATGTTGATTTGAGAGGTCTGAAGTTTCAACTTTGTTGATTTGAGGTTTTCCGTCCATTTTTAGGGTTAAATTTAACAGAATTGTGTGAAATGACATTCTTGCCCTTTTAATATTTTGTTTTATTTAATATCTTATTTGAGTAAACATGAAATGACAAAATTACCCATAAAGTCAAATTACGGCCACCACCACCGATCACCAACACGGCTCCGATCGGAACCGAAAAGCAACCAGCGCATGCAATGACCTCGTCAACGTAGCCCGCCTCCTCATATGCCTGAGGCGGTGTGTGGGCCAGGCGGGACCTGATATCTTTTGAACAAGTCACCGCAATGTGACACCCCTGAGGGGTTTCGAACCTGGGATCTCGGAGCCAAACTACACGGGAGTAAGCACACTTGACCACTAGACCACCATCGCTAGTGGTAATGGCAACGTAATTGAAACCTAATATTTTAATCTTGAAACACCAGATTGATATATGGAGTAAATATGATATATTAAATAGATTATTTTCTATTTTACATTCAAATTGATGGACATAACAAATATAAAAATTTATTAGTTTACGTAGCCAATTAATTGTAACAAAGTTAAAGTCCGATATCTGTTTGGAATTGCGGGTTTGTTAATTGATTAGAGCATACACAATGCTATTACTTAAATTGTTTTCCTTAAAAGTGTCACGTATGATTTTATGTACGTAGGATTTTATGTGTGATTTTAAGGAATACATAAATTTATGTAATACATAAATAATATTAGGTCCACAATGGTTTTACTTAACCATTTTAGTTAGAAATTTTTTATTATTAAATTTTAACTACCAATTTAAAAAATAGTTAATAATTTCAAGCTTAATAATTGTACCGTTTAAGTTTTCTATATATATATACATCGTTACTATATAGCTGATTCGCTGCTGCTCGCTAGCTATGGCTGAGACGGGAATTGTATCGCAGTCGCTAGAGGAAATTAGGAAGAGCATCGGAAGTAAAAAGTGGGTCTGGGGAAACAGAACGACAAATAAAAAGTTGGGCGGAAGGAATGGAAGAAAATGTGGGTTTGGAAAAAAAAAACTAAATATTTAATTCTATGTGATGACGTGTCAACATAAAACATTCCTTAAATTTAATGAATGATTTATGTAAAAACATAAATTTAGTGTGGGTCTCAATTTTAAGGACTGCTATGTAAAACCATTGTGAATAGTTTTTTTTACTTTACATAAATAAACACGTAGGACCCACATTTACTTAATACCACTATGGATGCTCTTATTTATATATGTAACTAGAATTGTATGCGCTTGCGTTGCACGCGCTTCGTTGCAATTTATCGTAAATAATTAATGTTATTTAAAAAATTAAGAATATGTCAAAATAGATCTACTCTTTTAGAAGTTTATTAAAAAAAACAAACTTAAAAAATAAAAAATTAAAGAAGCCTCCATGATTGGTTTGTAGTTACATTGTTTAAGAGTTTTATTGAATTTATATAAAACTTCAGCTTCAGGTTATACAGCTGCATAGCTGCAGGTGAGTGTATAAAAATTAGATTGAGTTAGTAATTACTTAATTTTTTTAAGCAGAGATAGCAATTTTAACTCGAAAAAATATTATTAATTTAGCTAGCAAACTGTACATAGAGTACTATTTTAGCAAAGATTTTGATATAATTTTCCTTTATATTCTTTACATATTCTAAATAATTAATATAAAATCAGATAATCGTAGATACGCTCGCAGAACATAAAACCTACCATAAACCCTAATTCAAAATCTATAACTTAAAACAGTACATTTCAAATATTTTAATTGTATAAATCAAATTGTAAAGAATAAAACTTTAGCATATGAAATTGTAAAAAACTACACCGTAAATAAATAAAATCTTCTTTCCAAATGATTATAGTTAAACCTTAATTCACACTACAGGAAAATTTAGTTAACTAACACCGGGGTGGTTTATTGTGTCAAATCAGCACTACATTGTACTCCGATTGACACGGCCTTCTAATTAACACGAACTCTGACACGGTCTGTTGCCTTGTGTCGATTTGACACGACATTTAAGGTAGTGACACACAAAAATTGCCCTGTACCCGTGCAATTCGTAAAATGATATTTATTTGAGATAACAGTTAACTCGAATTAGACACGAGGCACACAGTTATGTATATTATGAAAAATAATAATGGGAGTTCAAAGTTTTAAACCCACAACCTTCATGTCTGTTGGTTTAAGGAAGATCATACAACCACCAAGCTAGATTAATTTTTTAGTAGAACTGTATCGAAATAATATAAATAAAATGAAAATATGTAGTTATTAATGATGGGTTCCGATGTAATCGTTAGCCCCGTTAACAGTCATTAGACGGCGAGTAAATCCAGTGGGCCTCGTGAAAGGCCAGGAAGGCCCAAAAGCCCAGTACGAAGGGTTCCGACCCTAGCGGTCCCGATATATGAGCTGAATGCTCCCGACGAGAAGCCTCAGAGTAGGCCCCGATATGCCTTCGTAAATGCCCCGATAATAAAGCCCCGCTGAGGCTAGACCTGTCTCGTGAGACAAAGGGTCCTGGGTGGTGACCTAGAATGAGATAACTCTGGAGTCCCCGACAGAAGTTGGGACTTGTGATCAGAGGATAAGACCAAGAAACTCGTCTACTAGATAGAGTATTGGGGAAACGGTTGAGATACAGATAACCTCCCCCGAGATACGCAGGGCGTGCCCGAGATACTCGGAGAGTGGGCAAGATACGCGGAGCGTGGGGCGAGATATACAGAATCCCGAACGAGATATACGGAATCGTGGGTAAAACTGCCAGGCGCAGTCTCAGGTAACTGAGTAACTTCCCTTCCTATATAAAGGTGGAAGTTACCTCAGAAAAGACATTCTCTAATACGAACTTAGACTACTGCTTACCACCCCATTGATCACATACTCATTTAGGCATCGGAGAGGGATTCTGGGTCACTACCCAGGTCATCCCCTTTTTGCAGGATTACGCGGAGCCCAAGAGTTCGAGCTTTCCGTCAAGAACGTAACGGAGCTTCGCCCGTGATCCAACATTGGCGCCGTCTGTGGGAACGTAACGAAAAGCTAAAATAGTTTCTACCAGATCAATGGCCGGTGGTGGCAAGAAGAAGCAAGTTCAGGCCGGCAGTTCTCGCCCCGCTGGTACCGTGAACTCCCCGTTGCTGGAGCATGCTGCTGAACAAAGCGAGCACCCTGCTGTTTCTCAGACAGGGGGACGTGGTGATGATGAGGTCTCAGTCCGAGACACGACGGTGAACAGGCAGGACATTCCTCGAAGGGATGTGGATGTGGATGCTCCTCCGAATCCGGTGGTGCACAGAGAGGAGGTCCCGCGGAGGGAAGCAGGTTCTTCCTCAAACTCGGAGCTGGCTAAGGCAGTAGCAGATGCTATGCCTATGTTTTTGGCAGCTATGGAGGCTCTGTTGGATAAGAGAGAAGCTGCCAGAAGGGCAGAGGAGTTGCCCCCGCGAGAAGAGTTACCTCCACCTCCCCCAAGGGTGGTTCTAGAAGAACAGGAGGTTCAGGAGGCTCAGCCCAGGAATAGGGGTAAGGAACCCGCGCACTCGGAGAAGTTCGTGGTGGATGGTCCCGGACCGGTCCAACATAGGACCATTCCCTTGAATGGTCCCATTACCCCCGATCAGGTGGTGAAGATTGTCAACATCTGCATGGGTGACCAGAAGCAAATGACGTCGGAGCTAAGGGACCGATCCACTCACCCTTTCGTTCCACGACTGCTAGATACTGTCGCCCCGCCAGGGCTCGGCATCCCGACCATCAAGGAGTACGATGGTGAAGGGGACCCGGTTCGCCATGTTCAAAGACATGTCCAGGCCTGTATGGGTAGGACCTCGAACGATGACCTCGTGTGTTCACTGTTCCCGATCACCCTGGGAGAAAGAGCCATGACGTGGTTTTTCAGCCTACCGCCGGGGAGTATTACGTGCTGGGCTGATATGCACGATCGCTTCATTAAGCAATATCAAGGTCGGAGGCGTCTCCTGAAGAGTGTGAGGTCCCTGACCCAGGTGGTGCAAAGGCCCGACGAGTCGTTGGCGTATTACTACCAACGATTCACTGCAAGTGCCGCAGAGATCGATGAGGAGATATCGGAGGGAGAGACCATCCGCACTTTCCTTCGGAACCTAACTGCTCCGTATGGTTCCGACCTGATGCACAGTGTAGCCGCGAAGGCTGTGTGGAGTATGGAGGCCCTGCAAGCAAGGGTGAAACAGCAAATCGACGTGCAGGAGTCGAAGATTGCTGCCGGAGAGCTTGATCCCCCGAAGTAGGGAAGAGGAAAGACATCGGCCAAGTTGTCGGATGATCGCAAAGGAAGCGACAAATCGGAGGGAAGTAGGAGCCGTGGTCGCCCCGAGAGAATGGAGGACAGGCGTCCCCCGAAAAAGGATAACCGCGAGAGTCGGAACGTGCCCATCAACAGTTCGATGACTTCCGTGCTAGCGGTGATGGATCGGCAGGGTCTCGCTCGATACCCCCCGAGAAAGGAAGGAGAGTTCTTGGGAGGCCGCTCCGATCGTTACTGTCGGTACCATCGAGCCAATGGTCACGATACAGATAACTGTCGGGAGCTGAAGAAGGAGATAGAGAAGCTAATCCAGAAGGGGAAGCTGAAGGAGTTCGTCGGAAGGGGACGGTGCCGATCCCGTTCCAAAACTCGGTCCCGGTCCCGTTCCAAGTCCCGTGATCGATCTCCAAAGAAGAAGAAGGTTGAGCCGGAAGCCTCTGGTTCTGGTGCCCGTAAGGAGAGGCGGGGGACCATTAACGTCATTCACGGAGGAATGGAAGCGGGAGGTGACACCTCCGCTTCTCGGGAGAATTATGCTTCTCGCATCTCCGCTGCTGTGGTGCTAGGCAAGAGGTCCCGGTCGTGGACAATAAAGGAAGAAATGGTGATTTCTTTCTCAGCGGAGGATTTGATAGGCGTGGAGAGCCCCCACGATGACACCTTGGTCGTGACCCTGGACGTGGACGGATTCGAGATGAAGCGGATCCTGATAGACGGAGGGAGCTCCTCCGACATTCTTTTCATGGATGCCCTGGAGGCTATGGGAAAGACGAAGAAGGACCTGACGCAAGTGAACTTCCCGATGGTGGGATTCTCTGGATCAACTTCCTCTCCCTTGGGAATGATTACCTTACCAGTGGAGTTTGGTAGTGGCTGGAAAATGGAATGGCGGAACGTGGATTTCGTCGTGGTAGAGTCGGCGGGAACGTATAATGCTATCATCGGGAGGACCATCATCAACCCTCTCATGGCAGTTGCTTCAACCGTTCACCAGAAGATGAAATTCTCGACTGACAATGGTGTTGGAGAGGTCAAGGGTGATCAGGTGGCATCACGAAAGTGCTATGTTAATGCCACTCGAAGGAGAAGAAGGGAAGCCATGGCTGTCCTGCAGACCGATGCCGATCCTCGAGAGGAATTTGGGCGTCCAGCCCCCATGGAGGATCTGAAGTAGGTTGATATTGATGGACCTCGAAGGAAGGTGAAGATCGGGTCTGCTCTGTCGGAGGAAAGAGCCCGAGAGTTGATCGAGCTCCTGAAGGAGTTCAAGGAGCTGTTTGCCTGGTCCCCGAGTGATATGCCAGGAATCAGCCCCGACGTGATTGTGCATGAATTGAAGATTGACCCCGCGATTAAGCCTATCGCACAGAGGAGGCGTCCGATGGGCGCAGATAAGAGGGTCGCGATCCAGCAAGAGGTGGGCAGACTGCTCGACGCTGGTTTCATCAAGGAGCTCCGAGCAATCGAGGAGATGCAGTCCCCGAAGACTCATCAGGAGGTTCAAGTGTTGAATGGCCGGTTGGCCGCGATGAATCGATTCCTATCCAAGGCAAGTGACAGAGCCATGCCATTTTTTGATGTGCTAAGGGCCCACAAGAAGTTTGAATGGTCCGACAAGTGCGATGAGGCATTCCAGGCACTCAAGCAGCACCTCCGTACCCTCCCGCCGTTGGCGAAACCAGTTCCAGGCGAGCCGCTTTATCTCTATTTGGCTGTTTCTGAAGTTGCTGTTAGTTCTATTTTGATTAAGATTGTCAAGGGCAACCAAGTGCCTGTCTATTATGTAAGCAAGGCGTTTGCCAAATCTGAAATGAATTATCCCGCTATTGAGAAGTATCTCTTTGCGTTGATTGTTGCTGCTCGAAAGCTACGACCTTACTTCCATGCCCACGAGGTTAGGGTGTTAACTAATCAGCCCTTGAAGCACTTCTTGAACCGACCGGAGGCGTCGGGAAGATTGGTGAAATGGGCCATCGAGCTTACGGAGTTCCGTATCCATTTTGCTCCGAGGACAGCTATTAAGGGCCAGGCATTGGCGGATTTTATAGCTGAGTCTACAGCACCCGATCTAGAAGAAGCGGGCCCTGTAGAGGGGGCAACCATGGAGGTCCCGATAGCAGAACAGCCAAGACAGCCAAATGAGGAGAATACTTGGGAGATGTACACTGATGGTTCATCAAGTGTAGAAGGATCGGGGGCAGGATTCGTATTGATACCACCCGGTGGAGGCGAGCCCTTGCGATATGCCTTGGCCTTGACGTTTAAGGCCACCAACAATGAAGCTGAGTATGAAGCTCTCATCACGGGACTTAAAATTGCCAAGGGTACGGGAGTCGATCATTTGAAAGTGAAGTGTGATGCCAACTTGATCGTGAATCAAGTCCAGGGGAACTATGAAGCCAAGAGCCCGACAATGAGGAAGTATTTGCACGAGGTGCAAACTTTGAAGGGAAGCTTCAAAAGCTTCGATATCGAGGCAATCCCGAGGGAAGAAAATGCGGAGGCAGACGCCTTAAGCAAGTTTGCTCTGGGAGTAGTTCCCGAGGAGAATCGGAGGGTGCACTTTCTGGAGAGAGTAATTATCTCAACCATCGATCCGACGGAGGTTTGCGCTATTGAAGCAGGATCGGAGGAAGAAGAGAAACCCACGTGGATGACCCCGATGGTCGCATACCTGACTACGGGGGCACTCCCCGATGATGAAGTGGCAGCTGTTAGGTTGCGTCGAATCGCGAGCGACTACGTGATGGTGGACAACCAGCTATACAAAAGGGGGCATGTAAAGCCTTTTCTGAAATGTGTGGCGGAGCCTGATACGAATCGGATCCTGAGAGAACTGCACGAGGGAGTCGCGCCCTGTCATGAAGGGGCCCGATCCATTGTGAGGAAGGCGTTGAATCTAGGCTACTATTGGCCTTCGATGAACAAGGAAGCGACATCGATGGTCCAATCCTGTGATGCATGCCAGAGGTACGCTCCGAATATCGTGGCTCCCGCCGCGGACTTGATGTCCATCAGGAGTGCTTGGCCCTTCGCGCAGTGGGGCATTGACTTGGTGGGACCTCTTCCACAAGCGAAAGGTCAGTGCAAGTATCTACTCGTGGCTATCGATTACTTCTCAAAGTGGATAGAGGCTAAGGCGTTGGCCAAGACAACGGGGCAGCAGATCCTCAAATCATATCCCGGTATGGGGTTCCTCGAGTGTTGATCAGCGATAATGGCCCTCCATTCAATGGGGCTCAATTGAAGGAGTACTTGGAGGAATTGAACATTGAGCATCGGACAGCTTCCGTCCACCATGCTCAGACTAATGGCCAATTAGAATCAGCCAACAAGATCGTGATGGATGGCTTGAAGAAAAGAGTCTATGCTTTGCAAGGTCATTGGTTGGATGAACTTGAAAACGTGCTGTGGGCTGTTAGAACAACACCCAAGCAGTCGACAGGGGAGACTCCGTTTGGCCTTGTCTATGGCACGGAGGCGGTTGCCCCCGTGGAGATAGCGGTGGCGTCCCATCGCAGGAGGTATTATGAGCCTCTAACGAACGAGGAAATGAGACGTCTAGACTTAGACTTGCTCGAGGAGAAAAGGTGGAAGGCTGACGAAGTTCAGGCTCGGATGCGTCTGGCAACAGCCCGATATTATAATTGGCGTGTCAAGTCCCGACAATTCTTCGTTGGAGAACTTGTTTGGCGGAGGAACGAGTTTGTTCATCAAGATCGGATTAACAAGCTATCGCCAAAATGGGAGGGACCTTACAAGATCGTAGGGATGCCAGCCCCGAATGCGTACAAGCTGGAAGACCTTGATGGCAAGACGTTGAAGCATTCCTTCAGTGGCGCACACTTGAAGAAGTATCATGCTTGATATTAAGTCGCCGCGAATGGCGCAAGTTATCTATCGATCCGATGTAAGCAAAGCTTTGAGTTATTAATGAATAAAGAAGTTGCTTCCGATCAAATTGCTTGTAAATTATTCTAACTGTTAGTAAGACGTCCTGAAGGACGCGACAAAAGCCTTCCGAGGTACGATAAAAAGCCTTATGAGGTACGAGTAAGTCGCCTTTATGGCGCGACAAAAAGCCTTTCGAGGTACGGACAAAAGCCCTACGGGGTATGAGTAAGTCGTCTTTATGATGCAGCCAAAAGCCTAGGTACGAAAAAGCCCTAACGGGTCCGCGTAAGTCGTCTATATGATGCGGCCAAAAGCCTTAAAGGGTACGAAAAAACCCTAACGGGTCCGCGTAAGTCGTCTATAAGATGCGGCCAAAAGCCTTAAAGGGTACGAAAAAGCCCTAACGGGTCCGCGTAAGTCGTCTATATGATGCGGCAAAAAGCCTTAAAGGGTACGATTAAGTCGTCTGGAATGGCGCGATAAAAGCCCTGAAGGGTACGATTAAGTCGTCTAGATTGGCGCAGTAAAAGCCTTAAGGGGTGCGAAATAAATCATCTTAAATGATGTACAAAATTGCCTTGAGAGACAGGGATGAGAAACCTTAAGTGGTAAAGTCCCGAGGAAAATGTCACGAAAAGACATATGAAATTACATTAAGTGACTTAGACGAGAAACCTTAAGTGGTGAAGTCCCGAGTAGACGAGAAACCTTAAGTGGTAAAGTCTCGAGTAAAGCATCGGAAGGATGTATGAAGTCATCTTAAGTGGTGCATCGGAACGTTTTAAGTAACGAGTCTAAAGTTGCTTTAAATAGCGCAAACGATTATCGGGACCAAAATAGATGAAAGAAATTTCTTATATAAAGGCTCAAGGCCCAAAGGTTTCGATACAAAGATAAAGGAGGAAAAATTACAAGGACTAAAAGAATAGAGCATTAAGCTTGGTCCTTGTTGGAAGTTGGATCCTCGGCAGCATCGGAGGGAGGAAGATTCGGAGGGGCCTGGGCAGAAGGCTCCGCAGTCCGCGGAGTCGGGTCCGCGGCATCAGTCTCTTCACTCTTCGCGGGGAGGTTGAAGTACTTCTCTGCAATGGGGGCAAGGGTCTCGGACTTCTTGAAGTCGATGGAATCCTCGTATGCCGTGTAGAGCTCCTCGACGGCATTGAACAGAATGTTCTCCACCTCGGTTTTGCAGAACTTCACGGCATCCGCCTGGAAATCATCGGAGTTCCGATACTCCTCGCGACCCTGAGCCTTTCCCTCAGCCAGCTTGGCAGAAAATTCAGCCTTCTCGGCTTCAAATTTAGCCTTGGCCTCCGCGAGAGCTTCCACGAAAACGCCATTCTCGTGGAGGAGCTGCCTCTTCTCCGCCTCGTTCCGCCGCTGATCCTCCTGGGCTATCCTCCGCTCCCGACGAAGGACGGCCTCATGATCGTGAACCTGCTTTTGCAGGCCCGTAGCCATCTCGTCAAGGAGGGTCCACTCCTTGGCTATCTTGACCCTGGCCGCTACAGCCTCGTCGAGGTCCGCTTGGAGCTTGGCCAAAACGTCAGGGTCCGACTTGGCTTGTGCCTCCTCCAAAGCACCCTTCAGAGCCAGGATGAAGCCGAAGCAGCGCTGCTGGTCCGCGGTTTCCTAAGACGAAAGGGAAAAAGGATTAAAATCCGATGGTCGAAGGCAAGAGCAACAAAGAAAACAAAGCAAAGGTAAAGCTTTACCTCCATCCGACGGATGGCCATAGCGCGGAGCTCCTCCTCGATGTCCTCCCGCGCCATGGAGATTGGCCGCCTCAAGGCCGGAGGAATTGACCCTGCCAGCAGATGCAGGGCCAAATCAGGCTGAAGGTCCCCCCGTTGGAGTGGGACCCCATGGAGAGACTCAATCGGGTTCCAGGGAACCGTCTCCTAGTCGGGGGTGAAAACCTTGTAAAGATTTTCATCCACGGGGAGAGGAGGGATGACCCTGGAAGCCTCAGCCTGAGGAGCCACCTCGGTCGGAAGCTCGTGAGTTGGACTGCGGAGCTCTGGGGGAGGACTTCGGGACACGTCCTCCGCGGTGGGCCTCAGGATGCTCCGGCCTGGCTTTCGGCGGAGCAGGCCACCTTCATTTGGCTCCTCGGAGGAAGGAGAAGCCTCCAAGTCGGTCACCTGACGGAACTGAGCTTCCGTCGGGGTTTCCTCCGTCATCGGCGCCTGTGGAGTCGCGGCCGTGCAGGAGTAGCAGCCCTCCTCGGAGTGAGAGCCTCTGTTGGACCTGCGGTTGCGGGACGAATAAAATCAGGAAGAGTATCGTGGGGGCACCAGATGATTTGGCGCTCAAGATGTTGATCCTTTCCAAGGAAGTTGTAGTATCCCGCCTTGAGAACGCGGGGGGTTTCTCCTCGAAGAATGTATTTGATTTCTCGAACCCGCGATTCCCGATCAGCGGGGATAAACTCCTCGGGGACCAGCTTCCTATATTTCTTAATAGCACGACGGACACGCTTACCTTCCTCGGCGGTAGTGACCCCGAAGGCTTGGTCTATCTCCTCCCTTCGGGCCCGCTTAGCCTCGGTCCGCTCTTCGGTCAAAGGGGCAGCAAAAGAGGAAGCCCCCTTCTTCAGCGACTTCCGCTTCCGTTTGGAGCTACCCTGGACGGCATCAGTCTCCCCCTGCTTCAACATGAGATGGGTCAACATAGATGATTTCTTGGCTGCAAAAATGAAAAGACAAAGTGGTTAGAATTGTTACCCAGATGACTAAATCCTTGGAAACGGAATCAAGGAGCCGGAACTCCGATATGAATCAAGTCCTTCTCCACGAGCTTGTTGGCGTCGAGGGGAATGAAGGATTCCCCCCAACGGTAGAGCTGGACCATCTGGAGGGTGTTGAGGTCATCCTCAGTGTAGACCTCGAGCTTGGGGGCAGGGTCCGCCACAACCTCCCATCGGGGCCATAGGACAGAGCTGTTTTGGACGAAGAAGTAATACTTCTTCCATCCGCTATTGTCGGACCCCGAGTCGCGAATCAGCACCCGATCCTTGTGGAACTTCCAGGTCTCGCTATCCCAGCCGAAACGTGAAAGTTGCTCCTTTGTCCACTTGGGGAGTCAGGGGGAGAAGGAGCAAACACCAGCCTTATTGCACTTCATTCCGTAGAATGTGCAGAAAAGCAGCAAACTGTATGTCCACTGCTGGCGGAGGCACAGAAGCTGGAAAGCGTTCCACACGCGGATGGCGTGTGGAGAGAAGGTACAGGGGTGCGTCTTGTAGAAGTTGCACATCTCCACCAGGTTCCCGCAGAAAGGGAATCGAATCCCAGCACTTATCTGCCCGGCGGAGACGAACACTTCTCCCTCTCGAGGACGCGTGACGATATGCTTCCTCCTGGCGGTGGGCTGAGACTCGTAAGGGAAGCGGGGTTCCCAGTCCGAGGTAATGCAGCCTTCTCGGAGAGCGACCTCGTACGAGGTCTCAGAAATCTCGTTAACAGCAAACTCAAAGGTAAAAGGGATCCTTGCCCCAGAACTAGCTTCGTCTAAAAACGGTTACAAACAGGAAAACTTGAGAAAAGAGGAGAAGATAACATCAGCAAATCATGAAAACAGAGAAGGAAATCCTTACCAGACATTGTTGGTAGTTGCTTGGAGAAGATGAAAAAAGGATCGGAAAGGTTGAAGGCCTTGGATCGCTTGAAGAGCAGAAGAAACTTGGGGAAGAAGCTTCGAATTCAAAAATGGCAGAACTTTCAGAAATTGAGACGGTGAAGAAGAAGTGAATAATGCCAGGGTTTTTGCATTTATAAGCAAAGGGACAACTGGATGGACTCAATCTTGACCGTTGAAGATGAAAAGGTTCAATCGTGATCGTCGAGATTGTGGGACGATACGGAAGAGACGTGGTGACGTAATGAGTGCTTTTTCAGAAAGCAACAGTCACGCCGATTTGAGCGTCGTTTCATAATCCTTAGCATTTAATGCTACAGTAACCGAGGAGTCTCCTCGGATTTGGCAACTGCCCATAGAGTCCAGTAGGGCCCAAGGCAGTCATGAGTGAGAAGCTCTGTCATTCGATAAATTGTGCAAGGCAAAAGCCTCCGATTGAGATATCAAGAAGCTTGAAGACAAAAGCCTCCGATGGCAATATCGGGAGGTATGGACATAAAAGCCTCCGACGGTGAGGTCGGGAGGTCTGGAACTGGAAGACACGACGGACTGCAAGTCCCCCATGTCTTGGGGGCAAATGATGGGTTCCGATGTAATCGTTAACCCTGTTAACAGTCATTAGACGGAGAGTAAGTCCAGTGGGCCTCGTGAAAGGCCAAGAAGGCCCAAAAGCCCAGTACGAAGGGTTCCGACCCTAGCGGTCCCGATATATGAGCTGAATGCTCCCGACGAGAAGCCTCTGAGTAGGCCCCGATATACCTTCGTAAAGGCCCCGATAATAAAGCCCCGCTGAGGCTGGACCTGTCTCGTGAGACAAAGGGTCCTGGGTGGTGACCTAGAATGAGATAACTCTGGAGTCCCCGACAGAAGTTGGGACTTGTGATCAGAGGATAAGACCAAG
Source organism: Clarkia xantiana subsp. parviflora (assembly GCA_036873135.1). Taxonomy (NCBI): domain Eukaryota; kingdom Viridiplantae; phylum Streptophyta; class Magnoliopsida; order Myrtales; family Onagraceae; genus Clarkia; species Clarkia xantiana. Next base: position 22,422,344 of record JAPTYO010000002.1, on the reverse strand, counting down.
AAACCCGTCTACTAGATAGAGTAGTGGGGAAACGGTTGAGATACAGATAACCTCCCCCGAGATACGCAGGGCGTGCCCGAGATACTCAGAGAGTGGGCAAGATACGCGGAGCGTGGGGCGAGATATACGGAATCCCGAACGAGATATACGGAATCGTGGGTAAAACTGCCAGGCGCAGTCTCAGGTAACTGAGTAACTTCCCCTCCTATATAAAGGTGGAAGTTACCTCAGAAAAGACATTCTCTAATACGAACTTAGACTACTGCTTACCACCCCATTGATCACATACTCATTTAGGCATCGGAGAGGGATTCTGGGTCACTACCCAGGTCATCCCCTTTTTGCAGGATTACGCGGAGCCCAGGAGTTCGAGCTTTCCGTCAAGAGCGTAACGGAGCTTCGCCCGTAATCCAACAATTAACATGATTCAACCCTAATATATTGAATTTTTGTTTTGTTTAAAAAAATTAGACTCACTATTACTATTCACACGGCAATTTCGTGTCAGGTTCATGTAAAAAACAGTTAGACATGAACCTGACACAATTATACCTTATGTTAATTGATCATATTGTCTATATTCATACACATATAATAAATTATAGTTAGATGATAGACAACTAATGTTGTAAAAAATGGTGAATACACTTATAACGGCCTTTCGAGAGAGACTCAAGCGGGTGCTTCGCATGCTCCACTTGATCATGAACTTCTGCCTCTCGGACCCACATAGACCGAGGAGCAGCCCTGCGTTGTCCTCATCGAAGCTGCAACATGCACTATATGGTGGTTTTATGACCATTTTTATTATTATCTCTTAATGTGTAATTTAGAAGTTTCATGCATTACAATAATAAACGTTTATTACCTTTAAAACTAGGTTGGAAAAATATTAATTATTATATGACATTTATGCTTAGGTATCAGATTCCGAAAAGTATGTCGCCTAAAATTTACAAAAATAAAGATAAGTCCATATACAAAATAATTATATGCATATATATATATATATATAGATAAAAACATAACTAGTTAGTAACCATCTCATCCAATAACACTATAGCAACTAAGAATAATTCATAAGTATAAAGATTAATACTATTTTAAAGGCGAATTATATTTACTACGGATAGACTAAAACTAAATTAAATTACACGGAAAACCTGCTTTGAAAACTTGTTCCCATCGCAATACAATTGTTCGATAAAAACCGAGTGCTTATAAAAAAAAAAAAAAAAAAAAAAGATGATGATCGTGTATGACAGTAATGACACATGTATCCACTTTCTCTCTGCCACGATGTGATCCCAACTCCATATGCGGTTCTCTATAATGTAGAGCCACTAAATTAACATTCTCTACCGTTAGTTTCCGAAAGTGAAATCATTTTAAGCCCTAATTGGAATCATGAGAGTGCGATAAAAATAAAGGTCTGACCCTTTAAGAGTACATGTACCTAAATGGCTTAATTCGTCACTCTAGGCTTTAGCCACTTCGTATCCGATAATGTCAACGTGCACCTCCATATAAAATGAACACCTAAGATCATAACATCCTTAAAACAAACTAAGCATCTAGAGATGCACATGTATATATTAGTGTTAGTCACGGCTAGATATGATTTGTAACATCTAAACACATTTGAAGCCAGACATACCTTCTTTGAGAAAATATTAGAGAGCATTCTCAAGGAGTTGATTCCTAGAATATTGGTCTTGTAATCAGCAGTCTCGAGTTTGGTCAAGCCCTCAATGAGTGAGCAACTTGGAGTCACGGGTGGTCAGGTTGAGGAGTTTGCTTCGCAAATATCTGCACACACACTTTATTTAAAGGTATTCTTAGGCATCAACTTGAATTGAATGGCTCGGGTGGGCTTTCGACCTACTGAGGCCTTCTTTTGTTTGGTAAAATTATTGAGGTCTACAATGCCATGATAATATATTTATAAATATAGATTAGTATATTTTGTCATATATATATATATTGTCTAACATAATATTATAGTTTCTTAAATTCTCATATTTATATAATATTATATTATATTTAAGTTCGGTTTAAATACAATAATTAATTAAGAGTTTCTTTTTTGGCAAAAAAAATTATTAAAAGTTTCTTTTCTTGACCAAAAAAATAATTAAGAGTTTCTTTCTAATAGAAATTAATTAATATAAGCCATAAGAAAAAGAACGTTCTAAAAACTATCTGTTTTTTTCTAATTCTAAAACTACCCTAACTGAGTTTGTATATTTATTATTTAGATTATTCCTAAATCAGTTTCTTTCGAATATGATAATTAATTAATATAAGCCATGAGAACATTCTAAAATATTTAGATATTCCTAAATCAGTTTCTTTAAAATATGATAATCAATATCAGCCATGCGAACGTTTTAAAACTATCCTTTTTTTTTTCTACTTCTTTATATATTTATATTGTGCTTACGTGGCGGCCTATGGTCTTCCAAATCCTAACTTTATAAATAATGAATTTAAATGGAAACTTTTAATTATTAGTTTCTTTACGTAGAGACTAAAATTGGAGATTAAAAAAATACTTAATTTACATCAAATCAATATTATGTATCTAAATTTAGAGAATCCCTATTAAATTCCGATTAAATTAGGAAACGGTGACAGGAAAAACTGTCCACGTGTCAGCTAGAGGGCTTCCGATACCGAATTATTATAATACTGGTCACTAACCCCGCGCACCGCGCGGGAGAAATATTCCGAATAAAAAATTTAAATTTAAAAACAAATTAAGTTATCTGAATTTACTGAATATACAATTATATATCAATAGTTATTTGCAAATTTTAATATATTTCTTTTGATATAAAATTAATTAATAATAATGCATTACTCTAATTAAAATATTTAATACTAATTATTATTTAAAGTATTTAATATTAGTGAAATAATCAACTAGACGTATAACTGATATATAATATAAAACTTGCAATTTTTACATCTACTCATTTTTGTTTGTTGATATTTGTTGTGTAATTTTAATTTTTTATTATTTAAATTAAATAATTTACATCTATTAACTATTTAATATATTTTATATTAGTGAATTACTTAATTATTCAGATACCAGAAACAAATATATTGAACACAAAGCAGTAATAAACAATTAAAGTATACAATTCAAATTTTTTAAACAAAATTGATATAAAATTATTTTAATAACTAATTAATAGTATATACTGTAAGAATATATATTTAAAATTTTAATATATATTCTAATTATGTGGCCAGATAATATTAATGAATATAGATATATTGAATAATGTATTATATTATATTATATCAATATATATATCTTTATGGTATAATTTAATCTAGACCGTTCGATTGGCTACTCGATGGACGTACCAGATTAAAGGGTTAATATTATAAACGGTCATCTCTCCCTGCTAGTTGGTGACACAGAGATTAAGAGCAGTTCTCCATCAACTGGTCTCTGACAGAAGGATGGACAAGGGAGAGAAGTAGAACCGTTCTTCTGAGAAGCACATCGACAGTCTAAGAAGATCAGAGAATCGAAATCAATTACCGGGTAAGTCATTCATCTCTATATCTTTTCCCTCATGAAGCATGATCAAGATTCCTGGCAATTAGGGTTTGTAAAACTTACATGTGGTATCAGAGCCTGAGTTCTGATTATGCCTTATGATGGGATTATTGATCATCGTGGTTTAGGGGTTGATTTCAAATCGTATAAACTGAATCGTTTAATTCATAGAATTGACTGGTTTAAGAGTTTGAATTGATTCTAACTGATGTCGAATAGCTTCGCTTGTGTTAATCGAAGTTTGTATCAGTCAATTTTCTTCTCGGCAGTGATATTAGTGGACATCTCATGTTTGCCGTATGAATTCATCTCGCCTAGATGAATTGCTGTATTGGGATTGTTTCATTTTATTTGTTTGATTAGGAACCCAAGCCTCTCACGTATGTACTAGTGGATTTAGGCCTTGTTCATCTTGTTAGTGGAATTATGTTTTATATTTGTATAAAACCTGCTGTGAATAAGGAATTGAATCATTCGCTATATATATATATATATATATATATATATATATATATATATATATATATATGCATATAATGAATGATATGATGATGGTATGATTCTTGGCGAAGAGAATTGTTATTCATGGAATTTGGTTAGCAATTGAAGGAATCTGATTCATCACCTAATGAAATTGGTTTATTGATTAAAATTGTTTAATCAAATTTCTGATCGTGAAATTATTGTCTTCATCCCATTATGTTTCGGTGGAATCAAATCGGCAACGTGAGGCATAGGGGAAGAAGCATATGATGACTGGGCCATGTTTGATCTGGAAATCCATTCTCCAGTCACTGGTCATTATGCATTATCTCTCTGTTCCTAAACTTGGGAATTCTGTCTGCTGCTTTGTGGCGGGTATGGTGTCGATTATTGATGAAGCAATATAAAATTGCCCAGTACAAAAAAGTGTGGAAGAATCATAATGGGTCAATACTCAATGGGCAAGTACACCACTATGTACTTCCCATCTTCGTACTGGGCAAGACCTTGATGCCATTAAACTTAAGTACTAAGGTAAGTACGACTGAACATGACTCTTAACTGAGGTAACTATTTTCCCTCTTTTATATAATTAATGATAGCATGCTAGATCAGTTTAATTAAGTTATTTAGGTCTGTAATTACGTTGCTTACAGATGGATGAACAACATGTACTAGTATGTATAGTATCTTGATTGTCGTTGTTAAAGTGACCAACTTAGAGTTTACTTGTTTCGTTCATCTCATGTTTTTATGAATTAGAATCTCATGTTTATAATGGTCTGAATAAACACATGAATGATGAATTTAGGGTATGTTATTGGTAGTCAATTGAAACTCCCATGCATGTGTTTATGAATTCTAAAGCATGATGATGTTGTTATTTATGCATGAGTGGTGAATGAATGGCATATTAGATTATGTGGTTCTAATATTTAAGTTAAATGTTGATTATGTTTCAACAATGAACGATTTTGTATGTTTGACTTAAGCATGAAAATGCATATTGCATGAAAGATTACTTGTTTTAATTTCCTTGCTAATTGCTTCCGCTGATAACTAAGGAAAATTATAGTTTTTATGGTGTAAAACCATTAACTTTATGGGTTAAAATATTTTATTTTAGGCAAACGTAATGTTCTCTAGTGATGTTTCAATATCATGATGATAACCATTACGTCGGGTTATAATTAGTTATTGAAATATTTCTTTAAGGCCATATGCATGACTTTAAAATTAGTTATAATCACCAACGTGATTTAACTAGAATGATAATGTTATGCGTGAATGAGGCATTTACGGTCATCGTGACTTTATAGTTAGTTTCTAATCACCAAAGTGATTGAACTAGAATGATAAGGTTGTGGTTTAATGGGACATTACTATCAACATGACTTTATGGTTAGTTTCTAGTCACCAAAGTGACAGAGCTGGAATGTGTTGTCATGCCTAAAGAAAATCATTTATTATATGCATATAAGTAGGTTATTGTCACCAAAGTGGCTAATCTAGAATGATTATTTGTTTCATGCGTATAATACAATAGTAATGTCTAAAGAAAGATCAATAATTATATGCATGAACTTGTATTTTAAGTAGATTATTGTCACCAAAGTGACTAATCTAGAATGTTTATTTGTTTCATGCATATAATATAATTGTCATTTATACATGATAATAATGAAATGCCTATTACTGTATACATGATTGGATAAATTAACATTTACAGATTACTAGAATTTTAGGATTTGCCCAAAGGTGAATCGCTTTCTATAACCGGTAAACATGATGGGATAATTAAGATCTTTTAGTTCTATATATTTGTATATCCAAAGATAACTTATATATTTAACTGGAGATTTTCTTTAATTGTCCAATAATGTTATGGAATTTAATTAAGATTTGTGTGTGCTATAGTCGTTGCCCAAAGGTCGGTTATAGTATACTTTGATGATTTCCAAATAATATTATGGCATTTAATTAAGATTAGTGTATTGTAGTCGTTGCCCAAAGGTCGACTATGATATACTCTTATTGATTATCTGAATCTATAATAGTTTATTTACTAATTGGCATTTACTTAATGATAGTATGTTATAGTTGTTGCCCAAAGGTCGATTATGATATACTTTAAATGATTAGCTGATTTTTATTAGCTTATTTTATGAATGAGCAAGTATGTAATTTGCAACTATTATAGTTAATTCGCATGTATGTTCTGTTATTGTGTTTAATAGGTTTGACTTTCTAAACCGTGTAAGTCAGGTTCCACTAAAGTTACTAGGTCCTGACTTAACACAATTAAACAGTATCCTTACGGGTACACAACTTAAGTAGAAAGTCAAATCATAAAGTATAAACACGATACAACATAGTAAATATTAAGTTTATGCGAATAATATTGTCTTATTCCACAAACAGTAAAGAAAGAAAATTATGAAGTTTTGTGGATGAAAGTACAAGTTATGTAATAAGTCACTCGTATGTACAAACCTACAATCATTAAGATTTGAGTTGTAGAGTTTGTAAAAGTTTGAGTTGGCTAACTTATGGAGCAAGATTAAAGACCTTAAGGATGACTAGAGACAACTCAATATTTATGAGAGCACTACAGAGTGTTCATTATGGGATATTGAGTTAGCTCGTATGTTTATGAAGAATAGGGAAGTCACATGTCAACCATGCATAAAGGAGTGCTGCTAAAAGGTTAGTGCAATTGTTTTCATACATGAATAAAATGTAATATTTCGCATATCTCGCTTATTGCATGATTATTTATACGGAAAATTAATAAGTGTCAAGAATAGGGGGATAATTTGTATATCTTCTTGAACTTATGAATTTATGTTTATTTTCCGTATTATGTTTTAATGAAGTTAATCACGTTTATCAATGTTATGACTATATCTATTTGCTTAAGAAATTAGATAGAAACGTGAAAACTCATAATGTTTAATATGTGTGGTGACTTTTATGAGAAATGTATAGAAGTATGATATGACTTTTGGTTCATTTATAAGCCTTCTTAAGAGAACATGTCATACATTTATGAAAATAGTATTGTGGGAAAATATATTCGGACCTTGAAAGTTACAGTTAAGAGTTAGACAAGTAAATCTTATTTACCCAGTAAAGGCACATTGAGTTGTGGATCTATGAGTTAAGAATGCAACTGGGATCCCATAAAGGAAATTCCAACTTCTTAATGATTTGTGAGTTGGAAGGGAGTTTGGTTAAGACACCTGTATGTTTGAGGTTGTCTACCAAAAGTAAATGTTTATGATCCACATGAAAGAATAGATTCTTGAATGAAATGTTTACTCTAGAGTAACATTAAAAGATCCAAAGGGTATAAAGACTTACTTTCTTAACTGAAGTCCGAAAATTATAGAAACCAATTATGTTAATATTAAGAATGATGAAATTAGTGGGAGTGTCTGAATAATAAGATGTGGATATTATGGTAAATGATAGACATTGTCTATCTGTATGAATACATTATTCACATGGATTAGAATATAGTTCCATCAGTTGAATGAAAATTTCAACATAAGGGATAATGTTCGAAAGACATGATACTCCATGAAGAAAGAATAGTACAATCATCTGATAAAGTTAAACCATTTAGAATGACATTACAAAAACTTGTTATTTTGGAAGTTGGTTTACTTGTAAGACTTAGATGGTAGTAAATATTTTTCGGTTTCATTCTCACAATATATTATGTTATGAAGTTTATATTTCTCAATTAATTAATTGTCATTTTAGAAATCAATTTATAGGATAAAATAAATATTTCCCACGAATGGTTTAGTAAGTTACTTTACAGTCGTATGAACCGTAAGATTAGTGGGAGTAAGTAGATATTTTACCTGTATAATTGATTATTTCTTGCTCACATTTAAATGATTGTGTATTATGATTTTCTCTGAAGTTAAGATGAAAGTTAATGTGAGAGACAATTTATGTGACAAAGACTAAATTAAAATTTTAATCTAGTCACAGTTACGGTTGGATTGTCTCAGAAAGCTCACATTGAAATGATCTTAAAGAGAGAGTATAATTCACAAATGCTGCAAATAAAGTCATAATGCACCTACAAGAACATGTGAATGCATTTATGTTCGTGTAGATTCAGATTTAAGGGATATCGTGACAGTTGAAAGTCCACTTTCAATTATTTGTTCCTTTTATGTGTTGGAGCAATATTATAGAAAAGTGGTAATTATCTGTCGTTATCAATAATGTAAAGTAAGGTTTTAGCATGTTTTATCATGCATTAAGGACTGTGGGACTTATTTCAGGGCTTGAGGTTGTCGACACCGTTACCAAGTCGCTGGAAAATTTATCGTAATAACGCCACAGTTATTTCTTCGTCAAAACGACAAGCATTAAAAGGTGCAAACTTATGGAATGAAAGTTTATTGTCGTTAAGAAGAAAGTTCAGAAACAAGAGTGTCTGTCAGTATAATGGCCAAGCTGACAATGATGTATTTAAATGAATGTTTACAACTAATGACATTAAAGAAGCATGCAAATAATGGGTCTTAGTTGTAAAGCTGATGATGACGGTGATGATGATGTTTGACACTCTGAGCTCAATGATATGTTTCTGACTCCAATGTTTTCCTGTTAATTATGATTGTGTACACATAATGTTTATGATAACGGGAAAACCTTATGCAAAGCCTTACTTGGACCCTAATGTGTTTATAAATATTACTTACATGCTTACATTTGATAAGATGTAACTGTCGTGGTATATGGAAGGGAGTATGCTGCTTATATAAGTAATTGACCGCCATAACCCGCATTTATAGATTATTGAATGTAAGTGATTATGATGAACGGAAAGATTAGATTTTACGCGCGCCTTATGTTATTCCATAAAGATGTAAGACTTACGTGATTATCTGGCCAAGTGGGAGAATGTAAGAATATATATTTAATGTTAGGGTTAATAACTAAAAAACTGTCCAAGGTTTACCCTATGTTAAAATTAGGTGTCTGAAGTTTGAAATGTTAAAATAGACTGTCCCAAGTTTCATTTTTGTTGAAATTTGGTGTCTTAGTGCGTCTTTTCATCTCTATTCAATCATTTCCATCAACCCACCAACCCACTCATAATCCATCACTCTTTACTTTTCACAAAATCGTCAAATTTCATCTAAAAATTGAACATTAAAAAAAAAAAGTTTCTAGAAGAGTGGTGTAGAGCCATTTTTCAAGGACAATAGAGCGAGATTTACTTGTCCGGATGTGACTGACTTTTTATGTGACGGTCTCGGCAAGATGACGAGAAGGGAGTGTGTATGAGAGCTCAAATTTGACAGACAGTTTCGTCGGAATTGACTTCTCTAAAGTAATCACACCGAGACACCAAATTTCAACAAAAATGAAACTTGGGACAGTCCATTTAACATTTCAAACTTCAGACACTTAATTTTAACATATGGTAAACATTGGACAGTTTTTTAGTTATTAACCCTTAATGTTATAATATATATTCGAATTATGTGGCCAGATAATATTAATGAATATAGATATATTGAATAATGTATTATATTATATTATATCAATATATATCTTTATGGTATAATTTAATCTAGACCGTTCGATTGGCTACTCGATGGACGTACCAGATTAAAGGGTTAATATTATAAACGGTCCTCTCTCGCTGCCAGTTGGTGACACAGAGATTAAGAGCAGTTCTCCATCAACTGGTCTCTGACAGAAGGATGGACAAGGGAGAGAAGTAGAACCGTTCTTCTGAGAAGCACATCGACAGTCTAAGAAAATCAGAGAATCGAAATCAATTACCGGGTAAGTCATTCATCTCTATATCTTTTCCCTCATGAAGCATGATCAAGATTCCTGGCAATTAGGGTTTGTAAAACTTACATATACTGTCAAACTTCAAAGAAAGTGAAACGCTAAAGAAAGAATAAATGAGTCGACTTTTAATATCTTTAAATGAAATCATTAAATTCATAAGAAAATAGCTAATAAAACCTCGTGTTTATTAAACTCAAATAAATACTCAAAGTTTTTTTTTTTGCCAATGAATATACACTCTAAGTTTGAATAACGAAATTAAATTATAAATATCAAAATAAAATAAATTTGAAGATAACGAAAATCAAAGTAAGAATCCCAAGTCTTTTGACCAATATTTATTTATTAAATTCGGACTCATTCGTACTTTTGACTTACTTCATATATATATATAATCATAAATAATTTTTTTGGTACCATTGAGTCGGTCGGTCGTGGATGTAACCAAGATGTTTCGTTATCTTGTGCTTGCAATCTCGTATAACCTTAAGAAATAACAAAAATATTTAAAAATAATCAGTTAGTGAATCGACTTCGTAATTCAAAGAAACAATCACTAATCTAGAGTATCAAATTTTTTATTTGAAAAATAATGCTACAAATGATATAATATATTCTTTTTTTTTGCCAATATATATCCTTAAAAAAAGTACCGTTTTAAAAAATTCAAGGTTCGGTTATTATTTTACAATTTTTTTTAAAATTTATATGATAAGTATTATTCTAAATTATTGAAAGGATTTTTTTTTAAATATATTTATGAACACTTTCTATTTTTCAGAATAAATAAACTTTAAATAATCATAAATTCTGATTTTTTTTATTAAATAAAATGTCGCGGTCAATTTTTTTTTATTCTGTAGATTAAGGGGGGAAATAAGGGTTACAATAATCATAAATTTTGATATTTTTATGAAATAAAATGTCGCGATCATTTTTTTTTTTTTTCATTCTATAGATTAGGGGGGAAATGAAGGGTTAAAATTAGAAATAGAAAGGAGAAAAGAAAATCAGAAAAGACAAGCATCATAAGTTACTAAGCCATACCCCACAATCCACATACATTTGGCAGTAACATTTCTATAATATAAATAAGAGCAATAAATCTTCGGAACCACATTGTAACAACCATTTTTTTTTTTTTTTTTTTGGTTTGCGAAATAAATTATAGGAATATCATTGGTTTAATTTTGTAATTTACTTCTTACATTTCCTTCCCCTCTATTGTAATTATCATCTAGAAGCAATTTTGTAGTGGAATTTAAATGAGTGACGAACATCCTTAAGAGTGATTTCCTTGTATAGGAATATGGTGGGTAGCATGTTATCGGTAGAGAGAAGAGACGGTAAAAGTACGTAAGATGGTGAGTTCGGCGGAATGAACTAAAGCAGAGAGATGAACGTCTTTATTGGACATCAGAATGAGAAATTATTGAATAGCACGGTTTTAACACGTGTCCGCCACCTGGTGGCACTTCACCCATTCAAGTTGCAACACGTGTCCTCAGTTGCTGCACACACTCTCTCACTTTTCTGACTCTCTCTCTCTCACACTTTTTCAGTTTTTCTTTCCCGTTATATTCTAAAGTAATCGATACATACAAACATTAAATAAGAGAGATTTTATCCACAAAAAAAAGAGAAAGATTTATTTAATGATTTACTAAAGCTTAAATTTTTCTATTTCCTCAAAGGCACAAAGAAAATTTGTCAGAGTTGCTCTCTGTAATGATCTGAATGATTGAATATTTTTTTTCTCACACATCTCTTACTTGAAAGAAAACATATTTATCAAAACTAAATAAACATAATCCATAATCCATAGTAAAATGAAAAAACAATTCAGAAAGTCGATTGAATAGTCTTAGCTACGATAATAAAACTCATTCTTCACGGGGTGGCATTGTATCACTATTCATCATCATGAAATGTTGTGATCCATCTTGTAAATTTGATGAAACCTGCAAATTATTTATATTATATAGAACATTAAACCAACATTAAGAGTATATCCGCATAATATTTTCATCGTAAATAATTATAATATATATATATATACTAAGCATATATATGAACACGTACCGCATTGAAATTTGAAAACGGAGTAATCCCTTGCATCATATTTGTAAATGGGGTATAAGGATTAGCCTAAGAAAAATATTAGTTGATATTTGCAATAAAACTGTTAGTTAAGTAAAAATTAAACTCATATGTAATGTACCATTTGCATTTGTTGAACATATGGATCCAAGTAATAATGTTGTGCCATATGCATATAATGAAACCCCTGCAGCAAGTATACAAATATTAATATGAACACACAAATATACTTATTTCGACTAAAAAATGAATGTAATATAAAATAAAACTATTAATATATAAGCATGTAAACATATACCTGAGGATAGTTTGCAACATCAATTGAAATTGCATTTGTTTCACTATTTTTGTCCAAATTTTGTTTTGGTTTTCCTATGCACAATAATATATATGTCATTCGATATATCATTAATTTACCATAACCATGTTTAAAAAAATTACTTACTTGAAGTAGACGCTTCTTTTGCCTTCTTCTTACGTTTTTCAAAGTGACTTTTCAATCTTATAGATGAAGCCCCTTTGGCTCTTGCTATCGGTGGATCAAAAATGGGTTCTTCATCAACAAGTTGACTTTCTCGAGTTCCATCACTAGTGCTTGAGGAGAGAGATGTTATTTAATAGATAGTTGATGGCTTGATAGATGATGGATGGGTCTTATCTCTTGCGTACACGAGATAATGTTAGAATTTTTTTTGTTTTTTTCATTAAAAAATATTACTAGAAGATAGTCAGTCCTCTATAAGAGATTGTTGTTTTACTAGAAAGATAGGTAGCTCATTAATAACTAATAAGAGATAAGATGGTCTTTTTTAAGAGATTGTTGTTTTACTAGAAACTAAGATAGGTAGCTCAGCAATAAAAGATAGTCTTCTTCGGTGTGAATAATATTAGAAACTAGAAAGGTTGTTTTCTTTATAATAAAAGAATTGTTTAATTAACATATATATATATATATAAATAATACATTCATTATGTAAATATTTAAAATAAATTCTGATTTTATAATTATTTCCCATTTTTCATGAATTTATTATATATTTTTTTCAAAATAGTTAAATTATATAATATTATTCATATGTTCATCATTTTTTTTTCAAATCCATGAATTATATTTGAGAGTTTGCTCAGCTTTATTATAATTTTAAAGAGGCTGCTTATTTTTTATAATTAATTTTAGAAATTTTCTTTTGTAAAAAACTCTTTTTTTTTTTCCATACTATTTGTTTTAACTCAAAATTTTGGCTTTCTTTTTATACAATTTCAAATTTTTGAGAAGTAGGTGGTGTAGGTAGCTTCTGAACATACTTGCATGTAATAAATTTGAGTTAAGGAATTTAAGAAAGAATAATGAAAAATGAAAAGATATTCTAATTAATGAAACATAGTACAATAGCTTAAGAAGAAGAAACTCCATCTGAGACCAAAACAAAGAGGTTTAGGGTTCTTCATATTGCTCTTCATCTCCAAGATTTATGAGCTAGTTCATGTATTCCACTTCTTATCTCTATCTCCCAGAAAGAGTTTTATGAGGTATAATTTTTGCACTAAATAAATTATATATATGTGTTGTACATTTCTGAAAATTATTGTACAATTTATAGTTAATGGTTTTCTTTTAAATAGAGTTTACTTTTGCACACAATTACTTCTAACAAATAATATAAACTAAATTTATTTTATATATTGTATTTGATCATGCAGATGAATTGTCAAAAGGACTATGTTGCTGGAGGTAACCATCTATTTTATGCAATTTGATATATTCTAATTATAACCTCACCTTTTTTAATTGTTTCCCTCATTTTTACTTCTAAGCATTGTTGAGATATTTTCATGAGAATACTAGATATTACATAAACTCAAAAAATTATAGATATTAACTTGGAAATTAATGGAACATGTTACATAAGTTTTTTTGGATTTTTAATTTTTTATCACATGACTTTAATTTTTTTTATATGATGTTTTGTGGTTGTTTGTAGCTTGTGCGATGGTTTGAGCCCGAGAGGAAAACAATGATATAGTAAAAAAGGTGGCTCATAGTGAAAAAGAAGCATATAATTTGTATAATGAATATGCTTATAAGAAAGGTTTCAGCGTTCGAAAAGGAACATCAAGGTACTATAGTGTGGTACAAAATTGATTCGCCAAAAAGAGTATTGTTGTTCCAAAGAAGGTTATAGTGAAGACCCTAGCCCATGTGAGTCTACACAATACAATAAACTTATCGTTAGAACTGGTTGTAAAGCAATGAATTCGATTCACGGTTGAAGATGGGATTTGGAGGGTGACATGTTTCTATGATGAGCATAATCATGAGTTAGCAAGTGAAGAAGAGAAGCACTTTCTAAGATCAAGAAGAAAAATGACCGACTCAAAAGCTCTTACTATCAAGACAATGGTGAATTCTGGCATAAAAACGAATCAAGCTTTCAACTATATGGCAGGGGTTGCTGGTAGTGTTGAAAACGTCGGTATACTAAAAAGAGACTGTTACAATCTCGTGAATAAAGAGAAGTTGTCACTAATCGAAGTGGGGGATGCACAAAGTTTATCCCGGTGGTTCAAAGGTCAAAGAAGCAATGATTATGGTGAATACCCCAACACAGAAACATGTCAAAAGCTCTTACTATCAAGACAATGGTGAATTCTGGCATAAAAACGAATCAAGCTTTCAACTATATGGCAGGGGTTGCTGGTGGTGTTGAAAACGTCGGTATACTAAAAAGAGACTGTTACAATCTCGTGAATAAATAGAAGTTGTCACTAATCGAAGTGGGGGATGCACAAAGTTTATCCCGGTGGTTCAAAGGTCAAAGAAGCAAACAATGTATTGCTTCTTTGACCTTTGAACCACCGGGATAAACTTTGTGCATCCCCCACTTCGATTAGTGACAACTTCTCTTTATTCACGAGATTGTAACAATCTCTTTTTAGTATACCGACGTTTTCAACACCACCAGCAACCCCTGCCATATAGTTGAAAGCTTGATCCGTTTTTATGCCAGAATTCACCATTGTCTTGATAGCAAGAGCTTTTGAGTCGGTCATTTTTCTTCTTGATCTTAGAAAGTGCTTCTCTTCTTCACTTGCTAACTCATGATTATGCTCATCACAGAAACATGTCATCCTCCAAATCTCATCTTCAACCGTGAATCGAATTCATTGCTTTACAACCAGTTCTAACGATAAGTCTATTGTATTGTGTAGACTCACATGGGCTAGGGTCTTCACTATAACCTTCTTTGGAACAACAATACTCTTTTTGGCGAAACAATTTTGTACCACCATAGTACCTTGATGTTCCTTTTCGAACGCTGAAACCTTTCTTATAAGCATATTCATTATACAAATTATATGCTTCTTTTTCACTATGATCCACCTTTTTTACTATATCATTGTTTTCCTCTCAGGCTAAAACCATCGCACAAGCTACAAACAACCACAAAACATCATATAAAAAAAATTAAAGTCATGTGATAAAAAATTAAAAATCCAAAAAAACTTATGTAACATGTTCCATTAATTTCCAAGTTAATATCTATAATTTTTTGAGTTTATGTAATATCTAGTATTCTCATGAAAATATCTCAACAATGCTTAGAAGTAAAAATGAGGGAAACAATTAAAAAAGGTAAGGTTATAATTAGAATATATCAAATTGCATAAAATAGATGGTTACCTCCAGCAACATAGTCCTTTTGACAATTCATCTGCATGATCAAATACAATATATAAAATAAATTTAGTTTATATTATTTGTTAGAAGTAATTGTGTGCAAAAGTAAACTCTATTTAAAAGAAAACCATTAACTATAAATTGTACAATAATTTTCAGAAATGTACAACACATATATATAATTTATTTAGTGCAAAAATAATACCTCATAAAACTCTTTCTGGGAGATAGAGATAAGAAGTGGAATACATGAACTAGCTCATAAATCTTGGAGATGAAGAGCAATATGAAGAACCCTAAACCTCTTTGTTTTGGTCTCAGATGGAGTTTCTTCTTCTTGGTTTGAGTCTTAGACACTACGATAGGAAGTTGTAGTAGTTGTGGAAATAAAAGCTATTGTACTATGTTTCATTAATTAGAATATCTTTTCATTTTTCATTATTCTTTCTTAAATTCCTTAACTCAAATTTATTACATGCAAGTATGTTCAGAAGCTACCTACACCACCTACTTCTCAAAAATTTGAAATTGTATAAAAAGAAAGCCAAAATTTTGAGTTAAAACAAATAGTATGGAAAAAAAAAATAGTTTTTTACAAAAGAAAATTTCTAAAATTAATTATAAAAAATAAGCAGCCTCTTTAAAATTATAATAAAGCTGAGCAAACTCTCAAATATAATTCATGGATTTGAAAAAAAAAAATGATGAACATATGAATAATATTATATAATTTAACTATTATGAAAAAAATATATAATAAATTCATGAAAAATGGGAAATAATTATAAAATCAGAATTTATTTTAAATATTTACATAATGAATGTATTATTTATATATATATATATATATATATGTTAATTAAACAATTCTTTTATTATAAAGAAAACAACCTTTCTAGTTTCTAATATTATTCACACCGAAGAAGACTATCTTTTATTGCTGAGCTACCTATCTTAGTTTCTAGTAAAAACAACAATCTCTTAAAAAAGACCATCTTATCTCTTATTAGTTATTAATGAGCTACCTATCTTTCTAGTAAAACAACAATCTCTTATAGAGGACTGACTATCTTCTAGTAATATTTTTTAATGAAAAAAACAAAAAAAATTCTAACATTATCTCACGTACGCAAGAGATAAGACCCATCCATCATCTATCAAGCCATCAAATAACATCTCTCTCCTCTGTTTATTACATTTAATTTAACTAATGAGTAGATGGAGAGAGAAAAATTAATATTGATTATATTAGAATAAAAAGAAAGACCTAGAGAGTGTGTCAGAAAAAGTGACCGAGAGAGAGAGTTGCAGAAACTGAGAAGTAGTGACGGGAAAGTTCAGGACACGTGTTGCATTTTGAATGGGTGAAGTGCCACCAGGTGGCGGACACGTGTTAGAACCGTGTATTCAATAATTTCTCCATAAGAATTGCTAATTGACATGTACTTTTTTTGGTGGTTTGGTGTCCGCTCGGTGCGAAAGTACCTTTTGGTGAAAAGATACAACTTTTAGTTTGATAAAAATATTTCGAATTTACAAATTTTTTATGAGGACATTTTTTGTGTGAGGACAATTTAAATTTACAAATTTTTATTTATGTAATAGATAGATATCGTATAACAAGTATGCACTTGCTGGGTGGATAAAAAAAACACTTAAAAACTCCTTTTACACTTCAGGTTAGATGTACTTAGATTCTTTAAAAAAAATTGTAGATTCACCATATTCCAAAAGTTCAACTACCAAGGTTTTAGTTAACCACATAAAAAAGAATGTTGAAGATGTAACTTAGATGTTTGTGCGACATGTAAGATTTTATGTTTAGAAGTAACCAAAAGTTGAATTAACAACAAACTAGATGCATTTTCCGCGCATCTCGCGGGATGACTTACCAAATACGTATAATTAACAAACTAATATTCGATGAAATTTGTACTGACTATTTGTAATATGTTGAAACACTATTTTTAAATAAAATATCAATCTAAAATTTGAAAAAGTAAACGAAAAGTTGAAAATTTTGAACCATAAAATACCATTGCGAAAATCCACAAATAAATTTTAGATGTCCGTACCACATGCTACATTTGGTCGTCAGATCCGTGTCAAGCGTCTCTTCTTCACCAGATATGTCTTCGATGACCACCGGCGATATCTCGCCGGAGATATAGATGACTCTACTACTGAGACTGTCAGCCGCTCGTACCGCCTTGTATCTTCGTTCGCCGGCTCCGCATCAAGCGTCTGTTAAAAATCAGCAAAATTTTAATTTCGATTAATTAAATACATTGAATCTTGAACGATCCAAAATTTTAATTGAGATTAACTGCATATATTGAATCTTGAACGGCTCGAAATTAGAGAAATTTTAATTGCGATTAATTGAATACATTGAATCTTGAATAGTCTGAAATTTTAATTGCGATTAATTGTATACATTGAATCTTAAACGGTTCGAAATCAGCGAAATTTTAATTGCGATTAATTACTACTTAAAAACCCTCAGCTCCCTAGTGCAATCAATGTTATTGAGTTAATGATTACAAAACTCTTAGCTCAATTGTCATAAATGCATCGATTAACGTAAAAACAAAATCATTAGCTCCACAATTACTCTGTTATTATCTTTCCTTCAGAATTTATAATATATATAGATAGATTGTAGAGTCATATTAGTTCCGCTAACAAATTATTTATTAACTAACAATTGTTCTTACTCTAAAACTTCAGTCATTAAATTTCTTATTATAACATAGATATAAAAGTTGAGAATTAAAAACAGCCTCAAATATAATTCATATTCCTAATAGGTGTTTTATATTTAAAATATATTAATATTAAGTGTTTCAGTTTCAGTTTGATTAATTTTCATTTGTTCGGCCGTTTTTTTTTTTCTCGGTTTCCCGCGGGGTGGTCCTAGGGGCCCTAGACTATATAAGAATATATACCTAGACTAATCCCCACTCGCATAGGGTCAGCCTGTAAGAGGTAAAGTGCTGGCCATGGACAATTTTTCATTCCCATGGTCATTAGCGGGGATTGACCCCTGACCTCTGCTTAAGGGATGAGGCGTTGAACCATCACACCATTGTTACATGGTTTCGGCCATCTATTACTATAGACACTCATTTAATTGTTATCTGAATTTTGACTAATTTATAAATTGCTATCTGAACTTTAATTTTTTTAAATTGGCAAGCTAAACTTTTAATTTCATAACAAACTGCTACATCTATTTCAATTTCTGCTAAATTAGATATAAAATGAGCATGTTTTTATCATGTTGAGTCTTTTAATGTGTAATCAAGATGGATTCAAACACAAATTTAAAGTATTACAACAAAATACATTCAATTAGATGATCAATTGGACTTCCGCTCAGTTCGAACAATCCCTTCCAATTGAATATCCAATTGAATATTTCCTTATAATACTTTTGATTTATATTTAAATTCTTCTTTGGTACACATGGAAAAATCCAACGTTGTGGAAATATGCCCATTTTTTGTTCAATTATACGAGAATTGTAACATACGTAGCATTTTGCTATGAAATTGAAAGTTTAAATAGCCGATTTAAAAAATTAAAATTCCTATAATACTTTATAAATTGGTCAAAACGCAGGTATCAATTTGGTTATTAACCCTTTAATTTATCTTTTTAAATTTCAAGCTTATATCATAACTCTTTAGAAAAAAAAAAAAAAAAAAAAAAAAAAGTTAAACCAAGAACTCTTTCTATTATAGTTTGTAAGGGTGATACTCTCTATTCGGCGGAAGCGAATTTCGCTTTGACTACTACTACCTACCATAGAGAACTGGACATGGATACCAAAGTTCAAATTTTCCCTTTGACAATTGTCACGTGCATTTATTCTGATTCGACTTGTAATAGATTCTTCGGCTATACGAATTTACGAATTACGAAGTTTCTCTCAAGTCAATCAAAAAATATATTCTTAAAGAGTATATGCATATAAATTATATTATCTTATTACAAATAAGAATTAATAAATAAAATGCTACATTAATTTTGATTTTATTATGAATTGTTATTTGAATTTTTTTAAATGGCTATTCGAATTTTTAATGATTGAGCAAATAACAAATTATTATATTAGTTACAATGCCTGTCAAATTAGTTTTCCTGGTAGTTTTCCTGCTAAATTAGTTGGTTATTACTAGAGTTATGCCTCACATCGCTTTTTAAAGGTCATCCTTTTGTATGTGGATCTGAGCAAATTTAGACCTCCATATTTTTATTTGAATATATATATATACTCATAAAAGGAGGCTTCTGAATTATGTTATATTTCTTAATTGCATGTCATGGACATTAATAAGAAATTTCATACACTCTTTTCAATTGTAGGACTAATACAATGTCGTGTGGTAAATATTTTGAATGAACTCATGACATGGTAGGTTTTAGTTATTTAGCTGATTTTTCTACTCTATAACCTTGTGTTTGTTGAAGATGTTTTACCTGTAAGACTTTTAGGTGATAGTCATCAATTTCCGTTGTAGAAAGAAAATATTTTAGTAAAATCAAGCAACTCTTCTAACTAGCTTATTTGACAAAATTCATTTTGAAGAAATTTGGTTCTTTAGTCATCTAAACCAACCGACCACCAGTAAACTAATGGAAGATGGCTATGAAAGAGTTCACGCTATCGTCGTCTTCTATCCAATAGACCAGTTTCTTAAAAAACGGTTTTAATCGCAAATTACCGGATCATGAATTTTAAAATAAGCATACCCAATCTTGGCTTTCCCAATGCCATTTTTGTTTTGGAAAATCATTCCGATGAATTCACTCATGCATACACAATTCTACAATCCATGCAAATTATCATATGCTAGTAACATTCATCATTCATACCACATACATGCTTATGCGTCATGCGTTTAATGTCCCGAGGAACTCATACTTGCATTTATAATTCTACTTTTAAGTAAATGATCAAACACAACTACATCCTTAACATTCTAGCATACGTGTCAAACATTTAACATCCACATCAATCATACATATTTGGCGACTGGTTTTCAGATTTAAAAACGATTTTAAATATTAGGGTCTGATTTGCAATTCATGCTTATATTCAATCACGCAAGCTTCTAGACATGAATCCTAGGCATTTTCAACCATCACAGCTGTTTGGATCGATTCTCTCAACACTCACAAACGGATTAAAAGAAAGCAATAAAGAACACAAGATTTAACGTGGTTCGGTCAACGCGACCTACATCCACGGGCAAAGGAGGAGCACCACTTCACTAGCACAATCAACACCGGAGGGTTACAAGACGAGACCACATAAAGTACTCACTCTCACAATACATGTAGAGACCTATTACACATACTCTAAATTAACACCACTCGTCTCTCACTCAACCTCTCGCACAAACCCACGGCCTTTTTACTTTGTTGATTAACACTCCTCTCACGGCAGCTATAGCACTTCTCTGGCGGTTTATATCTCACGAAGCCCTAACACCTATGGCAGCAACACAAGCTAATCCATATATTAATATAACAGCCACCGCCTTACTATATATATATAGCAATAAACAAATCACCGCCTGACTATCTATCTATACATACTATATATATATAATAATCGGTCATTAAATCAATCTATGCCGATTAACAATATATATATAACCTAGTCAACTTACTACCTAAAATAGCTAACGGGCTAAATTACTTAGTGGACCTAACCAATTAATTCTAGACAAACCCAACAACAGGATATCTATTCTAGTGCGCAAACCATATATTTAACCAGGGCTCCGCTCACAACATGTAATATCCAGCTAGCTTGACTTAGTCAAGACAACAGTTCTAATCATGCATAAATATATATTGAATAATAAACAATTGCAATTCAGCCCACCAATTTAATACCAGTCCCAAAAACATGTATCTCCGAGATCCATCAATCGAACAAGGCATAAATGTTAGCAACCCTATGAGCACTGTGTAGTCCATTTTGAGGTTCAAAAACATTTGGATTTTAAAACATGACCTCCCTATTTTAATTGACTTGAATTCGGTTTGGAAAACATTGTTCGGTTCAGTCAATTTCAGTCCGTTTAGGTCCGGTTCAGAAAATCCGGTTTGGTCCGGTCCGAAAGTCCTGTTCGGTCCGGCTCGGCAAAAATCCGAATCGGTTCGGTCCTGTTTTTCATTTTAAAAATCTGGTTCGGCCCGAACTGGTCCAAGAAAATAGGGTTCGGTTCAACACTCAAAACCGGTTCGGTTAGATCCACTTAATTACCCAGTCCGACCCGAACCGAATAGGTCAAACCGATTGAGAAAATCCGGTTCGGTTTAATTTCGTCCCGGTTTAACATATTGGACCGGCCCAATAATTAAAATTTTAAAGGTTGGGCCGAAATGTTTACTTGTGGCCCAAGTAGGATTTTAAATCCATTAAAAATATTAAACTTAGCCACCAAGTAACATTAATTTAACCAGGGGTCAGAGGTTCAATCCCCGCTAATGACCATGGAAATGGAAAATTGTTCATGGCCAACACTTTATCCCTTACGGGCTGACCCGGTGCGAGTGAGGATTAATCTAGGTGTGGAGTAAACATGCTACGTGTGATGCCCTCCTGATGAGGGCCCCCCTAAGACCACCCCGCGTGAAACTAAAAAAAAAAGTAACATTAATTATTTAAAACAATTTTCAATATTAAAAAATATATATATATTTCGGCACACACACAAACATATATATATATTTATTGCTAAGATTCTATCTTTAAGATTAAATCAATCAACAATATATATATATATATATATATATATATGTGTGTGTGTGTGTGTAAATTTTGGCACTATATATAATGTATATATATATATTTTTTATTGTCAATATCTTTAATAGGGAAACAAATAACTGACAATATATTTTCTCAATCTTTTAGGTAACTAAATCTATCAATAATATCTTTAACCCTATTTAAATATTTAGATATATTGATAGTTATATATTTCTATATATTTTAATGTGAATATATCCTAATGTTCCCAATTATAGATATATTGTTACCTTAATTAAAAATTAAAATATGGTAAACACTATCCCTAGGTGCTTCGGCCGAAACTTGTAACTTGGTGCCTAAGAAATTTAAAAATTTTACCTTGTAATTCATCTTAGGGTTCGGCACAAACACCAAATTAAGAACTAGTGGTCAAATTTTAAGATCAAATTTTAATAAGATCTACAATCCAAAGTTTGATTTTTATAAATATTACATTTTTCTTGAAGATCATGAACATCAAATAAACCAAGAACATCATGAAAATTTCTGACCACCCTTATACTTAAAAAATCCGAAAATTTTAAATTTTCTTTTAAAAAATTTCGGTCCAAAATTTATATTTTCAAGAACACCAATTTATCAAAATCAGGAACTCCTAACACAAGCTATGATACCACTGATAGATTACGGGGAGTAATCACTACGGAAACACAAAACATGGTACGTGCATGTAATCAAAATTACGCAGCGGAAAAGTTACACATACCTCAACAGTTACCGTAGTCCAAGATCCTTTGAACAAGGGAGTTCTCGATCCTCCGGTCGGGACCCGTAGAGGTTCTTGTTAGAGAAGCCCTGCGTGGTGCAGCTCCACAGCAAAGCCTCAGATCAATTCTTGACACGGGGACAAATCTTCGGAGAGTTGCTCGAAAGCAATTTGGCACACCCTTGGTGTAGGTAATGGTGCGGCCGAACTTGATGTGTGGGAGGAGGGTTTTTCTCTCTAAAACACTCTTGTGAGGGAATTATGATTAACCATAAATATTCCCTAACACCTCTTATTTATAGGAGGAGTAAAGTGGACAAAAGTCAACTTTACCCCTCACTAATGTTTCGGCCGGCCTATGTATTGGCACTACAAGAAAACTGGTTTTAAGCGACGCAAAATTTGCGACACTTTTAAAAGCGCCGCAAACTTTTTTGGCGCCTAGAGTTTAGGCAACCTTTAGGGAAGTGTTGCCTAAACATAAAAATTAAACCAACGTTTTCTTTTAAAGTTGTTTAAAATTTGGTTTAGGCAACTGTTTTCACTGGTGCGTTGCTTAATTATTAGGTTTAAACAACGCTTTATCAAACGTTGGCTTAACATATATATTAAGCGACGCTTGCTTTTAACGTTGTTTAAATTTTAGGGTTTAGGCGATGTTTTTTAATAGTGCGTTGTATAATGGTTAGGTTTAAACAACGTCTTGTAAAACGTTGGTTTAACATGAATATTAAACAACAGCTGCTTTTAGCGTTGTTTAAAGTTCGGTTTAGGCAACATATGATTAAGTGTTGCCTAATGTTCAGGTTTTAAGCAACGCTTAATTATAATTAAATATTCCTATTAATTTTTATTAAATAATATTTTATTTAATTATAACTAAACCCTTACTCCGATAAAATAACACTGGAATGCTAAAAGTGCAACTCGCTATAATCAAAGGTGCGATTGGCGACTCCACCGCGCGACTAAGGAATGGTGACTCCGATTAGCTTGCTGAGACTCCGATTCGCGACTCTGGGGCGGGCTTGAAGAGCTACGACTCTGATTAACCTTCACTGCGACTCTAGGTCTTCTTTCTTCATCTATTTCTCACTCGCGATTCACCTTTTTTCACTTATTAGGTCATACGTATTTCGCTTTCTGATAGAACCGATTATTTTGAACTGCTTTTGGTGTAGCGTAATTGATTCCTGTAGCGTATTTAGCTCTGTTTACTTAATGGAATATTAACTCAAACGAGTTTGTATCGAAAAACCACAACTAAGTAGAAACGAACGACCTTGACATTGGACAATCTATCTCTTCATGCTAGTAGCTCTATAATGATGATGTACCTCCTGATTAAATCATTTAACTGTTATATCTGAGCTACTGCAGTAATGATTAGAGATACAGAGCTAAGAGAAGAGACTTACAGCCATTATTAGTTGATATCTCATATGGATATTGACTGATCACTGGATCCTGCCCTCTCATGATATACAATGATGTCTGCTTTGCCTGGATTCAAGTATAATTGGTTACCTGCTGCATAGGATTCAAATTTTTAGATTCATGAAAAATGGACAGCAGAAAAATAAATGTTCTGTCAATGATTTTTTTGGATCATTCACATCTGATTATGCAAAAAGTTATGTCTGATTATGCAGATTTTTTATAACTAATGTTTGAAAGATAGCTCATTTTTGTCTGATGATCTGGCTAGTTGGCTTTGCCAAGTTCAATAACAACCCGCACATGAAGCCAATGATAAGGCCTGGAAGGAAATTTTCTGCCCTGAAACTCACTGCTAGTTGGTCTTATTGTTTCTCTTGGTTCTTTTCCTGCTCTTTGTTATATATACACAGTTAGTTGCCAGAGTAAGACCATAAATATTTCACGTCGATAATCAGTTAAACAACAGAAGCTGGGTATCGTCTATTGTGGCGATCGCGCTTGGGTGTGCCATTATAATTAGCCAGCTGTTTGGGTACAACCTCTACTGAGGAGTGAACCTATGTAGTAGTTATAGCAGAGGGTGGTAATTTTTTTAGAATTTTGGAAATATTAAGAGAAGTTGAATTGGGAAATTATGATTGTTGCAGAATCACGATATCTTTCAGTAAGGAAGAGTATGGTATCTACTTGGCCTTTTGTGTAGTTGGCTTGTCATGCAGTTTTAGAAGTCATGGTTGCTAATTTGGGTTTTAAACAACCCAGTTAATTATACGCATAGTTAGGCTCATTGTTAGAATGGATAGCAACAAAAAGAATTAATTTTTTTTTAGTTTAACATGATAGAATATTTAAATAATTAGGGAGTTTGAATGTGAATTATTTTTCACTTTCTATTGTGCTCTGTTTTTGGTTGAACGTGAAACAACAGTAGTAGTAGATTAGTAAGTAGTACTAGACACTATTAGGTATACAGTAGCTTATATATTATCTGAGTGCACATATATAATAATAATAATAATAATAATAATAATAATATTGGTTCACAAGTAAGTATTTGTATGTTCCCAACTAAGAGAAAAGAAAATAACAGAAAAGAAAAGATGAAGAAGATACTATGTTGTGTTGTTGAGTATAGTTAAAAGTAAGCAGATTGTATGAAATGTCTAGTCTGGGAGTTACACTTAAATAGCAAGAAGAGTCTGATAGTCAAATTGCAAAAATTATTTTCAGAAGTCCCTTTAGAGAAGATATTGATGCACTTATATTGAAACTCAAGTTGTATTATAGTTGTTAATGCTATAATGTACTGTATTCATTAAACATATTCAACATCGTCTTTTTTTTTTTTTTTTTTCACTGATAGTTATTGTATTGTGCTTTTTGAGAGCAATGAATAAAAGCTCGGTTATGTTATCTAGATCAAGCTCAACTTATGAAAATTGTGTGAAAGCTTTCATTAAATTTGCCCTTGAGAGAGCTCCGGTTAATGGGAATATTTATTGTCCGTGTAAGAATTGCTACAACCGGTATACCAAGACTCCAGAATTGGTGGAGGAACATCTTATTTGTGTAGGGTTCATATGGAATTATGGCCAACAACTTTGGGTGTTCCATGGGGAGAGAGGTGGCCTGGAACAAGAACCTGAGAACCTAGAAGCAAATTATCAAGAGATAAGGACTAGTATCATAAGGGAAAGATCAAGTGTTTCACACACTGAAGACTTTACATCTAGAATAAACACGGGGGAGGATACTTATGAAAATGATAAATATTTTGTTAGGGAGAATGTCAGTGAAGGAAGTTTGTTAAATGATCTTTTAGGTGATTCAGATGATCCTCTTTTCCCGGGTTGTACAAACTTCACAACTTTGTCATTTGTTATACGGATTTACCATATCAAAGCATTAGCAGGGGGTTCATCGTCTAAGTTACTTACATTGATTCTTGAATTACTTAAAGAGGTTTTTCCTCAATGCAAGTCACTTCCCTCATCATATTATGATGCTAAGAAGATCATTAGGAAGCTTGATCTTGGTTATCTATAAGGTGGAATGAAATTGGTCGCACAAAAGATGGAAAGTTGCGTCATCCAGCTGATGCTGAGGCGTGGAAAGCATTTGACAAGCTTTATGAAGACTTCGCATCTGATCCTCAGAATGTTCGTTTAGGCTTAGTTAGTGATGGTTTCAATCCATTCAGGACAATGAGCACAACACATAGCACGTGGTCAGTTGTATTAGTCCCATATAATATGGAGCCGTGGACATGCATGAAACGGTCGTCTCTTATACTATCAATGGTTATTCCAGGTGAGGAAGGACCTGGTAATGATATTGATGTATATCTGCAACCATTAATTGATGAGTTAAAACAGTTGTGGGTTGGTGTTACAACATTTGATGCTTTTGCTGGTGAAGAGTTTTCTCTACGAGCATGTTTGATGTGGACAATTAATGACTTTCCTGCATATTCTAATCTATATGGGTGGAGTACGAGGGGTCATATTGCTTGTCCATGTTGCACAACTTCAACTAATTCTCGTTGGCTAAAGCATGGGAAGAAGTTTTCCTACTTAGGAAGTCGACGGTGGCTTGAAACAAATCATCCTTTTCGTTATAAAAAAAGAAGAGTTTGATAATACAGTTGAGCTTGGTTTTGCTCCTACTCCACCAACCGGTACTGATGTGCTGCGTCAAATTGGAGGAACGAAGTTTGTATATGATAAATCATCAAATATATCAAAAAAAGAGGGGCAGAGATGTTAATAGTTCATCATTCACTCAATCTGATGCAATTGAAGAGCTTTACACTTTTGAGGAGTCGGAACAAATGGATCATCAAGAAGATGACATACCGGGAATCTCTCAGGCTCAACCCTATCAAGCACAAGTATGGAAGAAGTGTAGTATATTTTTGGGTTAAATGTACTTTTCATACCACATGTTTGGCCGAATGTGGTTTTTAGTACCGGATGTTTGGTTTTGTATACTTTTTGTACCAAACGTTTGAAAAAATGTGGTTTTTGGTACATATGTTAGTTGGCCGTTAGTTTTTTCCGTTAAATGACATGTGCAAGTCACGTGACCGACCCTAAACCTTCGATTTTATTCAATTTAGTCCCTCAAATATATTTCCAACTTTTAATTTGTTTAATTTAGTCCCAAAACTTCAAAATCAATTCCAATTTAACCATTGAACCCAATTGACCTAGCCGGACCTAGCCTAGGGCTAGGTTCCGACCCTGGTTCGGGGTACTTGGACCCAGCCAACCCTGACCCAGGGTCGGACCTAGCCCTAGGCTAGGTCCGGCTAGGTCAATTGGGACCTAGCCCAATTTGGGTCGAATTTGGGCTAGGTCCCAATAGACCTAGCTGGACCTAGCCTAGGGCTAGGTCTGACCCTGGGTCAAGGTCGGCTGGGTCTGGCGACCCCAACCCAGGTTCGGACCTAGCCCTAGTCTAGGTCCGACTAGGTCAATTGGGTTCGATGATTCAATTGGAATTGATTTTGAATTTTTGAGACTAAATTAAAAGTTGTGAATATATTTGAGGGACTAAATTGAACAAAATCGAAAGTTTAGGGTCGGTCACGTGACTTGCACATGTCACTTAATGGAAAAAACTAACGGCCAACTAACGGATGTACCAAAAGCCACATTTTTTTAAACGTTTGGTACCAAAAGTATACAAAACCAAACATCCGGTACTAAAAGCCACATTCGGCCAAACATGTGGTATGAAAAGTACATTTAACCCTATATTTTTTGACTTGCCTTATTGGGAATACAATCTTCTTCGTCATAATTTGGATGTAATGCACATTGAGAAAAATGTGTTTGACAATTTGATTGGAACTTTGTTGTATCAAGATAAGAAAAGCAAGGATAATATTCAAGCACGTCGTGACCTAAGAGAGATGGGTATAAGACCTGAACTTCATCTGTACGAGGATCGTCCAAATTATTACCCATTAGCATGCTACAATTTAACTCCCAAGGAGAAAGATATGTGCTTAACTATTTTGAAGGGTTTGAAAGTGCCTGATGGATATGCCTCGAACATATCAAGATGTGTCAACTTGAAAGAGCGGAATTTAATTAATCTTAAGAGTCATGATTGTCATATCCTGATGCAAGATATACTTCCAATTGTATTAAGAGGCGTAGCCACCAAGACCATTCTTGCACTCATTTCAGAGCTTTCAACATTCTTTAAGAAGTTGTGCGCCAAGGTGCTTGATCCAGCTGAGTTAGATAACTTGGAATCAGAGGTTGCACTTACTTTATGCAAAATGGAGAAATTTTTCCCACCTGGTTTCTTCACCATAATGGTACATCTTATAATCCATTTGCCACGTGAAGCAAAGCTTGGTGGACCGGTTCAATATCGATGGATGTACTTTATGGAACGGTAAGATGCCATTTATATTTTCAATTACATTACTTGCAATCTTGAATATATTTAACTGAGATGACCTATTTATTCCCATTGAAGCTTCTTGATGCAACTTAAAGAGCTTGTACGCAATAGAGCACATCCAGAAGGATCAATAGCTGAGGGTTATATAGTAAGTGAGAATGCTATCTTTTGCTCAAGGTATATTCCAAATATGGAAATGACTTCCAACCATTTGCATAGGAATCATGAGCAAGATTGTTCTGGTAATTATTTGTTCCGCACTAATGGTCGCGTATTGGGAAAAATTAAGATGGATGTTCTTGATCGTACTACACTGGAGCAAGCACATCGGTATGTTCTTGTTCATAGCAACAGTTTGGAGGTTTATCGGCGGTAAGTCATGTCATTTATGAAATTTACTTGCATTTTTTAGTGGTTTATTTTCTTTATTAGAGTTTTGTTTATACTACTATTTCATGATGTTTTTGGATTCTATGCGACGGGCTGCAGGACGTTCCACTCAAGTCCTTGAAAATAAGTGGTTAATTGAAAAATTTCCTAATTGGCTTTCAAAACAGGTTAGGGATTCAATGAATAAAAGAGATCACTATGTTTAGGTTCCAAAAATGTTATCAGAAAAAGTTTCTGATGATGTAGTTGCTCTTGCCCGAGGACCAAACAATGTTGTCCAAACATTTGCTGGTTTTATTATCAATGGATTACGGTTTCATACCAAAAGTCTCGAAGCTTTAAGGAAAACCCAAAATAGTGGATTGATGGTAGATGCGGACAACACAAACTACTATGGCATTCTCAAGAGTATAATTGAGTTGAACTACTTTGGGAGGTTTCAAGTTGTTTTGTTTCGGTGTGATTGGGTTGATGTTAAATCTCCTAGAGGTCTGAAGCAAGACAAAAATGGGTTTACTCTTGTTAACTTCTCCAAGTTGATTCACACCGGGGCAGCACTTAAAGATGATCCTTTCGTCTTTTCATCAAGCAAAGCAAGTCTTTTATGTGGATAATCCTAAGAATAAGGGATAGCAACATGTTATTATGAAAAATCCAAGAGATGTGTACGATTTGTGAGCGATACCAGAAGAACAGAGTGTTGATGATACTTATAGACAATGCTTGCCTACTAATGTTGATTTGCGTGTAGATTTAAATGATTCTACAAGTTTTGTCAGGGTTCGATCTGAACTAGGCTTAAACGTTTGATCCTTTCAGAATTTTGTTAGACAATTTGAAATAAACTTTGTTATGGTTCAAATATGAACTACACTTAAATGTTTGATATGAACGTGCCTACTTTGTTATGGTTCAGATATGTACTAGACTTAGATGTATTTGAGTACAAATTTCCAGCTCAGTGCAGACCCAACTCAAGATTAGAATGACATTCAAAATATAAAAAAGGTTACCAAGAGTTCAAATTACAACACCTCATGTAGGACCCACTGATCAAGTAGATGACACGGAATCTGCTAACAGTGTCAACAATGTTCAAATTGGTTAGCATTTCTACACTATTTATTTATTGCAAAGTTATAGTAATGTAGTTTTTCTTTTCAAAAATAAAGCTATAATAATGTAGTTTGTTTTAGTTTTAACTTTAGGGAACCAAGTTCAAGTTCGTCGTACAATGGGGCCTTCATGTGCAAAAGATGTTTGGGAACTCCCAAAACACCATCGAATAGAAGTTGAGTTCAATGATTTTGGGCAACCGGACGGAAGTGGTGCATCTATTCTAACTGATTTTCTTGGAACCTTAGCTCGGAATGACAATTTATGCCCCTTACATTACCAAGATTGGAGGACATTCCAGGTGGATGAAAGACAAGAGATCTTGAAAACGGTTAAGGTAGATGCTCCTTGATCTCCAAATAGTCTCTTATTGGAACCTTAGACTTTGTTTTATATGCATTTGGTGTGTTTATAGATAGTCTGCTCAACTGGACATAATAACATGTGTTTTATTGTGCGTTTATTGTCAACAGCCATGAAAGTTTCACCATTTGTGATGAAAGTTCCAACACTTGTGTGCTTTATCTCTTGTTTAATAGTTATGCAACTTTATTTCATGTTGAAATTGGTAGTTATCTGGAGAGTGCTTTCATGTTAGGGGTATCTGTGTTAGCATTTCAGTTTTTTCTTTGTGTGTGGCTAGTCATCAGTGGAAGCTTTGATGTTTGAACTAGTGTAATTATGTTGATCGAAGCATGGATCGTATTTTACACGAAGGAGAATAACATGTAGCCTATATATGAGCATTTGGTGGATATTATATGTGCAAGGATCGTGTCTGCTCAGAAATTGAGTTGGATTATCTTGGTTCTTTTAGTCTACTCAGAAATTGAGTTGAAAGTATATAATTTTGACATTATGACATGCACGTTTCACAATAGTGAACACCACAAACACTGCAAAAGCTCATAGGTTTATCCTACAATCTGTGGATCAAAAGTGGAAGAACTACAAGTGCAAACTAAAAGGGAAATACTTCAAGAAAGAGCAATATTCCTTGGCGGAAATCATAAGTAATGTTCCTGAAAATGTCAATGCTCATCAATGGAAGAATTTGGTGCTCCGTTGGAATACATATGCAAGTCAGGTAACAATTTCATGATGCGACCTCTCGATTAGAAGCGTCTTGATTATCTTGTTTATGAATCTTCTGTGTGATAACTTGTCCCAAATTTTGAATTTGGACTATCAATTTTCAGTTCCCGACTTCTCAATAATTCATTTGTTCCGTATTCGATCCACTTAACTGTTGCAGGTGGAACTCCTTTGTGTTCTTGTTCAATGTATTCTTTTGTTAGCTTTCTGCATAATTTAACTCAATACTGTGTTTGTTTCACTGTTTCTGATCAAGGTTTCTTATTGTAGAAAGCCTCTGAGTTAGGGAGACGAGCTAAGAGTAATGTGACTACATTGCACGCATCGGGTTCGACCAGCTTTGCTCAGCGACGACATCAGTTTGTAAGACATCTTAGAATTTTTGTAGAAACTATCATCAGTTAACGTTTATCCTTTAATCAGAATCACTTATTGATTGGTTTTACCTTGGTTTATGTTGTTACAAGACCTAAAGCATAATAGGTCACCATAAAAAATGGAAGCTTTTGGTTACCAACATAAAGGTGTTAATGGGGAGTTTGTGAATGAGGCCACACGACAAATGATGGTAACCTAAATGCTTTGCTAGAAAATGAGTAATATAGATCAAAATGCCTAAATATAGATTTATGTGTTGTTGTGTTTTATGTCATAGGAGAAAGCATCATAACTAGTTGTTACAAAGTCTGTACCTGTCATTTCTGAATCACAGAAGATGCCTTGGAGAATGAGGAGGTGGTTGAAGTAGATAGATACGGTCGCATAAGAGGATATGGGTTGGGAGTTACCACATCCGATCTAAATGGAGGGAGTGCTAGTTCAGGTCGGATCGAGCATTATGAGACAATGTTTAGGGAGTACCAAGCAACCATTGTTGAACAATCAGAGGCACTTGCACGTGCACAAGCTAAGCAGGTGGAGGCACTTGAGCGTGCACGAGTTGAGCAGGCAGAGGCACTTGAGTGCGCACGAGTTAAGCAGGCGGAGGCACTTGAGCGTGTCAGGGTTGAGCAAGCAGAGGCACTAGAGCGTGTTCGAGCGGATGCACGAGCGGAGATGTTCGCTATTCTTAAGGGGTTTGGACTGAGCCAGCCTTCTTAAGATATGAGCTCTTATTATGTTTATGACTATCTACTTGTCAGTTATTATATTTTGACAAATATTTCTACTGTTTTAGTTGTAAACTTCTATTATGTTTATGTAAAAACCTATCAACTACTTTGTTTATGATGGTTTTTTTTGGCAGAAGGAATGTATAATTAAGTATCTTTGAATTCAATGAATTGGTAACGCAGACTTCATTGCATTGCTGGTTTATATATTGTAAAAAGTGTTGTTTATATAATAAGTATAGGCAACGCAGAAAGAAGTTGTCTATACTAGAAGTATAGGCAACGCAAAATGTGTTGCCTATACTTCTAGTATAGACAACGCAAAATGCGTTGCCTATACTTCTAGTATAGACAACGCAAAATGCGTTGTCTATACTTAAAAGTTACACAACGTTTTCCGGCGTTATCTAAACCTTAGATAAGGACGGCGTTAAAAAAATGTTGTTTTTTACTTATTTTTTAGGCGACGCTTAAGGCTAAACGTCGCAATGTTTTAGGCGACTCCTCCCATTTCCGACGCTTCCATTTGCGTCGCAGCTTGCGTTGCCAAACTTTAGGCGATGCAAAAAGCGTCGCCTAAAGCCATTTTTAGCGTTGCTTAAACCTTGTTGAGGCCTAATTTTGGGCCTCCCATGTCAATTGGGATTTGGGTCTAGCCCAATTACCCTAATGTGACATTTACCCAAGTTCATTAGGTAAACTATACATATTATGGGCTACCAATTACAGCGCACATCACCATGTACTTACATTAACCACTTAATATGATGTAGTGGTTCAACATTTCATACATTAACCAGATGTTTCGGTTTTAAACCACATTGAGCCTTGTGAATGGAAAAATATGTATGTAAAGTATTTTACCCTTTTTTGGCAAAAAAAAAAAGTATTTTACCCCTTAAAGAATGATATGTGCGAGCAGAGATTATTCTAATTGCATAACAATGAGTTTTTCTACCATGCTTGCGGAGCACCATGCTTTGTTTTTTTACTATTAGGGCGGACTTAATTGTAACATATGTAACAAGTATGCTACATATGTTGACCACCTAATAGGGCCCACATAAGACTTTATGAGGAAAAAAGTTGGGTTTATAACCAAATTGCTACCCGAACTTTGATCATTTTACAAATCGTTACCTCAACTTCAATTTTTCAAAATTGCCTACCCGAATTTTCAATTTCAGAGCAAATTATTACATCATTTCAGGTTTGTCTAACATCATTTTAAATTATTGGTGCTTCCATGCATTATTTTCGTTTAGCAATTATTTTATTTATGGTTTAATCCTTCAATTTTAAGAACATTATACTTTGTCTCTTATTAGTAATTATTTTATTTTCATTTTTGCCCCCGTAATATTATTTTGTGTTTTTATTAAACTCTTATTTTTATTTTTCTACGATATAAACCTTAACATTTAAATTCAAAAATAAAATCTTAAAATCCACTTTTATAATCATTGTGATTATTCACTTTAATTTTACAAACTTTTGGGTAAAATTGTAAATAAAATATTTGCAAAAATAAGTTTAAAGCATGGATACTTTCAAATGATCCTAGTAAATCCTGTTCCCGCCAAACTGGTTAGAAAATGATCAGATTTTTGCCACGTGGGGTCTTTTGATACGTACCCAAGATGTATTCAAACATAAATTGAAAGTATTGCAACGAAATAACTTCAGTTAGATGCCCAATTGGACTTCCACCAAATTCAAACAGTGCATTTCAATTGAGCGCTGAATTGAAGGTATTTTTTTTACAATACTTTCAATTAATATTTGAATCCATCTTTGGTACACATGAAAAGACGCCACGTTGCAAAAATATGCTCATTTTCATTCCAATTTGACGAGAATTAATACAGAAGTAGCAATTTGATCTAAATTTAAAAATTATGGTAGCCAATTTAAAAAAATTAAAGTCAAGGTAACGATTTGTAAACTGGTCAAAGTCCGGGTAGCAACTTGGTTATTAACTCAAAAACAATTACATACACTATTTTAATAAATTAATCAACAATACGATGTATATATTTTTATAATAAATAATATATATTAATTTTGAATATTAATATTTGCACAAACTGCGATCTAATGACATTATTATAATATAAATTTTCGTTGAAATAAAATTACGTGCAACGTAAGATAAATGATTAGTAAACAATAAATATGAAAATGATTAGGAGCATCAACTATCGATTTGGATTTTTAGGAGCCTAAGTTTTTGTTTTTGTTTTAAGAGCCTCAAATTTGAATAGTTTACTTATCAATCAGACATGACTCGATAAATTTAATTAGGGGTTCGTCTCGCTCCGAGCATGTATCAAACATGTTCACATAATCTAGAAGACCACCAGAACAACCCTAGTCCTGGGCGAGTCTCCTAACTCACTCTAGCCGATCGAAACTATATATCGGCCATGGCTCTTTGACTGAGCTAGGGACTCGCTATTACCTAGTCATGATATAAATTGTCTCAGTGATAATGTGAACATGTTTGATACGAACTCAATCAAGCAAACCCCTAACTAGTTGAATTGTGTCATGTCTAATTGATAAGTAACATTTTTTTAATCTAAATTTTTTAAAAAAAAATTGATACTATAAATTACGATAATTAAGCTCCAAAAATGTAATATTTCCATTTTAAAAAAACAACACAATGTTAGTAGCTTTTATGTGTTTTTTTCCAGAAGGTTACGGGCCATTATCGATATCAACATTTATGGTCTATCGGCCGGAAAAAAATTACGTATCACATAGATTCAGTTTCAATCATGGCCCGTCAACGCGAAGTTCGGGCTACCGGATGATCCGGTATTTTCCCGGGGAAATTGTTGGATCACGGGCGAAGCTCCGTTACGTCCTTGACGGAAAGCTCTGGACTCCTGGGCTCCGCGTAATCCTGCAAAAGGGGATGACCTGGGTGGTGACCCAGAATCCCTCTCCGATGCTTAAATGAGTATGTGATCAATGGGTGGTAAGCAAAAAGTCTAAGTTCGTATTAGATGATGGTTTTCTGAGGTAACTTCCTCCTTTATATAGGAGGGGAAGTTACTCAGTTACCTGTTACTGCGCCTGGCAGTTTTACCCATGATTCCGTGTATCTCGCCACGATTCCGCATATCTCGGTTGGGATTCCATATATCTCGCCCCACGCTCCGCGTATCTTACCCGTACTCCGCGTATCTCGGGCACGCCCTGCGTATCTCGGGGAATTTATCTTTATCTCTAACCGTCTCCCACTACTCTATCTAGTAGGCGGGTTTCTCGGTCTTTTATCCTCTGATCACAAGTCCCGACTCCTGTCGGAGACTCCAGAGTTGTCTCATTCTAGATCACCACCCAGGACCTTCAGTCTCTACGGGACGGGTCCAGCCTCTGCGGGGCTTTATTATCGGGGCCTTTACTAAGGCATATCGGGGTCTACTCAGAGGCTTCTCATCGGGAGCATTCAGCTCATACATCGGGACCACTAGAGTCGGGGCCCTTCGTGCTGGGCCTCTGGGCCCAGGCTTTTCACGAGGCCTACTGGACCTACTCGCCGTCCATTGGCTATTAACGGAGCTAACGATTTACATCGGAACCCATCATTTGCCCCCAAGACATGGGGGACTTTTAGTTCGTCATGTCTTTCTAATTCAGCTCTTCTGACCTCGTTGTCGGAGGCTTTTGTTTTTATACCTTCCGATACCACCGTCGGAGGCTTTTGTTTTCATGCCTTCCGATACCACCGTCGGAGGCTTTTGCCTTGCGTGTGATTGTTGTATAACAGAGTCTCTTACTCATGATTGCCTTGGGCCCACCAGACCCCATGGGCAGTTGCCAAATCCGAGGAGACTCCTTGATTACTGTAGCATTAAATGCTGGGGATTATGAAACGATGCTTACATCAGCGTGACTGTTGCTTTCTGAAAAAGGCACTCATTACGTCACCAACGCCTTTTCTGTACCGTCCCTCAGTCTTCAACGGTCCAGATTAAGTCCGTCCAGTTTGTCCTTTTGCTTATAAAAGCTAAGACCCTGGCACTATTCTTCTTCACTGTCTCCATTTTTGGAAGTGCATCCATTTTTGAACTCGAAGTTTCTTCTCCCCGTGTCTTTTGCTCTTCAAGTGATTCAAGGCTTTACCATGTCTGGTAAGGTTTCCTTCTTTATCGTTTGCCTTCATCTTTACTTAGCTTGATTGTAGTTTTCCGAATAAACCTAACTTTCCCTTTAATGGCTGATTTCAGATGGTGGATCTGGTTTCGAGGGAGGGAAGCCTTTCAACTTCGACTATGCTCTGGACGAAATTTTCAGCACTGCTTATGATGCAGCTCTCCGGGAAGGATGTATCATTTCCACCAAAGAGGCCGATGCTCAAGGCCGGAAATGCATACCACAAGTTCAGAGTGAAGAGGAGCTACTTCTTCATCGGAAACTCCTCGATCCCCTGATTCCGATAGCCATTCCTCCAACGGCTGACCCTGTGGAGCCTTCTGCCGCCAACTCCGTGGACCCAACTCCTGTTGATGCCGTGGACCCGACTCCGCGGACTGCGAGGCCTTCTGCCCAGGCCCCTCCGAATCCTGCTCCCTCCGATGCCGCTGAGGACCCGACCTCCAACAAGGACCAAGCTTAGTGCTTTATATTTGTTAGTCCTTGTAGTTTTTCTCCTCGTTTTCTTCATTCTATGTATTGGAACCCTTGGGCCTTCGAGCCTTTATATAAGCAGCTTCTTTTCATCTGTTTCGGTCTCGATAATCATTTGCGCTTATTTAAAGCGGCTTTAAATTCGTTGCTCAGAACATTCCGATGCACCATTTAAGATGGTTCCATACGTTCTTCCGACGCTTGACTCGGGACTTCACCATTTAAGGTTTCTCGTCCAATCGGGACTTTACCACTTAAGGTTTCTCGTCCAATCGGGACTTTACCACTTAAGGTTTCTCGTCCAAAATCGGGACTTCACCACTTAAGGCTTCTCGTCCAAAATCGGGACTTCACCACTTAAGGCTTCTCGTCCAAAATCGGGACCTCACCACTTAAGGCTTCTCGTCCAAAATCGGGACTTCACCACTTAAGGCTTCTCGTCCAAAATCGGGACTTCACCACTTAAGGCTTCTCGTCCAAAATCGGGACTTCACCACTTAAGGCTTCTCGTCCAAAATCGGGACTTTACCACTTAAGGCTTCTCGTCCAAAATCGGGACTTCACCACTTAAGGTTTCTCGTCCCCGCCTTTCAAGGCCATTTTTCACACCCTTTAGGGCTTTTGTCGCGCCAACTCTGACGACTTTTGCGGACCTGTTAAGGCTTTTTCATACCCGTTAAGGCTTTTGGCCGCATCATATAGACGACTTACGCGGACCTGCTAAGGCTTTTTCGTACCCGTTAAGGCTTTTGGCCGCATCATATAGACGACTTACGCGGACCCATTAGGGCCTTTTCGTACCTAGGCTTTTGGTTGCATCATAAAGACGACTTACACATACCCCGTAGGGCTTTTGTCCGTACCTGTTAAGGCTTTTGGCCGCATCATATAGACGACTTACGCGCACCTCGTAAGGCTTTTCTCGTACCTCGGAAGGCTTTTGTCGCGTCGTTCAGGACGTCTTACGCGTACCTCATAAGGCTTTTTGTCGCGCCCTTCAGGACGTCTTAATCGGATTGATAGATAACTTGCGCCATTCGCGGCGACTTAATATCAAACATGATACTTCTTCAAGTGTTCGCCACTGAAGGAATGCTTCAACGTCTTGCCATCAAGGTCCTCTAGCTTGTATGCATTGGGTGCTGGCATCCCTACAATCTTGTAAGGTCCCTCCCATTTTGGCGATAGCTTGTTGATCCGATCTTGATGAACGAACTCGTTCCTCCGCCAGACAAGTTCTCCAACGAAGAATTGTCGGGACCTGACACGCCGATTGTACTATCGGGCTGTTGCCAGACGCATTCGGGCCTGGACTTCGTCAGCCTTCCATCTTTTCTCCTCAAGCAAGTCTAAGTCTAGACGCCTCATTTCCTCGTTTGTCAGAGGCTCGTAATATTTCGCGCGATGGGACGCCACCGCTATTTCCACGGGAGTGACTGCCTCCGTGCCATAGACCAGGCCAAACGGAGTTTCTCCTGTCGATTGCTTGGGTGTTGTTCTCACAGCCCACAGCACGTTTTCGAGCTCATCTAACCAATGGCCCTGCAAGGCATAGACTCTCTTTTTCAAGCCATCCATCACGATCTTGTTGGCTGATTCCACCTGGCCATTGGTTTGAGCGTGGCGGACTGAAGCGGTCCGATGTTCGATGTTCAACTCCTCCAGGTACTCCTTCAACTGAGTCCCATTGAACGGAGGGCCGTTGTCGCTGATCAACACTCGAGGGACCCCATACCGGGATATGATCTGAGTTTGAAGGAACTTGAGGATCTGCTGCCCCGTTGTCCTGGCCAATGCCTTAGCCTCTATCCATTTTGAGAAGTAATCGATGGCCACGAGCAAATACTTGCACTGACCTTTCGCTTGGGGAAGAGGTCCCACCAAGTCAATCCCCCATTGCGCGAAGGGCCATGCACTCCTGATGGGCATTAAGTCCGCGGCGGGAGCCACGATATTTGGAGCGTACCTCTGGCATGCATCACAGGATCGGACCATTGCTGTCGCTTCCTTGTTCATCGAAGGCCAATAGTAGCCCAAGTTCAGTGCCTTCCTCACAAGAGATCGGGCCCCTTCATGACAGGCCGCGACTCCCTCATGTAGTTCCCTCAGGATCCGATTCGTGTCGGGTTCCGCCACGCATTTTAGGAAAGGCTTTACATACCCTTTTTTGTACAATTGGTTATCCACCATCGCGTAGTTGTCCGCAATCCGACGCAACCTGACAGCTGCCACCTTATCATCGGGGAGTGCCCCCGTAGTCAGGTATGTGACCATCGGGGTCATCCAAGTGGGCTTCTCTTCTTCCTCCGATCCTGTCTCAATAGTGCAGATCTCCGCTGGATCTATGTTCAAGATAATCACCTTCTCTAGGAAATGTACCTTCCGATTCTCCTCGGGGGCCACTCCCAGAGCAAACTTGCTTAAGGCATCTGCTTCCGCGTTTTCTTCCCTCGGGATCGCCTCGATATCGAAGCTTTTGAAGCTTCCCTTCAAAGTCTGCACCTCGTGCAAATACTTCTTCATTGTCGGGCTCCTGGCTTCATAATTCCCCTGGACCTGATTCACGATCAGGCTGGCATCGCACTTCACTTTCAAATGAT
The DNA here is from genome assembly GCA_036873135.1 of Clarkia xantiana subsp. parviflora. Classification (NCBI taxonomy): domain Eukaryota; kingdom Viridiplantae; phylum Streptophyta; class Magnoliopsida; order Myrtales; family Onagraceae; genus Clarkia; species Clarkia xantiana. The sequence continues at coordinate 22,382,316 of JAPTYO010000002.1, read as the reverse complement.
CGACCCCCGTACCCTTGGCAATCTTAAGGCCTGTGATGAGAGCTTCATACTCCGCTTCGTTGTTGGTGGCTTTGAACGTCAACGCCAAGGCATATCGTAGGGGCTCGCCTCCACCGGGCGGTATCAATACGAATCCTGCCCCCGAGCCTTCTACACTCGATGAACCATCAGTGTACATCTCCCAAGTATTCTCCTCATTTGGCTTTTCTAGCTGTTGCTCTGTTGTCGGGACTTCCTCCATGGTTGCCCCCTCTGCGGGACCCGTTACTTCCAGATCGGGTGCCGTAGACTCAGCTATAAAATCTGCCAATGCCTGGCCCTTAATAGCGGTTCTCGGAGCGAAATGAATGCGGAATTCCGTCAGCTCGATGGCCCATTTCACCAATCTCCCCGACGCCTCCGGTCGGTTCAAAAAGTGCTTTAGGGGCTGATTAGTCAATACCGTGACTTCATGGGCATGGAAGTAAGGTCGTAGCTTTCGAGCGGCAATAATCAACATGAAGAGATACTTCTCAATAGCGGGATAGTTTATTTCAGACTTGGCAAACGCCTTGCTTACATAATAGATAGGCACTTGGTTGCCCTTGACAATTTTAATCAAAACAGAACTAACAGCCACATCAGAAACAACCAAATAGAGGTAAAGCGGCTCGCCTGGAACTCGTTTCGCCAACGGCGGAAGAGTACGAAGGTGTTGCTTGAGTGCCTGGAACGCCTCCTCGCACTTGTCGGTCCATTCGAATTTCTTGTGGGCCCTCAGCACATCAAAAAATGGCATGGCTCGGTCACTCGCCTTGGATAGGAAGCGATTCATCGCGGCCAACCGGCCATTCAGCACCTGGACCTCCCGATGAGTCTTCGGGGACTGCATCTCCTCGATTGCTCGCAGCTTCTCGGGGTTCACCTCGATTCCTCTCTGGCTCACCATGAACCCTAGGAACTTCCCCGAGTTCACCCCAAAAGCACATTTGTCGGGGTTCAGCCGAACCTGATGGAACTTCATCCGCTCAAATGCTGCCGCCAAGTTCTGGACATGGTCTCCTGCCTGTCGGGACTTCACTAGCATGTCATCCACATACGCCTCCATGGTTTTCCCCAACATATCTCCGAACAACTTGTTCACCATTCGTTGGTAAGTCGCTCCGGCATTGATCAATCCGAAGGGCATCACGTCGTAATGGTAGACGTCACTGTCGGCATAAAAGGCCGTATGGGGGGCATCCTCCTTCGCCATCTTGATCTGGTTATACCCGGAATAGGCATCCATGAAGCTCAGCAGCTCATGTCCCGATGTGGCATCCACCAACTGGTCAATCCTCGGGAGCGGGTAGCAATCCTTCGGGCAAGCCTTGTTCAAGTCGCGGAAATCGACACACATCCGCCACTTACTTTTTCGCACCAGGACTGGGTTAGCCACCCAAGTCTGGAATCGGAGCTCCTTGATGAATCCCGCATCGAGCAGTCTGCCCACCTCTTGTTGGATCGCGATCCTCTTGTCCGCGCCCATCGGACGCCTTCTCTGCGCGATAGGGTTAATCGAGGGGTCTATCTTCAACTCGTGCACTATCACGTCGGGGCTGATTCCTGGCATATCACTCGGGGACCAGGCAAACAGCTCCTTAAACTCCTTCAGGAGCTCGACCAACTCTTTGGCTCTTTCCTCCGACAGAGCAGACCCGATCTTCACTTTCCTTTGAGGTCCATCGATCTCAACTTCCTTCAAATCCTCCATGGGGGCGGGACGCCCATACTCCTCTCGAGGATCGGCATCAGTCTGAAGGACAGTCATGGCCTCCCTCCTTCTCCTTCGGGTAGCGTTAACATAGCATTTTCGCGACGCCACTTGGTCGCCCTTGACCTCTCCGACTCCGTTGTCAGTCGGGAACTTCATCTTCTGGTGGACCGTCGAGGCGACTGCCATGAGAGGGTTGATAGTGGTCCTCCCGATAATAGCGTTGTATGCCCCCGCAGACTCCACTACGACGAAATCTACGTTTCGCTTCTCCATCTTCCAGCCACTACCAAACTCCACCGGTAAGGTAATCATTCCCAGCGGGTAAGAAGTGGAACCAGAGAATCCCACCATCGGGAAGTCCACCTGTGTGAGGTCTTTTTTCGTCTTTCCCATGGCCTCCAGAGCGTCCATGAAAAGAATATCAGAGGAACTCCCTCCGTCTATCAGGATCCGCTTCATCTCGAATCCATCCACGTCCAGGGTCACGACCAAGGCGTCGTCGTGAGGGCTTTCCACGCCTACTAGATCCTCCGCCGAGAAAGAAATCACCATTTCCTCCTTCAGAGTCCACGACCGGGACCTTTTGCCTAACACCACCGCGGCAGATATGCGGGAAGCGTAGTTCTCCCGTGAAGCGGAGGTATCACCTCCCGCCGCCATTCCTCCATGGATGACGTTGATAGTTCCCCGCCTCTCCTTGCGGGCACCCGAACCTGAGGCTTCTGGCTCAACCTTCTTCTTCTTCGGGGATCGCTCACGAGACTTGGAACGGGATCGTGACCGACTTCTGGAACGGGATCGGCACCGTCCCCTTCCGACGAACTCTTTTAGCTTCCCTTTCTGGATCAGCTTCTCAATTTCCTTCTTCAACTCCCGGCAGTTTTCGGTGTCGTGACCATTGGCTCGATGGTAGCGACAGTAACGGTCAGGGCGGCCTCCTAGGAATTCGCCTTCTTTCCTCGGGGGGTATCGAGCGAGACCCTGTCTGTCCATCACAGCTAACACAGAGGTCATCGAGCTATTGATGGGAACGGCCCGACCTTCTCGGTTATCCTTCCTCGGAGGACGCTTGTCTTCTCTTTTATCGGGACGACCACGGTTCCTGCTTCCTTCCGACTTGTCGCTCCCTTTGCGATCATCCGATAGCTTGGACGATGGCTTTCCTCTCCCCGATTTCGGGGGATCGAGCTCTCCGGCAGCAATCTTCGACTCCTGGACGTCGATTTGCTGTTTCACCCTCGCTTGCAGGGCCTCCATGCTCCACACGGCCTTCGCGGCTACGCTGCGGAGCGCTCAAGTTCCGCAGGAAAGTACGGATTGTCTCTCCCTCCGAGATTTCTTCATCAATCTCCGCAGCACTAGCAGTGAATCGTTGGTAGTAGTATGCCAACGATTCATCGGGTCTCTGCACCACCTGGGTCAAGGAACTCACACTCTTCAAAAGATGCCTCCTACCCTGGTACTGCTTGATGAAGCGGTCGTGCATATCAGCCCAGCACGTGATGCATCCTGGCGGGAGGCTGAAGAATCAAGTCATGACCCTTTCTCCCAGGGTTATCGGGAATAATGAGCATATGAGGTCATCGTTCGATGTTCGTCCCATACAGGCCTGGACATGCCTCTGCACGTGGCGAACTGGGTCCCCTTCACCATCATACTCCTTGATGGTCGGAATACCTAGCCCGGGCGGGGCGACGGTATCTATCAGCCGCGGCACGAAAGGATGGCTGGACCGATCCCTCAACTCCGATGTCATCTGCTTCTGATCACCCATGCAGATGCTTACGATTTTCACCACCTGATCGGGGGTGATGGGGCCATTCAGGGGAATGGTCCTATTTTGCACTGGTCCTGGGCCGTCAACCACGAACTTCTCCAGGTGTGCTGGTTCCTTACCCTTGCTCCTGGGCGGAACCTCCTGTTCCTCTGGGTCCACCCTCGGCGGGGGTGGTGGTAATTCTTCTCGCGGAGGCAACTCCTCCGCCCTCCTGGCGGCCTCTCTCTTGTCCAACAAGGCCTCCATGGCAGCCAAGAACATGGGCATAGCATCTGCTACTGCCTTGGCCAACTCCGAGTTCGAAGACGACCCTTCTTCCCTTCGCGGGACTCCTTCTCCTCCATGGCCCACCGGGTTCGGGGGAGCCTCATCTTCCTCCCTACGCGGGACATCCTGCCTGTTCCTCTCTGTGTCTCGGACTGAGACCTCATAGCCATCACCCTGCCCCCCTGTCTGGGAAAGAGCGGGGTTCTCACCTTGTTCAGCAACACGTTCCGGCAACGGGGAATTCACAGTTCCTGCGGGACGAAAACTGCCAGCCTGAACTTGCTTCTTCTTGCCACCACCGGCCATTGATCTGGTAGAAATTATCTTGACTTTTTGTAAGTTTCCCACAGACGACGCCAATGTTGGATCACGGGCGAAGCTCCGTTACGTCCTTGACGGAAAGCTCTGGACTCCTGGGCTCCGCGTAATCCTGCAAAAGGGGATGACCTGGGTGGTGACCCAGAATCCCTCTCCGATGCTTAAATGAGTATGTGATCAATGGGTGGTAAGCAAAAAGTCTAAGTTCGTATTAGATGATGGTTTTCTGAGGTAACTTCCTCCTTTATATAGGAGGGGAAGTTACTCACTTACCTGTTACTGCGCCTGGCAGTTTTACCCATGATTCTGTGTATCTCGCCACGATTCCGCATATCTCGGTTGGGATTCCATATATCTTGCCCCACACTCCGCGTATCTTACCCGTACTCCGCGTATCTCGGGCACGCCCTGCGTATCTCGGGGAATTTATCTTTATCTCTAACCGTCTCCCACTACTCTATCTAGTAGGCGGGTTTCTCGGTCTTTATCCTCTGATCACAAGTCCCGACTCCTGTCGACCCAGGACCTTCAGTCTCTACGGGACGGGTCCAGCCTCTGCGGGGCTTTATTATCGGGCCTTTACTAAGGCATATCGGGGCCTACTCAGAGGCTTCTCATCGGGAGCATTCAGCTCATACATCGGGACCACTAGAGTCGAAGCCCTTCGTGCTGGACCTCTGGGCCTTCCAGACTTTTCACGAGGCCTACTGATAATGAAGATGCAGAGGGCACTAATACACGGAAAAATGATTGGGAAGTTGTGTCACTTACTGCATCAGCGTATCCAGCCTCTCCTGGTCCAGATGAAGTAGAAGGAACCCAAGTTAATACTGAAGATGAAGTTGCAACATCTCGTCCTTTATTTATGTCAGATCATTTTGTATTTCCACCTAGCCAACATGAGAATCTACCCCTGGAAGCCGAAGATAATGAAATTCCTGAACAGCAGGAAGGCAGCTATGATACCACCAAACTGGGTCTGGGAGGAAGTAAGTCCGGTGTGAAGGATGAGAAAGACCACACTTCTGACACTGTTAATGATGAATTTGCAGAAAAACATTTCTTTGATGAGAAGGGCGTTAATCTATCAACCCACAAACCAGGGCTTGAGGAAGGAATCCACTATAGTGCCACGGATAGTTCATTAGATGAAACCAGTATCAGTGGTCCAACATTTGAAGAATTAACAGAAGAAAGTGATGATAATTTAGACCTTCCTTCGCAGTTATCTAATCCCATAAAAGAAGACGATGATGATGAATTTTATGAATCTGAATTGCCCCCTGGAGCTTGGTGGAAAAAGAGAGCCGCATCTTTATATAATCACGCAAAAGATGCGAATGCCTTATGGTCGATCTGTATCGCTGCTGCTGTAATGGGTCTTGTAATTCTTGGGAAGCGATGGCAGCAAGAAAGGTGGCAAGTTCTGCAGTCTAAGTGGCATTTAATCTTGAAGGACGAGGTATGTTACTCTTTTCATCATAGGAGTTATGTTACAGTGAACATGATTTTACAGTAGATTGTAAACAGATCGGGTGATTAGTAGACTTCTTAATGGCAACCTAAGCTATGGCATGGACCATAAGATCTGTGAGAGAGAGAACATAGTGCAAGTCTGCAATTGACACTACTACTATGATGTTTTTTTACACCACATATATATATGTACTTCATTTTGTTTTGGCTGGCTTGTTCGCAGAAGATTGGAAGGATGCTGGGTTCCATGTATCGGATCAAAGACGTGATCGTGGGTGGACAGCGCCGCGGTTCAATAATAAGAAGCAGTACCTCAGGAGACAGCTAAGATGTGTAAAACTTAGAAACCCTAACCCTAGAATTGGAATTGGCAAGGAGAAGAAAAGAACAGCAGAGCAATTGCGGATCACTAAGGGTAATTCCTTCAAGTGGTACCCTTTCACCTTTAAAAGCACTTATATAGGGAAACCCCAGACCTAAGTCCTAGGTTTAACCCCAGAGTTCATACAACGAAGGAATCAGTCCCACAAACAAAAGAAAAACTACAATCAAGTCCTAAACGGACAAACAATCACTTAACAAGAACAACAAAGGCCCAAATGAACAAGGCCCAGCTTGCTAAACACAAGACACCAGCAATCAGGCCAGAAGCCCATATCCAACACCCCCCTTCAAGCTGGAGACGCAGTGACATATCTGAAAGCAGTACTTCTTCACACTTCATCCGACAAAGGACCCTTGAAAACATTCTTGAGTCCTAGCTTCTTGGACAGATAAAAATGCTGAGCTCCCCCTAAGGCCTTAGTGAATATATCAGCCTCCTGTTCTGTTGTCTGCACAGACTTAAGCACAACTGAACCATCAATGATCCTGTCTCGAATAAGATGGCAATCAATCTCAATGTGTTTTGTCCTTTCATGGAACACAGGATTGGTTGCTATCTTAATCGCAGACTCGTTGTCACAAAAAATAACAGTAGGAGTGGATTGAGGAAAATTTAACTCCTGTAATAACCCTCTTAGCCACAAAATTTCTTTTAGTAAGTCAGCAATGCTCCTGTATTCAGACTCAGCAGATGACTTAGAGACAGTGCTTTGTTTCTTGACTTTCCAGGATATTAATGACTGACCTAATTTAACACAATAACCTGTAATAGACCTGCGTGTCTCTAAGCAACTGCCCCAATCTGAATCACACGAGCTAACAAGAACAGGCAATGACTGTGAGTCTAGAAATATACCTTTACCTACCTCCTTCTTTACAAACTTAACAATTCTGAGAGCTGCTTCCCAATGGGATACTTTAGGATCCTGCATGAACTGGCTCAAGTGCCTAACAGAAAAGCTAATGTCTGGTCTAGTAATGGTTAGGTAAAGCAGCTTCCCTATCAGTCTTCTATAAAGAGTGACATCACTTAGGGGTTTGTCATCTTGGTTTAAACCAAAATGACTATCATATGACCTTGAAGTTAACTTCAGGTTGGACTCCATGGGAGTTTTGGCAACTCTAGCAGCAGAAAGACCAATAGATGAAATCAGATCTAGGGCATATTTTCTTTGAGAAAGAATAATGCCAGCAGGAGACCTTAATATTTCTATGCCCAAAAAATATCTCAATTCACCTAAGTCTTTCATCTTAAAATTGTTGGTCAGAAGTTGCTTTAACTCAGTAATCAAGACAACACTATTCCCAGATATAAGCAGATCATCAACATAGACCAATATAAGAACAAACTGATTGCCAACAGATCTAGTAAACAGTGAATAATCATATTTAGATTGAGTAAAACCACCAGCAATAAGGGATTCAGTAAGTTTAATGTTCCACTGCCTACTAGCCTGCTTTAAACCATACAGGGATTTGAGTAATCTACAAACCATCCCCCCTTGATTACCAAAGCCCTCAGGAACAGTCATATAGACTTCTTCCTGAAGATCTCCTTGTAGAAAAGCATTGTAAACGTCCATTTGGTATAAAGGCCATTTGAAAATTGAAGCTAAAGCAAGCACAGTTCTCACTGTGTTCATTTTAACTACAGGGGAAAAGGTCTCATAATAATCAATCCCATATTTTTGTTTGAAACCCTTGGCAACTAGTCTAGCTTTATATCTTTCTAGGCTACCATCAGACTTATATTTGAGTTTATAGACCCACTTACAGCCAATAGCAGTTTTTCCTTTAGGTAAAGGAACAAGCATCCAAGTCCCATTCTCTTCTAAGGCTTTCAACTCATCCTGCATGGCCTGTACCCAGGCCTTATCTTTTGCTGCCTCAAAATAACTATCAGGCTCAACAATTCCAGAAAAGGAGGTTAAGTAGCACTGATAATTGTCAGATAAAGAATTATAAGAGAGATAGTTTTTAAGAGAATGATCAGTAGAAGCAATATTTGTGACATAGTCTTTCTTCCAAATAGGTGGCTTAACCACCCTACCAAACCTGCTAACAGTCTGTTCTGGAACAGATTGCACAACATCAGTGGAAAGACCATCAGAGGTATGTCCTACTTCATCATTTGGAACAATTTCATCAGAGTTAATTATTAACTCATCCTCTGAATGAACAACATCAGGAACAGCAGCCTTTGTTTTCTCAATAAATGGCAGGGGGTTTGATTCCTCAATATTAGAAATGTCAAAAGTGGTTGTATCATTGGAATCTTCAAAGAAATTGTGCTCAAAAAATATGGGCATCTGATCAGGTTCTCTATGTTGAAAGGGAAAGATGCTCTCATTAAACGAACATCTCTGCTTATAAAAAACTTATGAGTGGTTAAATCATAGAGTCTATATCCTTTCTTAACTGTTGAATATCCCATAAAAACAGAAGGGATAGCTCTAGAAGAGAACTTGTCAGTCACCAACATATTTTTTGCATAACAGAGGCATCCAAAGACCCTTAAATGGGAAAATACAGGTTTTTTTCCAGAAAATATTTCAAGAGGAGACTTTCCATTCAAGATTTTTGTTGGTAACATGTTAATGATATAGCAAGCAGTAAGAACACATTCTCCCCAGAAACGATTAGGAATAAAAGCCTGTAATTTAAGAGCTCTGGCCACCTCTAAAAGGTGTCTATGTTTTCTTTCAACCCTGCCATTTTGTTGGGGCGTATAAGAACAAGAGCTTTGATGAATAATGCCCTTTTTTAGGAAAAGATCTTTGATGTAATCACTGAAAAATTCACCACCATTGTCAGTTCTGAAACACTTGACAATTTTTCCAAATTGAGTTTCAACCAAGGACAGAAAATCTCTTAAAATCAAGGCCACATCAGATTTGAATTGCATCAGATAAATCCAAGTAACACGTGAGTGATCATCCACAAGGGTTAAAAAATAATTTTTCTCATCATAAGTTGGACAATGATATGGACCCCAAACATCACAATGCACCAAATCAAAGATGGAATCAGCTCTGGAATTTGAACTGGGAAATCGATTTCTTATTATTTTTGCTTTGGGACAAACATGACAGTTATCAACAACAACAGCTTTATTCTCAGGAAAAGATAAATTGTCCAAATGCTGTAAGGCTTTTAAGGAGGCATGTCCAAATCTTTTGTGCCATAGAAGGGCATTATTAACAGAAACAAAACCACAAGAGACATCAGTATTTGTACAATTTTTATTGAAAAAATAAAGACCTGAGCTTTCAGTTCCAGTCCCCAAGACCCTCCCATTTGAGAGGTCCTGCAGAATAGCAAAATTAGGATAAAAGGTTGCTGTACAATTCAAATCTCTGGTAAGTTTAGAAATGGATAAGAGATTGAATTTAAAATCAGGGATATGTAAAACATTTTGCAACCTTTTGTCTCTGTTAAAAATGTATGTCCCAGTTTCCTTTATAAAAGAAAAACCACCATTAGGAAGATGGACTTTAGTTCCAGAGAGATTCCTTCTATTTTCTAACCAATCATTTCTAGAACTCATGTGATTAGTGGCACCAGTATCAAGGATCCAATTATCATGCAAACTAAGGGAGGAGGAAGTTAGTGTCATACCAGCTGTGTTTGCTTGTGCCTCCATAGGTTCAGCAGCAGCATCTGCAATGAAGGCAGTCCTACCAGCTGTTCCTATTGATTGCAATAGCTTCTCGAACTGGTCTTTGCTGAGTGTCACCCCCCCTTGGTTTGAATTCCCTTGAGAGGTATCCATCCCAGTGCTACTAAGGAGTCCAGAATTAGCCTTGGGTGGATTGCCCTTGGCCTTGAGTTTGAAACAATTGTCTTTTGCGTGACCTTTCTTCCCACAAAAGTCACAACCTCGAGAAAAGCAACGATCATAATTGTGCCCTTTCTTATGACAGAATGTGCATTCAAGATTGGTACTCCCTTTAGCTTTCTCAACAACATTGGATTGAGCCACCTCAACAGAGCCTGCAATTTCTGATGTTATTCCTTTTTGACTCTCTTCAGCCATCAAAAGATTGTAGGCTTGGTTCACTGTGGGGAGAGGATCCCACAGCAATAGGTTGCTTCTTATGTTGGAGTAGCTATCACTGAGCCCCATTAGAAACTGAAATAGACGGAGATTCTCACGATGTTCAATGTGTTTGGCAAAAACATCTCCGTCTATATGAGGCAAATCACATACAGAGTCAAACTCAGACCAGAGAAGCCTAAGTCTTGTAAAGAAGGACGATATGGAGTCCAATCCTTGTCTAGTGAGGACAATCTCTCTGTGTAGTTGATACGTTCTAGATCCACTAGCTTTGCTGAATCGTTGACGCAAATCTTTCCACGCAGAGAACGCATCCTCTGAATACATGATGGTGCTAGCAAGATCATCAGATATGGAACTCATAATCCAACCAAAGACAACAGCATTGCAACGATCCCAGAGTTCATGAAAAACAGGATCAAAGCTACTTCGCAAACATGTACCAGTCACAAATCCATACTTGTTCTTGCCAGTAAGCATGAATCGTATAGCACGACTCCACTTAGCATAGTTTTCTTGCCCAGTCAAAACAATAGAGGTCATCCTAGCAGCAGGATTATCACTAGGGTGCAAGAATAAAGGATGAAAAGCATCTACCAGTGACATGGCATCCTTATACTCTTTGCTGGCAAGATCGACCATAATCGCCTTTCCGGTTGGACTTTTCTGATCATCGTCCTTCACCATCGCTCAGGAAGAAAAAGGCTCAAGAAGGCACCCGAAGAATCCGAAGCGTTGCGAAGTGACGAAGCCAAGGAAGAAAGTATACACGGGATCCGGAAGGCGAATCGCCACAAGCACCAGAAGAACGAACCTTTCAATTCAGACGAAATGAAAGGAAGTGGTGAAAAGAATCGAGGCAACGAATCGTGGGAGATGGAGAGTTTTGGGTTGAGGAAACAGAGAGGATTTCACCATGGCGTGATCAAGGAAGGTTCAGGGGTGAAGAATCGAGGGAAAACTGAACGGGAATCCTCATTTGGCTCTGATACCATGTAAAACTTAGAAACCCTAACCCTAGAATTGGAATTGGCAAGGAGAAGAAAAGAACAGCAGAGCAATTGCGGATCACTAAGGGTAATTCCTTCAAGTGGTACCCTTTCACCTTTAAAAGCACTTATATAGGGAAACCCCAGACCTAAGTCCTAGGTTTAACCCCAGAGTTCATACAACGAAGGAATCAGTCCCACAAACAAAAGAAAAACTACAATCAAGTCCTAAACGGACAAACAATCACTTAACAAGAACAACAAAGGCCCAAATGAACAAGGCCCAGCTTGCTAAACACAAGACACCAGCAATCAGGCCAGAAGCCCATATCCAACAAGATGATGGCGAAAAATGGTTAGATGTTTGCTAATTAATTGGTTGGACAATCAATAAGTTAACAATCATTTTGACTTATTTATTTACTAATGCTTACTATCTACTATGTATTGTACTAAGGCCTTACATCACGTTGTCTGTATAGAAACTGTCGTGCCCTTTTTGCCCCTACGCTAAGTGAAAAGATAAGTAATGGTCGTGTTATTATTGCCCTAAGCTATTTTTGTTGCTTTGATTTATATATATATGTATATACGGATGATACTATACTACACGGTGTGTACGAACATTTTGATTCGTCCAAACATTCCACAATAGCTGTTGTTTCTTTTGGTTTGTAATAATATCGGTCTTTCAGGAAAAAAAAAAACGATGATCTGAATTGCTTTTTGATTATATGTATGTAGCTACTGACAAAACCAAGACACTCACATCACAGGTGTCATGAGTGTGAATTTTATGTGCAATTTTCTGGAAGTTCGAGTACTGTAAAAAATAGATAGCTCCATATATATCCAAAAGTCAACTCCTGTTAATTAATGATGATTGAACAGACCGCCGAATTGGGTTGGGAAGGTAGAGTAGTTTCATGTCTTTGGAGTGAAACTGGCGTGCAAATTAGGCCTGTCAAAACGGGTCAACCCGTGACCCGCGACCCGCGGGTCACCAACCACCCGACCCGTAATTGACCCGGGGATCACCACGGGTCAGGATTGCAAATCCGTACCCGGAATTGCGGGTCACAGGTTGACCCGGGTCATCTATGTAGTAAAAAACAAAAATTATACTCCACGCAACTTCCTTTGAGGAGGCTACGTGTTAAATGATGTTGTGTAAGTGATTGGAGCTTCCATTCATGCTTATTGGTGGGTTAGATGTGGTAAACTTGAAATTAAACAATGGATTTTTTCAGTTTTGAAGCTTTAAAGCTGCTGTTCATGTTCGTTGTTTTCTAAGTTGGTGAGTGGTGTTCTTCAAATCCTAGATCCGCTCATCAAACTCAAGCAGACATGTGCTTGATTATCTAAGCATACATGTGTTTGTCAAATATAAAGCATACAATTGTTGAATTACCAAGGCTAAATGATATGTGCTGCTTGTATTGCAATATTGCTACAGAGACAGTAACTGAAACTGAGTAAGTAACCTAAAGAAAAAAACAACAAGAGGAACGGGTCACGGGTCATACAGCAAAACCCGTACCCGGCCTGATTTGAACGGGTCATTTCCGGGTCAACCCGTAAATGACCCGTTACCAAAATATACGAACCCGGACCCGACCCGTGACCGGGTCGTTTACGGGTCATTCACGGGTCGCGGGTTAAATTGATAGGCCTAATGCAAATTGAGTGTCTGTCTTCAGTTCAAGTGGATAGGATATAATAAGTGCAGAGCAGTCAGTGCAGCTTGGCTTGGCTTGACTTGGCTTGGCTGCTAATTAAGTTACTGTGCGTTGACTTTTACAGGTCCCCTCCTCTCCACCCACTCACTCCAGAATCCATTCGCATAGTTTTCATGCTCTGATCATCAATTATCATTAAATAAGTAGGGTGGAATTCAAAAATATTGGCTCCGCTTCCGAGTTTTTTTTTTTTTTTTAAATAAAAGGAGAAAAAAGATCCAGACTAGTCTGGGTACTAGTTTAGCTTGAAAACTCGGCAAAACATGCAAATCTATTCTCATATATAGCTTCAGTATTTTTTATTTTTTTTCATTTTTAATAAATATTTATACATAATTATTTCAAATATTTTTAAGAAATTTATGATTTTTTGGCTATTTTTAAAAAAATAAAAAAACAATATAAATTAAGGGTAAAGTTAGAGTAACAATAAATTTATGGTATTCAGAAATCAATTAATAGTCTAAGAATTGAACTTCCCTTTTAACTTTTTAAGTATAGTGAGGTTCTTAATTGTTTCAACTCTATTTGGTACTTGGCCTTTGGCCAAAAAAAAAAAAAATTTGGTACTTGGCCAAAAAAAAATATATTTGGTTTATGCATAACGCTATGCATAAACCAAATAGAGTTTTTTTTTTTTTTTCCTGAACACCTTATAAAAGCTCAACCATATATATATATATGATTTTCCTTATAAATGTAGTGGACTGCAAACGCCAAATACAGTTAAATTTAAAATAGTTAGATCAAGAAAGAAAAACAATTATATTTACAAAATAATAATAATAATCATACCGCAGCAGTAACACATATTTTAATATCCATAATCTAAGATATTAAAATTCGAATGCTTTTGCACTCGATTGCCTTTTAGCACTAGCACAACCCATAAATATTAAAGGGGGAAACATACATAACAACTTGAAAATACTGCAACGTCTCTCATTTGCCCAAAACTAGATCAGACCACTGTCATCTTTTTTTCTCCCTTAATTATTCTAGTTCATTGAAGGGTAGTGATAGACCTTTTAGATTGGAACTTGTGTGGCATGATCATCCAAGTTTTAAGAATCCTATCTCTCATATTTGGACTTCTGTCGATAAATATCCACCAAGATACTCCTTTGACCCTCCCTTTCGAAGCTAAGAGCTGAAATAATGATATTTGTTTAGTAATGTTTTCAAGAATAAAAATAAGTTACTTGCTTGGCCGGAAGGTATTCAGAGAAAACTGATTATTTGCCCTAATCTTTTTCTCATCAATCTAGAACACACTTTTGTTGGATCCTAATTCAATAGAACTGAAGATCGGCGACCAACAAGTCGGAGCCCTCAAAAGTCAAGACCCAACGTCGACGACTAATAAGGCTAAAAAATGAGAAGATGAAGATAAAATGTCGACTTTTTCTTAAGGGTCGACGCTTGGTACGTCAATGGCAATAGGTGAGAGTACGACGCCCCTCACTAAAACCTATCATCTTAAGGAAAGTGGAGAGGCGGCGCCCCACTCCTCACCGACAGAAGAAATATTTCCGCCTAACGAAAAATGAGTTGGCAATCTACTTGTTATCACCGTCAAAATAAACATTTCATACTAAGGAAAGATGTGTTGGCGACCTACTTGTCATCACCGCCAGAAGAAACCTTCCCCCTAAGGAAAGATGAGGTGGCGACCTAATTGTCATCACCGTCAGAAGAAACAACTCCTCTTAATGAAAAATTAGGTGGCGACCTGTTTGTCACCTACTTCAAGTGCCTTTGAAGGAAACCCTTTATAAATGGCCACACCGTCATATAAAGTCGGTAAAGAAAAGTATATTAATACCAATGTTTTTTCACATTATTACATTACATTATCATTCTTATATTCCATATACTGACTTAAGTTTCAGAGTAGAATGAATGAAAAATTCCCACACCATTTTTAGGTCTCGCCAAATTCAAAGACTCGCGAAAAAAACTAAAGTGTCGATTGTGTGGGGCTAACACTCTTCATTTATCTCTGCCAAACCAAGCCAAACCCTTCTCTCCGCTAGTGAGGAAGGAAGAGACACAGGAGCCAGCTAGATAGAGCTCCTCAACTAATCACATTAACTCTTTCTATCCATTGAGTGTGACCAAATTTATTGCCACCTTCCTTTTTTCTGCAGTGTTAGGTATACTATATATACTATACTATTAATATTATGCTACGCATGAGTGTTTATTTTTGTATTAATGTTTTCAAATTTCAAGAGATTCATGACAAGAAAACGAAATTTTCCAAGAGAAACATCATTTTAGGTTTTATAACGATTTGCAAGGATTTTATTAAGTTTCACTACAAGCAAGCACCCCCAATTGGTACAAAGTAAAATCGTGTCAAATCCATGTAGAACCATGTTTGGCACGGGTTCTACACGGGATCACCCCGTCCTTAGTAATAGCGTGTCAGATTTTTTTGGCACGGGGAGCTCGTGCCAAATACTGTATCACGTGTTAAGGGCGTTGCTAACCCGTGTTGAATGACCTCGTGTCAAATTCAAGCCAAACTTGTTTATTGGTTGTACCACGATATTGGTACGGGTCTGCACATGGTAAATATAATTCAAATCCTCACTTATAGGATCAGACTATTAAATTCAAAATGAACTTGTAGAAACGAAAATTGTGTCCATATTATAATCTAATAAGGGAAAATTTATGAAACTGCCCCCCTGCGAAGTTGGAATTTGAAATATGCCCCTCAAAAGTTGGTTTTTATCAAAACGCCCATTCCCGCTGATAATACCAGCGGGATGGGACGTGACATGTCAGCGGGACATGACATGTCCCGCTGACTACCACGCGGGATGATCTGTCATCCCGCGTGGTACTGTCCCGCTGGTATTACCAGCGGGACGAGGAACCCGACAAAATGGGTTCCCCTAGGCGCAGGCGCGCATGGGACAGAGTCACATGCGCGCCTGCGCCTAGGGGAACCCGTTTTGTCGGGTTCCCCGTCCCGCTGGTAATACCAGCGGGACCAGCTGGTCCTATTGACCAGCTGCCGGTCAAAACCGGACCAGCTACCAGTCAAAACCGGACCAGCAGCTGGTCCGATTTATTTCTGCCCTAGTCTATAAATGATACCCCCTTCTACAATGTTAAAATTTATATTTCCTTTGTGTTGTTTCAAACTAAGGTAATGTAATGTACGCTTATAAAATTTAGACTTTTTATAGTTAATATATGTTGTTATAATGGAAAATTTTCAGGAATGCCAACTCATTTGAGTACGTTGTGACATATCAGAAGTTGTTTATCAAAAGAAAGGTAACATACTGTTATTTTTTTACTAAGTATTCTGATTATAATGATATGTATAGTACAACTATTATGTAAGATATAAAAATAAGAGATTATGATAATTATTTTTGTGCTGAACTAATGTAGAAATTATAATGTAATTAAGAAAACGTAATTTTGTATGATTTTTGTTTAAATTTCGAAAATAAGGATTTTCACATATATAGATTATAATGATGTATATATTACAGCTATTATGTGAAATAAAAAAAAATAATAGGATATGATGACATTTTTATTGTGATGAAATAATGTAGAAATTATAATGTAAGTAACAAAAATTAATTTTTGTTTATTTGTTTTGTATTCTGAAAATTATAATTTTCACGTATATCGTATGTGAATAAAAAAATGATATATATAGTACAAATATTATGTTAAAAAAAATATGATAACTTTTGTTTGTACTGAAATAAAGTAGAAATTTTAATTTATTTAACAAAAACAATTTTTGTAAATTAAATTATATTAAAAATCTGTAAAAAAAAAAATCAATACTTTTTGAGAATATTAGTGCAAATTATTAGTTATTAGGGAAGTCCAATTCTGCAAACGGATCTGAATTTAGAGTGCCGTAGAATTTATACGAGCTTGTCAAAGTTTAAAAAAAAACACAAATTAACGTCTGAAATTTGATTTAGGACTACCGCTTATTTACAACTCCAAATGCAATGAAACTCGAGAATTATTGAATTTATTATACAATTAACAGTATGTAAATTTTTCAATTTTTTTTAGAATTTCAAAATTTAGGGTTTTAAGCACCGAATGGTGTTCAACCCCCTTAAAACGCAGTGTTCGGGCCAAATGTCGAATTTTTAGAAATATTTGAAAAAATTAGTACAAATTATTAGTTATTAGGGAAGTCCAATTCTGCAAACGGATCTGAATTTAGAGTGCCGTAGAATTTATACGAGCTTGTCAAAATTTTAAAAAAAAAAACACAAATTAACGTCTGAAATTTGATTTAGTACTACCGTTTATTTACAACTCCAAATGCAATGAAACTCGAGAATTATTGAATTTATTATACAATTAACAGTATGTAAATTTTTCAATTTTTTTTGAGAATTTCAAAATTTAGGGTTTTAAGCACCGAATGGTGTTCATCCCCCCTAAAACGCAGTGTTCGGGCCAAATGTCGAATTTTTAGAAATATTTGAAAAAATTAGTACAAATTATTAGTTATTAGGGAAGTCCAATTCTGCAAACGGATCTGAATTTAGAGTGCTGTAGAATTTATACGAGCTTGTCAAAGTTTAAAAAAAAAAAAAAACACAAATTAACGTCTGAAATTTGATTTAGGACTACCGCTTATTTACAACTCCAAATGCAATGAAACTCGAGAATTATTGAATTTATTATACAATTAACTGTCTGTAAATTTTTCAAATTTTTTTTGAGAATTTCAAAATTTAGGTTTTCAGCAGCGAACGGTGTTCATCCCCCCTAAAACGCAGTGTTCGGGCCAAATGTCGAATTTTTAGAAAAATTTGAAAAAATTAGTACAAATTATTAGTTATTAGGGAAGTCCAATTCTGCAAACGGATCTGAATTTAGAGTGCCGTAGAATTTATACGAGCTTGTCAAAGTTTAAAAAAAAACAACACAAATTAACGTCTGAAATTTGATTTAGGACTACCGCTTATTTACAACTCCAAATGCAATGAAACTCGAGAATTATTGAATTTATTATACAATTAACAGTATGTAAATTTTTCAAATTTTTTTGAGAATTTCAAAATTTAGGTTTTCAGCACCGAACGGTGTTCATCCCCCCTAAAACGCAGTGTTCGGGCCAAATGTCGAATTTTTAGAAAATTTTGAAAAAATTAGTACAAATTATTAGTTATTAGGGAAGTCCAATTCTGCAAACGGATCTGAATTTAGAGTGCCGTAGAATTTATACGAGCTTGTCAAAGTTTAAAAAATAAAACACAAATTAACGTCTGAAATTTGATTTAGGACTACCGCTTATTTACAATTCCAAATGCAATGAAACTCGAGAATTATTGAATTTATTATACAATTAACAGTATGTAAATTTTTCAATTTTTTTTTAGAATTTCAAAATTTAGGGTTTTAAGCACCGAATGGTGTTCATCCCCCCTAAAACGCAGTGTTCGGGCCAAATGTCGAATTTTTAGAAAAAATTGAAAAAATTAGTACAAATTATTAGTTATTAGGGAAGTCCAATTCTGCAAACGGATCTGAATTTAGAGTGTCGTAGAATTTATACGAGCTTGTCAAAGTTTAAAAAAAAAAACACAAATTAACGTCTGAAATTTGATTTAGGACTACCGCTTATTTACAACTCCAAATGCAATGAAACTCGAGAATTATTGAATTTATTATACAATTAACAGTCTGTAAATTTTTCAATTTTTTTTTTGAGAATTTCAATATTTAGGGTTTTAAGCACCGAATGGTGTTCATCCCCCTTAAAACGCAGTGTTCGGGCCAAATGTCGAATTTTTAGAAATATTTGAAAAACTTAGTACAAATTATTAGTTATTAGGGAAGTCCAATTCTGCAAACGGATCTGAATTTAGAGTGTCGTAGAATTTATACGAGCTTGTCAAAGTTTAAAAAAAAAACACAAATTAACGTCTGAAATTTGATTTAGGACTACCGCTTATTTACAATTCCAAATGCAATGAAACTCGAGAATTATTGAATTTATTATACAATTAACAGTATGTAAATTTTTCAATTTTTTTTTTTTTTGAGAATTTCAAAATTTAGGGTTTTAAGCACCGAATGGTGTTCATCCCCCCTAAAACGCAGTGTTCGGGCCAAATGTCGAATTTTTAGAAAAATTTGAAAAAATTAGTACAAATTATTAGTTATTAGGGAAGTCCAATTCTGCAAACGGATCTGAATTTAGAGTGTCGTAGAATTTATACGACGCTTCTAATTCGGTTTATATTCTACATATAGGAAAATGTTTTACATTTTGTTTCGCTATGACGTCGAGGTCATTAGTAGCTGGCATATTCATATACACGGCGGTACATATGTTGAGCTACAATGTCATCGCGGTATTCTTATCCATTTCACCCACTCCCTGACATAGATGAATGGCCGCCCTGGACGGGGCCCACCGTTGTTGTTGATCCAGCCATGATGGTCTCTCGGAAGGGACGTAAAAATAAAAGGTTGACAAACGAGATGGATGAGCGCGAACCCGGCAAGAAGAGAAAGTGCAGTATCTGTAAAACTGAATGACACAATAGGAGAAATTGTCCACTGCGGGTAGTCGAACCACCGGCTGATGATGATGTATGAAGCTATTGTTGTAATGTTATCATTTGTATTTCTCTATTTTAAATGTAAATTAAATCTTGGTATTGTAATGAACTTGTTTTAAAATTCTGAATTTTATATGTTGCTAATTTGTGTTTATTTATGCTAATATATTTTTATGACAAATTTTGTATGGTCACATAATATAGATAATAAGTGATAAATCTTAGTTCATTACTTACCTAATCTAACCATGAACTAACTAGTAACTACATTAATATTTGGTCAGTAGAAAATATAATATTATCACAAAACGTCTATCGCAAAAAAAAAAGCATTCTTGTGTTTCAATCATCCAAAAAGATATATCAAAATAACATTACAATAACGTTTAGTTGCCCCCACCGGGAGGTGGTTGATACCCAATATACGGGTTGTAATAGCCGTAATAAGAAGGTGGAAACTGCCCAGACGGTGCTTGGAGAGGCCTAGGCTGTGAAGAAATAGACCCACGCAGTGGTGGATAAGGACCGACTGATGTTGGATAAGGCCCAGATGGTGGTGGATAAGGCCCAGGAAATGGGCCGGGCCTTGCAGACTGTGACATGGCGACCCTATCTTGTACAAATCCTGGTTGTGAAAACTGAGTAGCCATTGGAGGTTGGGAATCAGGTATATCCATTTCTTGTGCGTCTTCACGTTCATCCTCGATGCTACAGTCAGACATCTCTCCATCTTCAAGTATATTGAGCATGTCATGTTGCCCAGAAACAGTCAAGCAATGAGTTGTGATGTCCATCATTTTTTTGTAACGTTCCTTAGGAGGGCCATTGTCATGCATCAATTTTCTTATCTGTTTATACATGAGACTGTAGCCACGCGCCTGTTCAGCAATTCACGTAATAGTGGTTATTCGAATGACTTAATTGTAGACTTATAAAGATATATTTCACTTGTCTTACCATGTAGCTTATCATGTCACCGTGTTGACCGAGATACCCCTGCGAAGGGCGAACATGCAATGGTCGTTGTTCTTCAACTTCTTCAGCTTCAACTTCAACTTCTGGGTGATCTTTAGCTAAATAAGTTGTAATACGACGATACCACTTGAAATATTCTTTCGACCTCACACATTCGGGCTCAGGGATAGGATACATATCACGATCATTGCGGTTGTTCCACAACAATATGTACTCCTCATGGGTAACATGCCACGGTGTTGCCGGTGACTTCTGCCATTGGGCACACGAGTGGAGGCGATCCCATAATTGTCGATCAGGGAACACCTCGGGGATATAAAATCCAAAGCCTAACTGCTTATACACTCGTTGTGGCAGTTGATATTCAACAGAGTTAAAGTGGATCAGAGGTAGTTGTAAGTATGCCAATTCCCAACCTTCTCTGGCAATTTGTGGCATTATTGATGCAACTTCCGCGGTCCATGGGTTCCAAGTAACCTGTGTTATAACAATATTAGAGTCAACATATTAACTATAAATATAATAAGTCATTCTAATGATCGATTATTTAATTTTAATACCGCAGAGTTCTTCAATATCTTAAGTTCATCTCGGTAAAACTACCTAGTACGAGATTGGACAGTTTTCTTTGAACTCTTTTTCTGTCTCCACCAACAACCGACAGCACGACCAGCCTCAACATGACCAAAGCACGTGGGTCTACCAAGCGCGAGATACGTCCAACACCACACCTATATATGAGATAAATGCCATTACATAATATAAGTAATTAATAATATTAATAATGCATTTTCAATACCTGTACTAGCACACCACAACCGCCGATGTTGGTCGCTGACTTTTTACAAGTCCACTTGCACAATCCCCTGTACAAGTGGCTCAATACAGCAGAACCCCAAGTGTATAGACTGCACACGTCCAGATCTTCGATAAAATATAAATATTGCAGTGGCACCAACGATCCGTTGGAGTCTGCGAATAAAACTGTCCCTAAGAGACACAATATATACGCTCTTGCTCTCTTTTCTGCTTCTTCATCATCGTCTGTTATGAACTGAGGATGGTTTTTTTTCTTTCAAGAAAGTGTTCTTCAACCAGCTGCACTTGAGATCACACGTCCCTTTGATTAATTCGTCAGCAGGCGGTTGTTCACCAAACAAACGCTGGAAAAGAGATAGACTGTGATTTTTCAGAAATCCCGACTCTGAAACTTCGGGATCTAATACAATTCCATCTCTGTAATGGTCTGATATCGGCGGACCATCTATCCTTAACCCCAAGATCATCGCCACATCCTTCAGAGTAATCGTCATTTCACCTGTAGGAAGATGAAAACTGTGGGTTTCTGGTCGCCACCTCTCCGCTAAAGCATGCATCATTCCAACATCTACCTCAATACGAGATGTCAATCCTGCATCAAGAAAGCCCGCCCGGTCGACGAACCCCGCAGTTCGTGCGTCTATCTCCCACAATTTTGCACATCTAAAGTGTGACTCGGGCCACGGAGTCTCGATCTATCAACATGAAACTATTCGTTATTAGTTAAAAATAATTAATTCGTCAATTTTATTTTCAAAGTTTTTTCAATGTAAAAATATTTCTTCAATAATGTTCAATATCTATTTTCATAATTCTAATTTCTCTATTTAAAATCAACATTTAAAAATACTATCAAATTTCATAAATACTTTTAATATATTATAACACTCTAATTTATGTTTTAATATTCAAAAAAAAAAAAAAAGTCTAATCTAATCTCTATTTTTAAATCCTGTTTTTAATTTTATTTGAGAGTTTAGTTTTTTTTTATTATTTCTACAGAACTCGTAGAAACCCTATTTGAAAACGCTATAAATTCGACATTTTAAATAAAAAACTTTCAAAATTTTCGAAAATTATGTCAACACTTAATAGCACAGTAATATCTATTTTTAAGTAGAAATTTAAAAAAATGACCGTTTAATCTCTATTTTTCAATAATGTTATTTTTAATTTGATTTTTTTTTTACTATTTCTAGAATAATTTGAACATTTGAAAACCCAATAATTTTAAATTTTTTCTCGTATTTAATAAGAAACCATGAAAATTCGTAATTAATTTCAAAATTTAATAGCACCATAATTTCTATTTTTATTTTAAATTTTTATATAGAGATTAAAAAAAAATCTAATCTATATTTTTCAGTTTGATTTTTTTAATTTGAATTTTTTTAACTTCTAATATAATTTCGAAATTGGAAAACCAAATATTTTTTATTTTTTATATTATGTATTTAAATAAGAAAATAAATTAAAACTATTAAATTTCGTAATTACGGTTAACATTTAATAACACACTAAATTGGAACCGGAAGACAATAATTAACTTTTTTTTTTTCAATTTGGAAATTTTTTTTACACAATTTCGACAATAATTTCAAACTATCTAAAATCGCTGATTTGTTATTTAAACTTCTAATTAAAATTTTAATTAATAGTCTACAATTTCAAAAATAATTTTCTACATTTTAAAGCACATCAATTTTAATTTATGATTTCTAATTTTAAATTGGACATTTAAAAAGATATTGTCAAATTTCAAAATTTAAAAACAATACTCAGTAATTTCTAATTTTTAAATTTCGATTTTCACTTTTTTTTTAATTTCAAAATTATAAAAATACTTTTATTTCGAACAAAAAAAAACATCTATCGTATCAATAACATATTTATTTGGCATTGTACTCTATTTACGCAATCTAATTTAATCTATGTATTAATATAAACATTTATATTTACTAGAAAAAATAGAAAATTTACCGTGTCCGTGTGGACGAAACTAGCCATGTGTACGTTATTCATGTAGAGAACGGTATTGTCTCCCAGTTCCTTGCCAAAACTCATCCTTCTTCTTGAACCGGAAGAACTGCCTTCACCATGGTAAGCCATTCCCCCTTGAAAATTTAAGATTGAAAATATAATTCTTTTTATAAGTAAATTGATAAGAGAATTATAATTTTACTATGGTATAGAAAGGGGGCTTTTATAGGAGGAGAAGGGAACTGAAGAAGATAGGTGAGAAAAAAAAAATAGGTTAGGGTTCATTATTGGGCGGCGGCTGGTTTCTTTTCCCGAAACCAGCCGCCTGTCCCGCTGGTAATACCAGCGGGACAGTACCACGCGGGATGACAGATCATCCCGCGTGGTAGTCAGCGGGACATGTCATGTCCCGCTGACATGTCACGTCCCATCCCGCTGGTATTATCAGCGGGACGGGGCGTTTTGATAAAAACCAACTTTTGAGGGGCATATTTCAAATTCCAACTTCGCAGGGTCGAATTTAGCAATTTTGTATATGTTTTGTTGAATCAAATTTGTTGATTATGTTATTCACTTTTAGAGTTCAATATGTAAAGTAATCCGATTCTACAACGTTTTTCGGAATCAAATACTTTGATGTAGTGAATATATTTAGGTCAGGGGATTTGAAGCTATAAAATATATATGCAGTCAAAATATTTGATTCTAAAAGTCTAAATCAGTTATGAGCACTACAACCTACACATTGTCTTAACCTACACATTTGATTTTAGGTTATAGTGTTTATATAGATTGTATATGTGCCAATTTGAAACGGGTCCACTACCGTGTCAGAACTCGTAGCAGGGTATTCGAACCAAATGACGTGTCAGTTTGACACGAAAAACACCCCGTCTCAAAATCCGTTTTAATTGAACGGGTTTTCTTGTAGTGTTTTAATAAAAATTCCTAACAAAGTTTATTAACATTTTGATTCATTGGCAGGAATTTGGTAAGAGCTTTTTTTTCATCACAAATTTTAAATATTTTAGTGATTCGTTTTGTTAGAAGTTAGTTGCTCGGAAATAAATAAATTAGAATGCAATGCATTTTCAATGTTTCTCATTTTCCTTGCAAACCAATCATTCACAAACAACTATAGTTTTTTTTAGTAATGACACTCTTATACGAAAGCGCCGAGTATTTTATAACTCAAGGTAGTCGGGTAATATCAGTAGTGTGATATAGAAAGAACAACTTGAACCACCTCCACAGTGTATTTAAGAGACAGGTGGTGGTACAATTCAATCAACAGTCTGTATTCCATATATGCATATATTTACCCAAATATATCTAACTAAATAATTAGTTTTTTTTGGCCAAGTAAATAAATAGTTTGGATTCTCCACCCTATAAATCCCTTTCTCTCATTGTTCATTTTGTACCATTCTCCCATATCAATATACTACATTCTCACTAAAACCAGACCTTTTTCTTTCTTTTTGCCTTTCCCTTCACCACTCACACTTTGCATTCTCGCTAGTAGTCTCTACATACACATATATGGATGTATATACTGCTCTATTGGTGCTAACGGCTATAACGGCCTACCTGCTCTGGTTCAAGTCCATCTCACGGTCACTGAAGGGTCCACGTGTCTGGCCCTTATTGGGCAGCTTGCCGGGCTTGATACACAACTGCGACCGCATGCATGACTGGATTACCGAAAACCTACGCGCCTGCGGCGGCACGTACCAGACATGCATCTTCGCGGTGCCGTTTCTGGGCAACAAGCAGGGACTCGTGACTGTCACGTGCGACCCTAAGAATCTTGAGTACATATTGAAGACCCGGTTCGATAACTTCCCCAAGGGCCCCACGTGGCAGGCCGTGTTTCATGATTTCCTCGGTCAAGGCATCTTCAACTCAGACGGTGACACGTGGCTGTTCCAGCGGAAAACTGCCGCCCTGGAGTTCACCACTAGGACACTGCGCCAAGCCATGGCTCGGTGGGTGAACCGGGCGATCGAGCTCCGGTTCATTCCGGTTCTGAAGTTGGCCGAGCAGAGTGGGGAACCGGTCGATCTTCAGGACTTGCTGCTAAGGCTCACTTTCGACAACATATGCGGTTTGGCTTTTGGGAAGGACCCGGGTACTTGCGGACCGGATCGGATTGAGAACCGGTTCGGGATGGCGTTCGATCGAGCCACCCAGGCCTGCCTTCAGCGGTTCATATTGCCTGAGGTGGTTTGGCGGTTCAAGAAGTGGCTCGGGCTCGGGATGGAGGTTAGCTTGAACCGTAGCATAACCTGCATCGATGAGTATTTATCTGGTGTGATTAGCTCACGTAAGCTCGAGTTGATGAGACAGCACAAGGACGGAAATTCAAATTATCCCCAGGACGATTTATTGACAAGGTTCATGAATAAGAAAGAATCCTACTCCGACTCATTCCTCCAACACGTGGCATTGAATTTTATCCTAGCTGGACGTGACACGTCATCAGTTGCTCTGTGCTGGTTCTTCTGGTTGGTGTCGCTGAATCCAACGGTGGAGGAGAAGATTCTCAGGGAAATATCCACGGTTCTGCTCGAGACACGCGGCGAAGACGTGGCAAAATGGACGGAAGAGCCATTGACCTTCGAAGAAGTCGACCGATTGGTGTATCTGAAAGCGGCGCTGTCGGAGACGCTCCGTCTGTATCCGTCTGTGCCGGAGGACTCCAAGCACGTGGCCGCCGACGCCGTGCTGCCGGACGGGACGGTACTTCCTGCGGGATCGTCTGTGACATACTCGATCTACGCAGCCGGAAGGATGGCAACCACGTGGGGAGATGACTGCCTTGAGTTCCGCCCCGAGCGGTGGCTGTCGCCGGACGGGACGAGATTCGTACCGCAGGATCCGTTCAAGTTCGTGGCGTTCAATGCTGGGCCGAGGATCTGCCTCGGAAAGGACCTCGCGTACCTGCAAATGAAGTCCGTGGCGGCGGCAGTGCTGCTGAGGCACCGGCTGGGTGTAGCCGCCGGCCACCGCGTGGAGCAGAAAATGTCGCTGACGCTGTTCATGAAGTACGGGCTCAAGGTGGAGGTGCATGGCCGGGACCTCAGCCATGTAGCGGAGAGGCTGAGGAAGGAGAGAGAAGAGAGCATCGGCAGGAGTTGAATGCGGCGGCGGTTGGGCTAAGCTTAGGCAGACCTTTGTAGCTTGTACCAGTGATCATTTCATATCCTGCAGCAATGCCATGCATCATGATCATTGCTCATCATCGTGTTTATTATACACATACATCGTTGTAGAGATAAGACAAGAAGTAGATAGAACAACAAGAATGTGAATAGGAAAGTTTGGAGATGGTGTGTCACCCAAAAAATCCTATCAACCTTAATCATTCTACACATCTTGTACTGAATTGTCAAAAAAAAAATTATCATTCTGTTTATTAAGTTTAAAAATAACATGTACTGAAACCCATAAATTTAAGCTTTATATCACATATTTTGATATCAAGTGCACCTTCACTTCACCACTTTTTAGGTAATAAATAGGAGTTTACTAGGACTAATGTTGCTCTCTCAATGTGATTTAATTTATTTACAAGATATAAATCTACAAAGATAC
This sequence comes from Clarkia xantiana subsp. parviflora, assembly GCA_036873135.1. Lineage (NCBI taxonomy): Eukaryota > Viridiplantae > Streptophyta > Magnoliopsida > Myrtales > Onagraceae > Clarkia > Clarkia xantiana. The sequence goes on along the minus strand of JAPTYO010000002.1, from coordinate 22,355,625 downwards.
ATGGAGGGAGCAATATAATATTACCTATTATATATATATTATCAGTAATGACTATATATATATTTCTTATAAATATTTCTTATAATAGAATATATTATAGGATATATATATATATATATATATATATATATATATATATATATATAACTATCATATATATCTATAGAGATTAATATGACACACCTTCATTAAATTAATGTGGTTAAAACTTAACCACCAAGTAATCTACTATGTAGGCTAACCGAATTAAGTATATGGGTCCTTTTAATGGACATTAATCTTTATAGTTAATAAGCAAATTCAGTATGGCCTAACCCTAATTAATTTCGACACAATGGAGGGAATGGAAGGAGGGTGAAGGATAAAAAGATAGCTAGAGCTTCGTAAAAGTGAACTGATTACAGATCCAAAACGGAACGTATAGTAAACTTAAAGTTGCAACGTCTGCTAGTTTTAGATGTTTGGTCTAGAGAAAATCGTCTAACGGCGGACAAACCGATTTAAGTGATGTAACATGATGTGATAAGGACCACTTAAACTGTTTCAAGTGAAATTTTCCGGGATTAACAAGTTTACCCTTAAATAACGGCTCCTGATTGGTCAAAATTAGGCCGTTCTGAAATGGTGCATTTTCATAGACAGTCCTAGTATTGTAGCCTAGTTTGAAGCCTAGTTTGAATAGAGAGATAAATTTATTGTTTAGTCCTTGAAATTTTAATTATTTTATTTCTGATGATGAGATGAAAAATCTAGAAAGTATAGAAAGGTCCACTATATAAATAATATGAGCCAAGGGTAAAATAAAATAATGTTTACGAATAAATCAATCTTTCAAAAAAGAAAAAAAACAGAGTGAAGTCAACGCATAAAAAATGCACGACCCTCCCTCCCTCCATTTATAAAAAGAGAAAATTACCCCTTAAGTTCAACGCGCGTGTTCTACTTCTCGACCCTGTCTGCCCTTTCATGTAGCGGAAGAAGAACTCGATCCATTCGAGTGGACTGAGCTTCTTCTTCTTTTTCTTCTTCCTATAAAATAAAATTTTGCATCAGACATATATACTTTGATTCTTCCAATCTAACTAACATTCTCAAATTAATCATGAATTCCGAAATCCCTAAACGAGAGATCGGAAGCCAGTCGTACTCCTCTTCCCCGCCCAAACGTATTACTCGTCCAACAACCCTTTTCCCTGGTGAAGGAATGGGCCCCAAGATTACTGACTCTATCAAGCAGGTTATAACTTTCATATGGATGGATATTCATAATTCACTCCATCTCTTTGCTTTGCTTTGCTTTAATTAATCACTTCTTTCACGCGCTTTTAGGTTTTTGAAGCTGCCGGAGTGCCAACTGCATGGGAAGAACATGTTGTCGTGACTGAGATGTCTGTAAGACACAAAGGAGTAGTAGGCTTGAAAGGACCATTGACCACTCCTATTGGAAAACACTTGATAACCAGATCAGATAAGCTTCGCTCCCCCAAACTGGATTGATCTAGCAAGCCAAGGCGTGTCACCCAAAAATGATTTTTGGTTTAAAATTCGGACAATAATTTGTAATTATGTATGTAATACCAATTTGATTATTATCAATCATGTGTGAATGAATTTACGCAGCAGTAGGATTCAGGTAATATAACTACTGTCTTGACAGTTAGTTGAAAGAGTGAAGAATATACACAGCACAGTAGTTGATAATACTGATGGTTTTTACAAGCAAAAAAAAACATATATATATATATGGAGGACTTGCAAGTAAGAGGTTGTCTTTAAGCTCTTCTAGTTCAACACTGACACAGTGACACTATATATATAGAAACGGCGGCATACACTAGGGATGGAAGGGAAGGGCAGAAAAGAAAACTACTGTACGTAGAATTAAACTGCAGTGCAGTGGGGGTTAAAGTAAGGAGGATTCTCATCATATTCTCTCTCATTGATCGGAATCATAGGGTTGAAGCCGAACATGCGGACATGGCCTCTCCGGCTCTCCTCTCGTCCATAGAGTCTTCAGATCTCCTCTCTGCTTCCCCAATGTCAGAAACGTTCCTGCACCACCACCATTAACAACTCTTTACTCCACAAAATTCAACTCACTGACCAGCTCCACCATCTTACTTACCAAGGGTGAATGGAACAATGTAAAGTAACGCAGGTTGCCCATGTCCGTCCATCAGATTCAGAGCAACATATGTGACGAGGAGTCCTGCATGGTACCCCCCCATTTACATTTAATAACCAAAAATCTAGATAGTTATTCTATTAAGAGTTCATGTCAATCAAGTTTTCATGTACCGAGACCGTAAGCCATCATTGCCCACAGGAAGTAACCCTCTCGAATCTTCTTCTTTTCCAACCAGTCGTACCTACAACCATGGGAGTTAACAAGGACGATTCCCGTGTTTATTTTTACCGATGCAAAAAATATATATATGAATACGACAATCTTTAAAGTTGACACAGTGCCCACACAATATCGTATTTTATAACAAGAAAAATTTCTCAGAGGAGATACTTGTCACTGCAACCTTCATATATACTAGCTAGAGGTTAAAATGAACCATAATAAATAAAATGGTTAAATATGGATAAAAGATCCAACCTCAGCGAGAATACCACCACAAGGCCAGGTAATATGATATCTCCAAAACCGATAATGCTATAACCACCCCATGGATCGAACATCCGAGGGATTTTCAGGAGCATTGGAATGCCATCCTCCCCGCTCTTATCACCACGAGCGACCTGCATCAAAAGATTGGCCATGCATTTAGAAGCACCTGTTACTCTAAGCAATTTCAGTGACAATTTTCCTACACTTAATTTCAAGGGTTTGTTGTAATTAGATAGCGCTTGCCAAACAAGAAGAGTTGAGACAGCCCGACTCCTACATATCAATGATCTCAAGTCAGAGAGAAAGCTCACCACTATCATTACACTCTCGTGGAACCACCATTTGGAAGCGAACACCCAAAATATGTCATACAGGAAGGCACAACTGAGAAGTACAGTTCCAACCTGATTGAATTAGAAGAGATTGTTCAGAATTGGATGTATGTTGATTAGGTGAGTATGCATACAAGTTTTTAACAGGGCTTGAAATGTTTCCGTGATTCATAATGCACGTAAATGTTTATTTTGGCTAGCTTTTATTAATCTACAATGCATACTTGAACTAATCTGTTCCCACGCAATCCTTATTTAAAGAGGCTTCAAAGGTTACTTATCTCATTAATCAATAGGGTATGGCTATATTCATGTAACTCAAACAACTGCACTACAACCAAAAAAATTGCAGTCTTCACCTTAAGATTTGGTACGCGAACAATCTGGAGAACCGTGATTATCAAAGCTACTCCCTGACACAATAATGAAAAAAGTATCAACTGTAAGATTATTCTTTTTATCTACTCCAAACCATAATCATCATGAAGATGACAGATCAAAATCCACCCATAAATTGTTGGAGCAAAAGACGCATGGCACAATAAGATGAGAATATATATTTGTTAGTTAACAAACACAACATACTCAGTTGAGGGGTAAAAACAGAAAAGACAACCAGACTCTACAGCCTAAAACACAAGGAGGGTTACTAGTGCTTCACAAGGAGATATGGCCACCTTATATTGAAGCTACCTATAGCCCCATCCATGGCCCAAAAAGGGATCTGTCAATTACAATGGAAAAGAAATCCAGAAAATTCTAGATTTTGCTATCCCTTAGTAGGGTTGGGCGCTACATATATACGGCAATGTCTAGAAGTTTCTACTGAAGGGAGAACTATGACAAGGAGGTGAATTATATTCGACTTACAAGGATATCTTGACCTATCCATGCAATGGAGATAGTCCGAAATCTTGCCCATAGAACTGCAAATGCTATGCAGAACGGGGATACAACCAAAGTTAGATATGACACAGCTCCAAAGAGAGGTACGCTGATGAACGATTGTGCAGCATGTTCAAACCATCTGAAACTAAATTAGTTCTTCCATCAGTCCCAAGCATCCATGAACATTGAAATTAGATGTTTCAACAATATATAATTAAGATAAGCTTATTTATGATTAACTAGATTCCCTTATCAGTTCCAGAAGCAAATAAGAGAAAAAAACAGCCACTAGAGGGGCTTAGTGAATGAGCTGGAATAAAAGTACCATGACAATAGACCCACCAAGCAAGTTTGCAAACCCTAGAAAGAGAAAAGTATTACAGAGTTAATTACCTTGTTTAGATCTTTGTAGTAATTTATTTACAAGAGTTAAGATGATGTGCAGACTTACCTCTATGCCACCAATGCAGAAAAGAACTACCAGCACCTCCACAAACCAGAACGACATCAGCTTGTATATCATAACTAAGAAACCTGAAGCAATTATAACAAAGAGAATTGCCGACATAGTGTTTATCTCCACAACACCATTCGAACCAATTGAATCTTCTTGACCGAGATCTTCAGAGCCATCCTGCAAATTACAAACGATAGACATGTCATATCCATAAAGTGAACCGGCAGAAATGAACCGTTCTAAGACATATGCTAGCTCATATGTTCAACTTGAACGAACAAGGGGAGAAGTTAAACCTTCAGCAGCTTATCCTGCTCAATAGCTGCTTCTCTAGCAGTATATGCCGACCAATAAGAAGCGCATAAAATGGTTCCAACAGCCATGAGCCACAAGAAGACTTCTGCAACATCCACCAGTGGACGCTCTGGGGAATATAACTGCACTTCAACTGAAACAAGAAGATGTTTACTAAGGAACTAAAATCACTATACAAGGACTCGGCATCACGAAGTTCTCCACAATAAGGATTAAGGAAGAAGAAAATAATAGCAGAGTTTTATTTACAGAAATAACATTCAAATATATTTCCTTAGAACCGGTAGAATACAGCTATATTGAAGAATGGGGTCGAGGTGTGCCTGTGGAGTTCTCCATTAGCTTTTCCAGACTTGCACCAGCATCTTGTGGGAGCATTACAGCAGGGATCCCAATGTTAACTTGTGTTTCGTTAGCTTCACAGACCATTTTATAAAGCTCTGCAAAGGAAAACCAGTGAAGTTAAGAACAAGAAGCATATAACTCACCCTAGAGTTTCATATTTCTGATCTGAAGAACCAAATACACTCTGCAAAAAAGAAGAGCTAACAATTCCTGCATGTCAGCACGAAATAAGATGTAATAAGAGCTAACAAGCCTTTGCTATTGACTCGATTGTAATAAGATTTTACTGATTACCTGTTTGGTTGTTTATAATTAAGATAGCAGTAGCTCCAGCAGCTTCAGCAAATTTTGATTTGGTTGTGAAACTGCAATTGCCTCTATGTACCAAAAGGACCTTCCGCTTAATCTTCAAAACATGGGGGGAAAACAAGTTACTGACGGTAATTTGATAGATATTTCAGCTGCATTGACATTAAACGACTCAAGAAAGACGAAATTTAACTAATATACAACTGCAACTTATTTGTTTAGATCTCATCATTTAGAATTTGAAACCTCACCTCCATCTTTGGTATGGCACAACAATCAGGGGGGTCTGACAAAACAATGCCAGTGTGGTGGGCATGTTTTTCTTTTGATTCCAAAGTAGGGCCAAAACGAGCACCAACACCAACATATTCGATGTCCTCAATACCATTAACCAGTGTTGGAACTTTAACCTGAAGCAGTAATTCAAAGTACATTTTTAATCACAGCGTGAAAATGATTAAATAACTGAGTTGAACTGGTCCTCCAATCAGCAGTATGTAAAATAATCTATCTAACCACTCTTCAATCAGTGACTACGAAGCAACATTCACCAAAGTCTATTTAAACCTCCAATAACTGTTACAGGAGATAAGATGGTACTGTGCTAGAAGTCAATCCCTGAACCAAGTCAACTCTGACGTCTCTATTTAAATTCTCCTACAGTTCTCACCGTTCAGATCATACATCTAATCTAAAGCTTGATTCAGCCCTCCAACACAAGACATCGCCAAAATTACAAACTCCAGCGCGATATCAACAGCGATCAAATTTTCAGCTAACATGAAATCATATCAGAGAGGAGACGTTTACCAAGAAATTCACAATGCGGAAGCTCAATTACAGTCAACATTAAGCAATGGAAAGTTATTTCCTAGTTCGTCTCTTAAGAATCGACAATTCCCAGAAAAAAACGATAAAAATCAGTGGACTTAAGCAAAGAGACGAACAATGATAGGCTCAAAATCAACTCCGCTCAGGTCAGCTAAGGGAATCCGAAATTCTCTCCCGTACACCAACAGAAAAGGAGAGCTGAACGAACAGAGAGAGAGGTGTGAAGAATGCAAGAGAGTACCAAAACGAAGTTGTTGTCGCAGCCAGGCCGCTTCGGCGCGACGTCATCTTGGTGTACTATGTCGCCGGCGAGCACTGAACTGGGACCGGAGCCTACCGCCAAGCACCACACCGTCAGCGCAGCGACTACTGCGGAGGCACGTCGTACGCCTCTATGTACCTCCATATGCGAGAATCGAGGAGGAGATGGAATTCAAACTTAGCTGTTCTTCGCTTAGAGCAGCAAGAGAAGAAAACGGAGAGAGAAGTGGAGAAAGAGAGATATCGTGTTCGTACTAGCACGACAGTGTTGAGGTGCCTGCCGGCTAGAAAAATTAAAAAAAGAAGGTTGTCGAGTTAGAGAGTTAGACCATGAAAAGGACACCGTACTGTAAGTAAACCGTTGAAATGAAATGAACCAGATTTTGACCAAAATAGGATTATATGGACAACCAAATACTAATATAAGGTAGAAAAAAGACAATTATAAATATAGGGCTGGCCGGGTTGGGGGAACACGGCCAACTGATTTTTTTTTCGGAAAAAAAAAAAAAAAAAACGAAAAAAAAAAAATTGGAACTCATTTGGTCGGGTTCCTAAACCCGGCCAATTTTTTTTTTTTCGTTTTTTTTTTTTTTTTTTGCTTTTTTTAATAGAAGTTGTAAAAATTAATGGTTTTGTAATTTTTTTTTTTAAAAAGCTATTGGACATGGTGAACCCTAGATGGCAAATTGACAGACATTTACCATTTACCAGTTTTCGAAAAAATTACAAAACTACTAATTTTATATTTTTTTCAAACTCACTTGGCCGGGTTCCCACAACCCGGCCAAGTAGTGTTTCTTTTTTTTATCTTAAAATTAATTAATTGTTATGTCAACAGCACCCATTGTTTTACTCCGCAATTAATTAATTTTGAGAAAAAAAAAAAAACACTACTTGGCCGGATTATGGGGACCCGGCTAAAAATATAAAATTAGTAGTTCTGTAATTTTTACGAAAACTAGTAAACGGAAAATGTTTGTCAATTTGCCATCTAGGGTTCACCATGTCCAATAGGTTTTTTAGAAAAAAAAATTACAAAAAACCATTAATTTTTAGAACTTCTATTAAAAAAAAGCAAAAAAAAACAGAAAAAAAATAATAAATAAAAACGAAAAAAATATATATATATATTTGGCCGGGTTGGGGGAACCCGGCCAAATGAGTTCCAATTTTTTTTTTTTTACAGTTTTCTGAAAGAAAAAAAAAAAATCAGTTGGCCGGGTTCCACCAACCCGGCCAGCCCTATATTTGTAATTGTCTTTTTTTCCTAGCCTATATTGGTATTTGGTTGTCCATGTAACCCTATTTTGATTAAAAACTCTATAAATTGACTAGATTTATTTAGAACAAAAATTTAGAACAAAAATGAAAATTAGTTGTATTTTTCTGATACAATTTTTGACTATTTGTAAAAAGGAATTATCCTTCATCGTACCAAACAAAACAATATTAATTCATTGAGCAAAGAGCAATGATACCCGTTCCGACATTGTCATTCTTCCTTGTTCCGATTTGTTTCTAAGTGGCATAGTTGTAATTATTAACAACTTTAAAGGCATATTGATAAGCAGTCACATCGGAACAAGTAGGAATGGCAAATATCGGAACGGGAATCATTATTGTAATTCAGCATTTATTTCCCTCGGCAAAAAAAAAAATCATTTATTTCCTTAGGTTACTAATTTTTTTTTTTGGCCAAACATTAGGTTACTAATAACTTATATAATTTTGATAAATTAATTTTTTTAGCCTGTCAATAAATTAAATTTAGATGAATATTATAGACTAATTATAATTGAGAAATACTTATGTTAGGGGCTCCTTAAACACAAAAAAAACAGAGCTCAATTAAAATCAGTCACATCAGCATTTGTCTTAAATTTTTATTGGGTGTACAGTAAGTCTAATCTATGTTATTATTTTTATAGTTTTTACTTCTTTTTTTTTATTGTTTAAATTTCTATTACTATTTGATGGATAAATGTCCAATTCGGGATCGTATTTACATTTCGGGCCTCGCAAACACGTCAAAATTACATCTCGGTTTAAAAACGTCTCCTAACGGGTCAAAACGGTCCGGAAGTGCGTTACGCGCGTCCGGACCGGACCCCCGGATTGCGTTTGCAACCCGGACCTCCGGGTTGCATGCAATCCGGACCTCGCCGAATTGCCCAATTTCGACGAGGTCCGGATTGCATTTCGGGTATCGCGCGACTACCGTATCCGCGATTACCGTTATGCGTAGAGAAGTCAAGTTCGCGCATTACCAATATGGATAACGGTTACCGCTTGTTTTCTTGAACCGTCATCAAACCGCTTTAAAACCGGGTCCGGTCCCAAGGAAGCCTATAAATAGGAGGCCTTGGCCACCCATTTTCACACATTCTCTCATTTGCCCAACTTTGGTATTTTGAGCTCTGACTTCTCTCTAGAAATATTCTCTCTCTAGAAATTACCTTTTTGCCCTTATAGTGACTTAAGCATCGAAGAGGGCTCCGCTAGCACCACCCCCCCCCCCCCCCTCTCCGTGCTAGCATTGGTCCTTCGTGCAGGAACTGCGTCCCAGACGCCCGCATTCGTGCGCAGATCACCGACGCTTGAGACACAACCTTACCGAGTCACAGCCGTACCGAGACACAGACCTCATACGGGAGCAAGTCTGAACACTCGTCAGTGGCCCAACCTCCTCCCGACGGAAGGGTTACAAAAGCCCGCACAACTACGCGAACAGACGCGTCATCACGACCCAGTTCATCCAGGACGCAACATTGGCGCCGTCTGTGGGAAACGAGCAAGAAGCTGTTCCATACCGCAAGCTATGACAGACAGACATACGAAGAAGGCGGGGGCAAACAAGCAGAAGCCGACAACAAGTCCACTTGGATCCCCCCACATGCCTGTGGCCACATCCGATGCCTTCTCATGCCAGCATGAAGTGCGCCCCCCGCACAGCAAGGTCCCGAAGTCCAGTGCGCGTAACATCCATGCCCGGGTTCGAGCCTAGGACGCCAAGTACCAGTGCCGAGTACCAGTGCCGAGTGCCAACGCCAAGTGCCAGCGCCGAGTGCCAGTACCAAGTGCCAGTGCCAGGTGCCCGTGCCGAGTGTCCGTGCCGAGTGCCCGTGCCGAGTGCCCGTGCCGAGTGCCCGTGCCGAGTGCCCGTGCCGAGTGCCCGTGCCGAGTGCCCGTGTCAAGTGCCTGTACCGAGTGTCCTTGTGCCGAGTGCCCATATCAAAATGCTAGCGCCTCAACTCTGCAGCCTGAAAATACAACCGACAGTCACGACAACGTGCATACACGCACCAACACTTATTCAAGCATTTATGCAACAGACGCTCCATGTAAGACAACCGTGTACGTACAAGACTTATTAGTCTTCGTGTAACAAGTATCGCGCAAGGGGGGCAACCTCTTCAACACATCAACCTTGCATGACAACACCGAGCGCATACTCGCAGCATACAAGATTACAATGGTGGAATATTTTCTAAGTGTTTCCATGTAAGTGCATACATGTCGACAAGGATGCATGTCGACAATGAGAAAAATATTTTCTAAGTATTTCCATGTACGTACGTACGTGTCGACAAAGATGGATTGCGCACAGCAAGTTGCTATGCCTCCTAATCACACCTACAATGCTCATCGACAACATTAACGCGCGTATCAAGGTTAACGCGCGTATCAACATCAACGCGCGTATCAAGGTTAACGCGCGTATCAACATCAACGCGCGTATCAAGGTTAACGCGCGTATCAACATCAACGCGCGTATCAAGGTTAACGCGCGTATCAACATCAACGCGCGTATCAAGGTTAACGCGCGTATCAACATCAACGCGCGTATCAAGGTTAACGCGCGTATCAACATCAATGCGCGTGTCAAGGTTAACGCGCGTATCAACATCAATGCGCGTATCAAGGTTAACGCACATATCAACATCAATGCGCGTATCAAAGTCAACGCGCATATCAAAAGTCAACGCGCGTATCAAAAGTCAACGCGCATATCAAAAGTCAACGCACGTATCAAAAGTCAACGCGCGTATCAAAAGTCAACGCGCATAGCAAAAGTCGCACATAGCAAAGTTGGTACGTGCGGTAAAAAGGATCAACATCTCAAGAAGCTATCATGCAAGCGATGCAACCAATATGACGAACCGCGAAGAGCAAATACGACAACACTTAAGGAAATATTTCTTTAAGCAACAAACGACTACTTCCAAGAGACTCCTTGATGATAAGGATCAAAGGAGTAATACATCTACAAATTCTTACGGTATACTCCGTCCTCCTCTAAGTATTTATCTCTACATACATGATTACTTTGACATTGCACGTATCAAACTTGTCATCATACGCGTATGATTCCATATCGCATGATTCATATTTCGGTAATCACTAAGTCATTTTAGAAGCATACGGTTTCTATTTCTTGCATTGCGTAATACGATCTTGCCATGTCCATTACTTATGCATACATGTTGATAGAGGCATGTTCGCGTGGTGTATTACCAATTGTCCATATCCCCGACGATAACCGTACTTGCACGTTACGCATATACATTCCCTATTGCACTAACCGTGATGACAGGAAACAAAGTCATTCGGTCGAAAAAATCAAAGGACGGACGAAATCAAGATGCCTACGTCCAACCAACAATCAAAACCGAGAGGTTAGCGTCAAACTCAAATTGGACAAGTATCCTAACTTAAAATAGAGTCAAGAAAGGTTCTAAACCGTTACTTGACTCGGGGGCAAGTGATGGATAAATGTCCAATTCGGGTTCGTATTTACATTTCGGGCCTCGCAAACACGTCAAAATTACATCTCTGTTTAAAAACATCTCCTAACGGGTCAAAACGGTCCGGAAGTGCGTTACGCGCGTCCGGACCGGACCCCCGGATTGCTCGCAACCCGGAGGTCCGGATTGTGCGGCAATCCGGACCTCGCCGAATTGCCCAATTTCGACGAGGTCCGGATTGCATTTCGGGTATCGCGCGACTACCGTATCCGCGATTACCGTTATGCGTAGAGAAGTCAAGTTCGCGCATTACCAATATGGATACGGTTACCGCTTTTTTTCTTGAACCGTCATCAAACCGCTTTAAAACCGGGTCCGGTCCCAAGGAAGCCTATAAATAGGAGGCCTTGGCCACCCATTTCACACATTCTCTCATTTGCCCAACTTTGGTATTTTGAGCTCTGACTTCTCTCTAGAAATATTCTCTCTCTAGAAATTACCTTTTTGCCCTTATAGTGACTTAAGCATCGGAGAGGGCTCCGCTAGCACCCCCCCCCCCCCCCCCCCCCCCTCTCCGTGCTAGCATTGGTCCTTCGTGCAGGAACTGCGTCCCAGACGCCCGCATCCGTGCGCAGATCACCGACGCTTGAGACACAACCTTACCGAGTCACAGCCGTACCGAGACACAGACCTCATACGGGAGCAAGTCTGAACACTCGTCAGTGGCTCAACCTCCTCCCGACGGAAGGGTTACAAAAGCCCGCACAACTACGCGAACAGACGCGTCCCCACGACCTTGTTCAATCTGGACGCAACACTATTAACTTTTTTTTTCTTCTCTTAAATTAATTTAATAATTTGTCAAATATTTATATGAATATTTCTATAATTTTTCCTATATAATTTTTAAATAATAATCTAGTTGATTATATAATATAAGAACATTCTAAACTCTTTAGATTTAAAAAAAATATATCAAAAAATTTTTTTAAAAAAATTACCCTCTAGGGTTCACCCGACCCAATAGATTTTTAGAAGAAAAAAACCATAAAACTATTTAAACAAATTTACCCTATAGGGTTCACCCAACCCATTAGGATTTTAGGAAGAAAAAAAACATAGAATTATGTAAACACTATTACCCTCTAGGTTTCACCGAGCCAATAAGATTTTAGAAATATCTGTTTTTTTTTTTTTTTTTTCTTCTAAGAATATATATATATATACTTAAACAAGTATGAGAATCACATGTGATGCACCATATATAAACTTAGAAGAATTGATGAAGTGTCACAATGAGACTGGCCTCTATTTTCTTACATTTTAAGGGGCCTCATTACCATAGACGCTCTCATTATAATTATAATCTTCATAAAATTCTAGACCTCTACTTTATCAACTTAACGATGTCATTGTCATGTAAACGTTTCTATAATCTAAACATGTATAATTTTGTTTGATTAAATTAGATAATGATACATGATAAAACTGATAATTCTAAAATTTAAAAATAATTATAGAACTTCTAATCAAATATATATAATTATGACATGTGGCATAACCGACGCTTTTTATATTTAAAACCCATCCACAAAATCTAAGTCACTAAATAATAGTATTTTAAAAAATATATATATATATAAATATATCCTTTATATTTTCTTCAACCAAGTATTTTTTTTCATTCAATTTACTATAATATTATTTACTTTGAATATTGTCGTTAAAGAGACATAATTTTTTACTACCGTGCTCTGATCTATGAAATTTTTTTAATGCGAAATGAGATGTGAAGACATTCTGAATTACGTATAATATTATATATTTTAAAACCACTGAAACGAATTAATCATAATTTTTATGTAACATAAAATATATAGTAATAAAAAATTATACTTTTTATGTAGTACTCTAATTTACGTATGAATTTTTATGTGAATAGTTTTAAAAAAATATATTAAGTATTTATAATTTATGTATCATAATATAAAAAAGTAATTAGCAATAAAATATATATATTTTTTATATATTAATTTCGGGATGATTTTCACACAAAGTGGGTCAATAACTAGTAATATATGATATCATATATTTTTAATAGATGGTCACCGTAAAATAAATAATTAAAATTTAGAAGTATATTTATTTTATGTATTACATTATTTAATATTTATTAAAAATATATAAAACAAAATAACAGTATTTACACACAAAAACTCAAGTTAGTCTTTCAACAAAAAAAGTCAAGTTAGTAACTAAATTATGTATGGGCTAACACAATTTATTTTGTTTACGTACTGTAAACATCTAATTTTGGTACGCGTGACACATATATAACACGATTAAAAATGTTATGTGTAACGCGTTTAAAAAACGAAGTATCTGGATATGGAAGGTCGTGAAGTTTCTAAAGATAGAACTGACTTAAATTAAGATAGTTATTTGTATTTATTGTAGTGAATATATGTTGAATATTTAGAGTATATTTTATGAATATTTAGCATTTATTGTTAGAATGATTAATGTAATTTACTAATTAGAGCTAAACAAATGCAATGTTAGCCTATAGAGTAGTGTTTTTTTTACATATAATGGGGGATAGGAGACGAAAAACAGAGAAGATAATTAGAAGGAAGATTCGTTCTGATTTTTGTGTTTAGGCTGATCGGGATTTTATTTAGTTCTTTTATTATTATTTGTTTGTATAACGGTATTTGATTTCATCGCTGTCTCCCTCCAAGGCTCCAACACATCATCTCCCTCTTTGCCCATTATCAACGCATTCCACCGGTGACGAAGCCGACCTCCACACTTACGTTCCGGCCATCCCTGCCGCGACGACTCCAGCTCCACCGGTGATTCCTATTGATTCACCATGAATCGCACCACCAATACCGCGCCTCCTCTGTTCGCGTCCAAGATCGTCTTCGTTCATCACCGAGCTCCACCTACTGCCATCCAACACCACCAGACGTTGCCGCTAGTCATGTTCTTCCGTCCATAGCTGTCGTTCTGATTGCTCGTGATCTCCTTCTGTCCCTGATTGCTATCCGTGCTTATCTTTGCTTCTGCCTATAATCAGCTACAAGTAAAACTTACTCTTTAGATATTATTATTATACTACGTAGTGTTTAGATGCTAGGTTAATCAAATAGAGTTTAGGCTTACATTAACATTTAGTGCGTAGGTTTTTAGCTGAATAGAATAGTTTTTATTAAATAAATTACATGTGTATGTTAAATATGTACATTATCTTTTAATTAAGTATGTTTGATAATCTTAGTACTTTTAAGTTTCACTTTGTAAAAAAACTATGATTTGATGTACTAAAATTGCTATATAATTGATAATTACTTCGAGCAGCAAATTAAATTTGCTATTTATGTAAATATGTATATATTAGAGTAGTGGCAATATTTGAATTGAGTATCGAAAGTGCGTGGTTAAAAATTATATTTTTAATTCGTAATAGAACCCCCGAATCCGAATTTCTGACCGTAGACTGAATTTGTACCTAGATGTTTAATTCATTATTTGCTTAGGTGATTTAGGATTTTAGTTAACCTTAACTGACTAGTGGCGACTCTTTTAAAAATTCTACGTTTTCAAAACACGTAATCGCCATATGTCAGTCCGAGACATACATACAAAAGTTGAACAATATATATCCATCAGAAGGAAAATGCAGATGAATATCATATCATTTTCATTTATATATTTAATAATAATAATAATTAAACTGTACATAGCTTTAGCCATACTAATTTTTCCATATACGACAATGTATCCACCCAATTCACATAAGACTTTGGAGCTCGGCCGGTGAACATGGCCAGTGGGATGCAGAGTCAACTTGATTCCGAGGTGAACTTCGGTTCATTAGAACATCAGTTCAATTTTTTTTTCTTTTTGTTTTTCATCAGCTAGCCTAAAAGTGTTATCGAATAAAATTGTTTTTGTGATATTCAATCAAGTTTTAAAAAAAGACTCGGTTTGGATACAATTAAGATGAGATGAGTACAAATTTTAAATTTAAACACATCTTATTTTTAGATTAGTGTTAAAACAAGTAAACTTTCAAAAATCAAATACTATAATGTAAATATATATTAATAATCATCAGACTAGAAAAGTAACTCGAGTCAGTATGAGACAATGACAATTACAAACAACTAAATTCTACCCTGCTATTCAGACTTAAGTTCGTATTAAGTACGTTGAGCTTGACCCTACCAGTAATAGTTTATAGTTAAAGTGTATTGATGAGATCCTTTCGGTAGCATATATTGCTTAGACTTGTCGTAAAACATATATAACAGTTGTTATTAATTATAATTTATTTATAATATCTATATGATGATAATGCTTAACAAATTGCACTGTTTTATCTCTTTCGTGTACCATGGTTGGTCCTTTTGATGTGACGGTGGATGCAATCGAAGAGTGTACGGATAATTATTATTACTTTATTAGTTTTCAGGCCACATGGGCCAGACTTAACGCACGTGCACCGTCTCCGTCCATGGTGGATGGAACCTCACGTGTCGAGGACTGTCTGGGCCCCACTTCTATAAATGGCCATTTGATTTTGGGCCCTTTTATCTCTCTGGGCTTTCTACAATTATCTTACGCATCAACCTTATAGTCTCCATAATATTAAATTATGTATAGTAGATTTTGTGTATATCCTGCATCACTCTTTATATTCTACATCGTGTCTCACTTTTAAAATTTTGACACGTGTCTTTAGATGGAATAGTTTCATTTTAGGATTCACCAATCCCAATAGGGTTTTAGAAAGAAAAAAACCACAAAATTAATTACAACCAGAACACGTATCAAGATCTTAACGGTGAGACACGATCTGAAACAGAAAGAGTAGAGCAAGAGATATACATATGTATACTGTATATTTACTAAAGAAAAATATACTAGATTAAAAAATGTGGATTAAGGATGAAGTAACCTAGAAAGTGAATTACAATATGAAGTAACATGTTAAACGCGTATAAAGAAAGTGATTTTTTTAAAATATTTAGCTTAAAATATATTTTATTTATATTTAATTACAATTATAAAATTATATATTAACTATTAATAATACTTTATATTATATGTTATTTTATGTTTTAATTCACGGTTTATATTTGCACCATATACTTTTTATGCAATCTATATATGTTTCAAATTTAATGGACCAACCATATCATCACCACGAAAAACTATGGACCACCCGCGGTTTCTTGCACTTCATAATTTTTATTTTAATCCTTTAAACTTTAAAAAAAATATATCATTTTGATTCTAAAAAGTTTAAATACAATATTTTACCCTAACTGTTCAAAATAACACTACTTTTTTTAATTAAACTATTGCTGACAACCCGGAAAGTCACCTATAAGGTCGTCGACGACATGAAAAGGCATAAAAAAAGTTATTGTTGGCGGAATAAATTGTAGGCACGGCTCTGCCTAATTGAAGCCCCCGTGGCTCCGAAAAGAGCTGTGGCTTGCTCCGATCAGAGCCACATAGGATTTTGATAGAGCCACTGGGACACCGATCAAAAAATCCTTATGTGGTTCTAATTGGGGCCGAAGAGCTCCTAATCAGAGCTCGCCAGTTCTGATTGAAGAGTTTTGGGGTAGATAGTGATTATGGTTGTAGGATTAAGGGGTAGATACAACAAAAATAATAACAAGATATGTGCTAGGTAACTAATACGCAGCGGAAGATGGTGCACATACCTACTTAGCTTCTGTGTACCTTAGATCAGTCGAAGGGGAGTTCTCGATCCGCCGGACGGTTCCTGTAGAGGTTCCTGTTAAATAAGCCCTACGCGGATTATGCCTCACAACAAAGCCTCAGTCGATTCTTCGTAGGATGGATCTCTGGAGTAAATTGCTTAACACAATTTAGCACCTCCTAAGTACACTAGGTGTTTTGGCCGGACTAGTGCGGTTACTGGGAGGAGGGATTTCCTTTTAATCTCACCACAAAGGAGGAGAGAATTAGCACTTAATAAATCTCATAGCACTCCCTATTTATAAGAGGAGCGAAGTGGACAAAAGTCAACTTTGCCCCTATGTAAGTCGGCCGTCCTCTATAAGTTAGGGAGGCCCAATTTTGGGTCGTCAATTGAGATTTTAGGCTTAGTCCAAAATCCCTAATGTGACATTACCTAATTACTTAGATAATTATCTTATATTAATTGGCTCACAATTACGGCGGTCCATTGTCCAAATGCTAACAATGGTGACCGGTTGGAGTAATGTGGTGGTGGTCGAGTTTGTGTGAGCTTGATTTGAGTTAAAATATGGATGTCCATATTCATGTGGATCAATTCGTATTCAATCCACATTCATGTAGATATATTTAAAATCTCAATACTAACCCCACGGATTAGTGGTGCGAATGCTCACAGTAAAATATGAATCTGTTCATGTAAAATCAATATCTATTATCACTTCTAATAGTAGGTAGAATTGAAAGTTTGGATTGAGTACGAGTTTTTCAATTCAAACCAAGTCTTTTTTTGCAATTTTTTTTACAAGATGACTAATTATAAATTTGTTTTGATTGATTGTTTATGCAAAAGATTATATAATATAATAAAGTAAATGTATGCATCCTATTTATTAGGACAATAAACATAACTCATTAGAACTCTTCAGTCTATTTAATTATTATTATTATACTATTAAAAATCAGAACATATTCTAGTAAATTAGTTATTAACTAGCCACTAATCCCACGCACCGCGTGGGAAAAAATATAAAACTATTTTTTTTTTTTTTAATTTGTTGAATATACAATATTATTTGAAATAAGTAAATCAAACTAAGTATATTTTAATTTAATTGTGAAATGTATAATTTGAAAAATGCATACATTATTTAATTTACAATATTATATATAGTATATTATAAATACACTTACAAAAAAAATATGATCTTATTATATAAATACAGGTCATTGCATTACCAAATCGGTAACTCAAATAATCCAATGGTATTAATGTGGTTGATGGATATTGATATAAACATATTTATTTGATACCATAATAGGTATTACCTATAAATAGCTATTAATTTTCAACTATCATAATAGTAATTGCCTAAATATCTGTTATATAACGGTCCTATATTCTCAGAATAGGATGAGCCTACAAATTTAGCATGAACCTAAAATATAAAATATCAACGTATGTCAACATTACCTCAAATCCACATGCAAAACTTCTGAAAAATCATTGAAGTGACGATTTCCAACTTTACTTCAAAGTATTCCCCTGCATGCCCCCATTTATAATTTGTTAAAAAATAACTATCAAATTTTGTAGGTTAATTTAATTAAAGTGTATGCACTTCCAAATGATTCCCCACAGTTTTTAATCAAATTATCATTTACGGCTTTTATTAATATAGATAACTAAACATAATAATATATTAGTTTCTTTATATCACAATTTTTTTTATTCAATATAAAAATATTATTTTGGTATAGGTAATTAAACAGAATATACACGCTTTTTTTTCTTCCAAAATCCTATTTTCGTTTATATATTTAGACATTATAAACACAAATCATCGTCATCATCTACACCATCCTATTATTACCACTACCACCTGTATAATCTACTTAATAACTGTTACTTTAAACAAATATAGAGAAATACATTATACTATACATACCCACTAATTTGATTTAGTATGGGAAGGCTGCAGATGATGTTGGCCTCATCTAATTCTAAATTGTTAATTTGATATAATGAAAAATACAAAATATACAATTTACTGACAACAATATATTATTTTCTTATAATATATTTTCTAACTACTTACACATATTTTTTTAGAGTTGTGCAAATTATACATAATTAATTATGTTAAAATGATTCATAAACTTACGAAGAACAATAGAATGCCACCACGACTCGGGTCGTATACTACGACGATAACTTTTTATTTTTCGCAGAATAATATTGATGCATATTTGACGATATGAATCTTCCCCACAAAATTATCACTGCGTCATTAGATTATATACATACTAATCAAATACGATATAATTTTTCACGATGAACAATGTGGTCAGAGAAGGATGCGATGTTTATTATACACAATGATGGTGAGTGAAGCTTCAATTGAAGCCATACCACATGAAAACTACATTAATATATATGATTTTATATGTAACTTAATTAGGTTAACTTTCTCTATTCCATATATGTTGCGTCCGGGTGAACAAGGTCGTGGGACGCGTCTGTTCGCGTAGTTGTGCGGGCTTTTGCAACCCTTCCGTCAGGAGGAGGTTGGGCCACTGATGAGTGTTCGGACTTGCTCCCGTATGAGGTCTGTGTGTCGGTACGGCTGTGACACGGTAAGGTTGTGACTCGGTAAGGTTGTGACTCAAGGAAATGTCTGAGTCTCGGAAGGCGGTGGACTGTGCGCAAATGCGGATAGTCTGGGCAACGGTTCCTGCACGAAGGACCAATGCTAGTACGGAGAGGGGGGGGGGGGTGCTAGCGGAGCCCTCTCCGATGCTTAAGTCACTATAGTGGCAAAAAGGTAATTTCTAGAGAGAGAGAATTTCTAGAGAGAAGTCAGAGCTCAAAATACCAAAGTTGGGCAAATGAGAGAATGTGTGAAAATGGGTGGCCAATGCCTCCTATTTATAGGATTCCTTGGGACCGGACCCGGTTTTAAAGCGGTTTGACGACGGTTCAAAAAAACAAGCGGTAACCGTCATCCATGTTGGTAATGTGCGAACTTGACTTCTCTACGCGGATACGGTAATCGCGGATACGGTAATGGCGCGATACCCGTAAGGCAATCCGGACCTCGTCGAAATTGGGCGATTCGGCGAGGTCCGGGTTGCTGCAACCCGGAGGTCCGGGTTGCACATGCAATCCGGACCTCCGGATTGCATTGCAATCCGGCGGTCCGGTCCGGACGCGCGTAACGCACTTCCAGACCGTTTTGACCCGTTAGGAGATGTTTTTAAACCGAGATGTAATTTTCGACACGTTTACGAGGCCCGAAATGTAAATACGAACCCGAATTGACATTTATCCATCACTTGCCCCCGAGTCAAGTAACGGTTTAGAACCTTTCTT
Source organism: Clarkia xantiana subsp. parviflora (assembly GCA_036873135.1). Classification (NCBI taxonomy): domain Eukaryota; kingdom Viridiplantae; phylum Streptophyta; class Magnoliopsida; order Myrtales; family Onagraceae; genus Clarkia; species Clarkia xantiana. The sequence continues at coordinate 22,335,407 of JAPTYO010000002.1, read as the reverse complement.
GACTCTATTTTAAGTTAGGATACTTGTCCAATTTGAGTTTGACGCTAACCTTTAGGTTTTGATCGTTGGTCGGACGCAAGCATCTTGATTTCGTCCGTCGTTTGATTTTTCGACCGAATGACTTTGTTTCCTATCATCATGGTTAGTGCAATAGGAAATGTATATGCGCAAGTATGATTATCGTCGGAGACATGAGCAATCGGTAATACGCTATGCGAACATGTCTCTATCCACATGCATACATAAGTAATAGTCATGGCAAGATTGTAATTACGCAATGCAAGAAATAGAAATCGTACGTTTCTAAAATGACTAGGTGATTACCGAACCATGAATCATGCGATATGGAGACATACGCGTATGATGACAAGTTTGATACGTGCAATGTCAAAGTAATCATGTATGTAGAGATAAATACTTAGAGGAGGGCGGAGTATACCGTAAGTATTTGTAGATGTATTACTCCTTTGATCCTTATCATCGAGGAGTCTCTTGGAAGTAGTCGCTTGTTGCTTAAAGAAATATTTCCTTAAGCGTAGTCGTATTTGCTCTTCGTGGTTCGTCATATTAGTTGCATTGCTTGCATGATAACTTCTTGAGATGTTGATCCTTTTTTACCGCACGTACCAACTTTGCTATGTGTGTTGACTTTTGCTATGCGCGTTGACTTTTGATACGCGCGTTGACTTTTGATACGTGCGTTGACTTTTGATACGCGCGTTGACTTTTGATATGCGCGTTGACTTTTGATACGCGCGTTGACTTTTGATACGCGCGTTGACTTTTGATATGCGCGTTGGCGTTAATGGTTGAGCGTCAGGTATAGACTGTTGGTTATTGCCTGCAAGTATGCTAAAACACTTAGAAAATATTTAAACGATATCTAATGCTTGTTACCATAGATGTCGTCGTATGAGCTTTGTCGATGAGCGTCGTAGGCGTGCTTAGGGGGCATAGCTACTTGTTGTATGCAATCCATCTTTGTCGATATGTATGTGCGTATATGGAAACACTTAGAAAATATTTTCTCCTTGTCGACATGCATCCTTGTCGACATGTATGTACGTACATGGAAACACTTAGAAAATATTTTCTCCTTGTCAACATGCATCCTTGTCGACATGTATGTACGTACATGGAAACACTTAGAAAATATTTTCTCCTTGTCGACATGCATCCTTGTCGACATGTATGTACGTACATGGAAACACTTAGAAAATATTTTCTCCTTGTCGACATGCATCCTTGTCGACATGTATGTACGTACATGGAAACACTTAGAAAATATTTTCTCCTTGTCGACATGCATCCTTGTCGACATGTATGTACGTACATGGAAACACTTAGAAAATATTTTCTCCTTGTCGACATGTATGTACGTACATTACGTGTGTGTATTTGCCCCCGCACTTAGAATCTTTTCGCCATCTCTGGCTATGTATGCCGTATCCGTATGCTTGATGCGAACATAGGTTATATGCCAACTTCTGATAATATGCTGACACGTGGTTGTATGCCGACAGCTTGCAATATGCTGACTGTCATCCTGAGTCAAGTACTTAGAAAATATTCCACTATTGTAATTTTGTATGCTGCGTGTATGCGCTTGGTGTTGTCATACAAGGTTAATGTGTTGAAGAGGTTGCCTCCCTTGCGCGATGCTTGTTACTTGTTGCACGGAGACTAATAAGTCTTGTACGTACGCGGTTGTCTCACATGGAGCGTCCGTTGCATAAGTGCTTAAATAAATGTTGATGCGTGTTTGCGCACTGACTGGATTGTTGATAGCATTTTCCAGGATATCAGATCTTGCTGTCTTCTTGTCAAAATTAGTCTTCCCACGGTTGTTACCATGAAAGAGTCCGCTATCTCCATCTTGATGGGAAAAAGCTTGTCTCTGTGGATAGCTGATGTGTATAGAAATCCATTTGTTGAGAGGCATGTTCATATAAGTGCCCCCGCTACTCTGGAGTCTTCGGGCACGGTCGCGGTGAAAGGCTTGTGAGTAAGACGTTCCATTGTATCTTCTTTGAACTTGTTAATTTCCCAAGTTATCGCTGGCTTGCAGTTTCTGTTTTTAGCATAATTCTCGAAAGATCCGACGCAGGGGCGCGTTCCTCGAGCGATTCTTAGTTCTTTATGCTGAGCATGACCGTGCTAATTCCTTCTTGTGATAAAGGAAATAGAGTTGAGAGTTGTGCAGTGGTGTCTTTTGCCCCCCGGTCGAGGGACCGGCCCAAGGAGGAGCGTTACTCCTACTGAGGTAAGTGTTTGTTGATTGTTGATTGTTGTCCTTATGTTGAAGAGCTATGTTGTGTTGTATGTTGAAACAATCATTCTTGTCGTGTCTTCTATGTGGATGACGACATTGCATTTGATGCTGACATTATGGACTTTTTGCCATAAGTCCTTAGAGATGATGTAGACTCTTGGGTGCTGTTGGGCTATCTGCTTCCAGCATGTTGAACCCTTTGTGAATGGGTTGATGTTGATAATTCTTTGTTCATGCTTTTGCTTGCATGATATTTTGTCACCTGGACCTGTTTTCAATAGTAATTATGTGATAATTTGTTAGTAATATTTCATACCTTGAGTTATCTATGTTGTCCATATGCTTTGGACTTGAAAGATAGGATATATATCCTTAGATGATGAACATGATGTCCGTAGTTGCGACTGTACGTCGCGCATTGTTAAGTGTTGTGATCACCCCTCTTGGCTAAACTCCAAGGCATGGCGAGATGGGTAGAGCATAGGATGTTGCGACTTGCACAGTATAAGTTTTGTTTGGAGAGGACGGTGGCAACTTCCGCTTGTTCCGCCGAGTCTGTGTTTATTGAATGTGGACGACTAGTAACGTAGACATAGTCCCTGCAGTCGTGACCGATAGCCACTTCCTGATTGATAAATTGAGAAGCTCTCCTGATTGTTTGCATGATGCATTATGCATATTGCCTTTCTTTCCTGAATAGCTTGCTGCTATATGTGTTGCAACCTGCCAATGTGTATCAACCCGCGTTGGGGAAGCATACGTAAAAGTATTATTTGAGAGGTGTTATCTTGGCTAAGCAAGATATTAGTTTATACCGTCTCTTAGTTCCACTCTAAGGCGACGTTGTACAAGACTCGACTTGTAAATTTTATGAGTTTTAAACAGGGTGCGCACCTGCCAGCGTGTATCAACCCGCGTTGGGGAAGCATACGTAAAAACATTTTAGTTTTTGAAGAAGCATTTTGTGAATCCTAAAAAGGTTGTTGGTAAAATATTTGAAAAAATATTTTGACATTGAATGTGATACATCCAAAAAACCGTGTTGATAAAATTTTTGGAAAGGTGTTTGATACATGAAATACTTGATAAAATATTTGGCAAAATTTTTGGTAAAATTTTTCAAAAAATATTTGTGATACATGATTCTTGCGTCCAGGGACCATGTAACACTTTTTTGAGAATATGAATTGTGATGCATGCTTTCTGCGTCCAGGAACCATGCAACACGGTTTGAAAATCTATAGTACGGAATTGTCATCTTAACTAGAGGACTTTTGCCGTATAAAACGAACCCTGATGGCATTCGTAATATGGGAGTGTCGTCTAAACAGAGGACAATCGCCATGAAGAGTGAACCCTAAACAGGATATACACACTTACTATAGAGTGGGGTCGTTGTCTAAACATAGAACTTCCGTCACTTAAGGGGTGATCAGCCCCGTACGCCCATCCTGTTATGAATTCAGGGAATGGCTATGAACATGAGGATTTGCCTCTAACCAGAGATGTCACAGCATGTCATTTTTTAGAAGTAAACATGGGGCTTGTCTTTTTTTTTAAAAAAAAAGAGTATACCACAACATGCTATTTTGATAGTAGGCCTTGGCGTTATTCCAAGGTATTTTGGTAGTAGGTCTTGGTGTTAATCCAAGATATTGCTTGTAGCTGACGCCTCTGAATAGTCGTCGTTTTGATAGATAATCCGCAGGTTGTCATTGCGGCATATAAGTTGGTTGTACACATAGCTTGATGGCTTTGTGTTGCCGGCATCTTCTAGAGATAGACGCCTATGTTATGAATGGAGAAATAGACTCCTTGTTGCTGTAGATAACAGATATGTTGGTGTTGTATACCATAAATCCCTCCTTGAATATAATGTTTAGCTTGTATTGTTGAAGTAGATTTTTGTGCATAGGTTACTACTTGGCGTAATTCCTGAGTAGTAATCGTAGTGTAGCATGTACCTACGAGCAGAGTTACTTTTGTCAGATAATCGCAATTTTTATAAGTTTGCAAAAGTATGAAGTCATGAAATTTTCTTTTTAGTTATGCATATAATAATTAAAGTAAAGGAATCTGATACAAGGATTCCTTGTTTGTGTAGGAAACTTCCCTGAGTGCGGATACAATAGGTGTAGATCATGATAGGCATGTATATATGTTAGGTAGAATTGCCTAGCACTTGTCAGCTTGGTGCCCCCCAAGTCGCTTGGCAGTTGTATCGCTATTTCCTGATTGTTTATACTGTTTCATCTTCCAATAGTGCATGATTTGTCCTTGTGTAATGCCCCCGCCTTGTTTATTATTGCGACACGATTTTTAGTCTTGCGCGTATAAAATGCTTGAGACTTTGTGTTGTCGACGCGAGTAATATGTGTGTAGTTATTACTTGGCGTTATTCCAAGGTAATATGCATCATAATAATGTACCTACGAAAGTAGATTTATCCTTTATTAGATATTTAGAGTTCGCACGACGGATTACAAGAAAGCGTCTAGTGATTACTTCTTTCGAAAATTACTGAGGCTAATAGGCATGAGTTGTACTTAAACTTTAAAAGATTGAACATAGATATGCGAAGAGGAGATAAGGAAGATAAAGGGATTGGTGACGTGTTTGACGTCCCCATAAGTGATTTGTTGGCTAGTTGATTCTGCCACGTGCCACATAGTTTCTCAATGCATCTAGCGTGGTGAGCTCTTCAATCTCCCCTTTTGGGGATGGACAAAAGTTGATGTCATGCCCCCAAGTTTTACTTTGCTTGTGTTGTTCTTCAACATCTTTACCAAGGAAGGCAGTCGTTGACTCAAGTGGGCGGTGAGGTTTGTTTTCTGGGAGTTTGAGATTTGCTTCTTCTGCATCCATATTCCAAAGATTGTACAAGTCGTCACAATTGGTTCCATAAGTGACGTTGTTTTTCTGGCGTTTGGCGATAGGTGGATTATCATCCGCCTTTTCTTTTCCCTTGCTTTTTTCTGAAGACTTCACACGAGGCTTCCTTTGATGGTTATTGCCATGGTCGATATACTTCATCATTTTTCCTTCTAAGATCAAGTTGTTTACACGAAATCTTAAGCTGACGCAGCTGTCTGTCTCATGGCCACATACTTCGTGATTCTCGCACCATTTGCTTTTATCTTTTCCCAATGGGCCATTGCGGAAATTAAAGGGTTTTTTCCACAACTTGGTCTCCTTCATTTCTTTCAGGATGACAGACAATGGTGTGTTCAAAGGAACACATATAGCGAGATTGGTATCTTAGAGCCTTTGAGTATCTGACTGGAGCGGCCTCTTTTGTCGCGGTTGCCTCTTTTCCCGGGAGACGTGTATCTCTTTTTCAATTATTGCCTTCAAGGTTCTTGTTGTCAATCCCGTGATTGGGACGTCAGGTTTTTTCCGTCCCTCCTTGTGACAGATGTCAGCATTGTCTTGGCTTGTCCTTGTGGAAGGACCTTCCTTGTGTATTTTGGATGACTCTGCCTGAGTCTTCTTCGGAGGGCTGTCGCCTTGATCAATGAATTGCTTTAATTTGCCTTTGAGGACGAAGCTGTTAATGCGATTACGTAGGCTGACACAGCGGTCTGTTTCGTGGCCGAAGACCTCGTGGTTTTCACACCACTTGTCTTTGTCTTTCCCCAGCGTATCTTTCCTGAAATTGTTCAGCTTTTTCCACATGTTCGCATATTTCATTTCTCTCAATATTACGGATAGCGGGGCATTCAAAGGAATGTAGTCAGCGATGTCTACTTCTTTTGGCTTGTCGAAACCTCCTTGAAAAGGTCGTTTTGGCTGAGGCTGGCAATATCTTGCTTGCTGACTGCTTGAGGGCGGCTTTGCCAATTTCGATGCCTCCTTTTGGTGTAGTGTGTCTTGATGACTTGTGACTTGAGACTTTGTCCCTATCGTCTCAACTTGTTCGTTGATTGGAGGCAAAGGAGGTGACTGGTTGACACCTTTGTATTGGAAGGCTCCTTGGTTGGACGACGGTGGCTGAGCCGCATATCCTTGGTTCTTTAGAGACTCGCGGAATGCGAGTAACTCTTCCAGTGCCGCCATCATTGCTGGAGTAATGGTGGGCATCGGGTTTGCCCCCGTTCTTTGTCCGCCCTGCGGCATTTCTGCTTGGGATTCATCTTCATGTACCTCTGGAGGTGCGTGATGTTTGTATTTTGGCTCCTTGTGTTGTGCGCCGGGCACATTGTCAATCGGTATGGATGAAGCTATGGAAGTAGCTCTTGAGATGTGGGAGGGTCCCGACTGGCTCCCAGCTGGAGCTTGGCCTCCTGTTCTTTTGTTTGCCGAGGACTTCTTTGGACGTCCAGGCCTTTTCCTTGTGTTTTTTATCTCTTCGGGAGGGTTGTGATCATTCGTCATGATTTTGCGGAAATGTAGCTTTTTGTTCGAGTCACGTAGACGGCGCCAATGTTGCGTCCGGGTGAACAAGGTCGTGGGGACGCGTCTGTTCGCGTAGTTGTGCGGGCTTTTGCAACCCTTCCGTCAGGAGGAGGTTGGGCCACTGATGAGTGTTCGGACTTGCTCCCGTATGAGGTCTGTGTGTCGGTACGGCTGTGACACGGTAAGGTTGTGACTCGGTAAGGTTGTGACTCAAGGAAATGTCTGAGTCTCGGAAGGCGGTGGACTGTGCGCAAATGCGGATAGTCTGGGCAACGGTTCCTGCACGAAGGACCAATGCTAGCACGGAGAGGGGGGTGGTGCTAGCGGAGCCCTCTCCGATGCTTAAGTCACTATAGTGGCAAAAAGGTAATTTCTAGAGAGAGAGAATTTCTAGAGAGAAGTCAGAGCTCAAAATACCAAAGTTGGGCAAATGAGAGAATGTGTGAAAATGGGTGGTCAAGACCTCCTATTTATAGGCTTCCTTGGGACCGGACCCGGTTTTAAAGCGGTTTGACGACGGTTCAAGAAAACAAGCTGTAACCGTCATCCATGTTGGTAATGTGCGAACTTGACTTCTCTACGCGGATACGGTAATCGCGGATACGGTAATCGCGGATACGGTAATCGCGGATACGGTAATGGCGCGATACCCGTAAGGCAATCCGGACCTCGTCGAAATTGGGCGATTCGGCGAGGTCCGGGTTGCTGCAACCCGGAGGTCCGGGTTGCACATGCAATCCGGCGGTCCGGTCCGGACGCCCGTAACGCACTTCCGGACCGTTTTGACCCGTTAGGAGATGTTTTTAAACCGAGATGTAATTTTCGACACGTTTACGAGGCCCGAAATGTAAATACGAACCCGAATTGGACATTTATCCATCAATATATATATATATATATATATATATATATATATATATATATATATATATATATATATATATATATATATATATACCTATTTTACTGAAAATGTTGAGTTCCTATATATAAAAGCATCGTGGACTATATTTTAGTATTTATTATTTTTATTTGTAGGAATTATATTTATATAGTGTTATGCACATATACCTATATTTTACTAAAAAGTTTGGGTTTCTATAGAAAAGCATCGTGAACTATATATTTTGTATTCATTAATTATTTTTATTTATAGGAATTATATTTATATAGTGTTATGCACATATACTTATTATATTGCTTTATTTTGTATATATTTAATAAATTATTATTATTCCCTCGTAATATTCTTTCTAAATTTATATTGTTTATTATATTTTCTTTACCAATATACAATGCTTACGTGGCGGCCTATGGTCTTCCGGAGCCAAACTGTATAGATTTACTGTTTAAAAGGAAACTTTCAATTAATTTGTTTCTTTAAATTGCGTAGAGACCAAATTAGGAGATAAAAATACTTCTTAATTTTCAATCAATCAATATTATTTATCTAAATTTAGATAACCACTAATAAATTAGGAAACGGTGACTACGTGGACTGTCCACTGTCGGCCAGAGGGCTTCCGATGCCGAATTAATATAATACTAGATGCTAACCCCGCGCACCGCGCGGGTAAAAAATTAAAAATTATATAGTTTAAGAATATTTATCCTTTTTTGTAATTGTATAGGAAACGTGTTAATAGAATAAGAAAATGTCTTAATTAAGAAAATTAAATTTCTTTATTATTTATTATAGTATATAATTATAGTAGTGAATACTCAATATCTTTGGCCCAAAAAAAATACTCGGTATATACTATTTATTATTATGTTGATTTATATAATGTGGTATATTGTTTATTATTCTATATATATACTGCTTATGTGGTTGTCTATGGTCTTCCGGAGCCAAGTTGTATAAATTTACTATTTAAAATGAAACTTTTAATTAATTTGTTTCTTTAAATTGCGTAGAGACCAAAATAGAAGATAAAAATAATTCTTAATTTTCAATCAATCAATATTATGTATCTAAATTTAGAGAACCCCTATTAAATCCCGAATAAATTAGGAAACGGTGACAGGACAAACTGTCCACGGTGTCAGCCAGAGGACTTTAATATTTTAATATTTGAGTTTTTAGATCGTGAATAGACTATACGCATTAAACACAAAGTATAAAGTTTAAGAAGTAAGTAATCTATTATCGAAATAAATATTTGTTTAAATCTTATCGTATTATAATATAATAAATTTAGTAATCTTATCGTATTATTATATAATAATGATGTCGCATTACAATGCACACTACATATCATACAAAACACTATCTAACAATATAGTCGATATTACAACATAATCAAATACTAAACGACATGTTTGGTTCATCAATGGAATAAGGAATAGGTAATTGGTATTCCTTATATGTTGCTTTTTTTTTTTGTATAATTATGACATATTTTTATTATTATTTGCATTTGTCTTTTTTTTTTATAACTTTACTACAAAATTTCTATAAATGAAAAATTAAATTATAAAAAGAACATAGTATGTGTATTTTAAAGTATTACAAAAAAAAGTGTATTTTAAAGTTAGCATATGCACATATTATATAATATTATATATATAGATAAATACATGAAACTTGTTTGTTAGCATCTAATTTGTCACGGCTGTTAAGTTGCTAAAATAGAAAAAAAAAAAAAAAAATCTTGTCGCTTTTCCAAATTCTAAATTGTTGTCGTTTTTTTTAACTACATAAATAATATATTTTTTTAGATGTATATATTTTAATTTCCATTATATTATTATTATTTAATAAAAATAAAACTAACAATGAATATTATATTAGTATTTATTTCCCTCTAGATTGATAATTTATTTATATATTATACTCAATTTTAATATTCTCTATATGCATAATTAACAATAAATATAATATAAGCCATCGATCTTCTTCTACAATGCTCCCTTAAGACATTTATCTTTCAAAAAAATATTATGTAATGAAAAGGTCAAATTATATAGATAAGTAAAAGCCCAACTGGATTTTTAGGTTTTTGCAGATATACACATACTTATCATCTTTGATATTTATGTATTTGCTACTATCATCTTATTTTTCATGATGTTTAATTATTTAAAGTCATTAGTATCTTATGTTTATGTAAGAAAACTGTTCGTACAATTAAAAGAGAAATATTGATAATGTAAAGATAGACATAAACCTTCAAATAAATAAAGCATGCCGATTATATATCAGTCTTGAACTTCTATCGAATTCATATAAATAACATTAAGAATTTCATATAAAACTATTATCAACATATCTTTAACTTATTACATACTGATTTTAAAATTTGTTTACTCGAACTTTTTGTATCTTTGTCCGCCTTAAATTGTTTCATCATCTGCAAATAATAATAATACTAATAATAATAATGGAAGATTATTTAGGAGGTTCAAGAAGAAATGCAATATAAGTTATTGTACCTTTGTGAGGTCTAAAGTCGGTAAAGAGATACATAACATTTGCTTCAGTCCGTGATGAAGATACCAATAATGTATGTAGGCTTGTTTTGATAATAACAAATAACTGTATAATAACAGTAAAATCTCAAATTTTCGTAACAAACAATAAACTGAAAAATAAAATAAAATAAAATTATATATATATATATATATATATATATATATATATATATCTACTAACATATATAAATTTACCACCGGCCCTCACCCCTAAACGCTGTCAGTCTGTCACCTAACTCCAACCGCTGCATCCTGCTCTGGTTTACTCTTCTTCTGCAAACCGGTGCTTCCCAACGTCGACATGCTTGCCTTCTATTGGTCTCGGTTGACTTCCAGAGATGTCGATTGCCTCTATGCAGTACCTCCCGTATCCATCCACACACCTTGCTCTACCTCCCGTATCCACCCCCTTCAGTCTACCCCCTTCAGTCGATGAATTTCACACCTTCGGCAGCCAAAAGGGACCACCAATGGCCTCTGACCCTCTAAGTTCAGTAGCCGCTGTCGCGCCCCCTTTCCTGCGATCATTGTGTGTCTTCATCTGTGGATGTGTCGACCCTGATAGCAACAGCCTTCGAAGATAGCAACAACCTTCAAAAAAACATTCAGCGTCACTTGATCAAGGTATTCTCTTTAAATTTGCTTGAACAATTATATATTCTCGGTGTAAATCTATCTCTTTGTTCTCATGATTTTAGGTTAGAGTAGAGGTGAATCCTTGGTTATTAAGTGCTTCATTCTGAAGTACCTTCTCAATCGATCATTAGTTCATACTGGTTCCTTCCTTACTCAACCATTCCTTCCTGCTCTTCATCCTTTATTCTTACTCCTTCAAATTAACATATGCTTGTCGTTCGTAGGTCACCAACATATTTGACTTACCGCCCACATCGTCAATCACATTCCTTGTATGATGAGGGATTGTGTGGATCGTATAGAGCAAAAAAACACAATTTCAATGTTCTCACATTTGCGGAGGAAAGATCTGATCTCGAATTACTCTCACTTCTATTCGTGTACGGAGGAATTGTGTAATTTTGGATAGTAATTTCCACTTCAGTGTGGCGTGATTATCCTCGTGAGGCTCTAGAAGCTTCACATGTTTTGGTTAATGATGTTGTTTTCCTTAATAATGTCATTGCAGTCTGCTCTTCTTTCCTGTTGTGCACTACTAAAGCATTAAGGGATGGGAAGTCTATCCATGAATGTTTTACATTGAACTTTTCTGATTCTAATGTGTGTTTGCTAACAATGCCTTGATCAACATGTACGCAAAATGCAGGTGTTTTATCAAGCCCAACTCGGATATTCAACTCGATATTGGACAACAATGTCGTCTCATGTACTTCAATGATCAATGGTTAACTCTAAAAAAATTGCTTCAGTGAGGCACTGACCATCATCAGAGAAATTGAGTCTGCCAATATAAGATCTGATGAGGTAATAATGTTGTATGTGATTTCAGTCTGCTCAAAAAGTGAAGAACAAAGCTCATTGATTAGATTGATTTCTTGGAACGTATGGTTTATGTGATAAAGGAAGCATTAAACTGGCAATTTTCCTTATAGCTATGCATGATAAACCCACTGAAATCATACGGTACACTACCTCTTGATGGTGCCCTACAAGTATTTTACTCAAATTCATGACTCTCAGTCATCTTAATCAGTGTTTATTGCTACCAACTAATAGATTAGTGCACAACTTAGATACACTACCTGAAACTCTTGAATTTAGGGGGTCAAATAAAATCACCTCGACTTGGAAATTTGGAGAACTTTGACTTAAGAATTTCATGGCGCTCAACAAAGGCACTTGATGTTGCGTCATGTAGATATTGGTTTACCCTTGTCTCATGACTTCATTCTTAGATAATGTATTATATTTCGCTGCTTGTTTTTGATTGAACTAATCCATCTGCATTTATGTTGTAGTTTAACTCTCTTGATGATTTCTAGCCTGTGGGATTGAAGTTATATCGGAGAAATCAATAGCACGCTACTTGAAAGCCGAGTGGAGTTTCATCTTTAGCTATTCATTCTCTTCAACTAAGGAGTATCCTAAAAAATTGCAATGTATGCACTACATAAAGTAAGAATTTACTAAACATGCTTTCTTCTAAACTGCTATTAGTGAACTATAATTGAAGATTATGCATAGAGAATGCCATTGCTATAAACTATCTATCTCGTGGTTGTGTGACGCTTTTCCTCTCCGGTATCCATAATATCCAGTCTCCAGCTTCCAACATATCTTTACCCTGGCTCACTCAAGCTTTTCCCCTTCAGTGTTCAGGGGCTTGGTGACACTTTTCCTCTCTATTTATACAATAAAATTCATAAACATAATTCAATTACATCTAATATGCTAACTATAGTTTGTCCAATAGTGTGGCCTTGTGTTTTTATCTACTATATGATGAAGTAGATACTCGCCTAAATTGGTTGGATGAGGAACTCGCATATGGTCATTTTCTTTGGCTACTGCACTGCATCTACTACCCACTTATCTTTCAAAATTAGTTCTTCTAACTGTTTATCTCAAGTTGTTTGATAATATTACACCCTCAAACTCAAACAATATAGCAATTAATTAAATTTTAATGTAGGGTTTTCACAACACTTCTAAAAAAGAATAAAGATAAAACCTCTGTTTACTTTTATATATATATATGTTGGTTCAAAACTATTATTATTATTTATATATACAATGTGACGCGCATGCAACGTACGCGCACATAATTCTAGTGTATATATATATATATATATATATATATATATATATATGCAGTCCTTGACCTTGTATCTGTTAATATATAAATACACAACATATGTCAAGAATCAATTGCGCGTGAAAACTATAAACAAAATACATAATCAATTAAAGATTAGTACGTATACCTTAGTTGAGATCATAGAGCACACAAACATATGATGTTTTCATCTGAGCGTATATAGAGATGATCAAACTCGATCAAAATATTTACTTTTTTAGAAAAATATAGGTTAAAGTTAGTAGTTCACCCGGATTATGTTGATAATCTGTTTGATCGCCCATCTGACTAAACTCGAAGCCGACATTCTTTTCCTAAACTTAACAACACCTGCGAAATGATTTAATTGTCACCTAAAATGATTTCAAGTAGCAACCTTGATTGAAGATTTAATCAGTAAGATAATAAATTTTAAAAGCTTACCCCAGTTAAAAGATAAAGCTATATTATTCCAAACATGAATTACACGATTATAAATTCACAAAAACCAAATTGTAAATCTCTTAGCAAAGAAATAATTCTTTATATTAGGAGAATAATATTCTACCGACAATAAGTTTAAAAGCGATCAACACAGAATAACAGAATAGCTTGCTTAACTTCTCTTAAACTCCAAATACGACATACAGGCATGTAAGAATCGAAAACAAAAACAACATTAAATAATTATATGTATATTAATCAATCACCTCACATTATAAAGATCTATCGGAAATCAATTTGTATCCCTTTCAGAGAGAATTCTATATGTGCTACTAAGCTATGGTTGATTTGGTTGTATACAATTATATATATATATATTGAATCGAAAGCACTATATATAATGTTGCACTTCATTAAACCTTAATCGATAATTTAATATTTAATATATTTTTATTGCTTTATATTATAATATAATATATTTTATTTATATTCAGTTATTATAATTTTAATTATACAATATCTGCCAATTTATCTTCCCGTTGCTTTATATTATATATTATGAATGTAATATATTTTTATTACTTTTTATTAATAATATAATATAATATATTTTATTTATATTTAATATTAATATTATATTATTAACTATATATGTCCTAATTCCTTCTTCTCTACCCGCTGCTTTATATATTTATTAACTTTCTAAGTTTTTTTGGTAATATATATACTTTCTAAGTTCCTATTTGTCTACCCGTGGTATTATATTATTAATAATTATTACACTTCCTAATTTCCTATGTCTACCGGTTGCTTTATCTATGTATTAATTTTACATTGTCCTTCCTATTATTATAATTATTATTTATGTATATTGCTTACGTGGCGGCATGTGGTCTTCCGGTGCCAAACTGTATAGATTTACTATTTAAAATGAAACTTTTAATTAATTTATTTCTTTAAATTGCGTAGAGACTAAAATAGGAGATAAAAATACTTCTTAATTTTTAATCAATAAATATTATGTATCTAAATTTAGAGAATTCATATTAAATTCCGATTAAATTAGGAAACAGTGACTGGGCAGACTGTCCACGTGTCAGTCAGAGGGCTTCCGATGCCGAATTAATATAATACTAGCCACTAACCCCGCGCACCAAGCGGGAGAAAAAAAAAATCCAAAGTGAAAATCAAAGTGAAAAAATAATTTTTATTAATTTATTAAATAAGCAACTATATCAACAATTATGTGATAAAATTAATATATTCTTTTAGATATCGAATTAATACATAATAATAAATTAATTTAATTAAAATATTTGATGTACATCTACTTGTTACATAGAAGTGAAATAATCAAACATTATATATGTGGTTATTTTTATAAGAAAGCTTATGGTGTATAACTAATATAATATAAAACTTATAATTTTAACATTTACTCATTTTTGTTTGTTGGCAATTTTAATTTTATTGTAAGTAAGTTAGAATTATAGGAAAAATAAATAAACTTAAATCATGGTTATTTAGGATGTATATAAATTTGACTAATATAGAAATAGAATAACACGTTTCATAATATAGTTTATTATTATTTATATGTAATGAAAATATTATTTATCTTTATTTATTAAATATCATGTATTTATTTAGAGTTGTATAATTTTTAATTAATGATATTTATTAAACTAAATAAATAATCAATAAGCAACACTAATATATTTATCAGGCAAACCAAAATATAGTCTCACACACACACATATATATTGAATACAAATTTAAGTGTACATTTTTTGTAAGAATTATATATAATAGCTTACAGATATTTTAATAAATAAATTTTTATCTACGTAAAATTTAGAATAATATATATATACTTAACAAAAATATCTTAAATATTTTTACGAAATATTTTTTTATTTATATAATGTACTTTTATATAGTTTTTTTTTTATATATTTTACATTTATATTATTATATGGTCGATATACACTTGTGTATTATATAAATATAATATATATACGCATTTAACCACATTAATAAATGTTTAGTACATTTTAGTATATATATATATATATATATATATACATATTATAAGATTGCAGCGACACAAAAAAAAAATAGTATTATGTATTTTTTAATCTAAATTCATGTCAGTGGTGATGAAGCAATTTACTTCAATTTATCTATCGAAATATATATGCTTCTATTTTAAATTATAGAGACTAAAATAGTCACACGATATCTTTTTAAAATTGCGCAATCATTCAATATTTATTTTTTATGTATATACCTTTTTTTTTATAGGTTTTAACATTAACATATACATACTGATAATATATATTATTTTACACAAAAAAATATAACATATATTATATCAATATATACTTAAAATTGCAAAAAAAAAAAAATATGCATATATTTTTTAATATACTATATATATCTAAATTAAAATATTAATAGTAAAAGCGTAATTGATTAGAGAGAATCACTTACCAAACAACCACGTGCTCTTGTATTATGTTATTGATTGAAGTTCAACAACAGTTGAGTTAGTAGGAGTTAATAATACAAACAAATCATCCTCATGCGTAAAATTGGTTACTCTTCACCAAACTTCTCCTTGTTAACATCCTAGGGAAGGTCTCGATTATTATCCAGTGTGTTTAGTTGCTTCACATTAATCAATTCAACCATCAATTAACATATAAAAACATCCAATAACTAAAAGTGAACCGAGTCAAATCGAGCAACGAAACAACTTCATAATTCAGAGAGCAATGAATAATGGCCGAGAAACCTGGACCACACTAATTACAACGACGACGAAATGATGGAAATCGGCATGGAAAATATGAGAAAGTACGAAAGGTGCACTTAAGTTGTATATAAATAAAATATATTATAATATTATATAGTGAGTAATGTTAATGGTATTGTTTATATTTATATATATATAAACTATATTGTGTTTATTATAATATTTACATTGTTTGATATATATAATATTTATTAATTACTATACATTTATTAACAATAACATACATACATTATTAGTTTAGTTCTGCACAAAAAAACAATAGAAGAAAATTAGAACAAATAATAATAAATATTACTTAGCCAAAAAAAATAAAATTAAAACAAACCTTCTGTTTCCCAAAGGTGGTTGCAGTTGCTTTGAGACATGGACGACGTGAGGTTTGTTGTAGTATAACGGGTCGTCGTCGGAGCGAGGTCGGGATGGCTGTAACACTGGGGAGGCTCAATGTTTGGTCGATGGATGAGCTCTATCAGATGTTGTTGGATCCTTAACAATTTCTTAATCTTTCGTGATATACTTTCGTCAAACAATATAAGTACATATGTATATATAATAGAAGAAGCCAATGTGCGTGAGTACTAATGGATGATCATAAGGTTTTTAGAAACCCTATATTCTATATATATAATTTCCATAATCCTACATTAGGTGCCGTTACGTTCTATATTTTAATTTAAATATAATTTTATTATTATTTATATATATATCGCCTATGTGGCGGCTTATGGTCTTCCGGAGCCAAACAGTACAGATTTACTAATTAAAAGGAAACTTTTATTTAATTTGTTTCTTTAAATTGCGTAGAGACCAAAATAGGAGATAAAAATACTTCTTAATTTTCAATCAATCAATATTTTATATCTAAATTTATAGAACTCCTATTAAATTTTGATTAAATTAGGAAACAGTGACAGGGCAAACTGTCCACGTGTCAGCCAGAGAGCTTCCGGTACCGAATTAATATAATATAATAGATAGTAGATAGTAGATTTACGCTTCCTACGAGAATTTGATTTTACATTAATGTACGAAAAGATATATTAATATACAAAAAAATGTAATTAATTTTTTACAACATTATATGAAGAGGAGAAACATACAAAAGTATATGTTTTTTTTCTTCCAAAAATATTATTATAGGTCTTTGAAAAGCTCTTGAAATCTATATTTTTATAAATTATTTTGCCAAATATAAAGAAGTTTGTAAATTAAAAATTGTTTTTTTTGGCCAAAAATTAAGAAAGCTATAAGTCTTGATTAAAATACTAAAGAGTAGAAAATATTTTAAGTAGAACAAGAATTATAAAAGCCATGGGCCAAGACCCCGCAACAAACCCAAAAGAGAGTATAGAAATGAAAATCTCAGTGGGTTTTTTTTTCCCTGCTGAAATCAACCATCCTATATCTATATGAGATATTGTCTCTTCTCTCTCCATCTCAACGGTTCACGGTAAAAGATAAATTCAAGACCATTCTGGTTCCCGCCACGTTACATTTACAGAAGTGAAGAACTAGCAGAGAGCCTCTCTCTCTTCTCTCTCTCGGGTACGTAAGTAGAATTTGATCCTGCGAAGGCGATGAAGTTGAAGATCAATAAAGCATGCGACCTCAGCTCCATCTCCGTTCTACCTCCGCATGCCAGGTTCGATTTTCTTCCTAAAAGGATCCTCTGTCTTTTTTAGCTGAAAAGTGGTGAAATCCGAAGCACATTTGGCTGTTCATTGTTAAATGAAGTACCTACTTCCACTGAATTCGCTACAGTTCAACGTATAGAGTTAATTGTGGTAAGGTTTAGTTCAATCTGGTCCTGGATCATTGTAAGAGAAGTAACACTCGCAATTGTGGAAAGGCTTTTGGGAGCAGGATTAGGGTTACGCAATCTATCTGTATCGGTTGAGCAAGATCTGCATGAGCTATTGAAAATAGTAATTTCAATTTATCTGTTTCATTTGTCGTTGAATGTAATTTATCCACTGCTTGATCCACTTCTGACTATTTGCAACCGTGATAGAAAGATCAGATGTATAAGACGCTTAGCTGATAATATTGTCTTGGCCTTTTTCTTAGCAATAGATAGAACACAAGGTTTCATAGCTTCCAGCATTTTCTGTTCTAACTGATGCGAACTTTCACTTATGGTTCTCTCTTATGTTTAAATATCCACAAGAACTTTGATTCCTCTATCAGTCGGAATTCAGTTTAATCCTAAAAGGCTGTACCCCGAGGGTGAGTGATTTGCATATATGACTAGTCCTATTGGATATATTTCCAGGAGGTCAAGCGCTGTTCCAGGTGGAACACAGTCATCACAATCTCGACCACCACAGATGTCTCAGCAATCATTTTCACAGGGGATTTCTTCTCAGCGTGGCATGTCTTCGCAGCTCTCTCAAAACTCCATTGATGAGATTTACACAAATTCCCAGGTTGCTAATGCTTTGTTTGCTTGCCAACTTTGGTGATTTTGTAGTTACAAGTGCTTGAGCAGGTCTTTTGACCTATTTAGCTTCCCAGGCATTACGCCACAGTTTATGCATCCATAGTTGAACTAGCTGAAATAAGAAAATGTTGCAATAAAGATAATATATATATGCTTTGCTCCTCGTATGCTGGTAAGTGGTAACTAAAATGAAAATAAAAGGTTGCCCTAGAAAAGACAGAAATCTTTGCTCATGATGAGATTCATGCCTGTTGAAGTCAGAGCAAGATACAGTCTAAATCATTAATGTTCAGCTCCTTATTTCAGCATGGTGATTTTTAGTTCGTTATTCGATTATAAGGTTTCTTTGTGCAGAATAAGGTACACTTCTCAATTGTTTTGCTCATATTTCTGGCAGAGATATAGTTCTCAGGAACGAGAATGCTCAGTGCCAAAAGTTTCCACCATGCTTCCTGCCAACACACAAGAAGAGAATCAGATGGCTATCTCCAGGAATTCTTCCACCTATATGCGCAGATGGAATTCCAGTTCAGTTTCTGACAATCGATGTGAGTTTCCCCATTTAGGATTGATCCTATCAATTTAAATATGTGATTGATAATTTTTAGCACAAATTTTCCTTTTCTACTTTTATAGATAATAAATATGGCATCATCAATGCTGATTATGAATATTGAACCTCTCGAACTTTCATGACCTATAAATTTTGATTTGCCTAAGCAGGTCATACTAGTGAAGAACTGGAACGCAGAATGGGTTTGATGGAATCTTCATTAAGCAGACTTGGCATGATCCTTAACTCTATACAGGGTGATGTGATGCAAGCATGCAAAGGAACAAAAGAAGTATCACTTGAGAGTAAGTGCTGTATCTGCAAACTCCTATTAACACATTACACTTTAATATCTTGTATCAATTGTCTGTGTCTTAATATTGATTTGAGGATTCTGGAAGATGCAGATGTTTTCTTCTTTAGTTTTTAAATTAATGCTGACTATCTGGATTGAGTTCAATTTTTTTTTTTCTTTAATACTCTTGTTTCTGGACTGCGACTAGAATGTGATGTGGTTTTCAGTTACTTATTCAGTAAATCTTCCTCTTGACAGTGGAAGGTATCCGCCAGAAGGTGATAAGTAATGATACTTCCCTACAGTTAGTGGTAATAGAACCATGTCAAGTCACCTCATTCAAGTTTCTACAACTCAATTTCAGCTATAACTATGACCTTCATATTTGACACAACCAATCTACTGCAACTGTAGATCAAAGTACAAGATGATATCAAAACTAACCTGGATGGGGGATTGAAATCTGTATCTGATCAACTGAGCAAGGCATTCAGCCTGAATGAAAGCAAGTTTCTGGAAATATGCTCAAGTCTTTCAGCATATCCTGGGCAAATGGAATTGTTGATGCAGAAGTTTCAGGATTATCTCATCAGTAATTTCAGTAAGGAAATACAGGTACATATTATGCAGCAACGTTGCTGTGAATTATACTTCTCTTTAGCCTAGTTGTTTTTTCTTTCGGGTGGTGAAATCTGATTGCTTGTAATGCTCCTCATTGCTCAGATTTCCAAATAATAATGTTGATTCTCTTCAGAGGGCAGATTACTAAATGTTATTTCATATATACTTGCAGGACATGACTTCAATGCTAAAATTATCTAACCAGAAATCACATGCAGCTGCTCTTCCTTCACTAAAGGTGCTCATCTTGTAGGAAATTCAGTACTTAGTGTCTTCTGTACACATTGTTAACAAGTAAACAACCTCTTTTTGCAACCTTTCAGGATACTGATAGTCGGAGTAGCAAATCAACTCAAACAGAACTAGTGAAACAGTATGTGTCCTGCCCCTTGATTTTTATTGAACTCTTTTTGTTAGGATAATCAGTAAAGGAATATATCTTCAAAGCTTGTACCAGTTACTCTGTTTAGCTGACTTCTAAGCTTGGAATATATGTCTATAAATTTCTCGACACTATAGTCAGTTCGCGTTGCAATTTTTTCATTGAATTAATGGATCTCTTGATATAATACACAGTCCAGAAATTGTCTTGCTTAACATCTTATCTCTACAGAGGTGGTAACTTTCAGAGAAGAGTATTGGCATCATAACGTAAATAACTCTTTAAGAAATAAGACCACAAGATTGCTATTTTCCACTCCATATGTTAAATTGTTTCTAGCTTTCATGCTGACAGAAATAAATACTATTGAATCAGCTTGTAGAATTCTGTTTATTTTTCTTTTCTACAAAAGTCATTGGATGCAAAAACGCTACCTGTTTCAGTACTTCTACACATCCAATATTGTCGTTGCCACGAAATGTGTCACCAAAGATTGAAGTTGGTGGATGGACCTCTGTGAAGCAAGAAAAAGCTAGATCGGTGATCAGGTTACCAGGAAAGGAGCAGAAGCAAAATGGGATTTTAACTGACAAGGTAATTTAAGTATAAAAAAAAAATGCATTCCCTTTTTGAGAGGAATGAGGGTTATCTTTTAGCAAGGCATGATTATCCTGACAAACCATGAATTTCTAGAGGCATTAATCAGTCAGGGTCTTCAGTATCAAATGAGCCATAGTTTCATTACTTCCATTTGCTATATATCCTATATGAAATGACAGGTCAGGGTGCAAAAAAGAGACTTAGCTGAATCAGATGACGAATTTGGACGTGGTTTTTCCTGCTTGTTAGACGAGAAGGATGAAGGTACATTTACCATTTATCATAGTGATAAAGATGATTGAGTACGAAAGCTAACCGATTCACTGTCTCATTTTTTTTCCCTTTACACTTCCTCCACTGATACAACATAGCATTGTACGCTCTAGATTATCAGCTAGATGAGATTGCGTATTATTTGCAAGTGATAACATCTATTTCTGATTCTGGTTCAGCAAACTTTACAGTCATTGAAGTCGAAGCAGAAGCTGAAAAGATTCTGAAGAAAGCAAGGAAGAGAAAGCGGTTCAAGTCGTCCAAGAGAATAATTATCGACTGAACTGAAGGTACATGCATACTACTGTACAACTACACGTTAATGACTGAGTCCCTGGCTTGTCAATTTTGAAATTCCTGAGTCCAAGATTAATAGCTAAACTTGGTGGAAAATATATTGAACATAGGATAACGTTGGTATACTATTAGTTATCCAGCTGTTTTGATTGCCAAAGCACAGAACATAATGAGCTTAATTAGTCTCTCATGGAATTAATCTGCAGTACTAATATATATAGTTCTACTCAACTTTATCGAAAAAAAAAATATTCTTGGTTGAAGTTTCTTGAAATCAAACCCAATTTTGGTATTTGCTTCTGGTTTTAGTTACTTTTTTTTTGGGGTAAATTCTGGTTTTAGTTACTTGTAGTTGTAGTACTAGTATTATTGGTGCTTATGGACCGGGAGCATGGGTCTCCTAAACCTTATGGCATGATAGGATTGAAAAGAAAGAAAGAACAAAAGCCCATTTTCAACGGTTTGAATTATTGGTGCTGAACTCTAATTATAATAATTTTTTTAAACATAATTTTTGGCCGGCAGGCCGCTCCATTGATAGTTGATAATTCAAAAAATGCGCACTCTAAGAACTGGATAAATATTCTTCTATAATGGTTGGGGTTTCCTTTCCTTTCCAAGTTCTAGTCTTCCACCTACTCATTGCTTACTTTGATGGAATCTTTAGCTTTGTTTACAGACCCGTGGTATTGGGCCATTGGGAGCTTCATTGTCTTATTATTAGCATGCATCTAAAGTCTATAAGATAAGTCTTTCTATTAATGGTGTAGTGTAGCTCCACCCGTGCACCTTTTTCTTTATCTTTTTTTTTATTATTATTTTTTATCTTAACCTTTTTCTTTATCCGTTAGGCAGATTAGAAGACTTTTCATATCCTTCTTTTCTGCCTAATAAAAAATTGTTCCAAACGTGTTCACTGTTTGTTTTCAGAATAGTCGGACCGGAAGTCTACGGACTAGTTGTGAGCCAGAGGCAGTTTAGGTAATTATAACAAACAATTTATATGGGCACTGTATAATCTTCAAAAGCCCGTTGGATTTGGTCCAATTAGAATTATTTAAGTTTACAAAAAGGTGATACAATTAGCATACACAGTGAACACGACACGATCTACATACAAACACAGTGAATGGTATCATACTATGAGGAAAGGAAGAAAATACATATGATTTTGTTTACTTTTTATTTTTCACTTGCATTTTTACTCTGATGAAGAAGAGTGGTAAAGTAAGAAAGATAGGAAATGGGGTTGTCGGTAGATCGGGTTGCAGGGGCCTGACATAGGGAGAAGTGAGTGAGAGTCATGATTCCATTGTCTACCATGGAATTGTGAAAGACATTATTCCTCCATTCATTGATGGCCCTGCCCTTGGAAGAAATAATTACAGTTAGCTTTTATTCTCTCTTTATCATATATCTTCATCTCTACACTACTGCAGCAGAAACCCAGCAAAATCCCTTTTTCATGTCCTTGATGTCTTTGTGGATTTCCTTCGTACATCTTTCAAGGCTTTCTCTTTACAAACTCCTCATAGAGCTATTCAATATACATCTAAAGTTTCGTTCATTTTCGTGTATGGGAGTTGGGATTGAGTCCTTTCTTTCTTTAGAGTGATGTCGTCGGCCTGGTCGAATCTCTAAGCTTGTCAGTGAGGGGCATATATAATAATAATTTAATTTACCATACAGACATTTTTTACTCTCCTTATATTGGGTCTGAGCTGATCTGCTAAAAGTAAATTGGATGTGGTAATCATTCTCGTATAAAGCAATTTGGGGTGTCTAATGCTGAGAAGTTGTCGAGGACAGGTTCTTTTTTTTTTTTTTTGGAGAAACAAAATCAATAATAATATACTCTCCATTCCCCAGAAGATATTTATTTATGATAACATATATATAGCTTCCTTGAGACATCTCATTCTAAGATAATAGTCCAATATAAGTATGGCCCGGTTCTTGAACGAGCACATATGGTCCTAAGACATATGTTTTTCAGAATTATATGGCCACGTTTGTCTCCACCCCTTTCCAGCTATTTCCTCCATCTATTAAATATATATTATAATAAAATTAAAATCTCAATAACAATTAGTTGAATCTTGAATGTCGTCTGATTTTACTTGGTACCAAATATGTTGGTGCTTGATTAAAGTTAGAATATGTTGGGATGACACCATCCATGATAAATGAAACTTTCCGACTGACATTATGATCGGCTAAGACTAAATGGCAAGTGGTTACGTTCTCCATATTTTAATTTTAATTAAAATTAAATTTGAGTTCTATTGAAACACCACTTCTAAAAAGTACCTTAATTTTTAAGTTTCTTGGTCTTACATTGCGGATTCAGATAACCTGTCCCACTATTCGTGTCCTAAATTATGTCTTTCCGTTAAGATCTTGAAACATGTTCTTAGATTTAATATTTTTCTTTTAGAGTTCACCAATCTTAATAGATTAGAAAAAAAAAAAAAAAACTACAAATAAATTACAATCAAAACACGTGTTATAATCTTAACAGTTAAACACAGTAAGGAGAATTGAGAGTTTGGTAGGAGATCTACATCCTAAAGAGATAGATCAGAGTCCTTTAATTGAGTCATCAATCTAACATGACAAAATGTTATACAATATACTTGGTTTTATTACAATATGCCAAACCAAACTATGTCTTATCTATCTATTCACGTATTACTACAAAAAAAAACTATTCACGCATGATATCTCATTTTTATTGTGATTATAATTTATTAACTAATTTATTTTTATTGTTACACGTTTTTTACTTTATTTTTACCCGCTAGGTAGTCTTAGGTGGGACCCATATAGAGAACAATATGTTTACTCCACACCTAGATTAATTCTCACTCGTACTGAATCATCCCTTAGATGGTAAAATGCTAGTAATGAATATATTTCTATTCAAACAATTTGTTTTTTATTTTACTTTTAGTAACATAAGTTGATTATTAGGTTAGATGGTCTTTTGATGCTATATGTTTGACTAATATTGATGTTTGGTGTCATACATTTTATTTTGTAGGCTTTTGGTGTATCCGTTAGTCAACTGTCAAGTTTGAGCTTTAAATATTTATATTTTGTTCAATTTAGTCATCAAATATATACACCTAACTATTGATTTTTACAATTTAGTCCATAAAAACCAATTGGACCCTAGGGTACAATTAATCTAGTCATGGTGCGACCCTTGAGTCCAATTGAATTTTTTAGGGACTAAATTACAAAAATAAAAAGTTAGATGTATAAATTGGAGGAGTAAACTGAACAAAATAAAAGTATTTAAAGATCAGATTTAATCGTTGACTAACAGATGTATAAAATAAATGTCTACAAAATGCAAACATATAATACTAAAATTATACGAGAAAAACATATGACACAAAAATGCAACATTGGTTAAACATATAACTAAAATATAATTTTAACCTATGATTATTTGACTACACCAACTAACATAAAATATATAAATAAAGATCTAAAAATTAGTACAAGTGTACAACACTCGTAAAACCGAATCATCCGATGTAGTTTTTTTTTTTTTTTTTTTTTTTTTTTTTTTCAAATAGTAATTTATGGAACCGTATTTTCTACTGAAAGCAAATTATATTATATTATGTGCATTTTCCGCGCATCGCGCGGGGTTACTTACCAAATATGTATAATTAACAAACTAATATTTGATGAAATTTATACTGACTATTTGTAATATGTTGAAACACTATTTTTAAATAAAATATTAGTATAAAATTTGAAAAAGTAAACGAAAAACTGAAAATTTTGAACCATAAAATACCATTACGCAAATTTACAAATAAATTTTAGATGTCCATACCGCATGCTACCTTTGGTCGTCGGATCCGTGTTAAACGTCTGTTCTTCAACAGATATGGCTTCGATGACCACCGACGATATATCTCACCGGAGATAGAGATGGCTCTGCCACTGAGATTGTCAGCCGCTTGTATCGCCTGGTATCTTCGTTCGTCGGCTCCGCGTCAAGCAACTGTTAAAAATCAGCGAAATTTTAATTTTGATTAATTACATACATTGAATTATGAACGGTTCGAAATTTTAATTGCAATTAATTGAATACGTTGAATCTTGAACGGTTCAAAATCAGGATTTTAATTGCGATTAATTGTATACATTTAATTTTGAATGGTTTGAAATCCACGAAATTTTACTTACAATTAATTGCAACTTAAGAACCCTCAGCTCCCTAATGCAATCAATGCTATGAAGTTAATGACTACAAAATCATTAGCTCAGTTGTCATAAATGCATCGATTGACGTAAAAAACAAAATAATCAGCTCCACATTCATTATGTTATTATCAATTTATAATATATTATATATATATATATATATATATATATATATATATATATATATATATATATATATTATTTTACTTTTACTTTTTCTTTATCTTATCTTATTTTACTTTTCGTAATGCTATTTACTTCCTTTACATTCGTTAAGAAAACGCCGGAACACGGGTAAAAGGGTAAGACAAATTAATTAGTTGAGTTTGGTGATGATGATGTGGCCCACCTGAATATTACCGTTGTCCCGCATCTTTAGAACTGCTCAACAAATGAACTCAATGTTTGGATGGATGTAATTCAAGATATAATCTCACATTATATCCACATTATGTTGCTTGTTTTGTGAAATAATGTGCATAGTAATGTACTGTCCATTGTAATGTAATGTCCATTGTAGTATGAGATTACGTCTAAACTCTATTCAACGTAATGTGAGATTACATTAAAAAATGGATGTAATGTGAAATTACAGAGTTTTATTATTTTATTATTATTTATTAAATAGATAAAATATTTTGTATTATCTTTCTAATTTATTATGATAATAATATTGTTATTATTATTAGCTTTTATTTGTCATATACTTTTTTTGCCATTATTTTTAATAAACTTCATAACTCATTATTATAATAAATAATAATGCACATGATGTTAGTATAAAATGAGTAAGTTTTTTTCGTTGTATTTTTTATGAAAATTATCTTATAAAACTATATATAATGTTTTAATTAATATAATTTTAGTAGTTGTGCGTATTGAGTTTAAATATTTAGTCTTTAGAATTCATAAATGACTATAGTATTAACCACACACACAATCTTTAAAAAGTTATTTGTTGTCACAATATATATTCTTTTAAATCTCATATTAAGATATAATATATTTTCATATATATTAATATAATAATAACAAATTCACATTACAATACATACCAAACACAGTAATTGACATTACATTCCACATTACAGCACAATCATACATTGCAATCTAACATTGCATTACGTAGCTCACATTACTTGTAATCTCACATTACGTCCATATGTAATGTGAGATGTAATCTCACATTACATCCACGTTACGTTGTTTGGTTTGTCAAACGACGTAACGTGCATTCTAATGTAATGTGCATTGTAATATGAGATTACGTCCAAACTTCATTCAACGTAATGAGAGATTACATCAAAAAACGAATGTAATGTGAGATTACGTCCAACATTACATGGTATTATTATTTTATTGTTATTTATTAAATAGATAAAATATTTTGTATTATCTTTATAGCTTATTATGATAATAATATTGTTATTATTATTAGTTTTATTTTTATTTTTTTATACACTTCATATCTCATAATTATAATAAATAATAATGCACATTATGTTCGTATAAAATAAGTAAGTTTTTTCCGTTGCATTTTTTTTTATGAAAATTATCTTATAAAACTATATAAAATATTTTAATTAATAGAATTTTAGTAGTTATGCGTATTGAGTTTAGACATTTAGTTTTTAGAATTCATAAATGATTATAATATTAACCACACACATAATCTTTAAGAAGTTAGTTGTTGTCAAAATATATATCTTTTAAATATTATCATATTCAGATATAATATACTCTCATATAGATTAATATAATAATAATACAGTCACGTTACAATATACATTACAACATATACCAAACACTGTAATATAACATTACATCCCACATTACAGCACAACCAAATACTGTAACCTAACATTACATTACGTAACTCATATTACTTGTAATCTCACATTTCAAGTAATCTCACATTGCGCTCATTTAGACGTCCCCTTATTGATTGATAATCCCCAAAATATAAGAAAATTATTTATTTGCCATCCTTGATATTTTCTTTTCCCATACAATCTCGTGTAGCCTTCGTAGGGTTCTACTGTTGATAAAACTAAGGCCGGCAGCAAAAAATTCAGGGCCTAAATGCACATTTATTCTTGCTTCAATGTTTTTAATATCAGGGGAAGTTTATTTTGTATTCTCCGAATATGTAGTTAGGACTAAAGAGTTCTCCATCCATCCTCAGTCTTTCATTTTGATATGTATGAGATTCCTTACTTAATTTTGTGGCTACGATATTATGTTCTGAAAGTAATTAATTTAATTGGCAAAAAAAATTATTAAATTTATGAGATTCTTTTACACCAGAATTTAAAATATTAGATTCCGCCTAGTTCACACATACCGCTTTGAATATTAAAATGATCTAGGGTCGCTTTATTAATTAGGGATGAACAAAAAAAGGTTATGGTCCTAGGACCAACTATGGCCATTTAAGACCGTTTAATTTTTGTCTTTTATTTATTTATTTATTTTAATTTTGGTCAGAAACCGAATCATGACTATTTCAACCATTTAAAATGGTTTTGGGCTTTTTGGTCCAGACCATTATGTTTAAGAATTTTTTTTTAGTATTTTTTTTGATAAAATCTGAATTTATTTTCTTGCATTAATTTTTATAGTGTTGAATTGATTTAATTATTAAAAAAAAAAATATTCTAATGTCGATCCAAGAGATTAATACCGCACGTCGCAAACCACTTCATTAATTAATAACCTTAATATAGAGGAATTCGATTTGAGAGGCTCGCGAGAGTATTCGAGCTTTGTCTATTCGAGTCGAGATCGAGTTCGAACTCGAGTTTTTTTCGAGCCATAATATATATATATATATTAATTGAACAATTTTAAACTTGGTGAGCCGATTCTAGCTGACTCCGAACTCGTTGAGTAAAATAAGTCGAGTCGAGCTTGTTAGACATTCAAACTCTATAACACCCAAACTGCTTCCTTGTGCCTAATATACATATATATATATATACTAGTTATTAACGCGTGCGTTGCACGCGTATCGGTCGTCTAAATTTCAAGATATATAATTTATCTTAAGCTTTATAATATGATGATATTTAATTAATACATGGGCAATTTGAGGGGCTGTGAGAAAAAAAGAACGACACAATGTAATTCACAACGAAAAAAATAGAAAGATGATAATTATGTACAAAATTAACTAACGTTTTCAATTACGGTACTAAATTAGCTTTAATATATATTTACGGTTAGAACTAATAATGAGTTACATCCCGTATGGCGTGGGTTATTAACGACAAAGTTGTATCTAACTCATCAACTTGAGAAGTGAAGAATGTAAACCCGTACTCAACCACTTAGAGTCATTAGTGTAACAGTTTGACCTATACAAACGTAACTATACACGTTTCATGCAATTTTATACCGTAATACCAACAAAAATTGATTTAACGCCAAATGAAAATTCAATTCATTAAAATCAAAAGTTTATACTTGACTTTACATCAATTATTTATTAAATACTAATTAAGTTGTACACAATTTGATTAAATTGACAGATGGAAGAACTGAATTAATAGTTCGAGACCCTAAATGATGGACGATGAGTAACATGTTATCCGTAAAAGGTCAAAATTCAAGAATCTTTGTTGACACATATACAAAAAAATATCAACATGTACTCTAAGTGTACACGAGTTGAATACATATCATAATTTGGGGGTGACTCGAATTTATAGGTATATTGCATTAAGAAGTTAATGATAATTAATGTAAAATGTAAGTTAAGTGACTTAGCAAAATTATTAATGCAATTTAACTAATGAAAAATTTAGTAACTCTCAAATATAGTAGGGTCTAAATCATCAATTTTTTAAATCACTAATTCTGAAGTTTATTGAATTCACCTTAAATATTTATTCAACTGCTAATTAGGATATACCTAATATGATTGAATTTACAAACACAAGAACTAAATCAATAGTTTGAGTCAATAAGTATTGAACATTGAGTCACGGTATATGTAAAGTCAAACTTCAGGAACTACGGTTGATCCATATTTTGATAGGTTATATGAGTTGGCAAGTGACTGATTTATGCGATACAAAAATGTTAAAGGGCGGAACATCCCCAAATCTGTGATATGGTAAATGAAACAATGCATGCACCCGACATTTGCACATATTGAATGTGTATCATATGTTAATGATGACTCTAATTGATGGATTCAGATCTCCTGCCCACTCTTCATGCCCCAGATTGCGCCTCACCATTTAGATTTTGACACGTGTCCTTAAATTTAATTTTCCTTCTAGGTTTCACAAATCTCGGTAGAGTTTTAGAGAAAAAAACCACAAAATTAATTACACACAAAACACGTGTCAAAATCTTAACGACGAGACACGATCTGGAACAAGAAGAGTGGGGCAGGAGATTTACATCCCTAATTGATAATTTTATTGGATGAGAATTTAATAATAACTACAACGACGACGTGCCAATTAAGTGAACTTAAAAAAATAAAAATAACAAAATGTAACGAAATGATTTTTAAGTAATAGTAAAGATAAAAGATAATAAAGACTAAATCATCAATTTTATAAAATTATGGGAACTAAATATTATTATAATAATAATAATAATAATAATAATAATAAAATTAAAAATGTTGAAAAGGTACCTATTGGGGGTGAGGACAACCCTCACATTTTATATTGGTATAAAGAACTACATCGTAAAAGTTAAATGATACTGGAAAAAAAAAAATTCGATTGGGTATAGATTATAAGATAGTCGTTAGATTCAAAATAAGGTATAATCTAAAAAGCCTCAAGAAAGAGTAATTGATACATAAATTCGAATTCAAAGCTCCATAATTATCTTGATGGGATTAACGGTTGGTTGGCTAATTGTTACTTGCAGGAAACGAAGCATCCCTCCTAACTAAGTCCAAACATGTGACTCCACTTCATACCTCTTTTTTCCTTTATTATTATATAATATTATATATTAAGATCCATCTGAAGCTGGATTTAGCAAGTAGCGAGATGTCTAGGCGATATATATAAAATTAACTTTAAATGGATCAAATACTAAAAAAAAAAATGGTGTACTACTTAAAAGTTTAAGTGCAATGATAGTTAATAATAATGTTAAAATGCGACTATTGTCTTACTCAATTTTATCATAAATTTGAACTTGTATGCGAAGATATTACTCTATATCAACATGCAATGTTAAGTGTTAACTAGCTTTGCTAAGCTTCCTATTCGGCTTTGAGATGTTTTACCTTATGTCATCTTTTATACCACTATTAAAATGAGATCACCATGTTAATTACATTCTCATAAACTCGAACTGGATAAATATGTTTTGATGAATCTTAGTCTTTGGGATCTCGCTTTACATTGCCGTTCTCCACTAAGTCGTCGCTTGATCTCGTTCTTCTAGACGTTAAATCAAAGAGCACCTTATCGCCATCCAACGTTGTTGCGTGTTGTTCAACATAAACAAGTCGCTTCCCAGCCGTTCTCCTCTGCCGACCGGCCTGCACAAATGAATAGACCGGGTCGTGGCCCGATAATACTACTATGACGCTCAAGTTAATTTAATAATAGAAAGAGAAAGAGATAGCACAAAGTGTAGTGAGATAGTGATCAACCTCCAAATGAATGAAAATAGGGAGAATTCATAGAGGTTTGTGTTCCATATATGTGTGAATCCTAAATAGGATAGTACTATTACGGGATATATATCTTGTTAATCATAGATAAGCTATAATAAATTTGATGTTTGACGACCGAGGGAATTACATGTCGGAGTTGTAAGTCAAAATAGGAGTTGAAATCGTTTGTATTCTTGATACCCACGTCAAATAAGTCGTCCACTGGTCTACCGAGTAATTTACTCTACTCAGGGTACTAAATGGGGTGCCTGCACGGACTAATGGTCTGTGCGAATAAGGAAGTCCCTAGCTCAGAACCTATTGGTCCGAGCAGAAGGCCCCCACACGGACCATTGGAGCGAGACAAAGTATCCTGCACTGATACTTGTGGTCCGCACGGATTGCGGTTCCGAATGGCTACTTGGGGTTTGGATCCATTGTTGCTGGTGCTCGGTGAATTTAGTTGTAGATGCGTCACTTACCTTTCTTAAGTTAAATTTTTCAATTGTCGAGTCGGGTGACACCTCAATTGGATCTCTGTACGTATATCCATCATGTTTAATATGGTTTTCCAACATATTCAGCAAATAACTATCAAGCTGCTCAATCGTAAATTTGAATTCGAAATCAGAATTCTGGAATAATCAAGGTAGATTTTAAATGATCTTATAAACTCCTAATATTAAGGGATTTGGTATCTTCTTAATGACTACTATTCTACTACGGCCTAATTAATTGTTTGATATTTAATCTTCTCAGTTCTCATAAAAATTAAGAAAAAGAGAAGAAAATTGAAAACCCCCTCCAAAATGGGGCCCAGGGATATGGCCCTCCAACTGTCACTTTTTCCAATGCTCCATCACCCAACAAGAGAACATCATGGTAAAGCTCTCGCCTTTCCCTTTCTCTTCGCAATCTCCTCCAACTCTTCCCACTCTCTAATGTCTCCACACTGTGTGATCTTCGTCCGTCCAGTCTTATGGGTCGGTGCCTGATCAGCCTCAGATTCGATTTTCCAAATCCAATCCCCTTTTTTATGCTTCTTCTGTCGCACACTCCTTTTGGCATGATTTGCATGGAAAAACATGATCTGGTCGGTGTTTAATGGACGAAAACCTCATATCCTTGATGCTAGAGAGCTGCAGCACTGAACCGTGAGGTAATGGATGAAATTTGAGTTATTCTGCCGTTACTGTCAAAGTTTAGTGTTCTCGAATGCATATGACTTTGATTATTAGCTGATTAGGTTTTTTGTTTACTAGTCAGTGGATTTGGTTCTGTCGTTGAGCTCGGAGATCATTGATTCTGATTTCGCATAGAAATAATTTTGAGCTGAAATTTCTGTGTTGATGAGCTCGATTTGATTGGGTTGATACTTGATACATCATTTGAGGATTATATTCATGTGTGATCTTGAAGGTTTCTGATGCCTCCACTGATGGAAGATCGAATAACCCACTATAGCTTTCACTTTACTCTTTCAGGAAGCTTCAGATTCTGAAAATTGGTACTTCTGCCAATGCAGAGGGATCAATCACAATCAAATCATCTTCTTTTTCTTCTCCAATTCATTGAGTTTGAGCTGTCTTTTAAGTCTAAGGTATTTCACAATCTTTGTTACTAGTTAAGGTCCAATTTTCTGCAAAACATTTTATACTATTTTAAAATTGACTATGACTTCCAGTCTGCTGCTGCATGATGTAACTTGGCTGTATCTGTCTGCTTCTAAGATCTACTTCGATTGATCGCAATTTCGTAATTCATTTGTAGCTCATTGAGTACTAGATCAGGGAAAAAAATCTGAGTAGGGGGTTCTTGGTAGAAAGGCACCATGACGAAGACATCTCAGAGGCGGCCTGCTCGATACGATCAGTCGGGTTGTATGTGGGGTTTCATTAGTATCCTGGATTTCCGCCATGCTAGTAAATCGAACCGAAAGCTTCTTGCTGATAAGAGATGCGGAAGCAGGACCACAGTTGGTAATAAAATCTTTCAAAATAAAGTTATTTTTCTCCAACATCTGTATGTTTTTCTCTTCGTCATCTGGATCTTCTTTATTCTTAACTGATCTTTCGATTAACTTCTCAATCATGCAGATCTAGGAGAATTGCTTCCTGAGATTAATTCATCGAATAATGTCAAAGTGCATCCTCCTCAAGGAAATACTGTAAGTGGCTAAGCAATTTTCTGGGACACTCATTTAATTTGTTTCATTTGTTCCTTATGATCTTCGTATCAATATTTTAGAGTGGTGAAGATAACTTTGGAGAAATCACAGATACTAGTAAACCTAGTGTCAAGACTCTGATAGAGGAAGAAATGGTCACCGAGCACAAAACATCCGTAAAAATATTGGATCCCAAATCTGGGCTCAAACAACAAGATCAGGAACATGAAGATCAAAAGAAGAAGAAGAAGAGCCGCAGAAGGAATAAAGACAATTCTAGTTTCGATATGGAAAACAGGGTTTTGAATTTGAAAGCTGCTGAAAATCCCATCACTGAGTGTCCTTGTAATGATAAACACAATGTGAATGGGATCATGGAGGAATTCTGCAATCATATATACGAAAAGAGCAGGAGCATTAAGAACTCAGAAAATAACAGAGAAAAGTTGCGTGAGGTGATTACAGATTTCATATCTCAGGAGCTGAATAGTGGGAAGCATCTCACTGAGAATGGAGGAGTTAATTTCCCTCAAGAACTCGTGAATGTGCTTCAGATCCCAAATTTGGATGAAGAATCGTTTGTTAAACACTTGGGGGACCCTAATTCACTGTTGTTGAAGTATGTTCAGAGCTTGGAAGATGCTCATTTGTCTAAACAGAAGTCTGATAAAGTGAAAGATCCCGAAGAGGGGCCTATGAGCAAACCGAGGAAGTTCTTCAGAAGAAATATCAAGACTCAGGAAGAATCAAATACAATCGTGATTCTGAAGCCTGGGCCTCATGAACCAACAAGCAATTCAAGAAAAGACAAAACTGAGTCTTCTACTGAGCCATTAGAGAGAACAAGTTCTCATTTTTTCCTCACGGAGATTAAACGGAGGTGGAAGAATGTGATGGGGAAAGATCAATCTACAGGAACAGCTCCTAATTCCGTTACTTTAAAAAGTGAAAAATCCAATATTGGACAGAAATCTCCAAGCAAAGACCATTTTTACATTGAGAAGATAGCGAGACCCAGAAAGGAAGAGAAGATTGGCACTGAAACTGCCAATAATTCTAAAAACAGGGTCCCTAACATTTATATTGAAGCTAAGAGACACTTGTCTGAGATGGTGAACAGTGGGATTGAGGAGGTTGATTCTCCAGGTAGAAAATCTCCAAAAACACTTGCTAGGATTCTCTCTCTTTCAGAATTCAACTCTCCAATGCCAAGCCCCAGGTGGGACCGGGAACACCGTAGCTTTTTAACGTCACCAAGGAGATCTTCTGACCAGAGAGAAGTTGAAAAGAAAGAGGGAGAAGTGGTGGAGGAAAACAAAGGGGTTGGAGTTAGAGAGCCGGGAATGGTTCCCATTGTTGAGGTCGGACCTTCAGAAATAATAATACTTAGAATGTCTGATAAGCTGCTTGCTGCTAATGAAGGACAAGAAGGTTTTTCTGCTACTAGAGATGACACGAGTTCTGAAGGTAATACTGTTCATGCCATTGCTTGATAATGCTTACTTTTTTATTTATAAATACATCTATTTATTGTGAAACTTATTGTGGAAATGGAAGCCTTTTCAGTTCTGCAAATTGTTGATTATCTCTCTCAAAACTTTTTTTTCCTGAAAAATGCAACCTTTTGCACTCAATCTAAGTTTCACACTTTGTATAATTTTTATTTTTTATTTTTATTTTTACTTTTGCCGATTGAACATCAGTTAGTGCATTATTGACACCTGAAAGTTTATGCCCTCATTTAAAACAAACAACTTTTTTGCCTTCTTCCAGGTAATGCAGAGCTAAGAACAACTGAAATAATAGAGGAAGAGTGCAGTGCTACGGATGCTACCAATGTGCAAAGTAGTGGCAAGAGGAATCACTCATATAAAACTCTTGATCTGAATGGCCATGTAGAACATCTAATAGAGGTAATTTACTGCAAAATTTTACATCTAATTCAAGAGTTCTCACTTTACTACATGCTTGTTTCTCCTCTCAACATTTTTTGCACGAATATTAAGGCAAAACTATTTTTCACACTATTTATTCTCCTTTCCTGAGATTTTTTTTTCCAAACAGCACTATTAGATAATACTGAAGTTTCGGTGTCTTTGCAATTTGATGGTCTCATTACCAGGAAGTTCACTTTGTTCAACAATCATTACCATCTCCAGTTGAATCTCCGCCGAGCTCTTCAGCAACTACAAAAACTGAAAATTTAGAAGTCAATGAAGAAAAACCCGATCGAGATAGTCCTGTATCTGTTCTCGAGCCTTTATTTACGGAGGAAGATGCCAGTCCTTCAACAACCTCATCTCGGTCAGGTACAATTCAGCAACAGATCATAAGTTTTGGGTGCAATTCTTTTATATGAAAAGTGGTAGCGTATCATGTGTTGTCTATTGCCTCCCTAGTGGTTAATTTCAATCAAGACCAGAAAGTAATACTTTATAAACAAAATTATTAATAATACATTCATAATAGTCCATATAATACATTTCTGGCTCTTCTATTTTGTGTGATTTAGTCATCATACTCTGAAATTTGTAAAAAAAAATTATAGATCCAGGATCAAATTAGACCCTTGGTTCAGTTGACCTAGTCAGGATCAAGCCATGGGCTGGGTCCGACCCTGGCCAGGGTTGACACTGTCTTATAGCCTAGATTTAAAATATTTTGGGCTTAATTTTGTTATTTTCTATAATTTTTCAGCTGAGCAACTCCCGATACAACCACTGCGAATCAAATTCGAAGATGATGACACATCATCAGAGGAAACCTTAGTTTCTTACATAAGAGCCACACTGCAAACTCACGGCTTGAACTGGGACGAACTCTACATGAACTCACAATCCTCAGACCAACTTCTCGTTCCGTCCTTACTAAACTCAGTCGACCTCCACTGCACCCAACACGATAAAAACCTCATCTTTGACTGCATTAATGAGATTCTTCTCGAGATCTGCAATCGTCACTTTGGTAGCTGCCCTTGTGTCTTATTTGCTGGAAACCCTAGCTCTCGGTCTGTCCCAAGCATGGAAGAAACCGTGAATGAGGTCTGGGAAGGAGTTCACTGGCACCTTGTTCGTCTAGCTCCTCAGACACTGGACCAGGTTGTCCAAAAGGACATGTCTAGAGATGGGTCGTGGATGGATCTTCGATCTGATACAGAAATCTTTGGTCTTGAGATGGCAGATGATCTTCTTGATGATTTAATAGAAGAGACAGTGACAGTAACAAGATGTACAAGCGGGTCCTGCCCGGTCGATGAAAATTTAACCCGACAATGTATATTCTAAAGTTCGACGTGGGATCGTGATTCTGTCGTCTTTGTTAGGTGTTTTTTTTCACTGCCTGGAGATGATAGGTTGGCTTGTGTGGTGTGGTAAGTAGGGTAGTATATATAACATGTAGATGTTTAGTTTTTTTTTTTTTTTTTTTGAGGATGTGTTTTTTTTTTGGGTGTGTTTATAACTATTTGGAGGTTTCTGGTTTTGCCCTTGTTTGGGTTCGAGTTTGTAATGATATAAGGTGACATGGTTTGAGGTGTCACAT
Source organism: Clarkia xantiana subsp. parviflora (assembly GCA_036873135.1). NCBI lineage: Eukaryota > Viridiplantae > Streptophyta > Magnoliopsida > Myrtales > Onagraceae > Clarkia > Clarkia xantiana. The sequence goes on along the minus strand of JAPTYO010000002.1, from coordinate 22,298,222 downwards.
GAGAAAGAAGATGAAACATATGGATTTACACTTGAAGAGTTGTATCATGTTTTGTGTACAGTTGATGAATGTGCTTTTCCAGAAAGTTAAGTTTCTATTGGCCAAAAAAAGAAGTTACTTTTCTGCACATGAATCGGGAAGTCGAGTCATTTCACAATGTCGTGTCAATAGTTAATGCCACAATTGGGACTTGTCAGAATAAACTTGAGGCCTTGAGGCCCAAGCAAACAGAAAGATGCATCATTTGGAGGTAACTTCACGGCCAAGCAAAATGCTCTACAGTTCCTTACTCAAATGACAAAAGTCAGATCTATTTCTATGGCAACTTTCTGCTGTCAAAGCATCAAACCATAAGAAATTAGTAGATTTTACAATAGGATATAGATTAAAAAAACTGTTATTTACTACAAAACTGAAAATTTATCTTTACAGAAACTGCACCAGTTCAATGTTCTAATTATCCGGAGTTACGGTGATTCTATCTACGTATAGCACGTCTTCGATCCATGCCACAATGTTGAACGCCAAGCCCTCCAATACCCTCGAGTAGCTTTCTAGAACGGCTTGCCCCACATCCTACAATCGTAATTTCACATCATATTTCGATTATAACAAGAACCCGTGATCGAAATTCACAATATTACTTTAATTTTTTTTAAAGAGAAAATCTAACCTTGTTATATTGAATCTTGCAGATGTCCAAGCTTGTCTGTGAGAGCTCTGGAAACCTCTGCTTCAAGCAAAACAACAAGCTCTCTGCCCTCTCTGCTAGGGTATGGTTCTTGTCGGTCCGACCAGTTTCGATGATGTAGTCCTTAACCGCGGTCCATGACGGTTTTGAGAGGTAGAGGCAGGCTTTGCGCCGCCACGTGTACATCGAGGCCTCCACCCGATCGGCCAGCTCAAGGGCCTCGTGCTCCGATCTTATCTTGATGTTATCAAGCAGATGGTCGGGGCAGAATTTCTCCTTTGTGGTCATGCATCGGTAGATCGAATCACCCACACTACTTCTTCCACACTGAAATATAACACAGCTTATGTCAATTCGACAGCTTCTCATTGAATAGATCGGCCAATAAAATTATTACTATAGCGAAATGTAATCTTTCTTGCCACACAAGTTATCGATATATTCGGGTTTTAAGGGCAACCGACCTTTGGAAGAGACGTTATATACGAATCGGGGATATCCATCTCGTCGAGAATGCTGCTGTTGATGGCAAAGGCGGCCTTGTGGATTTGACTCGCAGTGTCTCGCTTTTTCCTTAACTGGTTCCTCGAGTTATCAGAGAGACCTTCGGAAGGGACACAAGGGACCGGGAGCCACCACTTTTCCTCTTTGTGGTGAACCACTCTTCGGAACGAACCTGACCGCGTCGAACTTGAAGACATGCTCCCGCTTTCGGCGTACCAAAACTCCGTCTCTTCGAAACCATCCAATGTTTCCTGTCCCAAAAAAAAAAAAAAAAACATTTCAAGAAACATTCCAATATTTGTTAAAAAAACAGTCAAGACAGCATTTTGATCTGAAATTCTTACCAGAAGCATAGCATCGAGCTTCTTTAATGCAGGAAGATTGATGCTGATATCGGATCTTGGCCGATTCGCCATTATCTGAAGCACAACATTACATAAACTTAATCAACCCCAAAATTCAGTAACAAAAAGTCATTGCAACAGGTAACAACATGATCATAGAAACATTGATTTTAGTTCACTGATTTACCTCGACTGATGTCCCGTTCTGCATTGTCTGTAACGTTGGGAGGAACTCGACAATGTAATCACAGACGGATAGAAGACAAGCCATTTCCCTTCTCCACATTGACTTCTTCTCCGGCTTCAGAGGCTCTAACCGTAAATTGTGTCCGAATATAGTAGCTGAACAATGCAGATTTCAACAGCAAAAAGATATCAGTTCAACCGAAAAATGCAGAGACTTTGCCAGTGTTTTATAATCAAATCAATTTACTTAACTATTAGGGAATAAGTTTTACTATTAAAAAAAACGATCTTTTTGAATGTCAATACCGTAGAGATTCGTAATGGAGTTGGAGATGGTCACAGCAGTGCAGACTCCTTTGCCACTTCCAGACATGTCCTCTCCTAACAGCAGCTTCGCGAACCGCTCCTTCATCATTTCAACCTCTGCAAGCAAAATCAACTTGATTATGTGACCCAGATGAAGAAATTCGACAAATACGGATCGAAATTTACTGAAATGATCAATGCAGTTTCAAAATTCACCTAAATCCACGGAATCGACGTTTTCTATCTTCTCCTTGATGTCATTTTGGTGTAGTTTCAGCCCTAACCTGCTGATGGCGGCTGGGTTGTGCCGGCCGGACTTGATGGTCGGCCACCGTGACGGAGACGGCTCGCTGCAGATACTCCGGTCGTCGATCGGATCTGAGAACTCCGAAGTAGCTGAATTCGTCCGGCAGAACAAGAACGAGTCGGTGCTCAGAGTTGAGTACATGGGAGTCTCCGGATCGCCGCCGTCGTCGGAATTCGCCGACAGCTTCTCCATTATCAGCTCCCTGAAACTGAAGCTCTGCTCCAAACTGCATTCCATAATGTCAGAACTCGGGTTCTTCGATTCCGACAAGAATCTGATGAATTCAGCGAGAAATTGAAGAAAAAAAAGATTGGGTTTTTCAAGAACAGTTATATAAGCGTGGCTGTGGGTGAAGTGAAGACAACGATTGATACGAAACTCGCCTAAAGCAACGGTCTTTAACCATAAACACACCCTTTAATTTCTTGCTTTAATGTTACCTTTGGCAATCAAGAGCTCGAATTTCGAAACTGAAAGAATCGACTTGAATCAGCAAGAACAGCAGAAGAAGGGGGCGGCCGTTTAAAATTGAAACTGATTTTCCCTCGCAAACATTCCTTCACTTTTCTCGGGAAACAGAGACTTGATGAGGAAGAAAGAGTGAGCAGAGAAGAAGATGAAATGAAGCAGAGCTGGGGTTGAATTCGAGAAGGATTCCTTTTATATAAAAATGAATCAGCGTAGTACGTGAAGCAGTAAATTAATATTGAATTGATTTTACAGATCATTTTGCTTTTTGCATTGTCTTTATATATTATATATAATATAATAATAAATGCATGAAGAAATTGAAGATGATAATTTAGGACTGCTGCAACTATATGAGATGAGACAGATGAGACGTGCAGAAAAACTAAGACTTGCACCCATAAAAACCAATCATTGATGTACTCTAACACGCAGATACCAATCAAATCAGCGACGTAAAAATTAAAATATATATAAAAAAAGGGTTGACATTTAAATTCACGATGTAATAGGGTTTTTTATTTATTTGGATAGACATGATTACTTAGTTAAGTGATATAAGGTAATGTTAGATTAATCTGTAATATGCATTGTAATATAATCTCATTATTATTATTATATTAATTTATATGAGAATATACTATATGTATTTTAACATGATAATTGATAAGATTTAAACGAATATGTATTTTGAAAATGACTAACTTATTTCTTAAACTTTATATTTTGTGTTTAATGTGTACAGTCTATTCATGAACTATAAAACTTAAATATTAAAAATAAACTTGTATATCTATTAATGTTCTATTAATTGAAACATTTTGTATAGTTTTATAAGGTAGTTTTTGTAAAAAAAAATGTTATGCAAAAGACTTTACTCATATACAAACATCATGTGAATTATTTTTATTATAATAATGAGTTATGAAGTAAATAAAAAAAATAAAAAATAGAATAACAATAATAATAATAATAGAATAAACTATAAACATTATATAATGTATTTTATCGATTTAATAAATAATAAAATAATAAACACTATGTAATCCTAGATATAATCTCACGGTACATCTGTTTGGATCTAATCTCTCATATTAGAGAGGGTGAAATTTGGACGTAGTATCATATTACAATAGACTTCACATTAACATATTATTATTTTTTATTTGCCAAACGGCGTACTAGGAATGTAATGTGGAACATAATGTGATATTACATCACATCCGTCCAAAAACCCCCTAAAATGCTAAATTTTTAAGATGTTAGTATAGTAGTATATACAGGGAGGATTATGTTATTACACAAGCGTCAGTTGAATAGATTTCAAATTTAATATGGGGCAAAAATTAGAACTTTTATTTATTCTTTAGGGTTAAATTAAATACTTTTGGTGCCACATGTTTGACCAGTGTAGGCTTTTAGTGTCCTATCTTTAATTTTGTAAACTTTTGATGCCATATGTTTGAGAGGTTGTATGTTTTTTGTGCTTCCGTTAGTTTGACCGTTAAATACTTTTATTTTGTTCAATTTAGTCCTCAAATTTATATTTCAAAATTTAATATTTACAATTTAGTCACTATTGTTTGATCAGGTCACCGCCCAAGGCCGCTGGCCACCACGCACCACCTCCTAAACAGCCGACCACCACCACTTGGGGGGCCGGAAACCACCCCAATTGGTGGTGGTCGACCCCTAATTTGTGGTGGCCACCTCAATCGGGGTCAGCCACCACCAACTGGTGGTGGCTACAGCCCTAATCAAGGTCGGCCACCACCAATTGGGGTTGCCGGCCCCAATTGAGGCCACAGAGGGCTCCGACTGAGCCCTCTGTGGCTCAATCGGAGCTAGAGGGCTCCAGTTCGGGGCCGGCGGCCTCAATTGGTGGTGGCCGGCCCCGATTGAGGTGGCCACCACCAATTATGGTGGTTTACGGCCCCAAGTGGCGGTGACCGACCCTTTTCGTGGTGGTCGGCTGCTTTGAAGGTGGTGGGTGGTGGCCAGCGGCCTTGGGCGGTGAATTGAGCAAACAATTGGGACTAAATTGTAAATATTAAATTTTAGAAATATAAATTTGAGGACTAAATTGAAAAACATAAAAGTATTTAACGGTCAAACTAATTGACTAACGGAAGCACAAAAAACTTACAACTTCTCAAACATATGACACCAAAAGCCTACAAAATTAAACATATGACACCAAAAACCTACACTAGTCAAACATGTAGGGCTGGGTATGGTTCGGTTTTTGGCCGAACCGGTTCAGAACCGAACCAGATTTTAGGTTCAGTTGGTTTTCTATACCAGGTAAGAACCGAACCAGATTTTAGGTCCTAGAACCGAATCATAGGAGAACCGGTTTTGAACCGGTTCGAACCGGTTTTGAACCTTTTTTTCATTTTTTTTACTAAAATTCAAAATATATACCTTTTTTTTTTTACTAAAATTCAAAATATACGGCCAATATAGAACTATTCATAAGTTAAGTTTCGAGTTCAAAACTAAACTCAATTGACTGTAGAACTGATATGAGCTAACATAATATATAATAACTATATATAAGTAAACAAATCTGCTACGACCACCTATATATCCAATATGAACCAAACCCGTGAAGGATCTACCCTATGGGTGTAAACGATTCAAGCTACTCGTGAGCTTCTCGAGATCGGTTTGGTCGATATTCAAATTCGACTCGCTAAATTTCGAGTCGAGTTGAACTTTTTTTGATACCGAGTCGAGTTCGAGTTCACTTGTACTCGACTCGAGAGGCTCGCGAGCCTAATCGAGCTTTTTTGTTTTGCATATTCGAGTCGAGTTCGAGTTTGAGTTTTTCGAGTTTTACGTAATAATATTATATATATATATATATATATATTGAGTCGAGGAAGAGTTCGACCTCGAGCTTAGATGCACCATTTATTATTTAATTGAATTTTTAACCTTATCGAGCCGAACTCGAACATGTCAAGTATGGCACCGAGTCGAGCTCGAGCTTGAAAAATTAAGGCTTGGTCGAGTTCGAGCTCGAGTAAACTGAGTCGAGTCGAGCTTGCCGGATACTCGGCTTGTTTATAGCCCTTTAATCTACCCAAAAAAAAAGATGCAAGAGTGTGTTACTATTTAACAATTTAGGCTTTATGTAATAAAAGTGGTTCTGAAAAACTGGTTCAAAACCGGTTCAGAACCTGTTTTGAACCAGTTGAAAACCGCTCCATATTTTCCTTATCAAAACCGAACCATTTAAGAACCGGTTCAGTCAGAACCGGTTTGTATTGGTTCGGTTCCGGTTTGGTTCAGGTTCGGTTCGCCCGAACCGGTTTTTATGCCCAGCCCTACAAACATGTGGCACCAAAAGTACTGTTAACCCTATTCTTTAGGACAAGATAATAATGCATAGTATACAGAATTTCATTGTCACTGGTAGCTTCACCCCTTTGAATACCACACCTTTGAATACTTTGTCAAATTATGAACTAATTATTTTTGGATAATTTACTAGTTCATAATTGGCTTTGTGAACAAATTGTTCGTTGAAGTTTTTTTTTTTTTTTTTTTTTTTACATTTATGAAAAATTTACTAACTCATGTTTCGCTTGTGGAAATATTATTTACCTAGAAATTTTCTACAAAACGAAACATGAGCTAGTAAATTGTCCAAAATCAAGCTGTAGGTAGAAATTTATCTGAATGATCAAACGTGATATACCAATTTGTCAAAAAAAAAAAAAAACCATAGTTAGCAATTTGTCCAAGTGTCAAAACGTGAGCTAGCAATTTGGTAATTAACCATATTTTTTCCTTTTTTTTTTGATAGACATAGTATTTTTCCATCATTTTTTGTGATAGAAAACGGTACAGTAAACTACACCATAGTCGATAGTCTTGGAAAGCCTCTATAATTATTAACCACAAAGCATTTGACAAAATCTGGGGGCCTATCAAAATAACACAAAAAAAGCTTCTTAAATAGCTCATCTTCTAGAAAGTGTGTCCTTTAACGTGTTTCCTTGTATGAATACATGTATAATCTTGTATCTCCGGAGAACTATTAATAAATTCATGCAACATCACTTGTAGATTCAGTCTCAAGCTTCATGATTTTCATTCACAATCATGTTGATCACAACAATCGCATCTATCTCAATATGTAAAGAGTCAATTCAAATTCCGAGTCATAACGAGCCCCTCTTGAGAGCACGTAGTTCAGCCCATATGCTATTAACACATCTGATTCTTTTGCTAAACCCTCTAACGCAAACCCCCTTTATTCTAAAATTATGTTACTGGCCAGATTGTTTCCCATATTTAATCTGGAAATAATAATTCTACTAGCCTAAATTAGGTAATGACATGTAACAAAATTAGCAACTTTGAGCTTTAAAATCAACTCTAAGGCTTTTCGTCTCAAATCTAAAGAAACATAATTATGCTTGATTAAATTATATAATGACGTGTGGAAATTCGATATTTAAATGCGTATTTATGACATGTTACACATATGAGAATTCTAAGTTTTAAAACAATTAGAAAAATTTATTTCATTAAATAATATTATATAATTAAATATATATATATATATATATATATAATTATTTACTTTTATTTACATAATATTATCTAATTTTTCTACTGTACTCATTTACAAACATTTATGTCATGTGTAAAAGTAAAAACGAAAACTTTTGTTATGGCATATAATATCATATATTTTTAAATTACTTAAATTATTACAAATCATTAAGAATTAAATGCATAATGTTCTTCTTATATTTTTTTTTCAACAATTACATATTCTAATATATTAATTTAAAAAGATTTTTTCACATATCAATAACATTATAACATACATATAAAGATATCCATTCAAGTAATTGTCGCATAGCGTGAATATCAATAGAACGTAATTTAAAGAATCTCATTACCAATCATACTACTCAAACAATACTTGACAGTAAAAAAGAACTACGTATAGTAAATTAATAATGAAAACTCAATTTCTATTGTAGGCCAAAAGAAAAAAATAATTCAGTTTCAATTGTATCTCAGAATATCCTCTCTTTTTTGTTAGGTAATATATCTTTATCAAATACCTTATGTTAGAGGAAACTAGTAGGGGACTAAAAGTTCCCTATATAGAAGCTTATCATTATCACTTACACAAAAGAGGTTGAAGAGTAGAGCTGTTTAGAGGTCCATTAATCACTACAAATTATATTTGTTGGGAACTCATTAATATATATAATATTTTATTTTCTATACACATGATTACCTGCATTTCCATCTGGTATAATTATTTATATATAAATTTGATTAAATTGATATCGAGTTGATTTAAACTATATTTTTTGGCTGTTAGATTAAATATATCGTAATTTTTATATAAAACATTTTTTTTTTCAATCCTGAAACATATGATCTAATAATTGAAAAATGAAGTTTTAATAAATCCAATCTCATTTTAATCGGACACTTTATTATATATTGCGACTGAAATTGTGGATAAGCTTGGGAAACATAAAAAGTTGTGGGCAAGACTTCTTTGTATTTTTTTTCTTTTACTTTTATTATGGTAGTCAATGTACATAGATTTTCAGATTGATCCTTGTAGAATATGATGAAAAAGAAGTCATCAATTGCAGTTGCACAAATACAACAACCATAGCATTCATGTGATGGATATAACTAACTATAACTTTGTGAAGCTACGTTAATATATATATACCTGGTTACAGCTAGAACACATGATACCGAGAAAAAAAAAAAAACTAGCACACATGATAAATGGGACCTTAAGAAGGACTTCCAATGGTGAATTCTGCCCTGAATTATGTACCGACCATGTTGTGTTCTTCGTTCTGGAATGAAATTATCTTTCTGGCCTAAAAAAAAAAGACCTCCAATGGTGAATTCCTAGTTTCTCCACCTCACCAAATACGTCATTGCTAGCTCATCAAATTGGAACGACTACAGTAACTACTACAGTAAAATTGGAACTATTTCCAATGCTGTAGACCAAGTTCCACTTCTATATTGGGACCCACATAATTTCATACTCTCAATATATATTTCTTTATAAAAAAAAACTATATATAAACTAAATATTCGTATTTTTAAAAATACGAATATGAAAAACTAGTAATGAGATTCAAGTTTTTGACCGGCTTAATTAAAAAAAATGAAAAAAATTATGTAAAATCTAACTGAATTTTTAATTAATTTTGACATTTTTCCGAATTTGTCAAAATTTGTCAATTTTATGTCAGATATTCGAACTCCAACTTTGAGCGACGTGTGTGTTCATCCTGAAAGTCAAAACTCGACGACGATGGTGTAATATTTCAATTACTACCTAATATAATTAAAAAGAACTATCATTCTTTTCGTATTTAAAAAAAATATACAAAATATATGAATGACCACGTAAATTTTTAAATAATGATTGTCATAATTTAAAAATTATATTATAGAAAAAAAATATAAATAATACTTTCAAGTTGCAAACTAAAATAACTAGTATTACTAAATTGTCAGATATGTTCGACTAAATTATCTTTATCGTGTAATTTGATATTATTATTAGGGATAATATTAGTATTACTGCTACTAGGTGAAATACACACGTGGCACTCAAGATAGTTGGCATGTATAATTATTGATATAATAACAGTGATTAATCAAATTCATTGTTCCGTCTTATTTTGTCATAATCAGCGTATACATGTTCTTCTTCGATTGACATATCTTGATTCATCATTGTTAGCATGTTCGCGCTTACACACATTAATCAAATACATATTATTATAAATCAGTAATTTGTATTAATCAAGATTTTTACTAATGATTTCTTATGTACGTAAATTAGAAATATATTATATGTCGTCCTACAAAAATAATTTTTACAACAATATACAATAAATACCCTCATTTGATTTAATAATATAATAACTAAATTAAACGGAAAAACATATGCATTAAAATAATATAATTTTTTTTAGTAAAAAAATATTTGATATTTAATAATATGAAATTTTATTCTAATTAAAAATTTATAATTGGTGGTTGTGCCACATGGTGAGATATTAACAAATTGAGTCTGTGAACTCTAAAATTGATTTGAAGTTGAAAAGTATTAATTTTGTTTCGTATCAATATTTAAGTTAATTAATATTAAAATGGCCTATTATGGCTCGTTTCTTTATCTGAATTAGTGTAGATGAATTATATATAATCAAAGAGATAAGTAAAATAACTGAATAAAATAAATTAAAAAATTGGCACCGATATGAACAGTAATACTAATAAAATATTTTTCTTCCATATAATAAGTAAATTATATAGAAATATATATACATTAAAATAATATAGTGTGTTTAGTAAAATAATATTTCACACTTAATAATATAGAATTCTATATTTTTTTTCCAAAATTAGAATTGACGGTTGTGCTACATTGTAAAATATAAAAAATTTGAGTATGTAAATTCTATTCGAAGTTAAAAAGTATTAATTTTGGTTAGTGCAATTATTTAACTTACTTAATATTAAAAATGAATGATTACGGCTCGCGTATTATTTGACTTAGCGTACCATGGTTATATATATACAATCAAAGAGAGAAGCAAAATAATTGAATAAAATAATATAAAAATGTTGGAACCGACATGAATGGAAACGTGGGAGTTCATACTGTTAGATTACGGGGAGTAATCACTACGGATACTTAAACAAGGTACATGCTAGTAATTGGAATTACGCAGCGGAATTTTCACACATACCTTTAAGATGATCATTAGACCCAAGATCTTCTCAAGAGGGAGTTCACGATCCTCCGGTCGGGACCCATAGAGGTTCTTGTTAGAGAAGCCCTACGTGGTGCAAGCTCCACAACAAAGCCTCTGATCGATTCTTGGCACGGGGACAGATCTCTGAAGAGTTTGCTCGAAGGAAATTTGGCACACCCTTGGTGAAGGATATGGTTCGGTCGAAACTGTCAGGGTGTGGGGTTGAGGGTTTTTCTCTCTAAAACACTCTTGTGAGGGAATTGTGATTAATCCTAAAAATTCCCTAACACCTCTTATTTATAGGAGGAGTAAAGTGGACTGACTTTACCCCACCTAGGGTTTCGGCCGGCCTATGTATTTGGGGAAGCTTAATTTTGGGCCTCCCATGTCAATTCGGATTTGGGTCTAGCCCAGTTACCCTAATGTGACATTTACCCAAGTTCATTAGGTAAACTATACATATTATGGGCTACCAATTACGGAGCCCATTACCATATGCTTACAGCTCCCACTCGCCGGATTGGGAGGGTGCCTGTTAATGTATTTTCGTCCAAATCTGCATCAACATTTCTCTCATTTGATCTGCTCCTTGCTTCCGAATAGTTCATACGAGGTTTGCCGTGCGACCGGCGGATACGACAGGCATCGTGCTACTCATCTGTTAGGAGTATTGTAGCGCCCGCGGAACGTTGATTTCCTTTTCTCCAATCAACCTGTTATAAACAACATTTATATATTGTACCGCGCTGCATCCTAGGTCAACTGTTAATTCTCATTTTGCCTAGTTTCCATATAAGAACACTTCTCCAAGGCATCCGTACAAGTATTCACAACCTTCAACTAATATCCGGTTGGTGGTCACCTAGTGAATACGAGATTCAGTGAATTATAGGTGAACTTGACCATCCCTATCGCTCATATCCTTAGTCAGACCCAACCGGTTTCCAAAGACATGGTCACTGGGCCTTTTTGTTTAGCACTACGCTCGTACACCGGGAAGCGAGCATTGAACTGAGTTCAGAGTCTGTGAGGATACTTTAGGTGCCTCTTCATAAGGCTCATGGGATCAATCACATGCTCGAGGTGAAGAAGTTTGCGCTCGCCAGAATCACGAGGATTCCTTCCTAGCACAACCGAGCTGTGACCCCGTGGTCGAACGTGGCATGTGTTTCGACCAAGTTAACGCGGGTTGTCCGCTGAGTAACTTGTCGATGTCTTCGTGTTGGGTGCGAGCTTGTTTGGGCCAAGTCCGTCTCCTAGGGTCGTGCACGGGCCTTTGGCTTCGTCTTCAAAATCGCACTAAGTCCTTCGGGCTCTCTTGCTGACTGTCCGTCCGTACCTGCAAGAGGAGCATTACCGAGCAACTCCCGTGGAGGGGGGGGGGGTGCTTGGTGCGCTCACTCCGACGGTCAACATTAGACAGTTCTAGAGAGAGGTCAGAGCTTTTCCCAATTCTCACCCAAAGTGACTTTTTTTTATGTTTACCCCCAAGGTGGCTATTTATAGGCAACCTTGGACCGTAAGCCGGTTTTGACCCGGTTCAATGTGGAAATGTGAACCGGGATGCAGGGGAGAGCTTTGAGAAGAGGACTCTGACGCGCGTCTCAGGCGGCTGTTGATGGATAAGTGTCCAATTCGGGTTCGTGTTTACGTTTCGGAACTCGTCGACACGTAAAAAATTACATCTCGGTTTAAAAACATCTCCCACGGTATCAAAACGGTCCGGAGGCGCGTTTACGCGCGTCCGGACCGGACCTCCGGGTTGCAACAACCCGGACGTCCGGGTTGTGGCAATCCGGACCTCCGGATTGCTCACAATCCGGAGGTCCGGGTTGCGTGACAATTCGGACCTCGCCGAATTGCCCAAATTCGACGAGGTCCGGATTTCCTTACGGGTATCGCGCTATTACCGTACCCGCGATTACCGTTAGGCGTAGAGAAGTCAAGTTCACGTACTACCAACAAGGATGACGGTTACCGCACGTTCTTGAACCGTCATCAAACCGCTTTAAAACCGGGTCCGGTCCCAAGAAAGCCTATAAATAGGAGGTCTTGGCCACCCATTTTCACACATTCTCTCATTTGCCCAACTTTGGTATTTTGAGCTCTGACTTCTCTCTAGAAATTCTCTCTCTCTAGAAATTACCTTTTTGCCACTATAGTGACTTAAGCATCGGAGAGGGCTCCGCTAGCACCACCCCCCCTCTCCGTGCTAGCATTGGTCCTTAGTGCAGGTTCCGACGCCCTGAGTCACATCCGCCCTGAGTCACAACCTTGCCGGGTCACAACTTTGCCGGGTCACAACCTTGCCGGGTCACAACCTTGCCGGGTCACAACCTTGTCGGGTCACAACCTTGCCGAGTCACAACCTTTCCGAGACACAGACCTCACGCGGGAGCAAGTCCGAACACTCGTCAGTGGCCCAACCTCCTCCTGACGGAAGGGTTACGGCCCGCACAGCTACGTAAATAGACGCGTCCCCACGACTCTGTTCAACCCGGACGCAACATTGGCGCCGTCTACGTGATTCGAACAAAAAGCTACAGTACCGCAGAAATCATGGCGAGTGATCACAACCCTCCCGAAGAGGTGAAAAACTTAAGGAAAAGGCCCGGGCGTCCCAGGAAGTCCCCGGTGAACAAAAGAGCAGGATGCCAAGCTCCAACTGGGAGCCAGTCAGGACCCTCCCACATCCCAAGAGCTACTTCCGTAGCTTCATCCATACCGACTGGCAATGTGCCCAACGCACATCACAGAGAGCCAAGGGACAAGCACCACGCACATCCGCCTGGTTTCGAGCCAGAAGTACATGGAGATGAATCCCAGACAGAAATGCCGCAAGGCAAGCAAAGAGCGGGGGCAAACCCGATGCCCACCGTTACTCCAGCGATGATGGCTGCGCTGGAAGAGCTTCTCGCATTCCGCGAGTCTCTCAAAAACCAAGGATACGCAGCTCAGCCACCTCCGGCCAACCAACAATATGCTGCGCCAGCAAGGGAGATGTCGCAAGACACTACTCGCTATGGCAATCCTTTCCAGGGCGGAAATCAGCACGCAAGATATGAACCTGCACGGTCATACACTCCTTTCCAAGGAGCCCAGCATTGGAGGAACGAAAGGCAGCCCCCATTCTACCACCCACAGCAGCCAACGAGAGATGATCCTTTTCAGGCCACAAGCAAGGATCAATCTGACATCCACCACAACAATGGTCAGCAAAATCCTTCAACAGGTTATGCTGAACCAGTAAAAGGGTTCACCGCCGAAATGCTAGAAGAAATGGTGGAGAAGAAGACGAAGGAGGCCAAAATGAAGGGTATGCACGCTCTTGAAGAAAGGGCGTCACATCCGTTCGCTGATCACTTGGTGAACAGTCGCGTCCCAGACGCACTGTACCGAATTGGAGGAGACCCCTACCGGGGAAAAGGAGACCCAATTGAACACGTGCAAAAGCACGAGGCCTCTCTGCTAGGCAGGACAAAGAACCCGCATCATTTCGTAATGACGTTTTCACAAACTCTTGCCGGGTCGGCAGCGCACTGGTTCTTTTCACTTCCATGTGGAAGCATTACTTCATGGGTGGACTTAAAGGCCAAGTTCATTCAACGGTACATGGGCGAGCGCACATTGTTAAAAGGGGCAAACGCTTTGGACGACGTCCAACAACAAAACGAGGAGTCCTTGGCCGACTACTACGTCCGCTTCAATCAGAACATTTCTGACATTCAGGGAAACCTGACTGAAGGAGAAATTGTTCGGGCTTTCATCCGAAATCTCGGACGAAGAGACAATGCCCTGGCTGAAAAAATGGCAAAGCGCCCAGCAGAATCTATGGAAGAACTAGCCGCAAGAGTCAAGGAGTACATAGACCTCGAAAGGTTCAGAAGCCAGAACAAGGCAAAAATCGCTGCAGCAAAGGCGAAGGATAATCCAAAACAGAACCAGCCAAAACCACACTCAAGTGGTCATCAAGGAAGACATTGGCAACCTCAGCCGAAAAGACCCTTCCAAGGGGACTTTCAGAAGCCAAAGGAAGTAAATCTTGCCAATTGCATCCCTCTGAATGCCCCGCTGTCTGTAATTCTGAAAGAAATGAAGGACGCGAATTTGTGGCAGGAACCAAACAACTACAAGAAAAGCCCACTGGGAAGAGACAAGGACAAGTGGTGTGAAAACCACGAGGTCTTCGGGCACGAGACCGATAGCTGCGTCAGTCTACGCTTCCGAATCAACAATCTCGTCCTCAAGGGCGAATTGAAGCAATTTGTTGATCAAGGCAACAACCCCTCGAGAAAGACTCAACCAGAGTCGTCAAAAAGAACAAATAAGGGAAAAGAGAAAGCCCATGACAACCCTCCGCCAGCCAAGCGAGGGATAATTAACGTCATACACGGAGGGCCTGCCGCCGGAGGACACATATCTAATGCTCGGGACATTTATGCATCCCAAGCAGCAACACTGCCAAAGTACGGAAAGCGCAAGCAACCCGAGCAAGAAGACGTAGTCATCCAATTCTCCAGGGAAGACTTGAAGCATATCGTTTACCCCCACGATGATGCTTTAGTCATTACCATGGATATTGACGGGTACGATGTGAAAAGAATTCTTGTGGATGGTGGAAGCTCTGCTGACATTCTACATGTCAGAGTTCTGGAACAACTAGGAAAGTCTGTCAAAGACTTGTCCCCAAGAACCTTCTCATTAGTCAGCTTCGCAGGAGCAGCTACACAACCCTTGGGTACAATCACACTTCCTGTCATCCTTGGCCAGGGGTGGAGAGCATTACATATCAACGTCACTTTCGTAGTTGTAGAATCTCTCGGAGCCTACAACGGAATCTTGGGACGAACAACGATCAATCCCTATGTGATCGTGCCCTCCACCGTCCACCAAAAGATGAAGTTCCCAACAGAACACGGGATTGGGGAAGTGCTCGGCGATCAAATAACCGCAAGACGTTGCTACGTCAATGCCTTGAGAGCAAAGCACCAATACAATGTGGCCATGATAAGTTCCTTTAAGAGGCAGAAGGTCGTTGATGAAAGAAAGAAGCTACTGATGGAACAAGCTGTTACAGTTTGGTCCCAACAAGGAAATATCCAGCTCTCGCCATGGCACCAGATATGGCTCGTAAAGCAGGGAGAAGACGAGCCAATCATGGAATACTTCATCAGATTTACCTCCAACGCCTCAACAGCAAAAGCAACAAGAGAAGAAGTGATAAGTGTGTTCTATGCAAACATGAACGCCAGATCTTTCCTTCTCTTTGGACGAACTCATGGATGGAAAACAACAAAAACCATGGCGGACCTAAAGTATAAGCTTGAGACAGCAGTCTCATGCGAACAAGAACTGAGGTGGGGTACACCCCTCAGTTGGGACAAAGGAGTTCAAGCAACAATGAACAAGCAGGAAGACGCAAGCATTGTTATGGACAACATCTTCACACCACTCAACACGGTGGCCGAAGACATTTATGTCAGCCTGCTGGAAAACAAGCTCCCAAGTCCACTTGTCCCGGAGACAGCTTTCTTGGGCAACAATATCAGAGAATGGTGCAAGTACCATAAAACGTGGGGGCACAACACAAACATGTGTCCACCATTAAACTGGGAAATCGAAGAATGCATCACGCTAGGTGCACTGAGGCGATTTGTTGCAACCAACTACGCGACATCGTCATCAAACCAACCATGACGAAACAGGAGAAACAACTCTCTTTTAGATTACTTTGCGCATTCCCACTATTTCTAGTATAACCAATGTAAATACGCGCAAGTATCTAATAATGTCAATCTACGTTTGTAGGTACATACTTATCTCTTGCACGCTATTTTTTGGATTAAACGCGAAGAAACAAAACTACGCGCCTATTATCTACTTCAATAATCCAAGAAATTATGCCATGTGCAAGCAAAATCTATTACGCGTTATGGCAACGTTTATCAACAACAACCTACTCATATTGACGACTACATCAAGACGTCATCATGGAATCAAAAACTTGGAAGTACAGGCTACACTACGATTACTACTCAGGAATTAAACCAAGTAGTAACCTATGCACAAAAATCTACTTCAACAATACAAGCTAAGCATTGTCTGAAAGGAGGGATTTATGGTATACAACACCAACATATCTGTTATCTACACCAACAAGGAGTTTATTTCTCCATTCATAACATAGGCGTCTATCTCTAGAAGGTGCCGATAACACAAAGCCATCAGGCTATGTGTACAACCAACTCATTCCGTAATAACAACCTGCGGATTATTATCAAAATAACAACTATTCAGGGCGTCAGCTACAAGCAATGTCTCGGATTAACACCAAGACCTACCACTAAAATACCTTGGAACAACGCCAAGGCCTACTATCAAAATAACATGTTGAGGTATCCTCTTTTTTAAAGACAGGCCCCATGTTCACTTCTAAAAAAGGACATGCTGTGACATCTCCGGTTAGAGGCAAATCTTCATGTTCATAGCCATTCCCTGGATTCAGAACAGGATGGGCATACGGGGCTGATCACCCCTCAAGCGGCGGAAGTTCTCTGTTTAGACAACGTCCCCACTCTACAACAAGTGCGTATATCCGGTTCAGGGTGCACTCTTTATGGCGAGTGTCCTCTATCTAGTCGGCATTCCCATATTACGAACGCCATCAGAGTTCGTTTTATACGGCGGAAGTTCTCTGTTTAGACAACGTCCCCACTCTACAACAAGTGCGTATATCCGGTTCAGGGTGCACTTTTTATGGCGAGTGTCCCCTATCTAGTCGGCATTCCCATATTACGAACGCCATCAGAGTTCGTTTTATACGGCGGAAGTTCTCTGTTTAGACAACGTCCCCACTCTACAACAAGTGCGTATATCCGGTTCAGGGTGCACTCTTTATCGCGAGTGTCCTCTATCTAGTCGGCATTCCCATATTACGAACGCCATCAGAGTTCGTTTTATACGGCGGAAGTTCTCTGTTTAGACAACGTCCCCACTCTACAACAAGTGCGTATATCCGGTTCAGGGTGCACTCTTTATGGCGAGTGTCCTCTATCTAGTCAGCATTCCCATATTACGAACGCCATCAGAGTTCGTTTTATACGGCGGAAGTTCTCTGTTTAGACAACGTCCCCACTCTACAACAAGTGCGTATATCCGGTTCAGGGTGCACTCTTTATGGCGAGTGTCCTCTATCTAGTCGGCATTCCCATATTACGAACGCCATCATGGTTCGTTTCATACAGCAAAAGTTCTCTGTTTAGACAACTTCCCCACTATAACAAGTGCGTATATCCGGTTCAGGGTGCACTCTTTATGGCAAATGTCCTCTATCTAGTCGGCATTCCCATACTACGAACGCCATCAGGGTTCGTTTTATACGGCAAAAGTCCTCTGGCAAAGATGACAATTCCGTACTACAGATTTTCAAACCGTGTTGCATGGTTCCTGGACGCAGAAAGCATGCATCACAATTCATATCCTCAAAAGTGTTACATGGTCCCTGGACGCAGGAATCATGTATCACAAATATTCTTTCAAACATTTTACCAAACACTTTTCCAAAAAATTTTATCAACACGATTTTTTGGATGTACCACATTCAATGCCAAAATATTTTCTCAAATATTTTATCAACAAGCCTTTTAGGGTTCACAAAAATGTTTCTCCAAACACAAAAATGTTTTTACGTATGCCTCCCCAACGCGGGTTGATACACGCTGTCAGGTGCGTACCCTGTATAAAACTCATAAAATTTACAAGTCGAGTCTTGTACAACGTCGCCTTAGAGTGGAACTAAGAGACGGTATAAACTAATATCTTGCTTAGCCAAGATAACTCCTCTCAAATAATACTCTTACGTATGCTTCCCCAACGCGGGTTGATACACGCTGTCAGGTGCGTACCCTGTTTAAAACTCGTAAAATTTACAAGTCGAGTCTTGTACAACGTCGCCTTAGAGTGGAACTAAGAGACGGTATAAACTAATATCTTGCTTAGCCAAGATAACTCCTCTCAAATAATACTCTTACGTATGCTTCCCCAACGCGGGTTGATACACGCTGTCAGGTGCGTACCCTGTTTAAAACTCGTAAAATTTACAAGTCGAGTCTTGTACAACGTCGCCTTAGAGTGGAACTAAGAGACGGTATAAACTAGTATCTTGCTTAGCCAAGATAACACTTTTCAAATACACTACTTGTTGAGATATATTGCTATACGCAAAAATACTCGGCAGTTTGCAACACATATAGCGGCAAGCTATTCAAGGGCAATATGCATAATGCATCAGGCAGGCAATCAGGAGAATATCTCAACTTATCAATCAGGAAGTGGCTATTGGTCACGACCGCAGGGACTATGTCTACATTACTAGTCATCCACATTCAATAAACACAGTAAGTGGTAACGGTATGAAATATTACTAACAAGTTATCATGCAAACTACTGTGTATAAAGCAGGTTCAAACGACGTAGTTCAAACCGAACAAGTCGTAAACAACAACTAAGGAACAACTACAACAAGTCTTCAAGCATAAAAGCCGGGGGGCAAACAGACTCAGAAATGAGTTCAACATACCCAAAAGATGGCACAGATTAAAAATGCCATCATCTCTAACAGGACTCGGCGGAACAAGCAGAAGTTGCCACCCATCCTACAATGCGCAAGTCGCAACATCCTATGCTCTACCCATCTCGCCATGCCTTGGAGTCTAGCCAAGAGGGGCAATCACAGCACTTAACAATGTCCAGGTGACGAAATGTCATGCAAGCAAAAGCATGAACAAAGAATTATCAACAAACACTTACCTCAGTAGGAGTAACGCTCCTCCTTGGGCCGGTCCCTCGACTGGGGGGCAGAAGACGCCACTACATAACCCTCAACTCTATTTCTCTTATCACAAGAAAGAGTTAGCACGGTCATGATCAGCATAAAGAACCAAGAATCGCTCGAGGAACACGCCCCTGCGTCGGATCTTTCGAGAATCATGCTAAAAACAGAAACTGCAGCCGGCGATAACTGGGAAAATCAACAAGATCTAATATCTTGGAAAGTTCTATCAACAATACAGTCAGTGCGCAAGCACGCACCAACACTTATTCAAGCACTTATGCAACAGACGCTCCATGTGAGAACAACCACAAACGTACAAGACTTATTAAGTCTTCGTGCAGCAAGTAACAAGCATCGCGCAAGGGGGGCAACCTCTTCAACACATTAACGCGCGTATCAAGGTTAACGCGCGTATCAAGGTTAACGCGCGTATCAAGGTTAACGCGCGTATCAAGGTTAACGCGCGTATCAACATCAACGCGCGTATCAAGGTTAACACGCGTATCAACATCAACGCGCGTATCAAGGTTAACGCGCGTATCAACATCAACGCGCGTATCAAGGTTAACGCGCGTATCAACATCAACGCGCGTATCAAGGTTAACGCACGTATCAACATCAACGCGCGTATCAAGGTTAACGCGCGTATCAACATCAATGCGCGTATCAAAGTTAACGCGCGTATCATAGTTCCATGTACGTACATACATGTCGACGAGGATGCACGTCGACAAGGAGAAAATATTTTCTAAGTGTTTCCATGTACGTACATACATGTCGACAAGGATGCACGTCGACAAGGAAAAAATATTTTCTAAGTGTTTCCATGTACGTACATACATGTCGACAAGGATGCACGTCGACAAGGAAAAAATATTTTCTAAGTGTTTCCATGTACGTACATACATGTCGACAAGGATGCACGTCGACAAGGAGAAAATATTTTCTAAGTGTTTCCATGTACGTACATACATGTCGACAAGGTTGCACGTCGACAAGGAGAAAATATTTTCTAAGTGTTTCCATGTACGTACATACATGTCAACAAGGTTGCATGTCGACAAGGGGAGAATACTTTCTAAGTGTTTCCATGTACGTACATACATGTCGACAAGGTTGCATGTCGACAAAGGGAGAATATTTTCTAAGTGTTTCCGTGTACGTACATACATGTCGACAAAGTTGCATGTCAACAAGGAGAAAATATCTTCTAAGTGTTTCCATGTACGTACATACATGTCGACGAGGATGCATGTCGACAAGGGGAGAATATTTTCTAAGTATTGCCATGTACGCACATACATGTCAACAAAGATGGATTGCATACAACGAGTAGCCATGCCCCTTAAGCACACCTACGACGCTCATCGACAAAGCTCATACAACGACATCTATGGTAACAAGCATTAGATATCATTTAAATATTTCCTAAGTGTTTTAGCATACTTGCAGGTAATAACCAACAGTCTATACCTGACACTCATTATCGACGCGCGTATCAACGTCAACGCGCGTATCAACATCAACGCGCGTATCAACATCGACGCGCGTATCAACGTCAACGCGCGTATCAACATCAACGCGCGTATCAACATCAACGCACGTGACCAAGTTCCACGCACATAGTAAAGTTGGTACGCACCAAGGAAGGGACTAACATCCTAAGGGGCTATCATGCAAACGGGGGATTAACGCGACGAACCGTAAGAATCGAACGTGGCAACGCTTAAGGAAATTTTTTCTCTAAGGCATCAAGACGACAAGTGACTATGCCTAAAGTTACTGGGCAACCCCCGACAACCAAAAACCCGCCAAGAAGGAAAATCATGCATACCGACCAAAAACTCCTACACAAGGACACGGGGGCACTATGTCCGAACGGGGAATTCTACCTCAACTACCCACGGGAGTGAAAATCGTCTAAGTTATGAACTAACGGCGATAGTAACGGCAATCAATCAGCGATTATTTGATATACAAGCATCGACAAGCAGTTCCATACATCAACAACGAAAAATAGCCCAAACGAACAACAATCCGGCGACATCCAAAGTCAAGTCGAAGCTATCTCTTAAAATTGGGTTTCCAAACTACCTCAAAACGTGACGAAAGGTATTCCAATGGACTCCCCTCGTCGAGACGATTCCGGGAAGGTGTGGACCGAAACGAGGCGAGCCCGGGAAGGCGGCGCGTGGGCCACACGCTCCGGCGAAGCCACTCCACTCCGAAGGCGGCGCTGGAATCCTTGCGACGAACCGAGTCGAATGGTGGTATCAACTTCCAAAAACAAGCCAAAAATCAGACTCGAAACTGTCAAAACGTATCTAAGCTCCACGACGGCGAACAAACTTTAAAGCACAAAAGCAATTTCGGGAAAGGATGAATGAATTACCTGCAAAGGGAGTGGAATGGTGAACTCATAGGGTGCTGGAAGGATAAATGGGGATATGTGTATTTACTAATCCCAAAGAGATGCTTTGTGGATAAGGATCAAAGGATTAGCTTGTCTACACCCAAGTCTAAACCCCTACGGTATACTCTATCCTCTCTTTTTAAAACTATCTACTCCTATGCATATCTTGACGTCGCACGTATCAAACCCATCATTACGTGCGTATGTTACAATTGCATGATCCATGATTCGGTAATCACTTAGTCATTTTAGAAGCTTACGGTTTCTATTTCTTGCATTGTGTAATTACGATCTTGCCACGTCCATCACTCATGCATACATGTTGATAGATACATGTTCGCATAGCGCATTAACGTTTGCTCATGTCTCCGACGATAATCATATTCGCGCATATACACTTCCTATTGCACTAACCATGATGATAGGAAACAAAGCCTTTCGGCCGGAAGATCAAGCGACGGACAAAATCAAGATGCTTGCGTCCAACCAACGATCAAAACCGAAAGGTTAGCGTCAAACTCAAATTGGAAAAATATCCTAACTTAAAATAGAGTCAAGAAAGGTTCTAAACCGTTACTTGACTCGGGGGCAAGTGATGGATAAGTGTCCAATTCGGGTTCGTGTTTACGTTTCGGAACTCGTCGACACGTAAAAAATTACATCTCAGTTTAAAAACATCTCCCACGGTATCAAAACGGTCCGGAGGCGCGTTTACGCGCGTCCGGACCGGACCTCCGGGTTGCAACAACCCGGACGTCCGGGTTGTGGCAATCCGGACCTCCGGATTGCTCACAATCCGGAGGTCCGGGTTGCGTGACAATTCGGACCTCGCCGAATTGCCCAAATTCGACGAGGTCCGGATTGCCTTACGGGTATCGCGCTATTACCGTACCCGCGATTACTGTTACGCGTAGAGAAGTCAAGTTCACGTACTACCAACAAGGATGACGGTTACCGCACGTTCTTGAACCGTCATCAAACCGCTTTAAAACCGGGTCCGGTCCCAAGAAAGCCTATAAATAGGAGGTCTTGACCACCCATTTTCACACATTCTCTCATTTGCCCAACTTTGGTATTTTGAGCTCTGACTTCTCTCTAGAAATTCTCTCTCTCTAGAAATTACCTTTTTGCCACTATAGTGACTTAAGCATCGGAGAGGGCTCCGCTAACACCACCCCCCCCCCCTCTCCGTGCTAGCATTGGTCCTTAGTGCAGGTTCCGACGCCCTGAGTCACATCCGCCCTGAGTCACAACCTTGCCGGGTCACAACCTTGCCGGGTCACAACCTTGCCGGGTCACAACCTTGCCGGGTCACAACCTTGCCGGGTCACAACCTTGCCGAGTCACAACCTTTCCGAGACACAAACCTCACGCGGGAGAAAGTCCGAACACTCGTCAGTGGCCCAACCTCCTCCTGACGGAAGGGTTACGGCCCGCACAGCTACGTAAATAGACGCGTCCCTACAACTCTGTTCAACCCGGACGCAACAGCTGTCATGAGCGGGACGCACGCGCCTTTGAAACATAGGTCTCGGACACATAGGAGTTAGTTAAAAATCGGGTCTCCTATACATTCGAGACAAAATGGGGGGTGTGCGCGACACCCCCCGGGGTGCTAAGCTTACCCGAAATTTTCCGGGTAAGCCCCCGGGGGTGCCGGGCAAGTTCGCGACTTGCCCGGTTTCCCCCGGTTAGCTCGAAATTGGGTTTCGTAGTGGGTCTTACGTGCGTGTATGAGGTCCGAATAATTAAAACCGAGCCCGAATCATGCGTATATCCATCACTTGCCCCCGAGTTAAATAATGGCTTGACCTTTATTTAACTCTATTTTAAGATAGGGTGTACGCGTGATTCGGGTCGTCTGCTCACCTTTGGTCTTGACTTACCAAGGGTGGATACGCGCGGCTCAGACGAGCTCCTTGCCTTAGTTTTTTGAGATGGTCATGCTTGATAACTGCGCAAAGGGTTAGTAGCACAACGGACTACGAGTAATATGATAAATGTGATTTTGGAAGAAGTAAGGCGTGAGCGCACATGAAATTTTTCGGGTTTGTAAGATGATCAAATAAATATGGAACGTTCATGCCACGACTAATTGTATCAAAATGATAATAAATCATGAAAGTTTTGATAAAACGTTTTTCATGCAATATGATGGTTTTCGGGAGCCCGTCGTCCGAGACGGCCGTCTTGACGGCGAGACGACGGTTTTAGTAAATGAAATAATGTCGGGTTTGGAAAATCACATGTGATGGACTTAAGCAATAATTCTCATGAATATGTGCAATCATGGTTTATGATGTTAACATGAATGTGATGACATGATATAAATGATGTGAGCACATAATCAATAATTGAATCATGAAAATAATCATGTAATAATAAAAAACATGAATCATGCATTTTGAGATGACATAGTGCGCGCTAGATTATGTGCGCATATCATGTAGTCATGATTGCTAAAAATGAGTCTAGAAAATAGTAAGTGTTGTAATAAGAAGATAACAACGTACTGTCATGCAATTGATCATGCAATGACGGAAATATAAATCATAGCATGAATAAATGATATGACGACAATTAACTCATGTACGTGTAATATGTAAATCATGGATGTGTGCAATGCATGACGATGACGTGTGTATGACGTATGTGTAAAGGATGCATAGTCATGTACTAAAAGACTTAGAAAAAATAGAGACAGGTAAAGGGTTACCCACACACTTATGAGGGAGCGTGTATCACGGACGCGCGGGTCCTAAGCTTGCGAGGTGTGATGCATCCGCCGCGTCGTTGACGAACAGAGTATGTTCGCAACGTATATGTCGAGAGACGAGGCCCTTGTTGATATAGTATTGCCCCCGGAGTAGAGGTGCTTGTAGTGACGTGATAGCGCTAGCCTAATGACTCGTTACCATGGTTGTCGTTATTTGATCTTTGTCGATTGCCGTTGATTGCCGTCATAGGAAAATACTTAGAAAGTATTTCTTGATGGTCGACACTTTGTTATATGTCGACTGCTGACATGGTGGAACACTTAAAAAATGTTCCTTGATAGTCGACACCTCGTCACATGTCGACTGCTGACATGGTGGAACACTTAGAAAATGTTCCTTGATTGGCTCTTTCTTTCATGACCATACTACCATCCATATGCGTGCTAGCTGAGTATGCGTGCTCTTGTATGTGCGCGCTTGTATGTGTGCGCTTGTATGTGCGCGCTTGTTCCAACACTTATAATTTTTTCCTTTTCTGTTGCCATGCATGTTGTCACTATAGGCTTGATGTCGACGTAGGGTAGGTGTCGTCATAGTGGTTGATATGTACAGGGGGTTGCCCCCCTCGTGGGGTGTTCGCTATGTGATAAGTAGAGACTAACGAGTCTCGTAGATATGTAGTTGTCTCCCATGTCGATGGTTACTGGGATCTTCCGAAGTAGGGTGTGTTCCATGACTGCTACTTGGTTTTTTCAAAGTTGGGTGCATTCCACGACTGCTACTTGGTTGTTCCAAAGTTGGGTGCATTTCACGACTGCTACTTGGTTGTTCCTAAGTTGGGTGCATTCAGCGACAGCTACTTGATGTTTCCGAGGTAGGGAGAAGGCCAGAGGTCGGCGAGGCGACGTGTCCTTCCATGGCGTCGGTCAAAGGTCGGCGAGGCGACTGCCTATCCATGTTGCTGCCGCTACCTGGCGTTTTCAAGGTAGAGTGCATTTTGCGACCGCTACTTGGCTTTCCCCAAGGTAGAGTGTGTCTAGCGACCGCTACTTGGTTTTCCCCAAGGTAGAGTGTGTCTAGCGACCGCTACTTTATTTTCCCCAAGGTAGAGTGTGTCTAGCGACCGCTACTTCGAGATGCGTGGACATGATAGCCACTTAGTGTATCTGTTAGGTTCTTCGTATGTGAGGTGGTAGATCTCACATTTCCATATCGACGTGTACGCGCGTGCGATGCTGTGCGCGCAGTGCTGCACCTAGTGTCCGTTGCTACTATACTTAGTTTCTGAGCGAGAGGTGTTACTCCTCCTCTTAGAGCGTCGATGCACGCGCGTTTGGTAGGAGGTGTACGTGCTTCACACGGCTCTCCCAAATCTTGTAAACTGAGTGGTACGCCATGACTTGTCGTTGCGTTTCCCACAGACGGCGCCAAGTGTTTCGACCAAGTTAACGCGGGCTGTCCGCTGAGTAACTTGTCGATGTCTTCGGGTTGGGTGCGAGCTTGTTTGGGCCAAGTCCGTCTCCTAGGGTCGTGCACGGGCCTTTGGCTTCGTCTTCAAAATCGCACTAAGTCCTTCGGGCTCTCTTGCTGACTGTCCGTCCGTACCTGCAAGAGGAGCATTACCGAGCAACTCCCGTGGAGAGGGGGGGAGGTGCTTGGTGCGCTCACTCCGACGGTCAACATTAGACAGTTCTAGAGAGAGAAAGTTTAGAGAGAGGTCAGAGCTTTTCCCAATTCTCACTCAAAGTGACTTTTTTTTATGTTTACCCCCAAGGTGGCTATTTATAGGCAACCTTGGACCGTAAGCCGGTTTTGACCCGGTTCAATGTGGAAATGTGAACCGGGATGCAGGGGAGAGCTTTGAGAAGAGGACTCTGACGCGCGTCTCAGGCAGCTGTCATGAGCGGGACGCGCGCGCCTTTGAAACATAGGTCTCGGACACATAGGAGTTAGTTAAAAATCGGGTCTCCTATACATTCGAGACAAAATGGGGGGTGTGCGCGACACCCCCCCGGGGTGCTAAGCTTACCCGGAATTTTCCGGGTAAGCCCCCGGGGGTGCCGGGCAAGTTCGCGACTTGCCCGGTTTCCCCCGGTTAGCTCGAAATTGGGTTTCGTAGTGGGTCTTACGTGCGTGTATGAGGTCCGAATAATTAAAACCGAGCCCGAATCATGCGTATATCCATCAGCATGCGTAGTATGAAGCACACGTTGATAGCATACCTGAACCTTTTGGGTTTACAGGAAAGGATTTGTAAATCATGCTATCACAGATTCTCATCTGGTCCAGAATGTGGTTAAATGACGAACGAAGTTCATCACAGCGATATGCAAAACGAAGATCACGTCGAGTTACTTCGAAACTAGATAATCGTCTTGCTTAATCAGGTTTATCCCCCTGACTCTTAGTCAGTCTTGTTTGGTGGAGGCCTCCCTCCATCGCAAGACGACCGTAGCTGTGTGACTAGGTAAGGCCCACATTCGAAAATCTGTTGATTTAAGCTTCTTGAGATAGACATGATTTCCGGGTAGCCCGATCTCTGGCAGTCTCATTGCCTAAGATATACGTGGCCTCTCCCATGTCCTTCATCTCAAATACAGATGCCAAACAGGACTTTGACTTATTCATTAATCTCGTGTTGTTTACAGCAATAAGTATGTCATCCACTCATAAGGTTAAGATGACATACTCAGACCTAGAGGTCTTATAATACACGCACAGATCCTTGTGATAAACTCACAGATCCGTTTCCTACGATTTATTCGTGGAATCTGCGGTACCTTTGCCGAGACGACTGTTTATGACCGTAGATGGACCTTTGGAGTTTACAAACTTTACGTTCGTTACCAGGAGTAATGAAACCCTGGTTGCTTCATATAGATTTATTCCTCTAGATTTCCAAGGAGGAATGCTGTCTTTATACTCATTCGGTGAGGTTCGTAATCGAAACCTGCAACCAGGACCATGAATGGCCCTGCACCATGGTTTTACGCACAGGTGTTGAGTATGTTTTGTCAAAGTCCATTCCGTGAAGTTGAGTATAGCATTTCGCAACAAGTCGAGTTTTGTATCGCTCGACCTTTTCCATCAGTGGTGAGCCTTCTTTCAGGACTCACCTTATCTTTATGTCCCTGTGGTTAGCAGGTAAATCAACTATTGACTTTAATGGCTTTCATTCAGGCGATCTCTCTCATTTATTATTTTCTTCCATTTCTTTGAGGTCTTTCCAATGCATGTCGATAGAGTGAGGTTATCATTCTTTCATATGGGATACTTCTTTGGAGAAGCTCGATGCCTTTGACTTTCGTCTAGACTTGATTATCCCATCGTTGAGTCTTAATTTCTCTCCCACTCGGAATAATGCCTCCTATCAGAGCATTTCTTCCAATTGGAATCAATTCTCCCACTCGAGATGACGCTTCTCATCGGAGCATCACTTCTATTGGGTACAAGAGGAGTGCTTTAACCATAACCGACAACTTTCCTTCTACGACTTCTTGGTCTTAGAATTTTATTTCCAAGATGAATTCCTTGATCACTAGGATCTGAAACCAAGTTTGTCAGCTCACTCCCACTGGGAACAATGGGTAGTACAGGTAGTTGTGGTATCCTCGGTTTAGCATTACGATAATCAGGTTCTCCTTGATTCGTCCAAACAGCACCAGTGATTACTTGTGGTAGGTGTTTAGACCTCCCACTGGATTTATAATGAAAATGTTCCCATTATCATTTACCATGTCATTCACTTGAGTTGCTGGTTCAAATATCTCCCACTCGAATTAAGTGGGACCTGATGTCAGTAATATCCTCTTCTGTCTGATCAAGACTCATTATTTTGAACTGTCAATGCATCGAAAAATTCGTCCTCAAGTATGTAATGTCATATGTTCGACCACGATACCATGTCTTTAAGCTGTAAACATGTATTTTCAAAGAGTAGTAATATACTATTGTCCTAAGTACGTGTTTAATTCGCAAATTAATGTCGCATGATGATATGAGTAGCTCATTATCATTCTTCAGCTTTTATGGCGGCATGTTTTACCGATTACAATGGAACATAGTTTTACATTAATGTGAATCATTTTCTCATCATCCCATAGGGAACGTGTGATGAAATGACTATGACATTTATGTTTACAAACTATGCTTATAGAAGTGTGTCATTTGATTTGAATGCTTAGCATGACTTATCGTTCAAGGAGTATGTAAGGAAAATCGTTTAACCGACTTAATCCTTCTTCGTTTGCTAACTTATTTCAGAGATTTTATCCCATCTCCGAACTGAGCATTTCAGGATTTCACCTTATGCGTCAGTTGATAGTTTTACAGGTCGTAGTAGCTTTCAAAGCCTACCTTCTACCGATGTAAATGTTATCAATAAGTTATTATCGAAGGAATGCAAACGAAAATTCAGCACATCGTCATTTCAAACACTTCTATATTAAACTCATACATTGAAACGATGTCTTCAGTCATATCGTTTCATGTCTGAATTTAATACAATTTAATCCAACCGGTTTCGTACATGATTATCATTACAGTTTATTTCATTCAACAGAGTAATAATAATAAAGAAAGATATAAGCAATATACTTATAAGCAATGCATCGAACAACTAATTAAAATGATCGAAAATCTTGAGAAACGGTAATTAATACTTTCTCTGAGCATGGTTACATGCTCAAAATAAATTGTTTCCTGTATTTCAAGGAACATTATTAAGTATCCTTTAAACTGAAGAATTTAGAAGAGGTTTATTAAGCAAAGCAAATAAAGATAAAGTCTTTCATTCAATCTTTATATCTTCGGGGCAAGTTCCTCAGGTTTGTGCTTGTTCTCCTTCTCGGTTCTGTAATCCAAAAGAATGAATTGAATTACTCTCGAGTAAGAGGAGTCCTAGAAGAACTTATGAGTTTATCATTATTCTTCAGCACGTACCTTGGGAGGATTGGTACAAGCATTAACAAGGTGTCATTTCACTCCACACCTAAAACACGTTCGAGTTTCCTCTTTACGTGTCTGTTTTGTTTTTCCTTTCTTACCACCGAATTGCTTTCGCTTGAACTTCTTATGAGGTTTTGGAGCTAGAGGCTTATCAGCCTTGACCTAGATATTCTTTCCCTTCCTCTTGCGTTTACCCTTTTGCTCAGCCGGAAATGAGGATGCGATATGCATTTCCGCCCTAGGCTTTTCAGCCTTGAGACGATCCTCTTCCAGCTCGAGATGAACTCGCACTTTCTCGAGGTTATCGAGTTGAGTGACATGGGTAAGGTGCATTTTCATGCTACTCTAAGAGTCAGATAATGATCAGATCACGAATTGGACTTCTGTTCCTCCGTCAGGATTTCTCCTGCTTCCTTGAGTTCAGCAAGCATGTTAGACATGTGTCTGATATGCTCCTTCATTGTATGCTTTGGATTCATTTTGTATGATTCTAAAGCAATGTTTAACGATCGCTTCTGGGCAATGGCATAAACACCAAACCCTGCCTTAAGACCATCCCATAGGTCTTTGGCAGACTCATATTGATCATACCCATAGAGTATGTCTTCATCAAGCAGTGACAGCAAGGCGGAACGGATCCCCTGGTCATTTGCATCCCATTCATCATGGGTTTTCTCCAGTTCAGCCATGAGGTCTCCCTCTGGCCTGACTTTCTTCGTTGTCAAATGCTCCAAACCTTTCATTTTAGTAATTACGATTTTCGCTCGCTTATTCAAGATCTTTATAATTGTTGCTGTTCAATATCACTCCCTTATTCATTTGGGAGATTACATTTCTGATCGCAACCATTGCTAACACTTTGATAATCATGCAAATATTAGGTAGACAACAACATTTTGAGAAAGAGTTGCATACATCAGATATCTATTAAGATTGAATCCGACAAATAATGATTCCTCAATCATCTAAACCAACTGACCACCAGTAAACTAATGGAAGATGGATGTGAAAGAGTTCACATTATCGCCGTTTTCGATCCAATAGATCAGTATTTTAAAACGATTTTAATCGCAAATTAACGGGAATTTTAAAACAAGCATACCCGATCTTGGTTTTCCCAAGGCCCTTTGTATTTTCGAAAATATTCCGATGAATTTACTCATGCGTATATAATTCTACTAACCATGTAAATTATCATACGCAAGTAACATTCATCAAACAAATCACGCTCATGCTTACGCGTCATGCGTCTAATGTTCTGAGGAACTCATGCTTGCATATATAATTCTACTTACAAGTAAATTATCAAATGCAACTACATCCTCAACATTCTAGCATATGTGTCAAACATGAAAATTCCACAACAATCATACATATTTGGCGACTGGTTTTCAGTTTTTAAAATAATTTTAAACATTAGGGGGCTGATTTGCAATTCATGTTTATATTCAATTACGCAACATTCTAGACATGAATCCTAGGCATTTACAACCATCACAACATGTCTATCCTAGTGCGCATTTCATATATTTAACCAAGGCTCCGCCCACAACATGAAATGTTCAGCTAGCTTGACTATGTCAAGACGACATTTCTAATCATGCATTAATATATATTGAATAATAAACAATTGCAATTCAGCCCTCTAATTAATCCAGTCCCAAAAACATGTATCTCCGAGATCCATCCTCATAATCGAAATAAGGCATAAATGTTAGCAAACCTATGAGCACTGTGTAGTCCATTTAGAGGTTCAAAAACATTTGGATTTTAAAACTTGACCACCATATTTTTATTTAATTGACTTGAATTCGGTTTTGAAAAACATTTCGGTTCGGTTTGGTCCGGTTCGGTCTGGTTCAAAAAATCCGGTTCGGCCCGATCCGGCAGATCCAGTTCAGTTCGGTCCGGCAAATCCGGTTTGGTTCGGTCCAGTTTTAAATTTCAAAATCTGGTTCGGTCCGATACGGTCCAATAAAATAGGGTTTGGTTCTGTTCAACACACAAAACCGGTTAGATCCACTTAATTACCCCGGTTCGACCCGACCTGATTAGGTCTAACTGATTGAGAAAACCCAGTTCGATTTAAATCCGTCCCGGTTTAATATATTGGACCGGCCCAATAATTAAATTTTAAAGGTTGGGCCGCAATGTTTACTTGTAGCCCAAGTAGGGTTTTAAAGTCCAAAAATAATTAACTTAACCACCAAGTAACATTAATTATATAAAATAATTTCCAATATTAAATATATATATATACATATATATAATTCGGCCAAAATATAACATATATATATTTATTGCTAAGATTCTATCTCTAAGATTAAATCAATCAACAATATATATATATATATATATATATATATATGTAAAATTCGGTTCATATATATATATATATATATATATATATATATATATATATATATATATATATAATATATTTATTTGTTGTCAATATTTTAAATAGGGTAACAAATATACTGACAATATATTTTCTCAATCTTTTAGGCAATAAAATCTATTAACAATATCTTTAACCCTATTAAATATTTAGATATATTGATAGTGATATATATATTTCTATATATTTATGTGAATCTATCCTTATGTTCCTAATTATAGATATATTGTTAACTTAATTAAAAAATTAAAATATGGTAAACAATATTCTAATGTGTGTGTGCTGAAATTTACTTGCTTGGTGACCAAGAAATTAAAAAATTTACCTTGAAAAATCATTACAATTATTAGCACAAACACCAAATTAGGAACAAGTTGTCAAATTTCAAGATCAAATTTTAATAAGATCTACAATCCAATGTTTGATTTTGATAAACATTACACTTTTCTTGAAGATCATGAACATCAAATTTAACCAAGAACATCATGAAAATTTCGGTTTCACCATGAACCCTAAAAAATCGAAAATTTTAAAATTTTCTTTTTAAAATTTCGGATTTCATATTTAAATTTCAAGAACATCAAATTTATCAAAATCATGAACTCTTAACACAGGCTCTGATACCACTGTTAGATTACGGGGAGTAATCACTACGGATACTTAAACAATGTACATGCTAATAGTAATTGGAATTACGCAGCGGAAGTTTCACACATACCTTTAAGATGATCCGTAGACCCAAGATCTTCTCAAGAGGGAGTTCACGATCCTCCGGTCGGGACCCGTAGAGGTTCTTGTTAGAGAAGCCCTACGTGGTGCAAGCTCCACAGCAAAGCCTCTGATCGATTCTTGGCACGGGGACAGATCTCTAGAGAGTTTGCTCGAAGGCAATTTGGCACACCCTTGGTGAGGGATATGGTTCGGTCGAAACTGTCAGGATGTGGGGTTGAGGGTTCTTCTCTCTAAAACAATGAATAATGAATAATCTGAATGACTTCTTGAATAGCCATTTCTCAATAAGGCTTGAGTCAATTTTATGTTTCGTTGTCTGGATGCTTGTCTGAGTCCAGAGTGACTTTAAAAGTTTGCAAACTTTTGTTTTTGAAGAGGCATCAATACCATCTTTTTGAAATCCCTCATGTATCTTCATGTAAACTTCCTCTGAGAGGTCTCATTGGAGAAAAGCATTACTTACATCCATATGTGATATCTCCCAATCCTTTGCCGCAGCAACAACAATTAATGTTCTTACTGTGGACATCTTTGCAACGGGAGAAAAGTCTCTTCAAAATCTGAACCTTCAACTTGTGTGTATCCCTTAGCGACCAATCTTGCTTTGTATTTCTCAAGAGATCCATCCGAGTTGTACTTGACTCTGTATACCCACTTGCAGCCTACTGCTTTCTTCCCTGGTGGCAGATCTGTGATCCTCCATGTGTTGTTTTCTTGCAGTGCATGAATCTCCTGTTGCATTGCTGAGATCCAATTTGGGTCTTTTGAAGCTTCGTCATAAAAGAATGGTTCTTTTATCTTTGCTGTTTCAGCTAGAAAACATTTTTGGGAGACTGAAATGCTATCATATTTCACAAAGTTTTCAATATCATAAGCTACATTTGATCTAATGGTTGGTGTGATGTAGTCTGCAAGTTTGACAGGAGGTCTGACATTCCTCGAATATTTTCTCACCTGTGGAGCTGTTGAATGGATCTCAGGAGGTTGGTCATCCTGAATTGGATTAATATTAGGATCTTCATCGGGATTCTCATTTTGATCTTCATCTTCATTTGTTGCAATATGCTCATTTGCATCAGTATCATCTGCATAAGGGACTGATCTTGTGCTGCCATCTTTCAGTTGAGGAAATTTTTGGTGGAGTTCTCTTCTGTTCAAACTGAATGGGAAAACACTTTCATTGAATCGTACATCTCTGCTCACATGGAAAATTGAGTCAGATAGATTCATGACTATGTATCCTTTCTGGGTATTAGAATAACCCATAAACACATCTGCTTCAGCCCTAGGTGAGAATTTGTCATTGTTATTCAACCGAGTTGCATAGCAAAGACATCCAAAAGTTTTGATGTGGCTTAGTGAAGGAGCCTCACCAAAAAGCTTTTCATGAGGTGTTTTTCCTCCTAGAACTTCTGAGGGCAGCAAGTTTATTAAGTAATAGGCAGCCATTATGCAATATCCCCAATATCTGAGAGAGACATAAGCATTTAACCTGACAGCCCTTGCAACATTTAGGAGATGTTTGTGTTTACGCTCAACTCTTGAGTTTTGTTGAGGTGTAAATGAGCAGCTGGTTTGATGAATGATTCCTAATTGTTTGAACAAAGAATCGACCATATCATTTTTGAATTCCCCTTCATTATCACTTCTGCGGATCTTTATGGTAGCATTAAACTGATTCTTGATCAAAAGAATAAAATTCTTGATATGTAAGAACTTCACTTTTATTTCTCAACAAATAAACCCAAGTGTTTCTAGTAAAATCATCTACTATTGTGAGAAAATACGGATACCCTTTGATCTTAGGAGTTTTTAAGGCCCCCATAAATCAAGATGTACAAGTTCAAAAGGTTTAGTAGCATGAGAGTAACTAGTAGGGAAGGGGAGTCTAGTTTGTTTGGCTAGTGAACATAGTGTGCACTAATTTATTCTCCTTTCAAATCCTGGAGACAAAGGTTTGTTAACTAGCTTAGATAGCTTCGAAAATGAAATGTGTCCTAGCCTTTGATGTCACAACAAGGGATCTCCATCAAGCTTTCTTGAAGTAATAGCAGCAGCTACGACTTTATTCTTCATTTGTGCTTTGAGAATGTAGAGTCCCTTACTGAGAACTCCAGTCCCCAAATTCTTCCCATCTTCTTGGTCTTGTATCACCACAGATTCATGATGAAAAATCACAGAGAAATTCAGTTGTGATGGTAATCGAGATACTGCAATCAAGTTGAACTTGAAATCTGGAATAAGAAGCAGATTTCTAAGTGTGCAATGTTCATTGAGCTGACAATTCCCAATGTGAGTGACTTTGTATTTTTCATCATTTGGGAGATGAACAAATTTTTATGTACTGTCATTTGGTCTCAAATCAGAAAGCCATTCACGATTATATGTCATGTGATCAGTGACTCCAGAATATACTATCCATTTCATAGTGTTATAACCATGAAAGTTACATGCCATGTTAGCAGCAGCTTCAACATGTCATTTTCCCTTCTCCATGTACTGCAAGATTGCTTCAAGCTTTCCAACCCGATCCTTAGTTAATGAAGATCCAGAATTAGAGTTTGAAAGTGGGTCATCAGAAATATATAATCCTCCATCATCTCCTGAAACCATATTTGCAGCCTTCCATTTTTTTTCTTGAGTTCAGGATGTTTGATCCATCAAGTGTCAACTCCATGGCCTTTCTTTCCACAGAAACTGCATAGCCAAGGAGTCTTGTCAGTTCTCTTTGGTCCTCCATTCTTTTGAGCTCCAGGGTTTCCTTTCTTGTTAGAGAATAAAGCAGTTCCATTCTCAATTACTTCAGTCATGTTCTGTCTAGAGACTATGCGCTGATCTTCTTCTTGTAGGAGTACAAAATAAGCACCTCCTAGGCTTGGAAGTGGTGTCCTCATGAGCAGATTCGTCCTCACAGTTCCATATGTTTCATTTAGACCTATGAGAAGTTGAATATGCCTTTGTTTCTCATTGTGTTCATTAAGCAGTGTTATATCTTCTTCATGGAGCAGGACCAGATCATCTATAGCTGCAAGTTCATCCCACATGGTTTTGAGTTTCGCAAAATAGTCAGTGATAGACATGGTTCCCTGAGTGACATGGTAGAATTCTCTTGTGAGCTGGAAATTCCTGGTACCATGTACCTTGTTATACATCTCATTTAGATTATTCCAGATTGATTCTGTTGTGGGGTTATAGACTAGGCCACTCACTAGGCTTTTGGCAACATATTTCCTTAAACAAGCATTCACCATAGCATTGCTCCTATCCCATTTGGTTCTCTGGTCTAATGGAACAGACTCACGAGTGCAGGAACCATATATGAAGCACAACTTGTTTCTAATCAATAGACTTTCCTTCATGGCACAACTCTAGGTTTGGTACTTTTCAGTACCCAACAACTGAAACTCAATGATGGATCCAGTAGTGATATCAGATGGGTGTATGTAAAATCGATCACCTGTTTCTCTTTCATTAGCCATCGCGACGAAGAGAAGGAAAACACAGCGAGAAAAAGCAAGAAATAGTAGCAATGAAGGCTACTTAAGATGCAGAAATCAGCAGCAATGAAGGCTACCTAAGATGCAAATGTGAAATGAATCTAATCGAAGACAGATCTCAGAAATAGAAGGTAGAGCTCAGGCGAGCTCAATGAAGAGAGCTGATTAGCGCCGCCGCCGCCAGTGGTAGGGTTGCAGAGTGGCTCTGATACCATTTCAAAATATTCTCTTGTATTTCATAAATCAACCTCAAAGCTAAAAATATGCTGTCAACCTCTATTTATACAATGCTAGGATTGATGAGAACATTGTGACATCAGCTTCTATACATCAGCATGACATCATCATCATCAATTAACTAAATAAAAAGAAAATTAAGTTAATTACTTAACTTCTATAGTAAAATGTTATATTTTTTAGCCAAAGAACACATGTATTAGAGAAACCAAGTATCGGTAAATTTAAGGCGGGATATAAACCTGATCCTTCATACGAAGATAAAAGGGACAACGGGAATGTGGAAACCCAACCACTAACACACGACCTCCTTCTAGCCTGGTTTGCAATCCAGTTAGCACATAAATTCGCTTGTCTCGGAACAGCTGAGCAAGCCACCATACATAACGCTTTCGCCCGTTGTCGAAGATTAGAGACTTGACTTGAAATCCTCCAGTCAACGCATCGACCACTCCCCAAGATACTGTCTATCGCCTCCTTCGAATTCGATTCGATGATTACCCTATCCCAACCCTTCTCGATGGCCAGATTCAGTCCATCACAAATTGCCCGAACTTCAAGCTCCAACACACTTTAAGACCCATCAAGCCGACTAAACCCTCCAACCACGTCACATAATTCATATCGAGCAATGCCCCCAATAGCCCCTCGTCTCTCCCGACCTTTCAACGACGCATCACAGTTAATCTTGATCGTACCACTTGGATGAGTTGTCCAATGAGAGACATGTGACAACTGCATTGGATTGTGGGATGAAGTAGTTATTCCTGGATCGCAAGACGTAGTAGAATGACTTCCTCGGGTGCCCCAAAACTCATTATGATCGCTAAAAGCTGTGTCTGCTATATTGCATGGGTTCGGTTCGACATTGTTATGTAAAGCACGACAGCGCTCCTTCCATATATTCCAGCAAGTTATACCTATTAGCAACCAACGCTTTACACGCTCTTGCTTGCCCCAGCCTGGTGCAACCCTCAACTTAGATAACCAAGCCGCAACAGATAAATTTTGCACCCCATCAGGCCGAACCGAGAGCACGGAAAACCACACCAGCTTTACCCAATCACACCTGTTGCGTCCGGGTGAACAAGGTCGTGGAGACGCGTCTGTTCGCGTAGTTGTGCGGGCTTTTGCAACCCTTCCGTCAGGAGGAGGTTGGGCCACTGACGAGTGTTCGGACTTGCTCCCGTATGAGGTCTGTGTGTCGGTACGGCTGTGACTCGGTAAGGTTGTGACTCGGTAAGGTCGTGTCTCAAGGAAATTTCTGAGTCTCGGAAGGCGGTGGATTGTGCGCAAATGCGGCTGTCTGAGCAATGGTTCCTGCACGAAGGACCAATGCTAGCACGGAGAGGGGGGGTGGTGCTAGCGGAGCCCTCTCCGATGCTTAAGTCACTATAATGGCAAAAAGGTAATTTCTAGAGAGAGAGAATTTCTAGAGAGAAGTCAGAGCTCAAAATACCAAAGTTGGGCAAATGAGAGAATGTGTCCAAATGGGTGGCCAAGACCTTCTATTTATAGGCTTTCTTGGGACTGGACCCGGTTTTAGAGCGGTTTGATGACGGTTCAAGATCATGCGGTAACCATCATCCATATTGGTAATGTGCGAACTTGACTTCTCTACACGCAACGGTAATCGCGGATACGGTAGTCGCGCGATACCCGTAAGGTAATCCGGACCTCGTCGAATTTGGGCAATTCGGCGAGGTCCGGATTGCATTGCAATCCGGATGTCCGGGTTGCTTTGCGCAACCGGAGGTCCGGTCCGGACGCGCGTAAACGCGCTTCCGGACCGTTTTTATACCGTGGGAGGTGTTTTTAAACCGAGATGTAATTTTCGATACGTTTACGAGGCCCGAAATGTAAATACGAACCCGAATTGGACATTTATCCATCACTTGCCCCCGAGTCAAGTAACGGTTTAGAACCTTTCTTGACTCTATTTTAAGTTAGGATATTTGTCCAATTTGATTTTGACGCTAACCTTTCGGTTTTGATTGTTGGTCGGACGCAAGCATCTTGATTTCGTCCGTCGCTTGATTTTCCGACCGAATGACTTTGTTTCCTATCATCATGGTTAGTGCAATAGGAAATGTATATGCGCAAGTATGATTATCGTCGGAGACATGAGTAATCGGTAATACGCTATGCGAACATGTCTCTATCCACATGCATACATAAGTAATAGTCATGGCAAGATTGTAATTACGCAATGCAAGAAATAGAAATCGTACGTTTCTAAAATGACTAAGTGATTACCGAATCATGAATCATGTGATTGCAACATACGTGTATAGTAATGGATTTGATACGTGCAATGTCAAGACATGCATAGGAGTAGATATTTTAAGAGGAGAGGGTAGAGTATACCGTAGGGGTTTAGTCTTGAGTGTAGGTAAACTAATACTTTGATCCTTATCCATAAAGCATCTCTTTGGGATTAGTAAATACACACATCCCCATTTATCCTTCCAGCACCTTGGGAGTTCACCATTCCATTCCCTTTGCAGGTAATTCATTCACCCTTTCCCGAAATTGCTTTTGTGTACAAAATTTATTTGCCGTCGTGGAGCCTAGATACGTTTTGACAGTTTCGAGTCTGATTTTTGGCTTGTTTTTGGAAGTTGACACCATCATTCGACTCGGTTCGTCCCAAGGATTCCAGCGCCACCTTCGGAGCCGCCAGAAGACCCCGCACGCGCCCTCACGCGCCGCCGCGAGTGGAGCCCCTTCGCCGGAGCGTGTGGCCCACGCGCCGCCTTCCCGGCCTCGTCTCGTCGCGGTCCTTACCTTTCCGGAATCGTCTCGACCAGGGGAGTCCATTGGGATACTTTTCGTCACGTTTTGAGGTAGTTTGGAAACTCGAATTCTCAGGACAGCTTCGACTTGAATGCCGATGTCACCGTGTTGTTGTTTGTTTAAGTCATTTTTCGTTGTCGACATGTGGGACTGCTTGTTGATGTTTATACGTCGAGTAATTGCTGATCGATTGCCATCATTATCGTCGTTTGTCCATAATTTAGGCGATTTTCCATTTCCGTGGGTATTTGATGTAGAATTTCCCGTATCTTCGCGTAGAAGCTTTTTTGGTCGATATGCATGATTTTCCTTCTTGGCGGGTTTTTTGGTTGACGGGGATTGCCCAATAACTTTAGGCATAGTCACTTGTCGTCTTGATGCCTTAGAGAAAAAATTTCCTTAAGCGTTGCCGCGTTTGATTCTTACGGTTTGTCGCGTTAATCCCCCGTTTGCATGATAGCCCCTTAGGACGTTAGTTCCTTCCATGGTACGTATCAACTTTAGTATGTGCGTGGAACTTGGTCACGTGCGTTGACTTTTTGATACGCGCGTTGACTTTTGATACGTGCGTTGACTTTTTGATACGCGCGTTGACTTTTGATACGTGCGTTGACTTTTGATACGCGCGTTGACTTTGATACGCGCATTGATGTTGATACGCACGTTAACTTTGATACGCGCGTTGATGTTGATACGCGCGTTAACTTTAATACGTGCATTGATGTTGACACGCACGTTAACTTTGATACGCGCGTTGATGTTGATACGCGCGTTAACCTTGATACGCGCATTGATGTTGATACGCGCGTTAACCTTGATTCGCGCATTGATGTTGATACGCGCGTTAACCTTGATACGTGCATTGATGTTGATACGCGCGTTAACCCTGATACGCGCATTGATGTTGATACGCGCGTTAACCTTGATACGCGCATTGATGTTGATACGCGCGTTAACCTTGATACGCGCATTGATGTTGATACGCACGTTAACTTTGATACGCGCGTTGATGTTGATACGCGTGTTAACCTTGATACGCGCATTGATGTTGATACGCGCGTTAACCTTGATACGTGCATTGATGTTGATACGCGCGTTAACCTTGATACGCGCATTGATGTTGATACGCGCGTTAACCCTGATACGCGCATTGATGTTGATACGCGTGTTAACCTTGATACGCGCATTGATGTTGATACGCGCGTTAACCTTGATACGCGCATTGATGTTGATACGCGCGTTAACCTTGATACGCGCATTGATATTGATACGCGCGTTAACCTTGATACGCGCATTGATGTTGATACGCGCGTTAACCTTGATACGCGCATTGATGTTGATACGCGCGTTAACCTTGATACGCGCATTGATGTTGATACGCACGTTAACCTTGATACGCGCATTGATGTTGATATGCGCGTTAACCTTGATACGCGCATTGATGTTGATATGCGCGTTAACCTTGATACGCGCGTTGACTTTGTCAATGAGCATTGTAGGTGTGATTAGGAGGCATAGCTACTTGCTGTGCGCAATCCATCTTTGTCGACACGTATGTACGTACATGGAAATACTTAGAGAATATTTTTCTCCTTGTCGACATGCATTCTTGTCGACATGTATGCACGTACATGGAAACACTTAGAAAATAATCCACCATTGTAAACTTGTATGCTGCGAGTATGCGCTCGGTGTTGTCATGCAAGGTTAATGTGTTGAAGAGGTTGCCCCCCTTCACGATGCTTGTTACTTGTTGCACGAAGACTAATAAGTCTTGTACGTACGCGATTGTCTCGTATGGAGCGTCTGTTGCATAAGTACTTAAATAAGTGTTGGTGCGTGTTTGCGCACTGACTGGATTGTTGATAGCATTTTCCAGGATATCGTTGTCTTGCAGTTTCTGTTCTTAGCATAATTCGAAAGATCCGACGCAGGGGCGCGTTCCTCGAGCGATTCTTAGTTCTTTATGCTGAGTATGACCGTGCTAATTCCTTCTTGTAATAAAGGAAATAGAGTTGAGGGTTGTGCAGAGGTGTCTTCTGCCCCCCGGTCGAGGGACCGGCCCAAGGAGGAGCGTTACTCCTACTGAGATAAGTGTTTGTTGATTGCTGATTGTCGCCCTTATGTTGAAGAGCTATGTTGTGCTGAATGTTGAAACAATCATTCTTGCATTTGTTGTTGACATTATGAACTCTTTGCCATAAGTCCTTAGAGATGACGTAGGCTCTTGGTTGCTGTTGGGCTATCTGCTTCCAGCATGTTGAACCCTTTGTGAATGGGTTAATGTTGACAATTCTTTGTTCATGCTTTTGCTTGCATGATATTTCGTCACCTGGACCTGTTTTCCATAGTAATTATGTGATAACTTGTTAGTAATATTTCATACCTTGAGTTATCTACGTTGTCCATATGCTTTGGACTTGAGAGATAGGATATATATCCTTAAACGATGAACATGATGTCCGTAGTTGCGACTGTACGTCGCGCATTGTTTAGTGTTGTGATCGCCCTTCTTAGCTAGACTCCAAGGCATGGCGAGATGGGTAGAGCATAGGATGTTGCGACTTGCGCACTATAGGTTTTGTTTGGAGATGACGGTGGCAACTTCTGCTTGTTCCGCCGAGTCTGTGTTTATTGAATGTGGATGACTAGTATCGTAGACATAGTCCCTGCAGTCGTGACCGATAGCCACTTTCTGATTGATAAGTTGAGAAGTTCTCCTGATTGTTTGCATGATGCATTATGCATATTGCCCTTCTTTCCTGAATAGCTTGCCGCTATATGTGTTGCAACCTGCCAAGTATTTTTGCGTATAGCAATATTTCTCAGCAAGTAGTGTGTTTGAAAGGTGTTATCTTGGTTAAGCAAGATAGTATTTTATACCGTCTCTTAGTTCCACTCTAAGGCGACGTTGTACAAGACCCGACTTGTAAATTTTATGAGTTTTAAACAGGGTGCGCACCTGCCAGCGTGTATCAACCCACGTTGGGGAAGCATACGTAAAAGTATTATTTGAGAGGTGTTATCTTGGCGAAGCAAGATACTAGTTTATACCGTCTCTTAGTTCCACTCTAAGGCGACGTTGTACAAGACCCGACTTGTAAATTTTATGAGTTTTAAACAGGGTGCGCACCTGCCAGCGTGTATCAACCCGCGTTGGGGAAGCATACGTAAAAGTATTATTTGAGAGGTGTTATCTTGGCTAAGCAAGATACTAGTTTATACCGTCTCTTAGTTCCATTCTAAGGCGACGTTGTACAAGACTCGACTTGTAAATTTTATGAGTTTTAAACAGGGTGCGCACCTTCCAGCGTGTATCAACCCGCGTTGGGGAAGCATACGTAAAAACATTTTAATTTTTGAAGAAGCATTTTGTGAACCCTAAAAAGGTTGTTGGTAAAATATTTGAAAAAATATTTTGACATTGAATGTGATACATCCAAAAAACCGTGTTTGATAAAATTTTTGGAAAGGTGTTTGATACATAAAATATTTGATAAAATATTTGACAAAAT
This sequence comes from Clarkia xantiana subsp. parviflora, assembly GCA_036873135.1. Classification (NCBI taxonomy): domain Eukaryota; kingdom Viridiplantae; phylum Streptophyta; class Magnoliopsida; order Myrtales; family Onagraceae; genus Clarkia; species Clarkia xantiana. The sequence goes on along the minus strand of JAPTYO010000002.1, from coordinate 22,255,547 downwards.
ATTTGGTAAAATATTTGAAAAATATTTGTGATACATGATTCCTGCGTCCAGGGATCATGTAACACTTTTTGAGAATATGAATTGTGATGCATGCTTTCTGCGTCCAGGAACCATGCAACACGGTTTGAAAATCTGTAGTATGGAATTGTCATCTTAACAAGAGGACTTTTGCCGTATAAAACGAACCCTGATGGCGTTCGTAATATGGGAGTGTCGTCTAGATAGAGGACATTTGCCATGAAGAGTGCACCCTAAACAGGATATATGCACTTATTATAGAGTGGGTCGTTGTCTAAACAGAGAACTTCCGTCACTTAAGGGGTGATCAGCCTCGTATGCCCATCCTGTTCTGAATCCAGGGAATGGCTATGAACATGAGGATTTGCCTCTAACCAGAGATGTCACAGCATGTCATTTTTTATTAGTAAACATGGGGCTTGTCTTTTTTAAAAAAGAGGATACCACAACATGCTATTTTGATAGTAGGCCTTGGCGTTATTCCAAGGTATTTTGGTAGTAGGTCTTGGTGTTAATCCAAGATATTGTTTGTAGCTGACGCCCTGAATAGCCGTCGTTTTGATAGTAGGTCTTGGTGTTAATCCAAGATATTGCTTGTAGTTGACGCCCTGAATAGTCGTCGTTTTGATAGTAGGTCTTGGTGTTAATCCAAGATATTTCTTGTAGTTGACGCCCTGAATAGTCGTCGTTTTGATAGTAGGTCTTGGTGTTAATCCAAGATATTGCTTGTAGTTGACGCCCTGAATAGTCGTCGTTTTGATAGTAAATCCGCAGGTTGTCATTGCGGTATATAAGTTGATTGTGCACATAGCTTGATGGCTTTGTGTTGCCGGCACCTTCTTGAGATAGACGCCTGTATTATGAATGGAGAAATAAACTCCTTGTTGGTGTAGATAGTATATATGTTGGTGTTGTATACCATAAATCCCTCCTGAAACACAATGCTTAGCTTGTATTGTTGAAGTAGATTTTTGTGCATAGGTTACTACTTGGTGTAATTCCTGAGTAGTAATCGTAGTGTAGCATGTGCTTCCAAGTTTTTGATTTCATGATGACGCCTTTTGATGTAGTCGTCAATATGAGTAGGTTGTTGTTGATGGTAAGCGTTGGCGTAACACGTAATAGATTTTGTTTGCACATGGCATAATTTCTTGGATTATTGAAGTAGATAATAGGCGCGTAGTTTTGTTGTTTCGCGTTTAATCCAAAAAATAGCGTGCAAGAGATAAGTGTGTACCTACAAACGTAGATTGACTTTGTTAGATACTTGCGCGTATTTACATTGATTATACTAGAAATAGTAGGAATGCGCAAAGTAATCTAAAAGATAGTTGTTTCTCCCGTTTCATTATGGCTGTCTTGATGACGATGTCGCGGAGCCGGTTGCAACAAATCGCCTTAATGCCCCTAGTGCGATGCACTCTTCAATTTCCTGCCTTAGTGGTAGACACATGTTTGTGTTGTGCCCCCAAGTTTTATGGTACTTGCACCATTCTCTGATGTTGCTGCCCAAGAAAGCTGTCTCTGGGACAAGTGGACTTGGGAGCTTGTTTTCCAGCAGGTTGACGTAAATGTCTTCGGCCACCGTGTTTAGCGGTGTGAAGATGTTGTCGATTTTGATGCTTGCGCCTTCCTGTTTGTTCATATTTGTTCGAACTCCTTTGTCCCAACTGAGGGGTGTACCCCACCTCAGTTCTTGTTCGCATGAGACTGCTGTCTCGAGCTTATCCTTTAAATCTGCCATGGTTTTTGTTGTTCGCCATCCATGAGTTCGTCCAAAGAGAAGGAAAGATTTGGCGTTCATGTTTGCATAGAACACGCTTATCACTTCTTCTCTTGTTGCTTTCGCGGTTGAGGCGTTGGAGGCAAATCTGATGAAGTATTTCATGATTGGCTCGTCTTCTCCCTGCTTAACGAGCCAAATCTGATGCCATGGTGAGAACTGGATGTTTTCTTGCGGGTTCCAAACTGTAATGGCTTGTTCCATTAGTTGCTTCTTTCTTTCATCGACAACTTTCTGCCTCTTGAAGGAATTTATCATGGCCACATGGTATTGGTGTTTTGCTCTCAAGGCATTGACGTAACAACGCCTTGCGGTTATCTGATCGCCAAGCACTTCCCCAATCCCATGTTCTGTCGGGAACTTCATCTTTTGGTGGACGGTGGAGGGCACGATCACATAGGGATTGATCGTTGTTCGTCCCAAGATTCCGTTGTAGGCTCCGAGAGATTCTACAACTACGAAAGTGACGTTGATATGCAATGCTCTCCACCCCTGGCCAAGGATGACAGGAAGTGTGATTGTACCCAGGGGTTGTGTAGCTGCTCCTGCGAAGCTGACTAATGAGAAGGTTCTTGGGGACAAGTCCTTGACAGATTTTCCTAGTTGCTCCAGGACTCTGACATGTAAAATGTCAGCGGAACTTCCGCCATCCACAAGAATTCTTTTCACATCGTACCCGTCGATGTCCATAGTAATGACTAAAGCATCATCGTGGGGGTAAACGATATGCTTTAAGTCTTCCCTGGAGAATTGGATGACTGCGTCTTCTTGCTCGGGTTGTTTGCGCTTTCCGTACTTCGGCAGTGTTGCTGCTTGGGATGCATAAATGTCCCGAGCATTAGATACGTGTCCTCCGGCGGCAGGCCCTCCGTGTATGACGTTGATTACACCTCGCTTGGCTGGCGGAGGGTTGTCATTGACCTTCTCTTTTCCCTTGTTTCCTCTTTTGACGACTCTGGTTGAGCCTTTCTCGGGGGGTTGTTGCCCTGATCAACAAATTGCTTCAATTCGCCCTTGAGGACGAAGTTGTTGATTCGGAAGCGTAGACTGACGCAGCTATCGGTCTCGTGGCCGAAGACTTCATGGTTTTCACACCACTTGTCCTTGTCTCTTCCCAATGGGCCCTTCCTGAAGTTGTTTGGTTCCCTCCACATATTCGCGTCCTTCATCTCTTTCAAAATTACAGACAGCGGGGCATTCAAGGGAATGCAGTCGGCAAGATTTACTTCCTTTGGCTTCTGAAAATATCCTTGAAAGGGTCTTTTCGGCTGAGGTTGCCAATGTCTTCCTTGTTGACCACTTGAGTGTGGTTTTGGTTGGTTCTGCTTCGGATTATCTTTTGCCTTTGCTGCAGCGATTTTTGCCTTGTTCTGGCTTCTGAACCTTTCGAGATCTATGTATTCCTTGACTCTTGCGGCTAACTCCTCCATGGATTCCGCTGGGCGCTTTGCCATTTTTTCAGCTAGGGCATTGCCTCTTCGTCCGAGGTTTCGAATGAATGCTCGAAAAATTTCTCCTTCAGTCAGGTTTCCCTGAATGTCAGAAATGTTTTGATTGAAGCGGACGTAGTAGTCGGCAAGGGATTCTTCGTTTTGTTGTTGGACGTCGTCCAGAGCGTTTGCCCCTTTCAACAATGTGCGCTCGCCCATGTATCGTTGAATGAACTTGGCCTTTAGGTCAGCCCATGAAGTAACACTTCCGCATGGTAGTGAGAAGAACCAGTGCGCTGCTGTTCCGGCAAGAGTTTGTGAAAATGTCATTGCGAAATGGTGTGGGTTCTTCGTTCTGCCTAGCAGAGAGGCCTCGTGCTTTTGCACGTGTTCAACTGGGTCTCCTTTTCCCCGGTAGAGGTCCCCTCCAATTCGATACAGTGCGTCTGGGACGCGACTGTTCACCAAGTGGTTAGCGAATGGATGTGACGCCCTTTCTTCAAGAGCGTGCATACCCTTCATTTTTGCTTCCTTCATCTTCTTTTCCACCATTTCTTCTAACATCTCGGCGGTAAACCCTTTTACAGGTTCAGCATAACCTGTTGAAGGATTTTGCTGACCATTGTTGTGGTAGATGTAAAATTGATCCCTACTTGTGGCGTGAAAAGGATCATCTCTTGTTGGCTGCTGTGGGTGGTAGAATGGGGGCTGCCTTTCGTTCCTCCACTGTTGGGCTCCTTGGAAAGGAGTGTATGACCGTGCAGGTTCATATCTTGCGTGTTGGTTTCCGCCCTGGAAAGGATTGCCATAGCGAGTAGTGTCTTGCGACATCTCTCTTGCTGGCGCAGCATACTGTTGGTTGGCCGGAGGTGACTGAGCTGCGTATCCTTGGTTTTTTAGAGACTCGCGGAATGCGAGTAACTCTTCCAGCGCAGCCATCATTGCTGGAGTAACAGTGGCCATCGGGTTTGCCCCCGGTCTTTGTTCGCCTTGTGGCATCTCTGTTTGGGATTCATCCTCGTGCATTTCTGGCTCGAAACCAGGTGGATGCGCGTGGTGTTTGTCCTTTGGCTCTCTGTGCTGTGCGTTGGGCACATTGTCAGTCGGTATGGATGAAGCTACGAAAGTAGCTCTTGGGATGTGGGAGGGTCCCGACTGGCTCCCAGCTGGAGCTTGGCCTCCTGCCCTTTTGTTTTCCGGGGATTTCCTGGGACGCCCGGGCCTCTTTCTTGGGTTTTTCACCTCTTCGGGAGGGTTGTGATCACTCGCCATGATTTCTGCGGTATGGTAGCTTGTTGTTTGAATCACGTAGACGGCGCCAATGTTGCGTCCGGGTGAACAAGGTCGTGGGGACGCGTCTGTTCGCGTAGTTGTGCGGGCTTTTGCAACCCTTCCGTTAGGAGGAGGTTGGGCCACTGACGAGTGTTCGGACTTGCTCCCGTATGAGGTCTGTGTGTCGGTACGGCTGTGACTCGGTAAGGTTGTGACTCGGTAAGGTCGTGTCTCAAGGAAATGTCTGAGTCTCGGAAGGCGGTGGACTGTGCGCAAATGCGGATGTCTGAGCAACGGTTCCTGCACGAAGGACCAATGCTAGCACGGAGAGGGGGGGGTGGTGCTAGCGGAGCCCTCTCCGATGCTTAAGTCACTATAATGGCAAAAAGGTAATTTCTAGAGAGAGAGAATTTCTAGAGAGAAGTCAGAGCTCAAAATACCAAAGTTGGGCAAATGAGAGAATGTGTCCAAATGGGTGGCCAAGACCTCCTATTTATAGGCTTTCTTGGGACCGGACCCGGTTTTAGAGCGGTTTGATGACGGTTCAAGATCATGCGGTAACCGTCATCCATATTGGTAATGTGCGAACTTGACTTCTCTACACGCAACGGTAATCGCGGATACGGTAGTCGCGCGATACCCGTAAGGTAATCCGGACCTCGTCGAATTTGGGCAATTCGGCGAGGTCCGGATTGCCGCGCAACCCGGAGGTCCGGTCCGGACGCGCGTAAACGCGCTTCCGGACCGTTTTGATACCGTGGGAGGTGTTTTTAAACCGAGATGTAATTTTCGATACGTTTACGAGGCCCGAAATGTAAATACGAACCCGAATTGGACATTTATCCATCAACACCCAAATAACATATGGTCATCCGTTTCAATACTAGTGCAGAGCGGACATGTAGGCGCTTCTGTAATGCCCCGTCGGTATAGGTTCTGCATCATAACAATCGCATTCGAGGTGAGCTTCCAAATGAACATATATGTACCTTCGGCAAAGCATTCAACAACCATATTTCTTTCCACTTCAAGTCAGTGCATGCAGCAGAAACGAGTATCGAGCTCTGATTACTATCATCATCCGGTCTAACTAACTGGTGATTAGCCGATTTGACCGTGAGTTCCCCAGACTTAGAATATGGCCATACAAAACTGTCTCTCACAAAAACAATAGGCAAGGGAATGCGTGTAATTGCTTGTAATTGCTTCTAACTGATCCTCTGCAAGGGCATTCTGCACAGATTCAAGTTGCCAAGTCGAGGTTGCAGGATTGGTCAACTCACTAACACGCATCCCAACTTGGTTTTGCAATAGAGGTCGAGGAATGGCAAGCTTGAAACGAGGAATGACAAGCTTATAATGTTATTGAAAGCAGGGACGAAGCTACTAAGGTATGAATACTCTACGATTTTTAGTGATGTGTAATTTTAATCCTAAAAGTTGTATATTTTTTTTCTCAATTTAACCATTTAAAATCTTATATGCTTTTTTTTTTATTTACTTGTTCATAATTCAATTTTTCCCCTCCAAAGAAAATTTATGGCTTCGTCCCTAAATCGAGATATTAAATTTAACCCCGTGTATTCAGCATATATACGTTATTGGAGGTGCAATTAGGTCGGTCGCTATGTAGTGGGTGTTGAGTGGTTTGGTGTTATCCAAGAATGTGTGGAAGCAATATATATATAATTATGCAGAAGATCATGCAAGATGAATGGTGTACGTCTTGAAAGATAAGACAAGTTTGTTTTTTTTTCAGATGAAAGCAACACTTTGTCGCGTTTTATTAGCTAGCTAGTATTTTTGTCTCTGCACCCGCACTGCAAGGGTACTCATCTGCTGATCGTTACTTGTGTGGAGAAGAACAGAAGCGACGACATTGTATTGTACAGTGTGTCTTCCATTAATATTTATTATGTGGAATCTTTTGCTGTTCTTTTGTATGCAACTGTGAATGTGACAAAATGGAACCAATAGACAAATTAAAGGCCGGCCATTCATTGCTTATTAGTTGTTAGCTAGCTAGGGTTTTGCTTATTTGCATGGGTTAGACTTAGAGATATACGATATAACTATCTATATTTACTAGTTTATGATTGTGACTAGTTTATGTATGGTGAATTAATTTTATATTACTCGAGTATGAAATTTGTTCTGTTCATTTTTTTTTTATATTTATATATATATAAATCATGATTATGATTATTAATGAATCTTTCTTAAAGCAACAATATATATATATATATATATTGTGGGAGTCAAAAGAATGGAGGAGGCATGGGGTCTTAGTGGTGGGAAAGAACATATATAAAATGAAAGAAGTTAGCTAGCTAAGCTTGGTCGGAGGTTTACGTGTATTTAGCTGGTTTATTCTCATCATTAGGAATTGATTGCGTGTTTAGTTTAGTTTACTTTATCTTGCATATACTATAATCTTTAAACTAGGTGTTCAAAGTCTAAAGACGTGCCTCCCATATCCTTACCATCCTCTCTCTGACCCTTGTTCTTTATATATTATATTAAAAAACTGCGTGCTAATGATTAAAAAAGGTCATTTACATTTTATATATATATGTAATTGAGCGTATTTCTAATTGGTTTCTTCTTCTATTTTCTTATAATATATTTTATAAAGATTAATAACATTTATATCATGTGAAAAGACTACTAGTTGATCTTTTAACAATTTTGTAATAGGGGGTAATAACATTTCAACGGTTCTACGAGAATTAGTTAGAACATATAATTAAACTTTGATACTACTATATATTGAATATCAAAATTACTAATGTCTTAATCAGCATAATGTAGAATATCAAGCACGTTCTTAAACATACTTAAAAGAACCGTGTGGCTAGCTAGATCAAATGGTTGGTTGGAAATAAGGTCAATATTGACTTAATTTTCTCATAAATCGAGTAGGTAAAAAACATTTGATATGATCTTAATGGACTTCAATAATCCTTCTTAAATTGATGTTAAACTGATAATTGCAAACAACAATTTATACTGAATTGATAGTCTTATAAATATATTGATTTTGGTCTGACCACCTTCAACACCCGTATCAAATCTGACTTCCTGATTTGATCTTATATATTAGATGCTATTATTAATTTATACAAGTTTACCCAAATTCAAAATCAATAGTTGAATGTGATTTTTTTTTTTCAATAAAACATGCATGTATTATTCAATTACTAAAAGCATCCGAAAGAGAATGTTATATTCTTAATATGTAATTTTTTTTGGGCATATACACTGAATAATAATCAATCCCGTGAAATATTATTTATACTTTATAAAAAATATTATGCCGCACCCGTGAAGAATAATTAATTATTAGTTTAATAAATGCTGTATACACTGAATGAGGTAGAGCTATCACATCGAAGGCTCGCCATCATCGTTCATTGATAATAGTAAACTTCATAGACGGGCCTCGAGGGAGTAACTATATACTTTATAATATTTAGTTGTGATTCATGCATTTTCAGGAACGTGAAGATGACATGTCATGCATATATAGTTAGCTGAATTTGACCAGGCTAGATCCTATCCTCATCCATACATTGACTTAAAAAAAACATAAGCAATAATTTTAGAAAATAAAATCAAGCTATGCATACAGACTGTAAAATGTAAAAGTTGGCTTTTATCACTCAAGTTTACTCACAAACTCTCAAATTGTAATGGGTATCGGTCGGAATTTAAAAACTCAAAGAACTCGGAAAAAAAAATATATATATGTAAAAACTTGCATAACAAGTAGTATTTCATTTAAGCAATCGATATTGTCTTTGTTAATATTATAACACGTGCACCTTAATCAACTGTCCGATCTTGTCGGAAATGTATTCAGCACACTCTTATACTATATCAACATCCTTCCGGTCATCTTGCCCTTTGACATCATTCGGGTCAAGTTTTCAGCCAGACCACCTTATATAGTCGACCTCAATCAGGTCTAACTAAACATTATGAGCCACCTTGCCCAGCCTCAATTGGGTTGAAACATAATGAGTTTCAAACTCTATTTAATAGGAGTTAACATTTTTTTCATTTAAAATGGCGTTACTATGAATTGAACTTGTGCGCTTTAATACCATGGTAATAATAAAACGTGCGACTTAACCAACTGTTCCATAAATCCGAACTTGTATATAAATGCATTCAGCGACCCGTTGCCACCTCTAATATAATTTTGCTAGTGTAAGTTTCATTATTCATATATATATAAAGGTCTAACTAATGGAATTTATATATCATCATAACAAATATATTAAGATGAAAAATTGAATAAACACAAACAAAAAAGTGTTTTTCCTTAACAAAGATAGAATTTCAAAGATAGAATTTCTCCATTCGATCCAGATGATTTATTATTTAAAAAAAAAAAATTAGGTATGTATATAGCTAGCTTCTCAAAGCTCCTTGTCCTTCAACCTTCCAAGGCATGTCCTAGAGAAGAACATCCACCAATGAGAGATCTTCCAAATGCCCATTATGTACCCCAACAACGACTTTATCTTTCTTATCCTCTCCATTTCCATCCCATTTACTTGCAAACCCTTTTCTGCCTCACCCTGATTTTTTTTTTAACCCATAGTAAATGAATGATTTAGTTAATTTTTCGATATTGGTTATATATTTTTTTTAATAATAATAATAATATAAATTTATGTGTCTAGACATTTATGCTTCATTAAATAACATAAAAATCTTACGGACTTTGATTGTGAACTTGATGGAAACAATAACTTGTCCTTTGTAAGTGTCGTCTTCAAGGACCACGTTATATGGAGTGGCCTTCACTTCCATTAATCCTCTGTCAAGTCCCTCTCCTACTATTCCTCCAAGAAATACTCTGATCAATTTTGTATAAAGAGTTAAATATATTTCATACATGAAAATCAAAATAGCTATCCGAACTTTGCATGCTTTAAAGAAAATTAATTGACTCTCTTTTCTTTTTTTTCAAATTTCACTAAGTGGACTTTTAAATGTATATATATACCAGAATATTATCTCCGTCTACGCTAAAAATAGATGAAAATTGACATATGTGCCATGCGAGTGATTTTGCAGACAAATTAAATTTGAAAATGACTTAAATACCCTTACCCAAGTGTTGTAATACACTTTTGAGAAGTTTTGTAGCTTGTGTGTAGATTTGTTTTAGTTATTATTATAATCCAAAAAAATTACTCATTTGCGATTTACATGGCTTTTCTATTCATTTTTAACGGTAAAATGAATGGACCTACAATTCTCTCCCACATCTAAAGGTAAATGCAGTGTTATCAGGACCGGACCGGCCATCGGACCGGCAAGGCCACCGGTTCCCGGTTCGCCGGTCCGAACCCGGTCCGAGCTCGGTTCAGTTACATAGTGGTTCTTCACTAAAACCGGCCGGTTCGCTCTTAAACCGGCCGGTTCTCTTTAAAAATAGACCGGTTCACTAATATAAATTACTAACTCGGTAAAAAACCGGTCGGTTCGATATAAAACCGCTATCGAACCGGGTTCAGTAACATTGTCCGGAAATGACTGAACCGGACCGGGAGGACCTCCGGTCCGAACCCGGTTAGACCGCCGGTCCGGTCCGGTTCTGATAACATTGGGTAAATGTAACAAATTTTAAAAAAGCAAAATTTGTTTTTTTCTTCTTTTTATCAAAGTAAGAAAAGTTTATATAGCACATCAGTACTTGGTAATTAACTCTAAATGTTATGTGTATGTCAATGGCCTAAAAAAGTATCTTGGCCTTAGGCTAATTGAAGCATGCAACTTGCCATGTTGTGTAAAAGGGCTACTTTGCCTACTTGCATTTCTTCTAACCTCCAATTGCTAGGATTTACTAAAAATATTATACTTGTATATATATTTTGCAACTCCATTTGTTTTTCTTTTGGTAGATCTATGGGTTTAGGGTATGGGGTTTGGACCCATATGTTGCTGAGGGTGTGTAATGTAATTGCACCCTTCTCGAGCTGAATAAGAGTTCATTTTCAATGTTAAGATGCTTCAAAATTTATTAAAATTGTATATATTTGCACATCCCCTCGAATTACAGTCCCCTTAGATTCTAAATTTTCAGTAACTCTTATGGACCTTTCTACAATGCTCTTGGAGTACCATGCTTTTGCCACTAATATTTTTATTTTTCTATTTCCCTAAAGCTGAACCCCATAGGAAAATTGATATTATTAATAGTATGATACACATCTTAGGTGTAGTTAAAAAAATTCATACTTTTTCATACTTTTAAAGTTTTAGTTATGTTACAATTAAGTCCACCATAATATTAAAAAAACTAAAAGCATGGTGCTCCCAAAGCATAGTAGAAAAATCCAAATTATTCGGAAATAGAGTGGATATATGTATTACTAATTAGAATTTTATAAGATAGTAAAGTTTTGATGGTAATTAGACAGATGTTTTTTTTTTCTCCCTATATATTATTTATTATGACTATATGGGTCAATTAATAAGATATACTTAATTAAATGGGGTAGATAGACTGAAAGAGAATATATTTACATGGTTTGTCCAACAAATCGACCATCTTTGGAAAATGTCACGTCCATTATTTTGATCTTGAGATGCCTTGATGAGTTAATCCAATGAGAAAGCGGGGATTCAAATTTGAACTTCTCATTCCACCGTATTTTTCGATCTTTCCCTACTGCACCACATAAATAAATTATTTACAAAAATTGTAAATATCAATAATAATAATAATAAATTTAAAAGTTCAACTTATTAACCTAAGGATACTTTGCTCTGATACACTTGGCTTCCACATTCGACCGATGCATAGTAACTCGATCGACCTGCAATACAGTTTGATCGCGCGTTTATGTTAATCTAATAAATCGATTAAGATTTTATTTAAATAACTTTTAGATTTTATCTAAAAGTTGTGATTTGAATGTAAAAAATGAACTTACCGACGAGGTTTCTACGGCGAATGCCTTTGGCATGAACGAGAAGCACTTCGAGGACTCCTGTCATCAGCGGCGAGAACAAGTAATGAAACTATTGCAGTTTCATTCATTTTAAATTCTTTATTTATATCATACAAAATCTTCAGTTTTATGTTTTATTATTACTACGAGTTTTAATTCCGACTTGAATAATTTAGACAATAACCAATATCGGTACGTTTTCTTTTTGTTGTTTATTATTTATGACCACCCGAAACGTTAATAATTCCATATTAGATCATGCAACAACGCGATTTTACAAAATTGAAATTTCGGATTTTGTATCAAAATCATGATAGGACTGACTGAAATAATAAATTTTTCTTTGGCAAAAAAAGTCATCACGATATTATATTTTTTTCATTAAAAAGAAAAACATTAATACATGTCCAATTAGTTTGGACGATCCGATATTGTGGGCTTTGAATCTAGGCCCAACTTCCGTTGCCCAACATCACTGGAGGTGGCGGCGTGGCGCCTCCGTCTCTTCTGCGCAATATCTCTCAACCAGCCATCATCTCTAAATCTGCGGAGGCGTCGCCGGCTGCCAATTTTTCTGTTCATCGTCTAGATTTAGACGAAAACGGTGGCTAATTTTCGGTAATTATTATCTTCATTGGTCTTCCATTCAATTGCATTTGTGTTTTTCGTGGGCAATTTTTCAAAATTACATTCATCTAACTAGTTGCTGTTGAGCCAAAATTGTTTATAAATTATGTAAAAGTTACATAATTATTGAGTTCGAGTTTATGCAGAAATCAAGTCAGAATTCTGAAAAATAAGTGAAGAGTAGTTAGACTACATCCATTAGTGTAGATTCCAAATATAAATAGACATATATAGATTGATTCATGCAATGAGCTAACCTATTGAAGAAGTGGAGAATCGTGTCATCCACCTGAATTCTCAACCAACCGCATTTGCCATAAATTGAATCATTTTCCGTGAATCATAGGATAAATGCATCTTCTTCAGTTTGATCAACTTTCTATATATGTTTTGGATTACTTATTCGGGTTTCTTGAACAATCGTCAGGGCGCATCGGTTTGTGCTTCTCAGTAACTGATTCTGCACTATAGACCTTATATCAACCACATTCCAACTCCAGAAACTATAACCCCAGAGGATGCAAGTTCTAAAATTTTCTCTTCCCAACTCCTACACCACTACTATCCCTAATCTGTCTCCTTCAGCTCGTTTGTTCGCTTACCCTTCAGAAACTAGAAAGTGCAAGAATCCTCCAAGTTCTAGTGTTGGATTCTATTGGCTCAAAAGTTCCTCTGTGCTGCACCGCAGTTGCCTAAAATACACTGCTCTTAGGGTTCATTCTGAAATGGCCCATCATGATGATGGGTTCTATATGAGGAGATCTGTGGAACTTGCAAGGAAGGCCATCGGCCACACAAGTCCCAATCCAATGGTAGGATGTGTTATTGTGAAAGATGGCAACATTGTTGGTGAGGGTTTTCACCCCAAAGCTGGGCAGCCTCATGCCGAGGTCAGTTTATTGTCACCAAGTTTGTATTTTGATGAAGAAGTCTCTTCATTTTGAGTTAAGTAGTGTGCCTAGTGAAATTCTAAACGAAGGAGAAACTTTAGTTTTTAAGCAATTTTGAATGTGTTTCTTGCTACCTGCTTTCCAAAAAAGCAAAATTTCATCTTTTTAAGGGGCAAAATTACAATTTCAGAACAGAGATTGGCCTTGTCTTATCTTTGTTAATGGAGTGCTTGATTTGTTGGATATGTTCAGGTATTTGCTCTGAGAGATGCTGGAGAGTTAGCTGAAAATTCAACTGCCTATGTTAGTTTGGAACCATGTAACCACTATGGTCGGACCCCACCATGCACCGAAGCACTTCTTAAAGCCAAAGTGAAGAAGGTGGTGGTTGGAATGGTGGATCCGAACCCGATTGTCGCTTCAAAAGGGTTGGAAAAATTGAAAGCTGCAGGAGTTGAGGTAATTGTTGGTGTTGAAGAAGAACTCTGCAAGAATCTTCTTGAGGCTTATACCCATAGAATGCTTACCGGGAAGCCCTTTGTTACTTTGAGGTAGGAAAACTCTACAGTGCCTGAAACTCAGTAAGAAAGTGAAAAAGCTATCTCTCAAGGAAAAATTCTTTGATTTTATCACTTAAATCCGCTTTCAGTTTCAAACTTTGTAAATTTCTCTTTGAGGTGCTATACATCTAATACGTGTGGAAGTTAGAACAAAACATACTGTACACTTTATGATAAAAAGTGATTGAGTGAGATACTCGATAATTTGCTAAAATGGAAAGAAGAAAATCAATTTGTGTAGATCTGAATCAAAACTTCTCCTTGATTTTTGTTGATGAATCTCCTGCATGATTTATAGGTACTCCATGTCAATTAATGGCCATGTTCTCGACCAGCTCGGTGAAGGAGCATCAACATCTGGTGGATATTATTCGAAGCTGATGCAGGAATATGATGCAGTCATTATTTCTTCAACCTCAGTGAATCAAAAATCATCACTGCCTGTGTCTGAAGAACCTGAAGCTAACCAGCCCCTTCGGATCATAGTTTCCAGAAAATCAGATTTTCGATTTGAAGCTCCAGAAGACAAATCAAAGACCATCATCTTTTCAGATAAAGAACACGCTAGAGCAACTGATTCTGCAGACAATGGGATAGAGACTGTCTTGTTAGATCAGTTGAACTTGAATGACATCTTGGACCACTGTTATCAGCAAGGAATGTGTAGTGTTCTTCTGGATTTGAGGGGGAACCTTGATGATTATGAAGATCTGCTTAAAGAGAAGGATTTGGTGCAGAAAGTTATTGTGGAAGTGTTGCCGGTTTGGGATGAATCTGGTGTAGCTGCTCGATCTCTGACAAGCCTGGTAAAAGGGGTTAGAGTACAGAACATGACAGCACGAAGCTTCGATCAAAGTATCATACTGGAGAGTCGTATTCTAAATTGAAGTGCTTAGATGATTCTATTGGTTTTGGTTATGGTTGTGTTATTAATATTACATTACACGTAAAGATGCTGTAAAATTGGCCCTTGTGTCGATTTCTTAACATTGTGATGGTTAACTGTAATGTCTCTCATCATTGTTGATGTAATAACACGAAACACGTTTGTTTTTACCATTTCCATCTACAAACCAACATGAAGATGAAATGGATCTTTGATGGATATAATGTACTGAACTTTTGTATATCAAGAAAGTTTGGGGTGATTTGGACTGACAAGAAGTTTAGGGGTCAGTGTGCAAAAAGGGTATTACACGGCGAGGAGCAAGAAATCCAGAAGGACTAAACTATGGAACGGCCGCTGTTTCATGCGGCCTAATTTCCACCAATCAGAGGCCTGTATTTAATGGCAAACTTGTAATTTCGTTTAAAAGAGAAAAAATGCGGTTTAGTGGTTCTTGTCACATCATATCACATCACTTAAGTGAATTAGACCACGGTTCGAAGATTTATCCAGACCGGATGTGAAGTTTTAACAGACGTTTGAACTTGCCGTTTACTATACGTTACGTTTTGGGTCTGTAGTCTAGTTCGACGGAGCTACCCCTTATCCTTCTTCACCCGCCTTCCCTTACCTCCTTCCCTACCTCCATTGCTGAATCATTCCGCTGCGCTGCGGTCGGTTCTCGAAGGAGGGATTTGAATGTGGTTGCTCCATTTCACAGGCCAGACAAGTCCATTCTGAAGCTTGTTTTCATCTTGCAGTATGAAGCTTCAATTGTCTGTTTGTTGATATTTATGAGACGTGTTGTTGGTTGTATATGGATACGGGGATAGTGATACTGATGAATTGAACATCTATTACTGTTGTATTGTGTTAATTTGCTGTTCAATACATCAATAGCCATTCATTTTCGAACATTACATTCTGCTTTAATGCAATCCTGATGAATTGAATGTTGTTTAACAAGAAACAGTTTTTGAAAGTGTAGATACATACATTTGTGTTTCGTGCAAAAGGATTTTTCAATCAGTTTAGGTTTCATTCAATTTATGGTTGAGTGACTATAAAAATTCCAGCGAAGGAGATAATTGGTTGGACACGTTTTGGTTATGTAAAATAATCTGCAAGGTTAACGGGAATGTGAATGATACAGCAGGTGTGTTGAGCAGTATATGAAATCACAAGTTGGTTAATTTCGATAAGAGCGGAGGAAACTGAACAATTGTTCATTGGCTTCCTTTCCGGACATATAGCTTAACGCTGGATCTGCATCATTCTGCCCAGTCAATTTCTTCTGTATCATGTTTAGGTAGTTGTTTGATGGAGTCATATCGAGGTATGTGTATCAAGGAGTGTTATCGAGCTGTAATGCTTGGTAAATACCAGACACCAGAAGCCGTTGAGCTAGCTGATTTTGATGTATCCGTTTGGGAACGTGCATCTGGTTCTGGAACAAACAAGGGATGGATATTTGGGATAATTCAGAACAGGAAAAGGGACAGCCATACAGGCGTTATTGGAAAGGAGTGTCAAGTTGGTCGATCTGAGCAGTTTAATAGACAAGGCAAACTTCTGATGGTTTTATTCATGGTTCCTGCAATATTGAATGATTTTTATTTTAACAATCTTTGCATTCAGATTCTAGCTAATAGATATGTATAAGCATAATGTGCTCCTGCTGAATTATTACTACTGGATTCAATATCCTCGATGGCTCTTTTATAGTCGTTATTGCCTTTTATGAATCATTTTTTAAACATCCACACAAGCGGACACATATATCCCCATTAAGAAGAAAACCAGGAAATAAGTTTGATGAACACCCATTGCAACATTCAGTCGTACTTATTGGGAAACATACATCCCTAATAGTTTGTAAACCCCAAAAAAGTCATAATACACGCCCATTGGGCTCCAATGTTGTGTCATTTAACGCCGTAGATTTTATTAGGAACGTTCCACTGCCACAAACACCATGTCTTCACCAGCAAACACAACAGTCAGCTCATCTGATTCCTTTAGTCCAGCTATGGTGTAAAATTCTGCCCACCCATTCCTTATGTTGTATCGCCATGGGTTTGGACCCGATGGTTCGCAATTAGTGATATAGCGTTTAGCAAGCTGCATCGGCGTTACCAGCTCAGACCGGTCAATTACAAGGAGCGTTCGACGGTTTTCCAGACGTGCAGCTTGGATAAACCCATTGGGGATAGGCTACATAATTCAGTTAAAGTACAATTTAATTGAATCATCAAACCAACAACAAGTATCCAATCCACTGAGCCAGTACCATGACATCAAAAGATGAATTGTTGAATTCACTTACTAATTTTGTTTTCGTGCTCTCATCTACTCTTACTCGAAATGAAATATTAGTTCGAGACAGGAAATAATCCAACATCTGAAGCTCATCTGCAAGTCCCATTTTAAACTGCTTGTTTAGTAAAGGCATATCAATTTAAAAAAAACCACAACCAATAAGAAAGACAAGTTGTTACCGTCGAACTTACCGAGATCAGCCATTATTATATCTGAAACACATCGAATCATAGAAGTATCAGCTATTTAACAAAAAATTAACACAAACACATGAATTCCGAAAAGAATTACAGTTTGATTTATTCAACTGCAGTAATTGTAGCCTAAAATCGATGAAGTGCAAAGACGATTGACAATTAGATGATGATATTGAAAATGTAACCTAACATAGAACAATTATATTACCTAGAGATGCAACAAAAGACAGTTGAGTCGACGCGACGAAGCCGATGGAGCTGTTGTCTTTCGCCGTTTCCTTGATGTGTCTTCTAGGGTTTTCTGCAGAATGGAGAGTAATGGACGGCAAGGTCCAAATTATAGACAATCCAACGTAGCAACTATAAACCAATTATTTGTGTATTTATTAAATGTATACAATATTAGACTAAGTTTTCAATTCAGCCTAGTGGTAGCACGCTACTTAATGGGTGATACGTCCTAGGTTCAATCCGTGGTAGCTGCATGTTAAATAAATGTTTTTTCTCCCCTACAGGATTTTTTGTTGTGATGATAAATCAGCTGCCTAAAATAACAGGTCCAACATGAATTTCAATTGTGTCCGTCAACATGTTGACTGATAAAACATGTGTTTGCTAAGAAATACGCATGCTGTTAGGAAACTGCAGCATATTCGTTTGGCTGTCTGTGTTAGAACCTATTTTACACGTTTTTCTTAGGTAACATAATCTGCAAGGTTAACGGGAATCTGATTGATACACCCGGTGTGTTGAGCAGTATATGAAATTACAAGTTGGTTAATTTCGATAAGAGCGGAGGAAACTGAACGATGGGTAGTAGAAATTTGGATTGTTGTTCACCGACCAAGCAGAAGTATAAGGGCTGGCGTAAATATTGTGCACATCAGTAATTGTGTCTTCTTGGCTGGGTGGTATGTCAGTTGTGGTTTCTTCTTGGGTGTTAGGTACATCAGTTGTAGTTTCTTCTTGGGTGGGTAAATCATCATAGTTGTAATCAGGGGGAACTTCATTTCTGTTGGGTAGATGATTAGAGCGCAGACCAGTATCTTCTTTACCTGTATCCTTATTGTCTGGTCGTTTACGACTACATTTATTCTTCCTGGCAGTTCGTTTCTTAGTTGAATTCCTGGGATTTTCAGCAGTCTTCTTTGGCGATGTTGTAGTCTGTCGAGGTGTATGACGGGGCAGGTCGCCTAGATTGTTCAATTCATGCAGTGCCTTTTTAAACGTGGCATCATCACCTGCTGCTACTGCTGCTGATAAAATCGAGGCGTAGTGAGAGTGTATGCTGCGTGGGGCCTCGGACGGAATGCCTGTTGGTATACTTGGACTATTGATTGGCCTCATCGTCCATCTATTGTTCACCAAATTGTCGGGAATTTGCTGCAGATGCTCGTATTTCATTACTGCAAACGAGTGTTCACAAGGCAAGCCGACAGTCTCAAAATACAGGCAATCACAATTGAGCTCGGTCGTGGCTTCACAATATTGAACCGTCCATTCACCTATAAAAAAGTTGTCGTAGTCTTTGACCGTATACACGGTGGTTGTCTCTGATCTCACCGGGCCGTTGACTATCGTTGCACCCACCAGTCCGATCAGTTTGACTATCCTGACCATCGAAGCTGGAGTGTAAATCTTGCGTGCATTCTTCTCAATTTGTTTTAGGACTGTTACAGAACTCTGCACTAGTGTCGATATTGCCGTATACTCGGCTTCAAAGTTTGTCTGCCTTGACTTTTGCAACAGGATGTCGGCATACTTGAGCAACACTATCAGGCGCATCGATGTCCCCCTGACTAGCTGGTTCTTGAATTTAGCATTGAGACCTTCTATACGTTGCGTCGTCCTAGCCTCACCGCAGAAAACTCCCCTAAAGAAAGTAGCTGCCCATTTCGAGCGACGACGGTACTGGGCCCTCAGCCACCTCTTTGCTTTCTTCAACGGGTCCTTCTCAAACCCCCCCTCTCCTTCCTCCAACCCCCCCTCTCCTTCCTCCAACCCCCCCCCCCCCCCCCCGCCTCCCAACTCCCCATCCAACCCCCCCCCCTCTCCATCCATCCCGTATTTAGCTAAAAATTTAAGCCACTCATTTTCGAAAGCCATTTCTGTCATAGGGGTATACACCAACTGTTGGAACTCCTTTTGGAATCCTGAAATTTTTATATGGCTATCTGCGTTCCTAGATAAGTGCCATCCACACAATCGATGTCTCGTCTCAGGGAAGACCTGCTGTATTGCCAACGCCATTGACGTGTCGCCGTCTGTTATCAGGCATTTTGGGGCAGAGTTACCCATACCTTCACGAAATTTTTGCAAAAACCATACGTAACTGGCTTCTGTTTCGTCATGCAGAAGACCGGTGGCAAATATGAGCGTATTGTGGTGGTTGCTTACGCCGCCGATTACAATCAAGGGTTGGCCATATATGTTTGTTTTGTAGGTTGCATCCATTAGAGCTACATCGCCGAAAGATGCGTAGTCAGACCTACATCCACCATCCATCCAAATTAATCTGGATAGCTGCTGTTGTTCGTCCAAGTCGATGGCGTAGAAGAATTGAGGGTCACTGACCTCCTTTCCGGACATATAGCTTAACGCCCGATCCGCATCATTCTGGCCAGTCAGTTTCTTGTGTATCATATCTAGGTAGTTGTACAAATCCCGCTTCCTATACCCCAACTTCTCGTATCCACCCTCCCTAACTGCTAGGAAATCGAAGACTCTGGTAGCGGGTATTCCTACCTGTTTCATTGTCTCCGTTAGTGAAGTGTCAGCCGCTGGAACGCGTTTGTTAAAACCGGAGATGAACTGACTGTAAGTATTCGGAAGTAATTCATGGTTGTGGTCATTGTGGAATGCGTCGATACACCACTTCATATTTACTGGTACTAATTTACATGATAGCCTTGCCTTACAACCGACACGTGTTTCTGTTGTGGCTTGTCTCTTGCGGTCTGGTCGATTTTTGTACACCTCTCTACGTTTCCCCTCCCGGTTGCAAGCAAAGACACACTGAATTACTGCTCCATTTGGGTCTTTATGACTATAGTGCCTTCTTACCCTAAACCCACATTCCTGACCGTATGCAGTGTACCACGACAGTACATGATCAAGTGAGTCGAAGAATTTTGGCGGGTCATCTTCCTTGCTTGGGGGAATCGGATCATAGAACTCGTCGAAATGTATAGGGTTCTCGTACTGCAAACCTATAGTCATACCAATTGTGTCAGGACCTCAGTCAGGTTCAGTGTACGAATCTGACTTAAAGCTCGAGTACATAGTCTGGGACAACTCACAAGCAAAGCAATAAATCGAACATACAAGTTATCATCCAGAAAATGAGGCCCGGCTTAAGGCCCAAGCCACCAAGGGCTGGGCTTTGGCCCTCACAATTTTGTAGGCCTCGTTTTAACTTGGTGGACGTTATAAACATTTAACAAATATGTCGTAATTATAACCAGATGCATTTGTATGTCAGTGGAACGAGATTGTGTTTTTTTGGGAAGTAGTCACGGTGTCGATTCCAGTATGTAACAATTATTTTCATGTTTTATCTTTTTTATTTTTTGCTATATATCTTTTCCAGAACAAATTAAAATCTGCACAAAATTATATTGCAGTTTTCGTCGAATTGAATTTTAGAATCTAAAGTTAGTCAACGATTTTATGAATTCAGTCATACGAAAACAAAGTTAGTTCAAAAAAATAGTGAACAGTTTCACCAATGTAACAAGAAAACTTCAATGAACTACTGTTATTTTTTACTATATTTATCAACTAAAAATGAAATTTTATGAATGAATATTTTATAAGATTCCTTTAACTAGGGACTCCACGTATACATATCATAATTTTTTTTTTTAAAAAAAAAATTAACAAAAAAAAGGAACAATATCAAAAAGCCTCAAATTAAATTCTGGGTTTAGGTGTCAACTTCTGTTGAGACGGCCATGCTGCAGAAAATGTATACTTAGGATGACAATACTAATGTATAATTATTTTTGTTGGCGAGGTAGTCAAAATGTATGAACACTCAGTGGGGTAAAATTATATGAACACGCAGTACTGAAGCATTGTCAAGTTAAAACATGCTTGAGGGTGGAAACAAGTACATGAAAACAAGGGTTTGGAGCTAACCTTCAGAGTCTCCGTTTCCAGGTTGTTTATCGTTGGCTGACATGGTTGAGACGACTAATTATCAAAGGGTATTTTCCTTAAAGTTGAAGGTAGATACTAGATAGAGAGGAGATGAAGGGTTCGAGGATACAAGTTTGGAATTGACGATGAATATTAGCTGTGCCAGTTCCCTTCTTGTAATAGTTTAATCTTCCCTTGGCCTATATTCAACAGTACACTGTACAGTATAGGGGTCGGAGAATTAATTATATACTAAAGAATTCACTAGTTGGTGCTTTTTGTTTTTAGACCGCTAATAATATGATAGTTTGGCAAAAACATTCACATAATAAAATGAACAAATATTTTGTGTTAAGTAAAATTTTTTTTTTTTTTTTGGCCAACGGGAAACTTTATTGATTAAGCAAAAAACATCAATCCGGAGCATAGTCAAGCAACATAATAGAAATAAGAGAAGATGGGGGTAATGAAACCCAATTTAGAGGACACATCTCCTTCCTGGATTGTATAGCAATCCAATTCGCGCATCGATTTGCACTACGACGAATAAACTTCCAATGAATTTCCGGAATATGGTTTGCTCTTTGAAGAATGTCATTAATAATGTTGGCAAGCTTCCAGTCAATTGCGGTCTCTCCTCGAATTTGGCGAACGATGTACTCCGCATCCGATTCAATGACTACTTTTTCCCATTGATGATAAACTGCTAACTCCACCGCTTGTAATATGGCCATAGCTTCGACATTTGTTGCATTGATATCTCGGCATGAGGAATGACGTCCCGCAATAAGCCTACCCTCACAATCTCGAGCAATAACACCAGTTCCACCTCGTCCCGTTTCATACATCCAAGAGCCATCACAACAAATTGATATGGTGTCACATGGTGGGCGAATCCACAACTGACTTGCAGCTCCATGTCCGAAAAGAAACAATTGTACTTAATAAAATCAATGTAAATGTCACCTATATACTTAATAGTTGATGTATTGTATTAATTTGTAAGGTCATCACTCATATACACAAGTGTATATATTTAAGAAACCTTAGATACTTATTTATATGTGAAAACCATTAAAATTTTATTATATAAATATAACTGTCGTGTATATATAGTACATATAGTACATTTGATTAGTTCATTCAATACATATATTTCCATAGCTGTTAAACATAGAATTCCATATTATAATTGTATAATTTTTGTTATGATTGGTCCGAGAAAAATTATTCATAAAGTCATAGTCTATTTCTCTTTCAATTACATCACCGTTCCCCAGCTGCAACCACGTCGGCTAGAGTGCTGCATGCAAGTTTAATCATATGTTTATGTCAAAAATCTTGGTTAAACGGCTGTCCACTCCAATGTGTTTGCCTTCACTTTTAGCTATGTAGCATTAATTTCATCTGGTAGATTTTTGTTCTCAGACAAAGATACGGTATAGTTTTTTTATTATGTGGACAGTATTAAGTCTACCATGTGGGATGTGGTGTAATTCATTAAAAATGTAACTAACATTTTATCCACATGATGTTATTAGTTAGTCCTTGTATAGTTCAATATAGTCCAGTCATACAACTGTAGTCGGTGTAACTAATAATTTGTATGATCCTTATTTTAGTCAGCGATGAACTAACAAAACCACTGTTAATCTCTAATCTATGATACTTATGTCAACAATCTCTCATTAATGTGTTGTCAATTTGCAATTTTTTCGGTATACGGTGTAGTCATTTGGGTTCAGTGGTTTGGGTTTAGGGTTTAGTTATTTCTCATTATATACGGGTCATCTTTAAATACCTAGTAGGGATTAATTTAGTTGTCAAAAAGTACATACATGTTGTGTCCCTCGAAATGGTACACACAAACCCTACAGTTTATGTCGATTTATTTGGATAAAATAATGTGTTTATTATAAGAAAATATTTATTGCGAATGAATATTGTATAATTGTATTGGTCAATTATTAAGTGCACCTACTATAATAACCACAAGTGAGTCTCTGTTAACAAATTAATAGTACAAACTGATGTATCATTCTTGGACTGCTCTCATTATAATACATTGTTTCAGCTTCATTATAATACATTGTTTCATATTCATTAAAACGAAACATTAATTTGAAATACAACTTTTTATGAATTTCACTTTCTGTAATTGGACTTCGAATGACATATATTTATGGCCTGATAAGACATGAATAATCATATCTTTATCCCGCAGTAGCATTTAATGCGGGGTTGCAGCTGTGATACAAGTGACCCCTATCGGGAAGTTAGCTCTGCAAGTCTACTAACCATACCCTAAACCTTAAACCATAGTCAGATTTTAACTAATTTGTATGTCAAATAATTGAAGTAACTTGTGCATACAAATATTAGATACACAGCAACTGGCAAATTACTTCACAGTCACGTCATAACAATTAGAACAGACATAATAAAATTAGAGTAAATCTTTAAAATGTGAAATTTCTTGTAAAATTTCAATAGAAAGTAAGAAAGAGAAAGTAAATGAACAAATGTATCGGTACTTGGTGGGACCCTATTTCACTTTCTATAGAAATTTCACATAAAATTTCACAGTTTGTAGCAACACCCATAAAATTATACACAGCATTGTAAATGATTTAACCACTAGTTATAGTTGAACGAAATAAACACTCGTCAACTATAGAATAAACCTTATCCATACCATAAACCGTAAACCGCAGTTAGTTTTGAACTGTTTGTACATTTAATATTTTAAGTAATTTGTATGTACTACAATCATAATGAACTTCAAATCCAAAATAAGTTCATGTTTACTAACTGAACACTGAAGGGGGGATTCAAAAACGTGTACTACTAGGGATTAATTATGTCCTGAAACATTACATATACCCTATGCATCTCGAAATCGTACAAACAAGACCTACAGGTTATGTATCGATGATGCCTGATAGAGTGATCCCAATGGCCTCCTGTTGGGCCACGTGAACAATAACCCATGTCGCCCAACCAACCTTGTTGATGTAAAGCGTGTAGAGTTATCATTTTCATGGCTGTTGCTCGGGTCTCTAAGAACACCCGTTCCTGCTCTGTTCCTATTTCTAGTGAAACATCAGACGCATGCATCAACGGTGGAGGTGTGCAGAGCCTCATCCTCGCGAGTATGTTAGCAGTATACTCGGCGAGTGGGTCATCATTTATCACAAACACCTTGTTCAGCAACAGAACACCTCCTTGGACATTACCTTGGTACAGGCCTTTGTGCACCCCGATCATGATGCCAGCATCAGGGTTGTTAAATGTTCCCCACATTTTCTCAATGCTTCCCAGCAACTTGGGAGGCATGTTGGGAACCCTTACAAAAAGGTGTTTCAGAGACAACAGTGGGTATAATCTTCGTGCGACCTCAGCAGCACCCCTAGCGCTGCATAAATGAAAACAACATGCACCACACTAATTTGCTTGAACTCTGAATAAATATATATAATGAATGCGTTTCTTTCAAAATCAGTGTTAAATAATAATTGATTCTGTGCGTTATACCAGCAGCCGAATGAACCGACCGACGAAGGGTCTGTTTCGGCAACCCTTCCTAACACTTCGTCCCACATTTCTTTCGGCAGTGAGGACCATTCAGTTTCATTGAACAATCTGGCAAATAGCAGAGGAAATTCAGTTATAATAATCTATTGTTAATATAACGAGCTGAACCTTAAATGATCTGCTTAATAATGCAGTGAATAACATTTGCCTTTTGGTGGCAGAATCCCTGAAGGCATGACGAGTTGCCTTCAGTTGGGGGGTCACCGGACTTGTCCTAGTATGGGAGGTAGATGAACCCTTTGACGGGGTCGCTGAAAGTTGATTTGTAGCTTCAAATGAACTCTCGTCTTTGGAAAAAGACGTCACCTTCTTTATCCATTCGTATGAGTCTGCCTTCTTCTGCTGCTTGTCTTGTTTGCTCATTTCGGAATATAGCTGTTTTTTATATTTGTTTTTTTGTTTCATATATCTCTGATGAGGTTGTCGATATTTACCCCCTTTATATAGGCCAACATGGTGTACACATTCCCGCGTGGATAGTTATTTTCCCGCGGCAACGAGGTATATAAAGCTTGTGAATTGGATTTCTGAAGTATTCCGATATTAGGGCGTAATTCAAAAGGTCAACAAACTACTAGAATTTACTATCCTGCCATATAGATATTCCGAATTTTTGGTCGAATAAGTTCCAGCAATCACTTGATGGCAAGCATCGTAATTTGTTGTCAACTTTGGGGGCACTCGTGTTTCCCTCACAGTACGCAGTAGCAAATTTTTGTGTTTACATATATGTGAAATGTTTTATTAACTAATTATACTGCTAGGTATTAAATAAAATTAAGTATTAAAAATTAAATAATTACATTTTATTACCAAACTGTAGGGACAATCATAGGGAATCAAATTGGACATTTACATATTTAATTAAATGTAGGGAATCTAATTATAATGCAACTACAATAAATTAAGTTACTATTTATTATAATAAATAAAATTAAATATTAAAAATTAAATAATTACATTTTATTAACAAACTGTGTTTGCTTGAAACCACTAACCCCTCTCCAACATTCCCTGTAAACCTTATCCATACCCTAAAACTTAACCCACAACCATAGTTACAATCAAATTGGACATTTACATATTTAATTAAATGTAGGGAATATAATTATAATGCAACTACAATAAATTAAGTTACTATTATTATAATAAATAAAATTAAATATTAAAAATTAAATAATTACATTTTATTAACAAACTGTGTTTGCTTGAAACCACTAACCCCTCTCCAACATTCCCTGTAAACCTTATCCATACCCTAAAACTTAACCCAAAACCATAGTTACAATCAAATTGGACATTTACATATTTAATTAAATGTAGGGAATCTAATTATAATGCAACTACAATAAATTAAGTTACTATTTATTATAATAAATAAAATTAAATATTAAAAATTAAATAATTACATTTTATTAACAAACTGTGTTTGCTTGAAACCACTAACCCCTCTCCAACATTCCCTGTAAACCTTATCCATACCCTAAAACTTAACCCACAACCATAGTTACAATCAAATTGGACATTTACATATTTAATTAAATGTAGGGAATCTAATTATAATGCAACTACAATAAATTAAGTTACTATTTATTATAATAAATAAAATTAAATATTAAAAATTAAATAATTACATTTTATTAACAAACTGTGTTTGCTTGAAACCACTAACCCCTCTCCAACATTCCATGTAAACCTTATCCATACCCTAAAACTTAACCCACAACCATAGTTACAATCAAATTGGACATTTACATATTTAATTAAATGTAGGGAATCTAATTATAATGCAACTACAATAAATTAAGTTACTATTTATTATAATAAATAAAATTAAAAATTAAAAATTAAAAATTAAATAATTACATTTTATTAACAAACTGTGTTTGCTTGAAACCACTAACCCCTCTCCAACATTCCCTGTAAACCTTATCCATACCCTAAAACTTAACCCACAACCATAGTTACAATCAAATTGGACATTTACATATTTAATTAAATGTAGGGAATCTAATTATAATGCAACTACAATAAATTAAGTTACTATTTATTATAATAAATAAAATTAAATATTAAAAATTAAATAATTACATTTTATTAACAAACTGTGTTTGCTTGAAACCACTAACCCCTCTCCAACATTCCCTGTAAACCTTATCTATACCCTAAAACTTAACCCATAACCATAGTTACAATCAAATTGGACATTTACATATTTAATTAAATGTAGGGAATCTAATTATAATGCAACTACAATAAATTAAGTTACTATTTATTATAATAAATAAAATTAAATATTAAAAATTAAATAATTACATTTTATTAACAAACTGTGTTTGCTTGAAACCACTAACCCCTCTCCAACATTCCCTGTAAACCTTATCCATACCCTAAAACTTAACCCACAACCATAGTTACAATCAAATTGGACATTTACATATTTAATTAAATGTAGAGAATCTAATTATAATGCAACTACAATATATTAAGTTACTATTTATTATAATAAATAAAATTAAATATTAAAAATTAAATAATTACATTTTATTAACAAACTGTGTTTGCTTGAAACCACTAACCCCTCTCCAACATTCCCTGTATACCTTATCCATACCCTAAAACTTAACCCACAACCTTTTTTTTAACATTAACATGATAGGCTTAGATTTACCGAATATAATGTTAAGGCACTAAATATACTTATAATTAATATGTCATATATTAGATACCAATACAAATGTTTTTAATACAGAACCATATATGTGTTATAATTATAGACTGAACGTATCCTTATTTGTTAAATCGGAGTATCATTTAGTATCCGAGTTAATGATGGGAAATTATGGGTCCGGCTATTGGAATTTCAATTTTCAGTAAACCTAAAATCTGAACCATTGGTTATCACTATTTGAACTGAGGGTTCATTTTGATATATGAGATCCCTTCAGCTGGTTGGATCTAACCCCGAAAAAGTATTCGAAGGATCCAGATTGTAGGTTACTATACACTCGAAGTACATTAGCTGGCAAACTACGTTAATTGGTGGCTCAGACGATCCGAAATGGCACCTTTTACAATATCACAAGGAGATATTTGGCACTGTATTAGGACCCACAGGTGTATCATATGACGGTTCCCGATACACGGAGGGATAACCATTTAAAAGACTGTTTTTTAGTTTTGTAGAACCTGTCTGTTCAAAAAACCTTTTTAATCTGGGTCCATCTGCTATATCTTCATCACTGCAACTGGGGATACATCTAACTGTCTGCCAAAGTTCCACTAGTAAGCTTCCGAAAATTTTGGTCGTTAATACAAACCATTGATTATCGTCTTATGTTTCTAAAAATGTATTTGGATTTTTATATATCTTGTGTTTATAATTTGTTGGTTTGCAGGAACAATTCCTTAGTCATGAATCCATATAGGTTGATGTCACTTCCTGATGAGATGATTATGCTCATCATGGTTGCCGTTATGTCTGGATCGATCGCGGACTTCATAAGGTTCAGATCATGGTACGAATGAACAATATCATTGTCTAGATGTCCTTATTTAGTATGTGTTAAGTACATTTGTAACATGAGATGATTTTGAATGTCCAGCTGCAGAAGGCTTCACGGGATAGGTTCAAGCACAGATATGGTGCATACCCTGGTACCACGTGACATCGTACCACGCACTTTGCCGGTGTTATGTGGACCTTTTGTTGACATCTTCATGGACAAACGTAACCCAGATGCTCTGTATCGGCTTGGTATGCATACCTTTTTCAGACAATTACCCAGGCAATTAAATCTTGGTCTTGCCCAATTGACGGCAGCAGCATATCGGGGACATGATGTAGCTAAATATGCTGTAGCAATGATCCGTATCTTCAATTGGCCAACCGATGAAAATGTGCTGGACAACGCGTTCAACA
This sequence comes from Clarkia xantiana subsp. parviflora, assembly GCA_036873135.1. Taxonomy (NCBI): domain Eukaryota; kingdom Viridiplantae; phylum Streptophyta; class Magnoliopsida; order Myrtales; family Onagraceae; genus Clarkia; species Clarkia xantiana. The sequence goes on along the minus strand of JAPTYO010000002.1, from coordinate 22,226,938 downwards.
TGCTGGGATTAGTGGTCGCTACGAGACGCGCGATGAATGTCCGGACAGTTTTCATCGATGCTGTTAGGAGATTAACCAGTTACCGCCAAGGTAGGCCATCACACCCGCCAAGGTAGGCCATCACACCCGCCGGCCCCTCGACGTCGATGCAACCAGCACGAATTAATTGTGGTTTATCGTATCAACGAGGTCCAGATTTTTTTTCCCGTCCAGTGGTGCTTTAGATGTTATTGTGATGCTGAAGTCATTCGTTTTCGCTACTATAACTGCTGGGCAGCTTTTCCTCACCAGAAACCTGGCTAGTAATGTCTGGGATAGGGTTTCTGGGTTTAGGTTCTCCCTTCTTTTTTGCATTTGTATATCGAAAAAAGTAGTAGTTAAATTTTTCAGTGTGTGTGTTCATCTATATTTTATCACTAACCCCTTCTGTGGCTGGTCCAACAGTTGAATATAATATATTAAGCTGTCCATGATATACATCAGAAAATCAATGTTTTTATCACTTAAATTTCAGCTAAAGTTGTCACTTTCTGGTAATTTTTGTGCTGTTGAATATGAAGCTCATCACAGATTTCTAGACAAGAATTAAAACAATTCATATGCTGTGTGAAAACAGTTGCAGAGACATGGTGATGGTAGAACAAGTAAAATGAAGAAGATGAACAGTACAACATTGAATAAAAAAATATAATTCAACATGTACCCTGACAACTGACAAGCAATAATCATTTCTCTTTACTATTATATATATATATTGAGAGACAGCCCTAAAACCCCTATATACATACATACACACACGTATACATATAAATATATATATATATATATATATATATATATATATATATATATACATTTGGATAGAAAGGTGATAGTGTCCAGTTTGTACTAATATATGTGGGCTATATTATGTTATTTTTTATTAAACAGAAAAGCAATTTTTTTTTGCTATAATTCGCATTTAACAAACTGTACGTTCAGTTTAAAGTAAGATGAATGTAGGATTACTTTAATTTTTTGTTGGTCAACAATTGCTAAGTATATTTTGTTTTAATAGTTGTGTATTTTAATTTTTTACTACAAAGTATATGTTTGTTTATTACATACTATTGTATAAATATAGCAGGATGTAATAGTTGAACTATCAATAACTTGTTTTTTTTATACACTATCATGTAGCTGAACAGTGTGCAGTTACTAGTATATCCCCTGTAATTATTAACTATATGTAATTATATTCTTCAATTTTGTAATATATCCAGTCGAAAGAAATCTTCAAACTTAACCCTAGTTTGTTTAACTCATTGTCTTGCCCCTTATGAGCCAAATTAGTGGCCGCGTGCTTGACAAGCTTCATCCATATCCACGTCCTGTCATAAATCTGTCACTTTCCACTAAGTTCGTACTGTTCCAATGAACTTTATTTAATTTGTTTGTTTTGTCGAACAAATAACTTATAACTAAAAATAAAATGTTAAGTCTGATTATAAAGTAATTTTATCGTAGAAACGTTATCATATATTGGTACCTTTGATTGAAATTAGCTTTAATCCAAGTCAACAGAGGGTTACACAGCTGACGTGGCTGATTAATTTATTAGGGTTTTGCATAGTTTAATGAATCATACATGGTTGTGGGAACTACTTGAAGTTTCAACTAGTTGACAAATCCCTACATTTTGTATGTCAACAAATACAATGTTAGCATATGCAATTGTCAAATCTTGAACTCATGCCCTATTGATACTGATATCACGTAAAAGTCTTAAGCAAAGAAACACTGTATTACTTATAACAGGTATATACACATTACAATAAATAAATATAAATGTGTGTAAGCCATCTCCGTTTTTAGAAAAATTTTCAAAGGCTTCACATTCCCGGCTACGGCTCTGCATATCCCATCCTCTATATATCCTAAAGTAAATGTGCTCTGTACATAGGAACCCACGTCTTTCCACAACCAGTCTATTATCATGTAATATTTGTCTCTGTTCTATTTATATACGTTAGGTTCTGTATGAATTGATTATAATAGGCGGTTGACCGCGCATTGCGCAGTGTGTGGTACAAATTACCTGTCTAGTTAATGTAAATTAAAGTTATACATCAAGTACGTCAACATCTACTAAATAAATAGCGCAACGATGAAATAATAGATCACTCGACATCCGGTTTAAGGTTAGGGAATCAGCTTGACACAAACATAACGAATTAAGGGTTGAAACTATGGTGGCCAAACTGTATTTGTCAGTTGTAATCAAAAAAGCATAATCTTATTCATATTCACAGTAAGTGAATATAATACTACGTTTGAGTGTATTTTATAATTTAAATGTATGGTTTACTGCAAAGCAGTCCTGTGCCAGTATAGCTGAGTTTCTACACATTCCTATTTGGACCAATAAGAATTGGATTCCTTACACATACCAATAACAACTGCATATCATGCTTGTAAGGGGGTTCATTACACATAACAAAATGCATCCACCATAACTGGGTCATCTACACATACAAAACGGCACCCTAAACTATTTTCCTGAAAATACAAAATAAACCTACAACACCTGCTATATATGTAGAAATCCTGATCCCAAATCTTAATTGTGCATTCTCCAGATCCAATTTTTCATGCTCCATCTCCAACAGTGCAATCTCGGCCTTCAATTCAGCAATATCAAACACAAAATTCTCATTCGCTATCTCCAGGGATGTATTATTACTCTTCAGTTCAGCAATGTCAACCACAAACAACTCATTCTCCATCTCCAGGGTTGAACATCTGGTACCCAGTGTTTGGTGCAGTGATTGGAATACATGTATTGCTCTATTTCCGTAACCACATATTAACGGATCTTCCCACCCAAAAAAATTACATCCAGTCTCTTCACCAACCTGTATGCATTGCCCACAATACAGACAGACATAAGAGTAATCAACATATTTCACCTTAATTGAACATTTACTTACTGTTTACCATTCCTAATCTCTAAATGAGAAAACATTATATAATCCAAGTACAATCAAAGCCAAATTCTATTAACCATCCTTGAACAGTTAATTGGTATATACTAACCCTTATTGACAAAACTTAAAACCCAATTCAATTCCATATAATTTCAATACAGGAAACCCCAAATCAGCAGTAAATCAAATCCCTAATTGAATATTGGACAGCAATATCGTTAAAAAATTGAGTTGTTCACCATGAAAGTCGTAAAAGCCGTAAACACTAAGCAGCAATACCTTCCAGTAAGGGCACCGATGAAACCTCCTGGTAAAATTCTCCCACGTATATGACATAACCATTGTGGAGACTGCTCCGCAAAAGCACCTCCGTAATTCAGTCGGAGGAATATCGCCCGTGTTTTGGGAATGTGGTGGGTGCGACATCAGACAGCTCCCGTTCATCTTTATGGTCTTCGAGATTGTAGGCGGGAAGAAGGGAGACAGAAGAGGTTCAAAATGGTGTAATATCGTATCTTGAAGTTTTGTTTTTTTATTCTACACAAACAAAAAGAGTCACGTGCTGCGCACGTCGCGATGTTTTTTTCGATTATAATACACGAAGCATTAACGGAGGTATAATTACGTTACAAGTTGGGAAAAATTGGTCAGGATTAAAACTCTTCACAGTATCATAATTTAAATATTTGTTTGAAAATATATATTTGGGAATTTCAATTACAAACAATGTCAAGTGGGATAATTCAATTAATTTACGAATAAAATTTACTTGTCAAATATTAATAGCGCGTTTAATTAGCGTATTTTGTCTAATATAGTTCATAGAATGTGGGATTAATTAGGCTTTACAAATGGAACATACTTACGCGCTATAATATTTTCGGAAATTTTCTTCAATGGGACCATCCCAACAGATCCTGCCTAAGTATATAATTTGAATTTCATATAATAAATAACTGTCGACTTATTTGAAATAACTAATTTAGTTAGAAGAAGACACATAACTTCTATGTGCATAGTATACTTTTATTGGCCAATTACAAAGTGCAACTACTATAATAACCAGAATTCAGTATCTGTTAACAAATTTAAAAATACAAAATGATGTATCTTTTCATAACTGGTGTCATTATGAAACACTGTTTCGCCTTCATTATAAAACATTGTTTCATCTTCATTATGAAACAGTTTTCTCAAAAAAGGTAAACCGAAACAGTTATTTGAATTACCCTTTTGTTGGAATGTAATCTTATTAAGTAAAATATAATTCACATATATATGGACTGATAAGACATGGACAATCATAGCTTTATGCCGCAGTAGCATTTAATGCGGGGTTGTACCTTTGCCAAAACTGGCCCCTGTCGGGAAGTTAGCTCTTCAACTTTACTCTAAACCTTAACCATACCCTATCCCTTAAACCACAGTTAGATATTAACTTAGTGGACATTAAATAATTGAACAAATTTGTATGTAATATACTATTATAATGCACTTCAAATGAAAAAAATTAGTTCATACTTATTCCATAACATTTAGAGCATATATATAATAACATTAAACACAACATTTCAAGTGATTTAACAACTAAGTATGGTTGAATGCAATAAACACTCTTCAACTTTACTCTAAACCTTAACCATACCCTATCCCTTAAACCACAGTTAGATATTAACTTAGTGGACATTAAATAATTTAACAAATTTGTATGTAATATACTATTATAATGCACTTCAAATGAAAAAAATTAGTTCATACTTATTCCATAACATTTAGAGCATATATATAATAACATTAAACACAACATTTCAAGTGATTTAACAACTAAGTATGGTTGAATGCAATAAACACTCTTCAACTTTATTCTAAACCTTAACCATACCCTATCCCTTAAACCACAGTTAGATATTAACTTAGTGGACATTAAATAATTTAACAAATTTGTATGTAATATACTATTATAATGCACTTCAAATGAAAAAAATTAGTTCATACTTATTCCATAACATTTTGAACATATATATAATAACATTAAACACAACATTTCAAGTGATTTAACAACTAAGTATGGTTGAATGCAATAAACACTCTTCAACTTTACTCTAAACCTTAACCATACCCTATCCCTTAAACCACAGTTAGATATTAACTTAGTGGACATTAAATAATTTAACAAATTTGTATGTAATATACTATTATAATGCACTTCAAATGAAAAAAATTAGTTCATACTTATTCCATAACATTTAGAGCATATATATATAATAACATTAAACACAACATTTCAAGTGATTTAACAACTAAGTATGGTTGAATGCAATAAACACTCTTCAACTTTACACTAAACCTTAACCATACCCTATCCCTTAAACCACAGTTAGATATTAACTTAGTGGACATTAAATAATTGAACAAATTTGTATGTAATATACTATTATAATGCACTTCAAATGAAAAAAATTAGTTCATACTTATTCCATAACATTTAGAGCATATATATAATAACATTAAACACAACATTTCAAGTGATTTAACAACTAAGTATGGTTGAATGCAATAAACACTCTTCAACTTTACTCTAAACCTTAACCATACCCTATCCCTTAAACCACAGTTAGATATTAACTTAGTGGACATTAAATAATTTAACAAATTTGTATGTAATATACTATTATAATGCACTTCAAATGAAAAAAATTAGTTCATACTTATTCCATAACATTTTGAACATATATATAATAACATTACACGCCCTGGATTAATAGAATTAATTACGCTTTACAAATGGACAGATAATTACGCCATATACTTGATTCAGAGTAATTATTAAATGGAACGGACCGTACCAACAGATGACACAGTGTGGTGCCTCGTGGCGGAGAGTAAAAATGCTATAAAACATGCTATCAAACCATTCGCTAAAGAGCCACCACATATTTGCCAACTGTAAACACGGCTGTAGAGAATCATTTTCTCCTTGATTCAACGGACCGTCGTCAAAACTTACTTTATTTTCCCAAATTCAACTATCTTCTTCCTCAAGTCCGAAGCAGTTTTCCTCCGACGTCTCTCTAACTTCCTTCTGCGCGTAAATCGTCTCTATCGACGGTGTTCTCTCAGATACTTTGTTCAAACAGACAGTCAACCTTTTTTTACAGGTACGTTTCCTTTACTGCTATACTAACCATGGTGAACCACTTACGTTTCGTAACTAATTTCTTCCTCTTTCTCCAAGATGGCTGCATGCACAACAATTCTAGACCTGCCCGCAGAGGCGCTATGGTTTATCATGATTTGTGTCGGAGCTTATTCGACCCACGATTTTATCAAGCTGAAGCTATGGTAAGTTTCTGGAAATTCCCTATATAAATTTAAACCTTTCTTCAGTACATGAATTAGGAGTTTGTTCACTGATTTCACTGCTTTCTCTAATTTTTTGTCTGATTTTCCATCGACATTTGTTTTATTTGTGATATATACACAACTAGGACTGTGTATATATATATATATATCTTTTGCCAGAAAAACAAAAAAGCTAACATATCTGCTATATATATATAGCAGATATGTAATTTTTTTTTTCCTGCCAAAAGATATATATATATATATATATATATACATATACATATATCATATATATTTGTTGGGAAAAAACAAAAAAACGAACATATCTGCTATAAATATTGTTATCTATATGATAGCGTTACATATCTTTGTTTTATATATTCGTCATATTTCTGCTAGGTTATACATATAGAAACGAATGACTGCATTTGGAAAAAAAAAAATGAATGCTATTAGAACCAATGTTGTTTAAATGAGTTAGGGTTTATATGTTGCGAAAATCAGATTCACCACCATACAGTATTATATCTTGTCTTCAAAAACCCTTGTATTAAACTTTTGAACTGCAAACTATGTGTTTGGGTTCACAATTGCTTCAATGTATGGAAATTATGGTTAGGGTTAATACTAACCAGAAATACTGCAGTTCTGCGGAACAAATATGCAATTCTGCAGGACTGAAAACTTAGATATTCTCCGTATGTTGTGTGGTAATGAACATTGAGGAACAATTTTATGATGTTATATAGTAGTTACCCCTCATAAACCATAACTTGTTCATAGCATAAAGATTATGCTGTGGTATACTCAACTAATGACTAACTTTTATAAACTGTTCGTGTACCCAATAATTACACGGATTGCGCGATATAATAATTAACTTTTATATATAATAAATGTTTCAAAACTATTCGACTTTGCTTGAATGATAACTTTTTACTAAATACAATTGTTCCCCGTTAAATCAGCTGCAAAAGGTTCAAGGAACTAGGAGACCATCCTTACATTTGGCGGAGAATTTCACTCCAGGGGATGAGCTATCATTTCAATACCGGGAAACAAGCTTCGTTTCTCCGGCAATGCCTGGCTAACTCCAACCCCGAAGCTCTATACAGGGCTGGAGTAGGCAATTTTGTTGGAGGATATTATGCAATAGATGATGGAGGTGCAGTTGGTCTGGTACAGTTGAAGGCTGCTTCAGATGCGGACTATCTCCTCGCTACTTACACTCTAGGATTCATCAAAATCTTTAATTGGGACGGTGATGTTCCATTAGTGGAAGAAGGCTACAGCCTCCTCGGAAAGGTTTGCAGAGCCGGCAAGGAGCTAGAATGTCGGAAAAATTTGATTGAGCATATGAAATGTTTCTGGCCTGCGAGAAAATCGAGGGATCCACCACCGTTACCTGAAGCACAATGCAGGAAAAACCACTGGAAGGCCATATATAACTGGTCGCAAGAATATGAGTTCTTTGAAGATCGAACTTGCATCGACTGTCGATGCGATGCTGAGGTTCAAAGGCTGTATCAAACATTCGACTGGTCCAGCATACCTGTTCATAGTTATAAGTAGAAATGACAACATGTTTAGTTTTGAACTTGTGTGTAATTATTTTTTTGCTTGCCTAAATACTTTTGAACTTCTGTTTATACTTTTGAACTTCTGTTTGGAAAGACGAAACTGTGTTATCCTTCTGTTCTGATAATTAGAACAGGTCCGGCCCAACTGTTGGCCACTAAGCCTAGGGTTTTAGGGCTCATGTTTTGGGAGGCCTCATTTATGATACTAGTCCTTTATATTTGTTGTGTTCAGCGTCGTGTATTTATACAATTAAAGTCATCTAAAAGGCCCCAAATTCAAATGAGGCTTTAACCCTCAAATTCTCTTGGGCCGGACCTGGATCTGAACCTTTAGCTCCCTCAAATTCTCTTGGGCCGGCCCTGGATCTGAACCTTTAGCTCTTTCTTCTCATATCATACGCGTGTCCCGTTTTTTACAATGTGTTTTACAATTTTTCTCCCTGAAATTCACTTTTAATGGGACAAAACTACGCCTTAACCTATATGGACTTCATGGAAAATCACCGTTCTTCCCTCCATTTTCAGGTACTGTCCTCTGCGCTTTCTCTTCTTCTAATCCTTTGCTCTACTCCCCTTACGAAGCTAGCTGGACCAATGCACTTGCAAACAAGTTAGGTCTTCAACCGGTCCTCCGTACGAAGCTCGCCGATGCAACAGCGATGCGATTTGCACAATCAAACAGGCTTATTCGTGGAAGGACTTCTCCGGGATGTACCGTGGGTGCCCCTATTTCCGGGTTATTTTGCCTATTTCTTATTATTTCATGTGTGGGCGTGTCGAATTGGATAGTAATTACTCCAATTTTGTAATACCGGTCTCTCCATTAAAATTAAGGTTTACCTCAATAAGGGGTTCTATTAAAATTGTAAATCAACGTCCAATTGATGTGTGGGTGTGTCGAATTAGACAGTTATTAGTCCAATGTTTTAAATAGGGTTTGTCAATTGAAAGACGGGTTAACATGAATTAGGGGTTTAATTCAAACTGTCAATTAACGTCCCCATACGCGAAAATCGTGGTTCAATATGTCAAATAAGGTTCCATGCTGTAAACCTTAGGGTTTCTGAACTGGTCTAATTTCTATTTCCTGAATTAGGGTTCTTATAATTAAGGTCTAACACAACGAATTCCTCTTTCTTTTATGTTCAATTAGGCATTAAAACAGTCAATTAAGGTTCAAATTAAGTATACTTGTAATTGCTGTAAATTCCGACAGCTTGAACCGGATTGAGGATGTAATTTATTTTACAGGGAACATCCGGCAATGTGTGGTTATTGGATAGACACCAGTGGATAAATTCAAATCAATGTACCAGTATTTGACCAGCAACTGTTCAAACTTGGAGATGGGGGTTGTGGAATTGAAGATGGACAGTGCAAAGCATGATCTCGAGAATGACAAATTCAAGATTCAGAATGCAAAGTTTAAGCTCGCAAATGTCAATTTCACGATGCAGAAGGATAGTCTTGACTCTTGAGGTGGAGAATGGAACACTGCTGATGGGGAATGCTCACTTAGACAGTGAGTCAAGGTTGTGGTGGTTGTGTCCACTAAATCAATCACAAAGCATCAATGTGTCGTTAGTGTATACCGCATTACACTTTAAGCAATTGGTGATCCTGTGTTTTTTTTGTTTTTTTTTTTTTCCAAATCAACGCAAGCTAATACAACATAACTGTGTTAAATGAAGCCATGTTATATAACAAAACAGCATTATCAATTCAACGGAGACTTGGCCATTTAGCTTTCAACCCGAAAAACAACTTAAACCACCAACGCACGCGAATTCTTCTGTACATCAGATCCAAAACATGGATCCAATGTGCTGAACTATCAACTAATCGGAATCCGACGTCTACCATATATAGGATCTAAAATATCTGCTGTATTCCACAGATCAGTCAGAAATATAAGTCTACTATACAAACACGCACAAAACGATAATTACAGATTTCTTAGTTTTTTTTGTTCCTCATCCACACTTCGTTCGCAGCCAACTCCAGTCTAACTGTCCCGTGGATTAGATGGACGCCAAAACACTCCTACACCACTGCATCATAATAAAGACAAAACAACTTACATTGCCTCAGTTCCTTCGTAGTTCCTACTACTCCAACAGTTTTTACAGCCACAACTAACGACAGTATATACGTGCTCGTCCTTCCACGGTAAATCTCATCGTGTTATTCTTCGCTAGTATCAAAGAAGCAATCATCGACAGCCGATGTCTTGGGGTTAAAACCTGTAGACAATATTCAATTGGATAACTTGGAGATTTAAATATACATCACAATCTACCAATATTGAGGGGACGATCTGACCGTTCGAGGTGTTATGTTTGGAATTTGATCGTGGGCGGTCATGAAATGCATAACGTACATGCCACAGTTACTCCTGAATAATAAAACTGCATTAACACATCTTCATAATATGACGACTCAATCTTTCTAATTATGCGTTAGTACTGGCCAATAAAATTAATTCTTCAGCGCTCGGTACTACTTTCTCACCCATCACCCAAATATGCTTGATTTGGTACGTTCTCAGGAATTTTAATCTCCCATTCACACGGCCTATAGCGGGTTGTTGGATTGGGAATGCTGGTCTCAAGCAGCAGAAAGTATTCCTGGATCCAATATACCTGCTCTTCCCTATGTTAAATCCTAATAAAATACTTAGGGTATATCATAAATGACCTTACAATGCTACAAGTTCATTTACTAACCACTCGGGCACACTCATCAATCCTTTTACTTGAATTACCAGGCAGCGTATCGACATAATAAACAGCTCCCTCTTTTAGTAATATCACCACTAAGTACCAGTGTGTTGATTCTTCATTCATTGGAATGTATATCTGGATATATATATATATATGTCCATAAAACACTATCATCACCCTCATCTCTAACTATAACATAGCCTATACAATGTCCCAAATCATATAATCATCTTACCCGTTCACATTTCGCAATACCAAGTCCCAACCAGGATGGGCTAAGTGATGTCATCCTAGATTGACGTCCGGCATCCATAGCAGCGAATTGCTGTAAATTTAACATTGAACAACATTGGATCCTCCCGTTAATGTTACATTACGCACTACTGCAACGACATCCACTAGTTAATCAAACCTGAAACCACGTGGGTAGGCACCAAATACGCCAGTTATGTTCTGATCTTTGTTTGCAGTTCACAATATTCGCTACACTGTTGATTACCTGCATCAATCAGATAGACATACCAACGCATAATCATCACTTCGTGTACTACTACAAACAAATCCAATCTAACGGAAACTTACATCATCAATGATCCATGCTCCGGGACGAAGCGTCAACATAAAACGACGACTGACTGATATCACCGCGTTCTGCGTGAGCACCTCTCTGTTAAACACAAACCACTACTCAAATAACGAATTTCACTTTTCGAATGAAACTTTGACTCCCAAAATTCTCACCTTTCATATTCTTCTTCGCTTACGCCACTCGGAGCTTGGGCAAAAACATAATTTAGAACCATTTGCTCTTCTTTGTTAATCTCAGGACCCCTACAGGCGTCCATATACCTTAACACTGCTACTTTCCCATTGACATCCTATTCATTGTTTTTTTATAGCCTCGTTACATGATGAACATTATGCACGCCAATATTAGCTGTAATACTGCAACATACCTGGACACGGTTCTCGTGTTTCAACCACTCGTCATACCAAGTCTACAAACATTATAAATCATCAACCTATCAACGGTTACTTCTACATTTAAACTGAAATGAGCAGTTACACGTTATAAAAAAACAGACCTTCTGACTTGTACTCGAAGAGGTTTGTTCTCTTAAAGGGTTAGCCATATTCCTGAGATTGGAGATCCTGTTGCTTTGAAATGGTTAGTCATAATCCACCGAATAATATTCAAATTTTATACTGTGCTAATCACCATTGCAAAGGACTCTTGCAAGAATGTCTCGTTGAGGAATTTCGTAAAAAATGTTAGATGCAACAGCTAAATACACTCGTAACATCAGTGCAGATGACGAGGGATACAAAGACACCCACGAGATAAATCCAACCCCAATGGACAAACGACTGAATTATCACATCGCTACTGCAGGATTAACCTAACTACGAAGGAAACCGATTCAATCAATTAAACAAGAAGAACCATACCACAAATGCACTACACTAGATACATATCCGACCGTAAGAGCGGACTTGGAATATGAAGGGAAGATGATCCTTCACTGGCCATCAATGGAGCTTGAGACGAAGAAAAACGTCGGGATTTTATGTGAAGGTTGAAAGGTGCGACCACTACTATGCTGTTGAGACACGGTACATCCAAACAACATTTAACGGGACTTCCTAACGTTGTTAAACCGGAATTACTCGAACCAGACCAGACCGAAAATGATTAAACCAGAAATTCAGATTAAAATACATTATTAATACGCCGCATGAAACAGCGGCCGTTCCATAGTTTAGTCCAATCCAGAAAGGGTTTAATAAAACTCGAAGAAAAAACCTCAGACTGAAGGTGAGAAAAAGAATTAGGGTTGACGTTTATAGGTAGAGACTGCAGATCGAATTACAGAGAGAAGCGAAGTCAAGAGCCGCCCATAATGTCGAAGAAGAACAACTTATCACGTAGAAAGAACCAGTACGAATTCGATCTTCAAAGTACGCTTTCTCTCTATGTCTCTCTGTTAGTTGTTTTGCTGCTCTTGCTTTTCTGCCTTATATATATGAATTACATTCGGAGTTGTTTTCTGGTTTTGGTTTGATTAGGAGAGAAACAAGAGAAAGAGAAGAGGGAAAAGAAGCTTCAAGCAAAGAAGAACAAGATGAAGGTGAACTTAAACTTATTCTTGCTTTACCAGACCCTGGGGAAATACCCTGCTTATAAGTAAAAAAAAATTGTATCTTTTCTTTTTGTGTTTTGGTTACTCTGCAAATATAATCTGATGTTCTGGTATTTCTGATGGCTAATTATTTGGTGAAGGAGGTATTTATATTGCCTCTTGATTTGATAAGGACAGGCTATTATTAGCTAGCTAATAGCTATATAACTAATTGGAAATTGATCAAATTGATGGACTCATGTCCGCAGGTTGATGGTGGTAAGAAGAAGAAGGGTGGGGGTGGATTCCAAGTGGGAAAGAGAAAGTTGAAGACGAAGCTCAATGCATCTGCGAAAGCTAAGGCAGCTCAGGCAATGGAGCTCGACAAGTGAGTTCTCACTCTGAATAAGTAAGATGAAAGTGGAAGCGTTACACCACCAATTTGCTTCAGTTCAGTTGAGCTACGCTACTTTACGAGTTTTCTTTGAGGTTTTTGAATATGGTCTATGGATCTCCAGTTTAGCAATAGATATAGCTAACTGTAATGTAAGTAGCCTTTTCATTGTTATGAATCAAGTTTTGAAAGAATTGTCATGTTCACATCCAGTGTTTCAAGTAGATGATTCACAAACTCATCTGCGGCTAGTGAAGTGAATTGCATTTGTTGATAGATAGAGATAGATGGTATATAATACTCTTTGCTGGCCGAAGTCATTGTTCTTTGAGAAGTCGGGGGGTCGATGAGGGTAGGTAATGCTAGAATAAGCTTACTAACTAGATAGTGGATCCCTTTTTCAAATCCAATGTCTCAAAAGTTAGAGCTAGCTTATTTAAGCATTTGTCAGATGATGAGGTTGATGTTGATGATTCTCTACTCAGAGGGCACCAACAAGCAACTTGAGCTGATCTGTGCCTTTTTTTGGTTCACCTCATCATCATCATCATCATCAGATTCCTTTTTCCACTTATTGGAAAGTGACATTCTCTTGTCTTTGAATCATCATCTTCAGTGCTTGCTGCATAATTTTACATCTTATTAATTAATCTGCTATGGGAGTGGAATAGAAAGTACAGTGAGTGACCATGGAGATCAGAATCTGCTTGATTTTGTAAGAGACTGATGATATTGTGGAGAAGGTTGCTTGATAATGCGGTTTCTGGGAAAAAGATGTACCGAATTTGGATTAAATAGCTAATAGCTAAAGCTTTGGACTAAGCCTTACTATCTCTATTCTTGATAGTGTTGACTTGGTTGAAGTGTGTAAAGCAGATATGATGAATGATATATTGGTATGTGGCTGATAATCCATACTTTGGACTCGATCCACATATTTTTTTTCCTTTTCCAGATTGAATGAGTGATGAGACATAAGAGGACCACGACATTGTGTAGATAATAGATTTGATGTATTAATCTCAATCTTCCTCCACATAATTTCCCTTTATTGTTTAAACTCGATGTATAAGTAAGTATTTTGTAACTGTGTAGTTAGGAACTTATAAATGTTGTATGATTAACAACAGTTTTGAGATTAACAGGATGTTTGGTACAAGAAATTCCTCGTTCTTATTAGATTCTATGTTTATTTTGCGGATTCGCTCAAAATGGATTACGAGCTTTCTAACCCTAATTGAAGCTTTTTGGAGTTGATTGGAACACAGCTGATACATAAATACAAGAGAAAATTACCAAAATAATCATATTATAATATAAAAATACATAATTAAGCACCGAAAATTAAAAATAACACAAATAGCATACTCTTGAATCCCATTCGAGGGTTTGACTGGAGTTTTCAGTCAAACCCTAGACTCCCATTCAAGGGTTTGACCGAAGACTCCGGTCAAATTCTAGAATTCCAGTCTAGGATATGACTTAAATTTGAAATTAAAAAAAAAATTAAATTTTCGTATTAATAATATTCATTTTAAAAAAACATCCAACATATAAATTGATCATAATATTTAAAATACAAATCATATAATCTTGTTCCTTCAAATATGAAAAAAAAAAATTATTCAATACTACACATAAATATATAATAGATTAATCAAGGTCTCCATGGTTGCCGACTTTGCCTATCCCGCTCGGTCGGTCTCCCACCCATATCTAAACCTCTCACAAGCTTATCTTTGAACGCCTAGAAGTTTCGGTTGGCTCCTTAGTGAGCTGAGACTGTAAATGCACATTATCAATTTAAATGTTGGATGTTTTTTTTTATAAATGATTTTTATTAATGCTAATATTATTTTTTAAAAATTTCAAATTTAGGTCAAACTCGAGGTCAAACCCTAGGCTTCCAATCAAGGGTTTGGCTAGATTCTTCGGTCAAACCCTTGAATAGGAGTCTAGAGTTTGACTGAAAACTCCAGTCAAACCCTCGAATGGTTTGGCCAAAAAAAAAAAAAAAAAAAACCCTCGAATGGGATTCAAGGGTTTGACCAAAACTTTTGGTCAAACCCTCGAATCTCATCCAAGAGTTTGCTCAAATTTGATAATTTCAAATTTGTGTGCCTATTTTTGTATTTACCAATTAAAATATGATTAGTTAGCAAAACAACTCTAAATACAATACATGATGTACAAACGTTATCTTTTTTAATTTTATTTTTCTAATTGATTGATGTTGGAGTTGTGTTAAAAAGATTGCTAACGTTTCTAACCGTTTGGAAAAAGGCCCCAGCCCAAGGCCCCCGTCGGTTCTGTAGAGTTTCGATCAGTAATTTCTTCCCTTTTTATCTCCACGCGCACGGAACGCTTGGCAGTTGTGTGCCCTTTAAATTAAATACTTTATTTTATAATAAAGAGAATTCACCAAAATATATGTTCGATTTCGGGCTAAGTCATTTGTAACTTAGGTCCGATTGGACTAATAGAATCTAGGTCCTAGTTAGATCCAATCGAATTTAAGTCCCAATTGACTTAGTTTGGATCGAGCTTAGTAGGTCAGGCCATGGTTGGGGTCATTTGGGTCAGACGAACCTAATCGTAGTCGTCGGACCTAGTATTAGGCTCGACTCGAGTTAGGGCAATCGAGTCAATATTTGATTGGAACAAAAATAATATAAAATAAACATTATGATGTATTAGAGGGACTAAACTGAATAAAAGAAAATAAGATGTATATTTGTCTACTCAAGTGCCAATAGTGATCACGTACTAGACACATGATCACTTTTCGTCGAAAATAAATGGACAAGTGACGACGGAACAATTTGGACTTTTCAAAGACCTAAAAGCACAAAAAATATTTCGAATATTAATTTGTCAACTAGTGTTATTTGAAGAACCTGTTTGATTTTAAACCCTAAAGTTGTGATATTTAAGCAAATTTTTATAATAAAATATTGTAAATACATGATGCGTAGTAGGGTGGACATAAAAAAACAAGAACTCGAAACTCGAGGAAGACCGTCTGACCTGTCCCGAGTTAAAACCCGAGCACGCTTTGGGAAATCCGAAAAACCGATCACGCCTACAATAAATAATCAATGATGTGAACATCTTGTTCGATTTAGCAGAAATAACATAAATGTGTTAATTGATTTGATAATCAAACATAAATTTCATATTATATATATATATATAAATTGGTTTAAAACCAAGCAACCACGATTATAAAAATCTCGAAAAATCCGATAATTTATGAATGAGAATTATTGATTATTCTTAAAAAAAACCGCTCGTGGTGTGACTAAGAGTGTAATAACCTAATTTAAAAATTATTTTTTAGAGAAGTATAATTTAGAAAAACCTAAGAGAGTATAATTCTTTTTTTTTTTTAGTGGAGGGGCATACGGGAGTGACCTTTCGCGACACGCGCCATTTGGGGCGCGTAGTCAAGAACTGTTGGAGCGTGAAGTCACGCACCATGAAAGATCTGTCAAGCGTTATCCATGGAAGAGAAGAGCGCAGTACCTTTTTCTGTTCATGCTTTTGTCTCTTTCTATTCAGTTTTCTCTATCTACACATTTATTACATCACCAATAATTAATATCGTTGAACTTTTCCTCTAATCTCTAAAGAAAGTAGTCATAGTCAACTTTTTTTTTTTAAGGATATTTTTTATAATAATAAAACTACCATACAATTAAATCTAATATATATATTTGACCAAAAAAAATTAATTTATATATAGATAAAATGTTAATTATCAAATTGCTAACGTATGTATGCAAACTGAGCATCAATAAAAACTAATTATACTATACTATCAGTTTTTTTTTTTAATTAAGGGTATTCGCATATATTAACATAATAAGGCAATCATGACGTCCTCATGAAATGAGAAAAATCGGGGGCAAATCAGTATCTTGTCATATTAGACGTAGCCGCCAAAGTAATAATGTTATGTGCTAAACGTACACTTGCTTTGGGTATAGTTTTAATACCAACATGTAATAAACTTAATAGAAATCCAATGTCGTGAGCAACCCCATGGATGGAATACAACCTGCAGAGGAAGAGGATATTTGTTGAAGCAGATTGGTCGAGTCTGTGAACATTGTATGAGGACCCGACGTGAAGATCGTGCTAACAGAAAACCTACACGACATGCTAATCTTTCCGCAAGAAGAGAATCGTCGCCAAAAGCCGATATAATCAAAACTGCCAAGATATCCTACTCTCACTTAGTAAAATTGCGGCTCCGTATAAATATAAATACTGCCTCGTACAGCCACGTCACATACTATCAGTTGTCAACTACATTAATATAGTTTTATTCCATCCATTAAATAAAGGTTTCTGATTCAAATCTTGTCAAAATCTTAAAATATAACAAATACGTATAATTATCATTTTATAAACTTATAGATTGAACATAGTGAGAAAATATAAATACATACTTCAATTTATTATTTCAATATTTATCTATTTATTAATTTGTTAAAAAATTATTTTTTTCAAAATATAAAACTTTTAACCTTTATCATTAAAATATATATACGGTTAATAGGTATTTTGATGATTTTTTTGTCAACTTTTGACTTTTGGTACAATATTTTTTTTGTATATTTTTTGTGCAATATGTTTTAAACTTTTAATGGTGCATCTATTAGTTGAGCGTCAGTGTTGACCGTTAAATAGTCACGTGACTTGCACATGACTAGTCTCAAATTTTTATTTTATTCAATTTAGTCCTCAAATTTATTTCCCTAAACTTTTAATTTCTACAATTTAATAACTAAACGTTTTCAAACACGTTCTATAGCTAAATTAACCAAGCCATTGATTGGACCATAGCTATGTCAAATTTAACCCTTCAGCAAAAAAATAATAATAAAGTAGTACATTTTAGGGTTTTCTTTTTTTTTTTTTTTTTTTGCCATGGACATTCTAGGTTGTTCAACGCTAAACTTAGATTTTAATTTATTTATAAATATATTTAGATGTGATTCATAGTAGTGTTAGACAATTTATTTATTTATGTATGTATATATTTATTAAATATGTGTAGAACAAAAGAAGATTGATTACAATGAGGTTTTGTATAAGATAAAAAAAAATAGAGGTGGTTTTGTAAAGGGTTAATAAGTCTTTTGGTACAACATGTTTGACGTTTTTTGGCTTTGGTGCAGCATTTTTTTTTATACACTTTTGGTACAATACGTTTGCAATTTGTAAACATTTGATGCATCTGTTAGTTGACTGTTCGTTTGACTGTTAAATAGTCATATGACTTGCACATGCCTAGCCCCAAATTTCTATTTTGTTTAGTTTAGTCCTCAAAATTATTATCCTAACTTTTAATTTTGCAATTAACCCCCTAAACATTTTTAACCGCACCATACGGCTAAATTGACCTAGCCATGGTTCGACTCATGGCTAGGTCGGACCATGGCTAGGGTCGCCGGACCTAGGCGACCTTAACCATGGTCCGACCTAGTCATGGGTTGTACCATAGATATGTCAATTTATCCTTAGGTTCAAATAGAGGCGATCTTAACCATGGTCTAACCTAGCCAAGAGTTGTATCATGACTAGGTCAATTTAGCCTTATGGTCCAATTGAGTCAATTTGACCCTAAAGCCAAATTGACCTAGCCACGGTTTGACCCATGACTAGGTCGGACCATAGCTAGGGTCTCCGGACCTTGATGACCATAGCCATGTTCCGACCTAACTATTAGTCTGACTATGATTATGTCAATTTAGCCCTAGGGTGTGATTGAAAATGTTTAGGAGCTAAATTGCAAAAATAAAAAGTTATGACAATAAATTTGAAGTATAAACTGAATAAAATAGAAATTTGGAGCTAGACATGTGCAAGTTATGTGACTATTTAACGGTCAACTAACTTATACAAAAAATGTAAAAATTACAAATATATTACAAAAAAAAAAAGTATAAAAAAAATATTACACCAAAAATAAAAAATCATCTTATAGCAAAAACCTATTAACCCTTTTGTAAATTTAATTCAAGGTAAACGAATGAAAGCAGAAGAAGAATCATCACCCACCCTCCACTCCACTCCACTCCAACAGCCCCAAAAGAAGATTGCGATAAAACAGCTTTTCAGACACGGGTAGAGAGAAGGCAGAGCCTCGGTGTCCTAGAAATCTGCAATCCGATAAGGACCCGTTATTAGTCTATCCATCCCCCACAAGTCCGTCCGTCCGTTCTTCTTCTCCATCTTCAACAATGCCGTCTTTAATTCTCTGACCCTCATTAAATCTCCCCTCTAACCCCAAGAATTGTTTCAAGATGCCATTTCCAAGCATCTGTTCTAAGTAAGGTTGGTGTGCGTGGACCTGTTTCAAACCAGTGTCTTTCCATCTCCTCTCCCTTCAACTTGAAGCCTGCAAACTCCATCTTTTTGAGTTCCAACCCTTTAAAGCTTCCACCTTTTTTCACTTTCTCATCCTCATTCTGTGGCCTTCCTTCTTTCCACACTAACTTTTACTTCCACCCAGCTGGGTCTACTCAGATTTGAGCCATACCAAGAGTAAATGCATGGATCGGAGAGACACAATGGGAGGCCCTTACTACACGCCGCGGGGGATGTCGGGACCTCAATCTCTGATGCATGGATCCACTATGCACCATTTCCAGCCTAACTTCGCCGCCGGCGGAGGTTCTATAGTGTCGACGCTGCAGCAGGAGCCTCCTCAGCCCTTCTCCTCCTCCAATGCAACCCCGCCGAGTGTGGTGCCGGCAGTCCCAGCTGAGCCGATTAAGCGCAAGAGGGGACGGCCAAGGAAGTACGGCGGCGGCGGTGGCGGTGACGGCGGCATGTCTTTGGGACTTTCCCCAGCATCGATTTCTCCTTCTTCTGGGTCGATGGGATCGGCCCAGAAACGAGGCCGTGGCCGCCCTCCTGGCTCTGGAAGGAAGCAACAGCTAGCTTCCTCTGGTAAGCATTTTTTTTGCTCTTCAGATATATATAGATTTAATTATGAAGTCGGATTGCTGTATGTCATCAATGATTGTCCCAAAAAATATGCCACTCTGTGCTTTAGATTAGTTATTTTAGTAGCTGCCTTTTTTAAGTTCCTTTCTGTATTTGAATTGAATTGATTATTTGTATATACTCCGGCAGATCCAGAAATTTTATAATTGGAAATCATTTTTTTTTTGGCTAACGAGAAAATAAAAAAATTCATTTTGATGTATAATTTGCTTGTGTTGGGATTCGAACTTTTACATAGTTAATTACATTTTTATCTTAATAATCTATAAATAATGGGTGAAAATTATCCCAAAGCACAAATCTTTTGAGGTCCCAACTACCCATGCTTTGCCAACATATGCAAAGAACAATTCTTTTAATTTTTTATTTTAGTTGGGGATTGAGATTGAGTTGTCTTACCTTTTTGTATATACATGAAATGCAGTGTAGTTATAGTTCAAGACCATGATGTCTCCTGCTCTTGGTAGATGTCTAGCCTTTTTATTTGTGTTTCTTAAAATATATATTATACAAATATGCAATGTGCTTCTAGTTCTACTGACAGCAATGCTGCCATTTCCTTGTTGTTTTGTGCTGAATTGGATTATTTTATTGTACCGAGATCAAACTTTAAAGGAGGCAACTCTTTAGACCTTTGAATATTGTGAAGGCATGTGCATTATCAAGATTGATAGAATCTCTATGTTTTTGACTGTTCTAATGTGCATTATGTGAATTAATTTATGTCACTCAGCTCTAGCAAGTTCTTGATCTCGTTTTATTCACTTTCTTTGTACTAATATAAGACTTTCCTGTCAACTGAAATGGCTTATATACCTATAATATAATAAACGCTTTACTGTGTTTTGGCAGGTGTATGGCATTCTGGTACTGCAGGCATGGGATTCACTCCTCATATCATCACAGTTGCAGCAGGAGAGGTATGCTGTATTTTATTTTCTAAACATTTTTTATTCTTAGCGTCTCTCATGAGCTTTCAGTATTTAGTAATGTAAATTATAAAAATTGATTCAAAGAGGCAAAAATAAGTATTAGTCAATAATTTTGGAACAATGAAGCTCTTATGAACACAGTAATCTTGTTTCTGAAGTTACATTATTGTCTTGGCTAAAAAAAAAAAAGTTACATTATTGTCTTGTCTGTAAAACAAGTAAGTTGAGAACTCCTCTCTGCTTTGTCTTTCTGCAGGATGTGGCTACAAAGATCTTAGCTTTTTCACAGCAAGGTCAAAGAGCAATCTGTATATTGTCTGCCATGGGTTCTGTATCAACGGTCACACTCCGACAACCTTCTAGTTCCGGTGGCTCCGTCACTTACGAGGTTTTTTTTGCCTTTCTAGGAAAAAAATGTTCTTCTAGATAATTTATATCTTGTTTCTAGAGAATATGAAGATCAATTCTTGACTAGATACGGGACTCTGTGCAGGGACGGTTCGAGATACTGTGCCTATCGGGTTCTTACTTGCAAAGCGACACTAGTGGGTCTCGCAATAGAACTGGTGGTCTGAGCATCTCCCTTGCTAGCCCTGACGGGCGTGTGATTGGTGGAGGCGTTGGAGGAATGCTCATTGCGGCGGGATCCGTTCAGGTAAACAATATATAGCTTGATTTGTAATCTCTAAAATATTGCGCATATATAGTTAGCAACTTACTAAATGCACGTAAGAAGAGTTTGACCAAATTGCTAAGTCGCAATAAGTTAACTCGGTCCATTTTTTTCTTTTGCCTGAATAACCGTCCAATTTACTGTTAAACAGTGATGAATACTTTGACGCTTGACACATGTCTTGCTAAACATAATTGTGTTACTGATTTTGTGCATATGGCTAGCTGAATTTTTGGAAATTTTTGCGATTTGCTATCTGGACTTGAGAAATGTTTGCAAATTTACTAGTGTTATTATAGGAAAACTTACAGTTTGGTATCTAAGTTTTGGTTTGGTTGTATATGATGGACGCGTTCAAGTTTTCGTCCCTTATTTTAATAAAGGAGCTAGCACATTGCAACTTTGCATACATTCAGTTCGTACTTTGTTCTTAGAAAAGTTAAGCTATCTAATTCTTTAAAGTATCAGCTAAAAATTTGCTAATTACACATCAAATAGGTGATTATTGGGAGCTTCTCCTGGGGAAGTTCGAAGAAAAACAAGAAAGGTGATGACTCGGAAGGTGGTCGAATCTCCGACAACAATAACATGATGCAGAATATGAATTTATCTCCTTTAGGACATAGCATGAGTTCGCTTCCAATCGGGATTTGGCGCGATTCTGAGCCCTCGAATCTTGCAGATGTTCATGTGGATATCGATCTAATGAGAGGGTGATGGTTTAAAATTTGTTGATGTTTGGATTTGGTTGACAGTATAGAAAGCTGACTCGAGTGTGGTTCCGGATCTGAAGTTAATGTTGTCGAATTTGCTGACATAACTTGGGATGTAATGTACCATGAATTCGTTAACTTTTTGTGTAGAAAGTCCTTTTGATTGTTACATTGTTCTTGCTGAGATAGCTATCTTCATGTCCAAGTAAACGCACTCATTCAAAAACTTAACAAGAATAATATATTACAAGTTGACAAATAAGATGAATTCACAAGACCACAACGTTACGAAAAAAACAAAACAAAATTTACAGCATACTATCCGTCCTAGCTGGCAAACGCCGGAAGAAATTCAACGGCACCGACGGCATCTTCCTCCTGAACCTTGGATGCCTCATAACATAACACCCACCAGCCAGCACCAGCAGCTGAAACGGCGTCACATACAAGAAAATGGCCGCGCTGAAGCTGAACAGTATAAAGATTGCCGACGCTCGGGTGTCGCGCCAGCTCAGCAGGCTCTGCACTCGCTCGCCTTGGCTCGCGATATCCCCGACCACAGACTGTATCCTCCCTGCCACGTGGCGCAACCGATCGTACCTCATCTTCACAATGTCGGGGCTTCGCGAAGTCGGGAAAGTGTCGAATTCTTCGTCGAGTTCGTCAGGGTGGACCATGTCAGCATGAGAAATCCTCGTGTTCATATGCGGAGGGTACTTGGGGCGGTAGTAGTAGTTCCAGATCCCGATGAGGCACATGTAGAGGAAGGCGGTCGGGAGGATGAGTTCGGGGAAGTAGACAAGGAGCGCGAGGAGGAGGTGCATTAGTGAGGAGGTCACCCAATTCTTCCACTCGCAAACTTCCCCGAACCATTTACCGACCGAGATTAGACTCGAGAAAACGTTAGT
Organism: Clarkia xantiana subsp. parviflora; assembly: GCA_036873135.1. NCBI lineage: Eukaryota > Viridiplantae > Streptophyta > Magnoliopsida > Myrtales > Onagraceae > Clarkia > Clarkia xantiana. The sequence continues at coordinate 22,203,564 of JAPTYO010000002.1, read as the reverse complement.
TAGTCGGAAAAAGTTTGCTTTGCTCCTCCGCATGCTCCATAGATGCGAATGGACGTCAGACATGTATTCGACGACCTCTCTTCTGAGCGGCGGCTCGGTTCGGGCCATTCGAGCCGCTACGATACCGACCGCGCGGACACGAAGGTTCTCTTGTTGCATCACCGTTAAGGGTCGTACGTAGTGCATCTTCGGGAGGAGCGGCTTGGAGTATAGGGTCATTAGGTTGATCATCGAGGTGCATGAAAATCGGATCGCAAGGTGGAGCTCCCCCATCTTCTTGACCCCTGAGGGGTGGAGGACTAGGAGCGGGTACGAGTGTGTGTAGACTCGACCCGCTTCGAGGGTTGAGATCCGCACCCGAACTTTCCCGATCTTCGTGTCTTTAGCACCTCCGTTTGAGCTTCCGATTTGTCCGTTGTCGAAGACACCTAGAGTTAGAACCGTGGCAGGGTCGTAGACTTCCCAGGTGTACTGCTCGTTGTACTTCGGGCTCAAACTGTTCAACACGGTTCGGGTTCGGACCCACTTATGGCCATATTTTGCAACGCAGAAAGTGTCCGAAGTTCCGCGTCCTTCGCGTGTTTTCATCGGTTGGAGACCATCAGCCCCAAGGATTCCGACCTCCAGAACACCAATGGAGTTCTTCCAGAGTTGTCGGGCTGTGGGTCGGAGGTCGCTGCTGTAGTGCGTGGATTCATCGAGGACGTGGTACCCTCCCTCGAGGGACACCATAAGTTGGAGCTTACTAAAGAACTTGTCCTTCCTAAGGTGGTCTCGGTCTAGGGCGGCCGCGGTTGATGTCTCCATGCTGTACCATTGCGCCCGCCGACCCTTGTCTTTGTCATCGATCCGTTTCTGAACCGTGCTCAGGGGTAAGACTACCTTCCCAAGCATGTCTTCCTTGTTGCCCACCCGATCCTCGACGGTTAAAACAAGGTGTTCCTCGAACGGTTCGGCCACTACCAACATCATCTCCTCATTCCAAATCGGGTTCATGTTACGAGCCTGAACTGTCCTCGTCGGGTATATTTGGTTCCCAATTTGTACCTTAACGTACACATCTGGGAATCGGGTTTTTTCCGAGGCAACCAGATCCTGAGCAGATAAAACATTAACCCGCAAATACCACAATCGAGGAGACTGATAGACTTTCGATCTGATATGAGCCTGATACGAATAATGCAAGTCGTCAGGTACGGCCGCGTTCGTATGGATAGCATCAGGGAAGGCCTCGTCAGCTTGTGTCCCGTTCCATACCGCAACCATCAGCTCTCCGTTTTTTACCTTCTCACCGTTCTTGTCCTCGAGCCGATACCATTCGGGCGCCAAAGGGCTGTCGGGAGGGACTCGGGTCGGGACTTCATGCAGGTCGAAGGTAACCCGCCCCACAAATTCGTCGACCAAAACATCCTTGTCCTTGACAACCAACTCGAGCACATGCGCTTGTCGTTGTTCGTTTGAGAACGCAAACACCTCGTTCCACTCTGGGATTTTCGTCTTCCCATAGTACTTGGTCTTGCCCTTGTAGTTCCCCATCTTGACCTCCACATACGGGTCGAGGCCCCCGGTCATGTCCATGGTCGGTAGGTCGCGTGCCTTCACTACCCGTACATAAAGGTACTGCATCTTCTCAACAAGGTCGTAAGTGCTCGTTGGGCGGTTATTTGATATAACCCGTCCGCCGACAACCCGTCCGCCCCCAAGATTCGGGCTTGTCTCCTTGATAGAGTAGTCCATCGGCTGCGGCATCTGGCCCGGGTACACCTGCGGCGTCTGGCCCGGATACACAACCCTCGGGCCCATACCCGGCCCGGACTTCATATCTTGATCCATCCCATAGTTCATAGGCATCTGTTGCTGCGGAATCTGCTCCGACGAATGCTGGCCCTTGTTTGGAAGGTGCCGAAACGTGCGCCTTTTCTCGGACCGATCCCCCGAGAAACCCGAAATATGTTCTGATCCTTGTCCATGTAAGAAATCATCAACCATCGATGACTCCATTGAAGGAAGAGGGTTCGATGACCTTATGTAAGGGTCACTCGTCATGAACACCCTTAACCCAAGCTCACCCCTAGCTCGGCTAAACACCCCGGGCTTGTCTAGAGGGTAGTGGAGGAGGACAGCCTCGGAGAATGTCACGAACGATGTCCCAGTGAGACACACTTTCCCGAGACAGACCTTCTTCTTCGGGTCGGATCGGCTTTGGTGGTATACATAAGCCTCGAGGGTTAGTTCGGAGATGATGGTCGGATCGGAGATGTTGAAGTAGAAATTCTCGTTCCAAACCGGGTTTAGATCTTTGTCTTTGACGGTCGTTCGGAATTTTTGGCCGTCGAAGTGGATTTCGACAAATGGGTTCGACCCTCCCCCTTCTTTCGAGAGGAGGTCGTGGGCTCCAGCGACCTCGACCCCGAGCTTTATATGACTCATTGGAGGAAAGACTTAGACTTTCTTGATCTGCAAGGAAAAGAGAAGAGACAAGATAATGAATCAAGACTTTGGCACCTGTGGTTTCTTAATGACTAAGAAACTCTACTTTCAAGAACACTCAATCATGGAGCTTGATATGACGACACAATCCAACCTAGGAATCACGAATTCCGACCAGGATTCGGATTTCCTCGAAATAAACGAATTTTATTAGGAAAAGCGAAAGGGAGAGAGCATGAAGACAACTTTCTGCTTTCTGATCCTACTTGTACGAAAAATCAAAGATCCTTTAAGATTCCGTGAATATCGCAGACATGAATTAAAACCGTTGCAATATTCTAACTGATGATTATCAATTCAATCCAATCATTCATGTAATAAGAAAAAGCACTCTGTAGTAAAAAAATAAAAACAAGCTACAGAAACTCATCCTTTTGAGATTTTTTGAAGTTGATGAATCCAAAAACTGAAAACAAGTAATTCATGACCTTGTCGGACATAAAGTTGGAACTTTTGGGCAGAATTAAGAAATTATTCATGTAAATTGAACTTTCTGCAGAAATTTGGTCAAAACCAGTTTCTACGGACAATCAATCAACAGCAAAGTAAACAACATGATGAAGATCGGTCGGACTAAGAAAATTGGCCAGATTGAAAATCTGTAAGAAGTGGATAGAAGGACACTTACCCTGGAGAATCGATCGAAAAGATGGAGGCTGAGATATTGTCTTTAGGAATATGGAGAGGAGAGGAAGAAAAGAAAGTAGTTGTGTTGAAATTGAGATTGAATATATATATAATTGGGTGGAGGTGCAGTGACAAAGGGTTGAATGCAGACGTTTGGTCGATGTTTCAGTGGTGAAAGAAAAGAGGGGAAGTCGCGAGTCGTGGTCTTCGCTTCTGAAACAAAAACACGGACGCCAGCAGGAGACAATTAAGTCGGACAAAATATATGTATGTATGAACTCTACTTATTTTTGGAAATCAAATTAAGCATGTTGTGAATATATGTGGCCACAAGCAAGTACTAGAGCACTTCCCAAGTGCCTAGTGCCTCCACATCAGCAGCCACGTCACTGCCAACTCATCAAAGTGGCACTGCTACAGTATTTGCTACAGTAAATGGCACTGTAAAATTGGCACTCTCTCCAGTAGTGGAGGCCAAGTTCCACTTCTACGTTGGGACCCACATAATTTTATAATTTAAATATAATTTTTGCATTATATATAAATTATATATCATTATATATTCATATTTTTTTACAAATACGAACATGAATAAATAATGAGATCAAGTATTAGATGTTTTAATTAAAAAAAATAGGGAAAATATATACAAAATTATAAATCGGTTTTGAACCGAAACAGACTTTTTTTACAGTTCCAGTCCAAAATCGGTCCATAATTTTTAGTGAATTCAGTCCAGACCGGACCATACTGTTTTAATTAGTACCAATCCAGTTCGGAACATATTCGGGCCCGACCGGTTCATGCATATCCATAGTTCTCTATTGTCAATTCATTGCAATAATTATACGTTACTTGACCAATGTAAAATTACTATTAGGTGCAATCTCCATGCGGCATGCAGAATGATTGATAAGTATAATTGTTGATATAATAACATTGATCAATCAAATTCATTGAATCTATTATTTCACCATAATCAGTGTATATCTGTTATACGTTGATTGACATATCTTAATTCAACATCATCAACATATTCACGTTTATGTACATCCATGATCATATTAATAAATCGATTATTGCATTAATCATGTGTTTTTATATATGATTTCCAATATATGTAAATTAGAAATATATTATATATACATCATTCTAAAAGTATAATTTTTATAATAATTTATCGTAAAAAATATATTTCTTTCATATAGTATAATATAATATAATATAATATAATATAATATAATATAATACGTAAAATATATAAAAATATATATGCATTAAAATAATAGAATATTTTGTAGTAATTATTTTTCATATTTAATAATTTGAAATGTTATACTATTTCAAAATTTAGAATTAACGGTTATTCAACATGGTAAACTATAAACAAATTAGATATGGAAATTTCGAAATTGATTCAAAGTTAAAAAGTAGTAATTTTGGTTCGTGTCGTTATTTATGTTACATAATATTCAAAATGACTGATTACGGCTCTTGTCTATCTGACTTAGCGTAACCGAATATATATACAATCAAGAGATGAGCAACACAATCGAATAAAATAATATTAAAATGTTGGCACCGACATGAACATTAACTTGGGAGTTCCTACTAGTAGGCACTGTCCCACTTCACTATTAACTCAATAATGGCAAAACAGTAATATTAGTAATCCTAGTCACGCCTAGTGGCGCCTAGTCAGCGTCCAGTGGCAAAAATTGGAACTAGGCACTCCCATTTTGGAACAAGGCACTCCTATTGAAAATGCTAGTGCCTATTTAATCATTACCAGTAGGGACCAACAGTAAATGGCACTAGGCACTAGGCACTCTCTACAATAATAAATTTACAACATGGAACTAGGCACTACTATTGGAAGTGCTCTAATATCGCGGAGGTGTTCATCTTTTCACTGGACGCGCATCACCTGTCTTACCTCTCTGCCTTGTCCTCTGTCTTATTATTTAAAACCAATCACGTTTCGTTGTGCATCACAAGATAGGAAGAAGCACCATACTAGATCATTTCTTCATTCCACCCACATTTTGTTCTCGAATTTATTTATTTATTATTTTTATTATCAATTTACTATTTCGTTTTTTTTTTTTACTTTTAGCTTTTATTAGAATATATTTATGAGATTAAGATTGATTTTTTTATTAGTTTAATAATATTACTAATTTTTAGAGTTAATCAATTATAAACTATATATATAATATAAATTGATCTACTTGACAATTTTTAAAATTATTTAAACTCAAATTAAGGCTGCACAACCAAAATAAATATTTAATAATTATAAATAGGCAGTTTGAAAGTTCAATACACAAACAAAAAGAACATGATACAAGAAAAATAAAATAAAAAAGGTAACGAGCTCCGAGTAAAAATATTTTTATATTTTTTTCATTTATATATATGAAGAAAAATCAAGAATGCCGCATTTAAGCATAGGTATTTTAAAAGGAAATTCCTACTTAAGTACCGCCAACGCGACCTTTAAATTTATTTTCTTTTGAAAATATATGATTATTTTTTAACTAAACTTTTTTTTTGGCCAAACCAAAAAATTACTTAAAAATTACTAAAAATTCAACGTTTGGTGTTAGAGTCGTAATTCATTAATCTACATATTTATTATTAGAAAAGAAAAAAAATTAACGGAATAGAATAATTAAATTATGATCCAAACAATAACGACGCAAACTATATTGAGTTGCGACTCTCAGACAGATTATATGCTCTGGTCAAAATTGAGAACCACACAATAAGAATTTTTTTGGTTACGTCTAAATTTTAGTTCTCAATTTTGACCAGAGCATATAGTGGCATATAGTCTGGGAGTCGCAATTCACAATATAGTTTCGTCGTTGTTACGTCAAAATTTTGGTTCTCAATTTTGACCAAAGCATATAATCTGTCCTGGAATTGCAACTCAATATAGTTTGCGTCGTCGTTTGGACCATAATTTTAATTATTCTATTCCGTTAAAAAAATTGTTTTCTTTTTTAATAATAAATATGTAGACTAATAAATTACGACTCTAACACTAAAAGTTGAATTTTTAATAATTTTTAAGTTTGGTTAAAAAATAGTTATATATTTTCAAAATAAAATAAATATAAAGGTCATGTTGGATGTACTTAAGTAGAAGTTTCCTTTTAAAAGAGCTATGCTTAAAAGTGGCATTCTTAATTTTTCTTGAAATATATATATATGAAAAAATATTTTACTTAGAGCTCGTTACCTTTTGTTTTTCTTGTATCGTTTTCTTTTTGTTTGTGTATATAAAAAAATATAAAATTTCCAAACTACACCTATTTACAATAATTAAATACTTATTTTGGTTGTGCAGTAGTTGGAGTTTAAATAATTTTAAAAATAGTCAAGTCGATTAATTTATATTTTATATATAGTTTATAATTGATTAACGTTTAACTCTAAAAATTTAATATTATTAAACTAATAAAAAAATCAATCTCAATCTCATATATATATATATATATATATATATTCTAATAAAAGTTAAAAGTACAAACGAAATAGCAAATTGATAATAATAATAAATAAATAATTTCGAGAATAAGTGGAATGAAGAAATGATCTAGTATGGTGCTTCTTCCCATCTTGTGATGCATAATAAAAGGTGATTGGTTTTGAATAATAAGACAGAGGACAAGGCAGAGAGGTAAGACAGGTGATGCGCGTCCACACCCCTTTTCACTAGGCTCCTTTTTTCTCCGGTTCAAATCCGGGTGTCACCTGATTAACTGAAAAAAAAAATATATATATATGAAGAATCCTCTCTTTTTTGGTTTTCTATTCTAATGGAACTTTTTTTTATATTTACTGCTAAACTGAGTAATGTTTAGTATCATTTCTGCTAGTATCAACTATCAGGTCAGCCTCTAATTGATAAATTTTTAACCAAAAATACTTTTTATTCTTAAAACTCAAGTGAGGTTTGAACCTAAAATATTTGGTTAATAGATAAAGTGTTGTATATATATATATATATATATATACCCATTTTTGTGATTATATAGAATATTTTGGTAATTTGACCAAAAAGAAGAAGTTTTGTGAACTTTGCTAAAAAATTCGGTATACATTTTGCTAATTTTACCTTAGAAATAAAAATATAACTAATAAGTCTATTATATCTTTTTTTTATTTACCTTTCTAGTTAATTATTTTCGTTTTCCGTGTTCAAATATTTCTTCATAGATAATAGATGACTTATTACTATCATTATTGTTAATGTTGTCCACTTCTAACACAGTTAAATAATTAATTTCTGCTCAAACATTAGTGACATCAGACCCGATAATTCGAATTCCAGCGGTGATACTTAATAAAATGTGAAAAAAAATCTTTCTTGGAAGACCAGTGTGAGCGGACAAAAACTCAATATTTTATATCTAAATTAATAGAGTTGCACTTAGTTTAAAACGTGACAACGTACATGTGTCAATTGAAATATATATAGGTTTATATTATATTTATATAGTCGGGCGTATTAAGTTTTATATTATACATTATATATTTATATATTTTGATTAATTATTTAATATATATTTATGTTGGTTTATATAATGTAATTCTGTATAATATATATAATATAGTATTACGTGGTTGGTCGTAGTAAATGTTTATATTATATTTATCTAATGTTAGTGTATTTTATATTTATATATATATATTGTTTAATTTTAGAAACGCATATGTGGCGACGTTATAATGATTCACAATCAAAATGCATAAAGATATCATTTAAATATAAACTTTTATTTATTACTCTTTTTATATAGAGAAAATTTAAACTTACAAGTGTTTATTCAAATTAACAAATTGTTATTTAGACTTGCATTATGATAGAAATATACATACTTGTTACCGCCCCTATCAGCAGTAACGAGTATGTATGTTTCTATCAGCATGCAAGTCTAAATAACAATTTGTAAATTTAAATAAACATTTGTAAATTCAAATTTGCTCATAATATTAGTTACGTATCTGCAACAGCAAGTTGAGAGAGGTGACGATCCTGGTCGTACAGAACTGACGGATCCGCTGGTTTACGCATACACACCATGGATACTGAAAATCTATGTATTTTTTATGAGAGAAAGATGGTAAAAGGTGAATCCCGAATAGAAATCACGGATTTGTTTTTATAGCGCTACGTCTTTAATGTCTTAGTGCTACTTCGAGTAGCACTACGACGTTAATGATGTGTCTGACAACACGGTTGTTAGACACGACAACGAACGGTCATAAATAAGACCGTTAGTCGTAGCGCTACTCCGAGTAGTGCTACGCGTTAATGACCTAATTAATTCTAATTTATGGTTTAACTCATAAAACATTTATAATCGCAGGTCGTAGCGCTACTCCGGACTGCGCTACATACGTTGAGCTACTGGAAGTTGAGTTATCATGTACTTTAGTGAACCAAACTCACCAATCGTTATATATGTATTTGATATATGTATTTGAGTTAATAAAACTGGTTATTTAGATCAAAAACTTATTTATTACACATAAATACAATAAAATTTTGGGAAAAATATGAAATTTTAACTTACTTAATTTTTTAATTATTCAAATATATGATTTTTTTAGTAGTAAACCAATTGTAAAATTTCTGAATTTGCGACTAAATATGTTAGTAATTATACACATGAACCACGCGGGGTTTAGATTTGGGGTAATAATTTTAATATAATTTTAATATAATAAATATATATATGAAAATATTTCATAAGTAAATATATTTTCAAGCTTTAAACTAGAAATCAAACAATATCAGATTCAGATCTCCTGCCCGACTCTTCCTGCTCCAGATCGTGCCTCACCGTTAATATTCTGACATGTTTCTTTAAATTTAATATTTTCCTTATAGGGTTCACCAAACTTAATAGGGTTTTAGAAGAAAAAAAAACTACAAAATTAATTACACACATGTTAGATGTCAACATCTTAACAGTGATGGACGATCTAAAAAAGAAAACGGCTGTGATATACATTCCGATTCTCGGAATCTAAACAGTCTGACTTCTCTCTTAGGGGGCGTTTGGATGGACGTAATGTAAGATTACTTGAAATGTGAGATTACAAGTAATGTGGGCTGTAATGTGAGATTACTTGAAATGTTAGATTACACTGTTTGGTTGTGTTGTAATGTGGAGTGTAATGTTAGATTACAGTGTTTGGTAAGTGTTGTAATGTGCATTGTAATGTGACTTTATTATTATTATATTAATTTATAGAGAGTATATTATACCTTAATATGATAAGATTTTAAAAAGAAAATATATTTTGACAACAACTAACTTTTTAAATTTTATGTTTTGTGGTTAATACTATAGTCATTTATGAATTTTTAAAACAAAATACGTAAACTCAATATGCACAACTATTAAAATTTTAATAGTTAAAACATTATATGTAGTTTTATAAGATAATTTTCATAAAAAATGCATTGAAAAGACTTTACTCATTTTATACGAACATCATGCGCATTATTATTTATTATAATAATGAGTTATGAAGTAGATAAAAAATAAATAAAAACTACTAAGAATAACAAATTTATTATCATAATAAGCTATAATGATAATACACAGTATTTTGTCTATTTAATAAATAATAATAAAATAATAACACTCCGTAATGTTGGACGTAATATCACGTTACATCCGTTTTTGGATGTAATCTCACATTACGTTGAATGGAGTTTGGACGTAAACTGAGATTACAATAGACATTACATTACAATGCACATTACGTCGTTTGACAAACCAAACAGCGTAATGTTGATGTAATGTGAGACGTAATGTTATATTACATTCCACACTACATCCATCCAAACACCCCCTTAAGGGCATGCATGTAATAAATGACAAGTTTATGGTTAATCAGACATAAGTCGGGATGTTAATATTCCGATTCTCGGGAATGTTATCATTTCCGAAAAGAAAAAGTGGGGCGAAAAATTAACATCCAACACTATCATTATCATCATCACATATACAAAATAATATTTTGATAAATATTTGTAGAAACAGTTTTCGTTTACCAATTGGAATATAGTGAAGCTAAATTTATTTGCCAACAAACACATCAACATTTCATTTTCATTTTCCGCTCATTCTTCACGTGGCTACTACCAATTTCCATTTTCCACTACGCCCATATCCATCATCAATGGCCCCTCGTTGCATATCCAACCATTATTATTCATCTCCATTATTCCTAAATATTGTTTGTTGGAGTCATTTAATTTCTTTATTATCTGTGTTTCCATTTACTAGTTATTAACGCGTGCGTTGTACGTGTATTAATCGTCTAAGTTTTAAAATACATAATTTATCTTCAGTTTTCTAATATTTTAACATGTAATTAATACATGGCCAAGTTTAGGGGTTGCGAGAAATGAATCTGTGATCGAAAAGAACGACACAAAGTAATTCAAAACGGGAAAAATAGAAGAGGATAATTAAGTCAAAAAAATTAACTATTTTTTTAAATTACGATACTAATTTACTGTTATAACTAATAATGAGTTGGATTGAGCATGATGTGAGTTATTAACGACAAAGTTGTATCTAATTTATCAACTTGAGGAGTGGAGAATGTAAGCCCGTAATTAACCACTTAGAGTCATCGATAGAGCAGTTTGACCTATACAAACGTAACTATACACTTTTCATGCAATTTTATATCATAATACCAACAAAAATTGATTTAACGCTAAAGGAAATTTCAATTCATTAAAATTTAAAGTTTATACTTGATTTTATGTCAATTACTTATTTAACTACTAATTAGGTTGTACACAATTTGATTTAATGATTCGAGACCCTAAATGTTGGACGATGAGTACCAGGTTATCCGTAAAAGATCAAAATTCAAGAACCGTGGTTAGCCCATATTTTAACAATTGATATTGTTTGACAAGTGACTGATCTATGTGATACGAAAAAAAATCTCAACATGTACTCGAAGTTTGCACGAGTTGAGTACATATCTTACTTTATGGGTGGCTCAAATTTATAGGTATATTGTATTAATAAGTTAATTATAATTAATGTAAGATGTCAGTTAAGCGACCTTAACAAAAAAATTAATGCAATTATCTAATGAAATTTTTAGTAATACTCAAATATTATACAGACTAAATTATCAATTTTTTAAAACAGTAATGTCTAAAGTTTATACTTGAATTCAACTTAACTATTTATTCAACTACCAATTAGGAGATACCTAATATGATTGAATTTACAAACGCAAGAACTAAATCGATAGTTCGAGTCAATAAGTATTAAACATTGAGTAACATGTTATATGTAAAGTCAAATTTCAAGAACCACATTTGATCCATATTTGATATGTTATATGAGTTAGCAAGTGACTAATTTATTTGATACAAAAATGTCAACAAGCGGAACATCCCTAAATCGGTGATATAGTTAATGGAAAAATGCATCTACCTGACATTTGCACCTATTGAATGCATGTTGACTCTAATTGATAAGTATATTTGATGGAGAAATTAATAATAACTACGGTGACCTACTACTAATTAAGTGACCTAAAAACTAAAAATAACAAAATGTAACTAAATGGTTTTTTTAGTAATAGTAAAGATAAATAGATGGGTCTCAAAGATAAAAAGACTAAATCGCCAATTTTATAAAAATAGGGGAACTAAATATAACACTTATATATATATATATATAATAAAATAAAAATATGTGGGAACTAAATATAGTATATATATATATAATAAATTAAAATAAAAATAAAAATATTCAAGAGATACCTTTTGAGAGTAGGACAACTCTCACATTTTATATTGGTATAAAGATAATGCTTAATAAAGTCATATGTCAGAATACGTAGACGTACGCCATCTTTTTCACATCTTAAAGAAGAAGACACATTAATCACCTCTTATTATTCCATATATATATATGCGCACTTCGACATATTATCATCATCTATATATAAACTTAGTTGAAGGCAACTCTTAACGCTCAATTTATAAAGTTCGCATTGAAATAAATTTTTTTTTTTTAATTTTTATATATAATAATCATGCTTTGATCAAATTGATGACTAATACCAATTATTTGGTCGGATTAAAATTTAAAAAGAAAAATTATAAATATATATATATAAGAGAAAAGCATCTAGATGTAGATTTAGATGCCAATATTCACATTCTCTCCATTAGACCTTGGTCGTCGAAATGATGGCCAAAGTGTTCACGTTCATATAAGTAGTTATATATTCAGAACTCATAATCGACCAATATTTAATTTAAATAATATTAATTTTTAAATTATCCATGTTTTCCCCCTGTTCTTATCCGAATTGGATTGTTTTGTTTTAATTAATAAAAAATAATATTAATATATATAATGACATGTTGTCCTTTTCACTTAGATATAAATAGATTAATAGGGATGACTATGAGAACGTAAGTTTTTAGAATTATTAGTTAATAATAATGAGGTTAAGTAGGTAACATAAATAATAAGTAATTAAAATATCGATGACTTAAATGATTTCAATAATTGCAAAAACGAAATTTCGAGAAGAAGACTGCGCCCCTTGAGGACCGCTCGAGTCAATCTTGAATATGCATGAGGTCATGATCGATCAATGGCCGGCCGGTGTGCATGATAAATAATAAATTTATTAAACTATGCATTACTCACATCAAATAATAAATTTATTAAACTATGCATGTCCACATTTGCATAAAGACCAATCAACACCTTCTTTCGTAAAATTGATTACCTTTTATTTCAGAGGAGTTGACCGATTGGTTATGAAGTCATTAATTAATTAAAATAAAGGGATTATATTTGAGTATTATTAAATTTGATCATTAGTTACACCTAACCTAATATACTATACTTGGACGTCCTACTACGACTATCCCTAAACTTATCAATGGTAACTCATTTTGTCTTTTAGCTGACTAGACTAGCTAAGAGCACTTCCAATAGTAGTGCCTAGTGCCTAGTTCCTAGTTCCATGTTGTAAATTTATTATTGTAGAGAGTGCCTAGTGCCTAGTGTCATTTACTGTTGGTCCCTACTGATAATGATTAAATAGGCACTTGCATTTTCAATAGGAGTGCCTTGTTCCAAAATGGGAGTGCCTAGTTCCAATTTTTGCCACTGGACGCTGACTAGGCGCCACTAGGCGTGACTAGGATTACTAATATTACTGTTTTGCCATTATTGAGTGAATAGTGAAGTGGGACAGTGCCTACTAGTAGGAACTCCCAAGTTACTGTTCATGTCGGTGCCAACTTTTTAATATTATTCTATTCGATTGTGTTGCTCATCTCTTTGATTGTATATATATTCGGTTACCCTAAGTCAGATAGACAAGAGCCGTAATCAGTCATTTTGAATATTATGTAACATAAATAACGACACGAACCAAAATTACTACTTTCTAACTTTGAATCAATTTCGAAATTTCCATATCTAATTTTTTTATATGTTACCATGTTGAATAACCGTTAATTCTAAATTTTGAAATATTATAACATTTCAAATTATTAAATATGGAAAATAATTGCTACAAAATATTATATTATTTTAATGCATATATATTTTTATATATTTTACGTATTATATTATATTATATTATATTATATTATATTATATTATATTATATTATATTATATTATATTATATTATATTATATTATATTATATTATATTATATTATATTATATTATATTATATTATATTATATTATATTATATTATATTATATTATATTATATTATATTATATTATTATATGAAAGAAATATATCTTTTACGATAAATTATTATAAAAATTATACTTTTAGAATGATGTATATACAATATATTTCCAATTTACATATATTGGAAATCATATATAAAAACACATGATTAATGCAATAATCAATTTACTAATATGATCATGGATGTACATAAACGTGAATATGTTGATGATGTTGAATTAAGATATGTCAATCAACGTATAACATATATACACTGATTATGGTGAAATAATAGATTCAATGAATTTGATTGATCAATGTTATTATATCAACAATTATACTTATCAATCATTCTGCATGCCGCATGGGGACTGCACCTAATAGTAATTTTACCTTGGTCAAGTAACGTATAATTATTGTTAGGGCTGTCAAATTTACCTGTGACCCGCAAACGACCCGCGAACGACCCGTTCACGGGTCGGGTCCGGGTGACCCCAAACAGCCCAACGGGTCATTTACGGGTCAACCCGTTAATGACCCGTTGAAGCCGGGACGGGTACGGGTTTAGGGCAATGACCCGTACCCGGCCCGTGACCCGTGTAAATATCGTTTTTTTTTTTTAATTCCTAATTTATTTCTAGGGTTTAGCCGTTTTTGTTCATCACGTGACCCATTTCGTCCAAATTATAAATAGAAATCCTAATGAAACTAACAATTTGTAAAAATATGAAACTTGTACTACCAAAGTATATTTTAAAGAAATTAGCAATCAATTCAAAGGATAATTAGCATTCTGTATTTGTAGTAAATCTGAATTATATAACAAATCGATTTCTCAACGGTTAAATTAGTCATAGACTCATATTGAGATTTATGCCTGATCTTATAGCTAAGAAATCTACTAAGTCGACTTCATTTTAGCCAAATACATTATCAAATGGCTACCTTAGTTCAAGTATCTACAAATGGCTATCTCCATTAAGATTTTCGTATAATTTAATGAAATGGTTACGTTACATATCCAGCACGTAGTGAAAAAAAAAAAAATTGCTAGCACATATTTTGGATAATCGAACAAATTGTTAACTAATATTTGTGCATTCAAATAAAATGCTAACTATTTTATTCATCAAAAGTGATATTCCATCTAAATATAATAAAAAAAATCCTAAATTAGCAATTAGTATACGGGTCACGGGTCAGACCTGGGTCAACCCGTGACCCGTGACCCCGGGTACGGGTCTGCGACCCCTGACCCGTGGTGACCCCCGGGTCAATCACGGGTCGGATGGTCGGTGACCCGCGGGTCACGGGTCACGGGTCACGGGTTGTGACCCGTTGACAGGCCTAATTATTGTAATGAATTGTCAATAGAGAACTATGGATATGCACGAACCGGTCGGGCCCGAATATGTTCCGAACTGGATTGGTACTAATTAAAACAGTATGGTCCGGTCTGGACTGAATTTGAAATTAGCACTAAAAAATTTGGACCGATTTTAGACTGTAACTGTAAAAAAAGCCTGGTTCGGTTCAAAACTGGTCCGACCCATTTTCCTATACAAATTTACCCTAATTAAAAAAAAAAACGAAAAACCGATCCTCCGACAAAACTGATCCAGTTAAAAACAAGTTCAAAACAGTCTGGTCCAGTCAAAAATCAATTTTTTGAAAAGTATATTACTGGTTTTTGGTCTAGTTCTCCTATCGCATAATTGGTCTGTTTGGAACCGGTCCAGTCTATACCAGTTCCGAACCGACCGGACCGGTTATTTTCTTATCCCTATAGAATGTAAATTTTTATTAAAAAATTCAATTACATTTTTATAATTTTGTATATATTTTCCCTATTTTTTTTTAATTAAAACATCTAATACTTGAATCTCATTATTTATTCATGTCCGTATTTGTAAAAAAATATGAATATATAATTTATATATAATGATATATAATTTATATATAATGCAAAAATTATATTTGAATTATGAAATTATGTGGGTCCCAATGTAGAAGTGGAACTTGGCCTCCACTACTGGAGAGAGTGCCAATTTTACAGTGCCATTTACTGTAGCAAATACTGTAGCAGTGCCACTTTGATGAGTTGGCAGTGACGTGGCTGCTGATGTGGAGGCACTAGGCACTTCCTATTGGAAGTGCTCTAAGAGATCAGCAAGTACTTCATAATTTTCGCCACTAATTATAATTTATTATTATTATTTTTATTAGTGGGCATTATTGAGAACCTGTTGAAGAGTTGACCAATTGATAGCTGGAGATGGAGCCATGACATTGACATGAGCTCCTCCTGCCTTAATTAATTAAAGCCTTAAACAACGTCACCATCTAATTTTGTGCTAAAATCTCATTAAGATACCGAAATCAACCCATTTATATATATATAAATTATTTGTTTGTGTAAAATTTATTTATAAGAGAAATATTGAAAATTATGTATTCTGAGATTTTTTTATATATATATATATATATATATATTGTTTTAAATGTTTATGTAAAGAATTATAATTCAGTCATAAATTGACTAATTAAGTTAGAAAAATATATGTGACATAATCAGCGAATTGAACTTTTAAAATGCACCAAGTTGAGTCACGGTGACTCTTGACTCAACGTTTATAAAATTAAAATATGGAATTCAAAGTTTGTTAAAAACCGAACCGTTCACGTATTTCTTTATATGGGAAACTTTTGTGTAGGTTTGGTGTTTACACCAAGCCAATATATACATGACAAGTGTCACACTCTCTTGGTAGTTTTTTCTAAAACCCTAAGAATGAACCCTAGAATGATGAGGATTAAAGACACTTGACACTTGTCTTACACGAGAATTTTCATCTTTATAGACATAGCAGAAAGAAATAGAGTATTATGTTAAGATTGGATCAATCTGGGCTCGATGGTTTGGTCGGATTATTTGTTTGTGGGCTTGGCTCGGTTACCGACGAATTGACGGATTAGATCGTTGGGCTTAGGCCTTGGTTGGTTGCTTTGGGCAGAGCCCAATTTGTTGCTATTGGTTGGCTATTGTTGATTCCATGTTTATTTATGGAAAAATTTGGAGGTTTGATAAACATAGGGGACCTTTGAGCAATTAGCTCAGGACCCCGCCATATAAATAGGTGAGGATTAGGGTTTTCGCACTCTAGTCCGATGAGCCACAAATCAGTCTAATTTTCTCTCATTCACTTCTTCTTCTCCGAGAGCTTCTGCGATTTAGGGTTAGAGTTTCACATCTTCACATGATATCAGAGCAGGAACGAGGCTAGGGATGGCAACGGGTCTCGGGGCCCCGCTGACCCGCGGGGCCCCGACCCGGTTTTGACCCGATGACCCGCCGACCCGCGAGTCACGGGGCGGGTTCGGAGTGGGGCGGAGCCGGGTCGGGGCGGGTCCGGGTCTAGGGGCGCGGGGCCTCGTAGACCCGCCTCGAAGTGCATATATATATTATGTTAATATGATGTAACATTTGCTAAATAATATGGTTAATATAGTACCTATATAAATAACAAGGATCTAATTATCAATAGATGTATATTTAGATTATTAAGATTTATTAATTTTTGCTCGTAAGAATAATGCTGATATGGTTTGTCTTTTAGAAACCCGTGTCAGGCCTAGTAATTCTGCTGCAATTTCTTTCATTTCTGGCTCCTGGAAGCAGTGGAGTTATCTTAATAATTCAGGGTATTCTTCATATTGAAGGTTATGGCTCTTTTGGAAGTCTCATATTACTGTTAATGTTATTAAGATGGGTGCTCACATTATCCACTGCTCTTTAACGTGTTCCGATGGTGGTTTCTTTGTTACCTTTGTTTATGCCCCAAATGAAGCTACTAATAGGCTGACCTTGTGCCTTGTGGCTTGGTAGGGGCCTTCCGTTGGACCCTGAAAAGGAAAGCTTCTTTCAAGTCCCACAGCTCAAAATGCGCCTCTTCCTTCGACACCCTCCATGTGATCAAATTAGGAATTCCTAATTTTCAGTAGCCGCTTCTAGTCCATACGTTGACTCGGCCTTCCCTAGATCAGTCTGTTGCTACTTGCGGTGCATCTTCATCGACGTTGTTTTTCAACCGGAAGACCGAGAGCTAACTATCGAGTCTTTAGGCTTTCTTATTCCTCCAGAGAAGCAACCGCTCGCTCAAAGTCTGTCCCGTCATTTGTGTAACAAGGCGATCCGCACGATTACGAGTCCGCTCCCGTCGAGCCTCTTCGACGGCACGAGACTACGGGTTCTTCCCACTAGCCATGGCTTGGCCTAGCCTTTGGCTCTGATACCACTTGCCACGGCGCTAAGTCCTTCTACAGTGGGAGTAACTCTTCCATGATCTGTCCGACATAAGACTAATGGCGTCTCAGTACGTCAAGCCATGGTAGGCTATAGATGGTAATGTAGGAAGGTGATAATCTTTCTCATTACCATTTGTAGAATTCGTGTTGCTATCTAGGGTGGTATCACTCTGGGTGGTGACACGGGGCCCATCTACCATGTAGCCAGCTAGCGGCGAGCGAGAGAGGATTGGGGCTTTGAAGAAAAACAAACACGCCGTTTAAAGCCTCTCCTGTTGAGTCGAGTTACTTCGTTCCTCAGCTTCGTGTTCACTTCTTTTTCGTCAGGTTTCATTCGATTTGTTGTGGATTGGATGATGGATAAACCAGCAAGCCGCCGCTCTTTCCTAAAGGTAAAGGAGCAACATGCCACTCGACCTGAGGGAGAGGAGCGAAAGCAGTGAACTGTAATTGTGAAAAGGTTGGAAGATCTGGCCAAAGAAGGTGATAGCCCTGTAGATTCGTTCCCATGGTTCGATCCTTCCCAGTAAAACGCGGCGTGTTCGAATTCTGATCGCGTTTACGCGAGAAAGGGGGACCACCCTCTAAGCCTAAGTATTCCTCAATGACCGATAGCGTACAAGTACCGTGAGGGAAATGTGAAAAGAACCCTATTTAGGGAGTGCAATAGAGAACCTGAGATCCGATGTGAACAATTAGTCGAAGGAGCGGAGCAACGAGCCTTTACTTGAGATTCTTCCATTGAGCAATGAAGGGTTGTTACGACTTGGGTTTATGGTTTTCTTTTGAGCCGAGCCGTCGCTGGTTTGAGCCCGCTGCTTCCGTGTTCTAGTAGTTGAATCCGCTACAACAAATAGATTGAAAAAGAAGGATTAACCTGAGATTCCATTTACAGAAAGAAGCGAATAAGCAATTGATCAACCATCCTACTAAGAAAGCTGAAGGAATAAAGTGATAGGTCTTTCAAAAAGAGTACGGTACAGTAGTTCCATAGCCCTCTTCCCGAGTTCACTAGTGAGTAGTCCATTCAGTGTACTACTCGCACTCAAGCAAAAAAGGGGCGGAAGGCTCTGAAGTTTTAAATAACTAGCTCAGTTCCAGCGAGCCTAGTCATACTCCTTACGGGCTCTTGCGCAACCAGCCTCGGGCTACTGGCTGGGATAGAATAGTAGACTGCTTCTTTCCCCTTCCCTCGCGGAATTTTATCCTTCTACATGCCTTCTACGTGGATAGTCAGAAGCAGAAGAAAGTGAACTTCCGAGTTGGATTTTGATTTGTATGTTGTGATGAATTTGATGTGTTTGTTGTTTGTATTTGATTGGTGTTTAGATTTGGTGTTAGATTTGTGTAATATTTTGGCAAAAAAAATTTATATGTAATATTGAGAAGTGAAAAAAAAAATTTGTTCATGCGGCGGGTCGGGGCGGGGCGGGTCGACTCGCGGGATTTTTTTTCCCAGCTGACCCGCCCCGGGAGGTACACCTGTCTGAGTCCGGGGCTGCGAAAACCCGCCTCGACCCGCCCCGTTGCCATCCCTAAACGGGGCGATCTGGCCTCTGTTCTTCGATCCAGAGGATGCTCCGCTGCTATCTAGTGTTTTAGATTACTGCATGCAATGAATGCCTTGTCTGTGGATCCTCTGTGCATCATTTTTTTGTTTTCTTCGGTTCGCGATTCGTTGGGTGAAAGGTTTTTCAATTCGTCTTATTCTCTCTGACGGATGGATTGATCTCTCGCCTCTCTTCTCTCTTTGCGAATCTTGATTGATTCGCGACAAACAAATCTCTCGGTGACGTTTCATCTTCTTCGCTCAGTGATGTTTATTCGTCTTCTTCGAAGACGTCCTCTTCCAGAGTGTTAAGCCATGTCGGATGGCGGTAAATGATTGGATCAGAAGAATTCGGAATCATATGATCAACTTACAGCAACACTGATAACAACAATCTTGATCTCACCTCTGAAGTTAACTCGTACCACTCTTTGTTTCTGCATCCTAGCGATAATCCTGGTCAGAGTTTACTTTCTTTTAAATTGTCCGGCCAAGAGAACTATAGGTAGGGGTGGCAAACAGGTCGTGTCGTGTCGATTCGTGTTGTGTCGCTAGTGACATACGTGTCAACAGATCTCTCGTGTCTAAACAGATCACTTTAAATATGACACAGGCAGATCTCGTGACACACGGGAGTTGGCAGATATCGTGTCACACGGAACACAGACACGAGACACGGAATTTTGTTTTTACACCAAAAAAATATTACACTTTTTAGCCCAAAATTTTTACAAATGTTACAAAATCATCCTAAATCAAGCACCATCATATTTTGACAAATAATTGGATCTTCTCATTATACAAATAATAAGTTCATAAAGAAAAATTACTTAAATTTAAAAAATCGAACATTACAAACAAAATAAGCAGATATCTAAATTTCAAGTTATCTTGAAACTAGCACATGAAATCTTATTATAAGTTTTTTTATTTGTCTATACAAGTTTTTATTATTACAAACAATTATATTATAAGTTTTTTTAAAATATTTTAATGTATTGAATAGTTGCAATATTTTTAAAATTATTATTGATAATTATATTTATTTTTTGGCAAAATTATTGGTCTTTATATAAATATTAAGTTTCAAATAAGTCGTGTCGATGCGTGTCTATCGTTGGACCTACAGATCAGATCTACACGGACTTGCCTAAAAACGTGTCTAGACGTGTCACAGATCTATCAGACACGGTCAGATTTTCGTGTAGATCAGGACACGAAAAAAAGCAGGTCCGTGTCAGATCGTGTCGTCGTGTCGTGTCAGCAGTTGCCACCCCTAATTATAGGAAATGAAGTCGTGGTATGCAGATTATCTTGCAAGGCAAGAACAAATTATGCTTTATTAATGGCTCTTGTAAGAGTGATTCATATGAGGAAAAGTTACGTGATCTGTGGGATAGGTGTAATGCAGTTATTTTTTGTTGGATTATCAACTCTGTTGCTTATGAAATTTCTGATGGTATCACGTATTCTGAAAGCACCATACTTGCCCGGAAAGATTTACGTGAGCGTTTTGACAAAGTAAATGGCTTGAGAATATACCAATTGCATAGAGAGACCACTATATGTCGTCAGACAACTGATACTAACTCTCTGTTTTTCACAAAGCGTAAGAGCCTTTGGATTGAGTATGACACTGTTTGTGCTCTCCCTCAAATTGATGATCATTCTTTCAAGAAACATATTGAGCATAGAGATAATCAACGATTGTTCCAGTTTCTTATGGGGCTCAATGAGAATTACTTTAACATCAGAAGTAATTTGCTTCTGTGGACACCATTGTCATCCCTTAATCAGGCTTATGGAATCTTTATTCAAGAAGAAAGCCAAAGAGATGTTAGTGCTTCAATATCTGCTGATGTTACCAACATTGGTTTGAATGTCTCTTCTGTTAACAATGATGAGAAGCAAAAGATATTGAACAATCTTAATCTAGAGTGTGACTATGCAAGAAAAAGGGACATACATCAAACATATGTTATTTGAAAGGCTGTGATTTTTTGTAAAAGGAATGAGCATTGCAAAGACAATTTTTTAAAGTGTATAGAGACTCAATGAAGGGGAAGATTGCCATTTCTAAAGCCAACTCTGTTGCTATTAAGGATGGAGGAGATATAAGGGCTTCGAATGAGTCATCTGGAATGAGCTCTCAAGGAGCCATCACCCTGACAACTGAGCAATTTGACATGCTAATGAAGAGGTATGGAGGTGGTGGAGCCTCTGTTGCCACTGCAATCACACTGCAGCATGTATAACTTTCCTTAGCTCACACTATTATAAAGAAAAACATTGGATATTGGTGCAAGCAATTATATGACCAACCATTTAAGTTGGTTAATCAATTTTAGACCAGTATCTGGCACCAAAGTTCAATTACCAAATGGTTTTACTTCACATGTTATTGGGGTATGAGACTTCAAAATTTCTAATGGGAAATTGCTGAGAAACATTTTATACTTACCCGAGTTTAAATTCAACCCTATATCAGTTTCTCAGTTGACTAGGGACTTGAATTGCACTGCCAATTTTTATCCCAATATTGTTATCTTACAAGACCTTGGGCAGTGGTGATCAACAATCTGGTCTGTACTTTTCTCATCCCAATAGCAAAACAGATTTACCTTTAGCTTTGAATAATGCAAATAAAGGCTCACTGCACTGCTGGCCAAAAAAAAATGCTTCTGTTAAAGCATTGCAGCATATCGATCCCCTTAGTAAGGTTAGAAATAAAGGTCTTGTGATTAGTGATTGTGTTGTTATCCCTTAACCAAAATTGCAACAAATAGTTTTCATGATTCAAATAAAAGAGCAGATGCAAACTTTGATTTGATTCACGGTGATTTTTGGGGTCCATATCACACTGCTACTTATGATAAAAAGAAATATTTTCTAACCCTTGTAGATGATCATTCTCAAATAACTTGGGTGTTTCTTATGCATTTCAAAAGTGAACTAGCAGTTCTTCTAAAATACTTTGTCTTGATGGTACATACTAGATTTGCAAAAATGGTCAAAGTTTTTCGTAGTGACAATGGTGGTGAATTTTTTTAGTGACAATTTACAATATTATTTTAAACAGGAGGGTATAGTATATTAGACAAGCTATTCTTACCCCTCACAACAAAATGGTAGGGTTGAAAGAAAAGACAGATATCTACTTGAAATGGCTAGGGCACTGAAATTGCAAGCTTCTATTCCTAACAAGTTTTGGGGGATTGTGTTTTAACTGCATGTTATTTGATTAATTTGCTGCCTAGAGTTGTTCTTGATGGAAAGTCCCCTTTGGAAGTTTTTGTAAACAGAAAACCTAATATTGAGCATCTTAGAGTGTTTGGTTGTTATTGCCTTGCAAAGAAGGTTGTGGTAGTGGACAAATTGGCTGCCAGGGGGATTCCCTCTGTTTTTCTTGGTTATTCTGAGACCCAAAAAGGGTACAAACTCTATGATTTGTGATGGATATACGCATGATTCGGGCTCGGTTTTAATTATTCGGACCTCATACACGCACGTAAGACCCACTACGAAACCCAATTTCGAGCTAACCGGGGGAAACCGGGCAAGTCGCGAACTTGCCCGGCACCCCCGGGGGCTTACCCGGAATTCCGGGTAAACTCAGCACCCCGGGGGTGTCGCGCACACCCCCCATTTTGTCTCGAATGTATAGGAGACCCGATTTCTAACTAACTCCTATGTGTCCGAGACCTATGTTTCAAAGGCGCGCGCGTCCCGCTCGTGACAGCCGCCTGAGACGCGCGTCAGAGTCCTCTTCTCAAAGCTCTCCCCTGCATCCCGGTTCACATTTCCACATTGAACCGGGTCAAAACCGGTTTACGGTCCAAGGTTGCCTATAAATAGCCACCTTGGGGGTAAACATTTTCAAGTCACTTTGGGTGAGAATTAGGAAAAGCTCTAACCTCTCTCTAAACTTTCTCTCTCTAGAACTGTCTAATGTTGATCGTCGGAGTGAGCTCACCAAGCACCCCCCCCCCCCTCTCCACGGGGGTTGCTCGGTAATGCTCCTCTTGCAGGTGCGGACAGTCAGCAAGAGAGCCCGAAGGACTTAGCGCGATTTCGAAGGCAAAGGCTCGTGCACGACCCTAGGAGACGGACTTGGCCCAGACAAGCTCGCACCCAACCCGAAGACATCGACAAGTTACTCAGCGGACAGCCCGTGTTAACTTGGTCGAAACACTTGGCGCCGTCTGTGGGAAAACGCAACGACAAGTCATGGCGTACCACTGTTATTCTAAGATCATCAGTTTACAAGATTTGGGAGAGCCGTGTGAAGCGCGTACACCTCCTACCAAACGCGCGTGCATCGACGCTCTAAGAGGAGGAGTAACACCTCTCGCTCAGAAACTAAGTATAGTAGCAGCGGACACTAGGTGCAGCACTGCGCGCACAGCATCGCACGCGCGTACACGTCGACATGGCAATGTGAGATCTACCACCTC
Organism: Clarkia xantiana subsp. parviflora; assembly: GCA_036873135.1. Classification (NCBI taxonomy): domain Eukaryota; kingdom Viridiplantae; phylum Streptophyta; class Magnoliopsida; order Myrtales; family Onagraceae; genus Clarkia; species Clarkia xantiana. The sequence continues at coordinate 22,179,362 of JAPTYO010000002.1, read as the reverse complement.
ACATACGAAGAACCTAACATATACACTAAGTGGCTATCATGTCCGCGTATCTCGGAGCGGCCATCATGTCAACGCATCTCGAAGCAGCAGTCGTGACCAAGACACACTCTACCTTGGGGAAAATAAAGTAGCGGTCGCTAGACACACTCTACCTTGGGGAAAATAAAGTAGCGGTCGCTAGACACACTCTACCTTGGGGAAAACCAAGTAGCGGTCGCTAGACACACTCTACTTTGGGGAAAGCCGAGTAGCGGTCGCAGAATGCACTCTACCTTGAAAACGCCAGGTAGCGGCAGCAACATGGATAGGCAGTCGCCTCGCCGACCTTTGACCGACGCCATGGAAGGACACGTCGCCTCGCCGACCTCTGGCCTTCTCCCTACCTCGGAAACATCAAGTAGTTGTCGCTGAATGCACCCAACTTAGGAACAACCAAGTAGCAGTCGTGGAATGCACCCAACTTTGGAACAACCAAGTAGCAGTCGTGGAATGCACCCAACTTTGGAACAACCAAGTAGCAGTCGTGGAATGCACCCAACTTTGGAAAAACCAAGTAGCAGTCATGGAACACACCCTACTTCGGAAGATCCCAGTAACCATCGACATGGGAGACAACTACATATCTACGAGACTCGTTAGTCTCTACTTATCACATAGCGAACACCCCACGAGGGGGGCAACCCCCTGTACATATCAACCACTATGACGACACCTACCCTACGTCGACATCAAGCCTATAGTGACAACATGCATGGCAACAGACAAGGAAAAAATTCTAAGTGTTGGAACAAGCGCGCACATACAAGCGCACACATACAAGCGCACACATACAAGCGCGCACATACAAGCGCACGCATACTCAGCTAGCACGCATATGGATGGTAGTATGGTCATGAAAGAAAGAGCCAATCAAGGAATATTTTCTAAAGTGTTCCACCATGTCAGCAGTCGACATGTGACGAGGTGTCGACTATCAAGGAACATTTTCTAAGTATTCCACCATGTCAGCAGTCGACATATGACGAGGTGTCGACTATCAATGAATATTTCTAAGTGTTCCACCATGTCAGCAGTCGACTTATGACGAGGTGTCGACTATCAAAGGATGTTTTCTAAGTGTTCCACTAGGGCAGCAGTCGACATATGACAAAGTGTCGACCATCAAGAAATACTTTCTAAGTATTTTCCTATGACGGCAATCAACGGCAGTCGACAAAGATCAAATAACGACAACCATGGTAACGAGTCATTAGGCTAGCGCTATCACGTCACTACAAGCACCTCTACTCCGGGGGCAATACTATATCAACAAGGGCCTCGTCTCTCGACATATACGTTGCGAACATACTCTGTTCGTCAACGATGCGGCGGATGCATCACACCTCGCAAGCTTAGGACCCGCGCGTCCGTGATACACGCTCCCTCATAAGTGTGTGGGTAACCCTTTACATGTCTCTATTTTTTCTAAGTCTTTTAGTACATGACTATGCATCCTTTACACATACGTCATACACACGTCATCGTCATGCATTGCACACATCCATGATTTACATATTACACGTACATGAGTTAATTGTCGTCATATCATTTATTCATGCTATGATTTATATTTCCGTCATTGCATGATCAATTGCATGACAGTACGTTGTTATCTTCTTATTACAACACTTACTATTTTCTAGACTCATTTTTAGCAATCATGACTACATGCTATGCGCACATAATCTAGCGCGCACTATGTCATCTCAAAATGCATGATTCATGTTTTTTATTATGACATGATTATTTTCATGATTCAATTATTGATTATGTGCTCACATCATTTATATCATGTCTCACATTCATGTTAACATCATAAACCATGATTGCACATATTCATGAGAATTATTGCTTAAGTCCATCACATGTGATTTTCCAAACCCGACATTATTTCATTTACTAAAACCGTCGTCTCGCCGTCAAGACGGCCGTCTCGAACGACGGGCTCCCGAAAACCATCATGTTGCATGAAAAACGTTTTATCAAAACTTTCATGATTTATTATCATTTTGGTACAATTAGTCGTGGCATGAACGTTCCATATTTATTTGATCATCTTACAAACCCGGAAAATTTCATGTGCGCTCACGCCTTACTTCTTCCAAAGTCACATTTATCATATTACTCGTAGTCCGTTGTGCTACTAACCCTTTGCGCAGTTATCAAGCATGACCATCTCAAAACACTAAGGCAAGGAGCTCGTCTGAGCCGCGCGTATCCACCCTTGGTAAGTCAAGACCCAAGGTGAGCAGACGACCCGAATCACGTGTACACCCTATCTTAAAATAGAGTTAAATAAAGGTCAAGCCATTATTTAACTCGGGGGCAAGTGATGGATATACGCATGATTCGGGCTCTGTTTTAATTATTCGGACCTCATACACGCACGTAAGACCCACTACGAAACCCAATTTCGAGCTAACCGGGGGAAACCGGGCAAGTCGCGAACTTGCCCGGCACCCCCGGGGGCTTACCCGGAAAATTCCGGATAAGCCTAGCTTACCCGGAAAATTCCGGGTAAGCCTAGCTTACCCGGAATTTCCGGGTAAACTCAGCACCCCGGGGGTGTCGCGCACACCCCCCATTTTGTCTCGAATGTATAGGAGACCCGATTTCTAACTAACTCCTATGTGTCCGAGACCTATGTTTCAAAGGCGCGCGCGTCCCGCTCGTGACAGCCGCCTGAGACGCGCGTCAGAGTCCTCTTCTCAAAGCTCTCCCCTGCATCCCGGTTCACATTTCCACATTGAACCGGGTCAAAACCGGTTTACGGTCCAAGGTTGCCTATAAATAGCCACCTTGGGGGTAAACATTTTCAAGTCACTTTGGGTGAGAATTAGGAAAAGCTCTAACCTCTCTCTAAACTTTCTCTCTCTAGAACTGTCTAATGTTGATCGTCGGAGTGAGCTCACCAAGCACCCCCCCCCCCCTCTCCACGGGGGTTGCTCAGTAATGCTCCTCTTGCAGGTGCGGACAGTAAGCAAGAGAGCCCGAAGGACTTAGCGCGATTTCGAAGGCAAAGGCCCGTGCACGACCCTAGGAGACGGACTTGGCCCAGACAAGCTCGCACCCAACCCGAAGACATCGACAAGTTACTCAGCGGACAGCCCGCGTTAACTTGGTCGAAACAATTTGGATTCAAAGAATTATTTTGTTAGTAGGGATGTCAATTTTTTTGAGGATATTTTTCATTTTTCTGGTAGTAAATCTGATCCACTGATTTTTTTAATTTTTTTTTGTAAGATTGAGTTTGCATTAGATGATATCGATGAAGGTGATCAATCTTATGATTAATCACCTGAGATTGAGTTGGACCCTGAGTTGGATGATCCAAGTGATAAAATAGATGAATATGATGCAAATAGAACTGCTGATGCTGATTTGCCCTAAGCAGATGATGATAGTATCTCTACTAACACTACTGGTGCCTCATTGATTAGAAAATCTACTCGTGAAACAAAGCCTCCTATTTGGATGACAACTGGAGATTACATTGTCAATACTGGTTCCACTGCTCATCCTCTATATCATTATGTGGGTTATGATAACATATCTTATACTTATTGTTGTTATCTATCAAAAAATTCTAAGTTTGTGTAACCCAGTTGTTTTCAGGAGGCTCTAGCAAATAAAGGTTGGATCACATCTATGTAAGAGGAAGTCTCTGCTTTGGAAGCAAATGACACTTGGGAACTAGTGCCTTTGCCACCGGGTAAGAAGGCAATAGAGTGTAAGTGGGTTTACAAATTGAAATATCATGTTGATGGTACTCTTGAACGTTATAAAGCTAGGCTTGTTGCTAAGGGGTATAAACAAAAACATGGAATTGACTATTTTGAAACTTTTTCACCAGTTGTTAAGATGAACACTGTTAGAACTGTTTTAGCCCTTGCCATTTATAAATGACCTCTGTATCAAATATATGTTTTCAACGTTTTTTTTGCAAGGTGATTTATATGAGGAAGTCTATACGACTACACCTCAAGGATTTAGTAATATAAAGGGGGATGGTTTAGTTTGTAGATAACGTAAATCCTTGTATGGGTTAAAGTAGGCCTCTAAACGGCGGAACAAAAAATGACGGATTCTCTTATTCAATATGGTTATAGTCAGTCAATGTATGATTATTCATTGTTCACCAAATATGAAGGTTCTGATTGAGTTTTATTGCTTGTTTATATTGATGATCTCTTGATTATAGGAAAAGTAATAGGTTGATTAATCAACTTAAGCAGGTTTTGCAAACTAGTTTTAAAATGGGAAATTGCAATATTTCCTTGGAATTGAGATTACGAAGTCAGAGAAAGACGTTGTCATTGTAAGAGAATGTATGCTCTGGAATTAATTTCAGAGGTTGGATTAGCTGGTGGTAAGACAGTTGTGTCCCCTGTGGAATTTAATTTCAAACTTACAAGCTCATATTATAATCATTTTGTGAATCAAAATCAGGATGAGCTTCTGACTGATATAACCTCTTATAGAAGACTCATTGACAAACTGTTTTACTTAACCATTACAATGTCTGACATAAGTTTTGCTATGGAAAGCTTGAGTCAATACTTGAAGGCTTCAAAGTAGTCTCACTTTGAGGTTGCACTTCGTGTGGTAAGGTATGTTAAAGGTGAGCCTGGTAAATGAGTTTTACTTTCATCTTTTAGTAGTTCTGAATTGATTGTGCATTGTGATTCAAATTTGGGCAACTCTGTTGAAACTCTAAGGTCTTTAACTGGTTATTGTGTGAAATTGAGTGAATCTCTCATTTCCTGGAAAGTAAAGAAAAATGATACAGTTTCAAAATCCTCTGCGGAAGAGGGTATCATGGTATTGGTCATGTTATTTCTGAAGTTGTTTGGTTGCACGGTTTGTTGGTTGAACTTGGTTTTTTGCAAAAACGTCCTAATGTGTTATATTGTGATAATAAGTCTGCTTTTCAGATAACACTAAACCCTATATTTCATGAGAGGACGAAACACACTGAGATTGATTGTCATTTTGTTAGACAAAAAAAATTTGAATGGTGTTATACACACTGCACATATTAAAATTGAGGAGCAGGTGGCAGATATATTTACTAAGGTCTTCCTGCTAAACATCACAGGTATTTGGTTGGTAAATTAAGAATGATGAACATATTCTTAGGCATTGGTGATGAGTTGATTAATGGCGATGATAAATAAATTTCTGAGCCAGGGGGAGTGGCTTAATTCAGTTCCTTATTTGGTTCTTTGTTAATCGGTAGCATTTGTTACATTCCCAGATTGAGGGGGAGTGTTAAGATTGGGTCAATATGGGCTCGATGGTTTGGTAAGATTATTAGTTTGCGTGGGCTAACGAATTGACGGGTTGGATCGTTGGGCTTAAGCCTTGGTTGGTTGGTTTGGGCGGAGCCCGGTTTGTTGATGTTGGTTGACTTTTGTTGATTCCATGTTTATTTATGGAGACATTTGGAGGTTTGATAAACATAGGGGACCTTTGAGCAATTAGCTCGGGACTCTGTCATATAAATAGGTACCGTAAATCAATCTAATTTTCTCTCATTCACTTCTTCTTCAGGAGCTTTTGCGATTTAGTGTTAAGGTTTCACATATTAAATGTCCAGCTTTGAGATTTTAGGTAGAAGACTTGGCCGAAGTTGAACGGAGGTAAACAAATCGGAGAGACGCGAGGAAACTGGTACTCCTTGCAGTCACTATGAAACCAATCGATAAAATCGTCAAATACCCAAACGACGGCCGAAACAGTTTAAGCCCAGTTGATAAATTTTATGATATAATCTCAGATTAGTTATCTATTTTCTTTCTACTTTGTTATTGAGGTGTTAGTGGATAACCGATGTAAGATCATGTGAACAACCAAATATAAATATAATCTATTTATAAAATTAATTACAAAAGTAGACCTAACCGAGATGTTATACCCCACATGTGAATTAAATAAGTCTTCCAATTGCTAGAGAAGAAAACCACCATGGTTTGTCAAAATGAAAGGATTAACAAACTTTCCAATTGCATTTTAACTCAGACGTCCAATCACTATTAACCATAATCTAAATAACAATAATAATTTAGGTCAGCTACCATCAAATTAAATTTCATTTTTGTAGACGCGTGCAATTCTTAATTAACGACACGGGTGTACAAAATGTAAAACTAATTTAATGGTATCTGCATAAAATATTATTGCGGTTTATAATTTGATAAATAATGATTCTGCTGTCGAAAATGCAATTGGAAGGTTTATTTAATTCTATCGTTTAGATAAACCATGGTGATTCTCTTCCCTTGATAAAATGTGCATCTACAAAATAGTTAATTCGATATAATAAAAAATAAAATATTCATGTATAATTTCAAAATATTTGTTTCTCAACTGCATATATAGTTTTAAAAAATATCATCATAAACACTTTTTTTTTTTTTGCTTCGCCAGGTCTCCCAACAGCGACAGGACCGGACCAAATACTTTTTTAAAGCATCTGGTTTGGTCCTGACCAGATGCTTTGAAAAAGCATCTAGTCGCTGTCAGCATGCTATGTGCATGCTGACAGCCCCTTGGCCAGATCTTGGCCAAAGGGAAAGACCCAAATTTTCGGTATTTTCCCATTTAACCGAGATGACATCTCAGTTAAGGTTTTAAACCTTAACCGAAATTTCACATCTTGGTTTAGTCTATTTTTGGTAATTAATTGTTCATACAACTTATATTTGTATTTGGTTGTTTATATAGACCTATATTGGTCAAAAACTCCATATATATAAATTACTCAAAAATTGGATTTCTACTTTGTTAGTTAAGTTGCGTAGTAAGAAGGGACACGCGCATCACCTGTCGCATGCCTCTGTCCCAATCTTCTGTCGCCTACATATCAACGGCTTAAACAAATTAGCGTGAAAATAAAATATAATAAAGAATGACATTAATTTTCTTTTTTACCCATAGGTCATGCACAGTTAGCGCAATGATGTAAATATTATCATTGCTTTCCACCAACCTTATATGTTGCATGTATTTGTAATCTGATTCTTTTTTAAAGTATTTGTGGCCAAACAAATTTTTTTCAATGTAAAAAATTTGGTATAGTTAATTACAATTTGGAATTTTTTTTTTACCGAATTGACATTATTTAAACAACTAAACACAAAATAAGTAAACGATTCGTGTTTATATATACAGATCTATCATTTGCAGAGAATGATATTAACGGGACAATTATTTTGTTTTTGGTTTAAGTTTTAAGTACTTTCAGATTTATGTAATTTTAGTATTTATTCTAAGACCCTATTAGAATGGTTAAACAGTTTAGCCTGGTGAACCCTAGAATTAATGTTAAAATTGAACGAATAGTTCGTCGAATTTTAGCCTTATAAGGTTCACTTGCAAGTATTGGTTGGCAATTGGTCAAATAGTTTGTTAAATTTTAGGGTTCACCCCATCAAACTGCTCACCCATTCAAATAGGGTTTTATAAAAAACAATATAAAACTACATAAATCTAAACATTGTTAAACCCTAATTTTAGCAATCTAATTTTTTTAACAATTTTAGTTATTTAGGGTTCACCCTGCCAAACCATTCATATGTTCTAAAAAGGTTTTATAACTAAACCCTAAAACTACTTAAACCTAAACAAGTAATGAAAAAAAAACTATGTCGCTAATGTGATCCTTGACAAATACTAGATTTATATACATTAATATATATATATAGTATGAAACTGGTTACTAATTTAGGGTTTGATTGTTCAAATAATGTCAATTCGATTACAAAATAATCCAATTTGCAATTAATTTGATTTATATACCAAGCTTACATTTTAAAAAAATCAAATCAAATTGCAACATAATACATACAACTCATTAAGATTGATGGAAAACAATAATTCTCTTTTTCCGAAACGATAACAATGCATGTCTATTGAAAAAAAAAAACAACAAACAATGGCCTTTCTTTACGTGCATGATCTATGGGTAAATAAGAAAATTAACGTCTTTCTTTATTATATTTTATTTTTCCACTAATTTGTTTAAGCCGTTGATATGTAGGCGACAGAAGATTGGGACAGGGGCATGCGACAGGTGATGCGCGTCCAGTAAGAAGACCCAAATTCTTGATTTGGCCAGGAAATACTGCATTGCTTTTGGCCGGAAGCGTAGGGAATGAGATCAGTGTTATTTTGGTCAAATATGCTGTGTGCCTTTTTTTTTTGGCTGAATAATGCTGTGTGCCTTCTGTTTTATGGGATGCATGTCATTTTCCTCTTAAGAAGGGTATGCACTAAACACTATAACCAGTTTACAATTTTGGATCGAGCTATGAGCAAATTGTGATATGCTGTAAATTCCATTTCTGAGCCGAGAATTCAGAAATCAATATTTATTTATGGTCAAGGAGTTTTGAGCTTTCGCATAGTGTATCTATCTGATCTTAAAAACAATTTTATGGTAAGAAGTATGTTGCTTTCATTACTCTAACCTCCGTGTTGCCTGAATTATTTAATCTTCACTTTGGAACTAAAATGATAAAATACAAAACAAGTCACGTATAAGACCTATGCTATTTAATAGTTAAAATTACTGTCAACTAACGAATACACCAAAAACATATAAATTGCAAACTTATTACATCAAAAGTCTAAAGAAAAAATGTTGCACCAAAATCCAATTTTGGTCAAACATGTTGTAATTTAATCCTAAATATTATTTAAATGTTACATCTAATAATTGATAAAACTTTTTTTTTTGTTGATGACAAAGACTATTATAATTCCAAGTGTTCTACATATGATCTCCTTAATTTAAATCTAATGTAGCTTTGTCACGTTGGATCTTGCTGAATTTATCTAATGTAGCTTTGTACTGTTGGATCCTGCTGAATTCAGGATTGACATTAGGAGTGAAAGTAAAATCCAAAGGAGTGAAAGTAAAATCGGATTGGACTGAAAAAATAGATAAAAAAATTACTAGAGTTCCTCATATATATTAAGTATTCTTCATATTCTATTCAAGTGCTAAACTCAAGACAACCAAATGCCGTACGAGTAAGAAGCAGTGTTATCAGAACCCGATCGGAATGACGGTCCGACCGGTTCATACTGAGAACTTGACCCCTAACCGGTTCGGTCTGATCAAAAGACCGCTAGGTGAGCAAACCCGGTTCTTAAGGCCAGTTTTTTTGTGAATTTGTCAGTTTTTAGTGAACCGGCCGATTCTCCGGGTCGCCAGTTCAACATCAACTGAAAAAAAAAAAAAAAAAAACGAGAAAAGTATGTAAGACAACACAACATGTTTGAAAAAGATGTTTTTTAGTACCACCATGTATTAAAATATACAACATGTTTTAAAACGATGGTAATTTGTACTTCATTCAATCACTCATTTAAAATTGTAGTTAAATATATTAAATTTACAAAATTAAGTGAATAATTTTATAAATATCAAAATTAAGACCTAATAACTTATATAAATTTCATAATAGTTTCCAAAGTATCTTAATTCGATTATGACTCAATTGGTTTGTAACCGGTTATTGTTTGATCGACTCAATTATATTGTAACATTTGTATAAGTCATCATGGTTTAGCTTTTAAACTATAACAAATAATCGGTTAATTTTGTACAATTAAAATGCATTTGATAGCAATTTTGGATGGATGATTGAAGAAAATACAAATTACCATCATTTTAAAACATGTTATACATTTTAAAACATGTTGGTTCTAAAATCATTTTTCAAACATCTTGTATATTTTATATACTTTTTCCTTTAAAAACCCAAAATCAAACAAGCAGACACCCATGGCGTGGGCACTCTACACCCATGGAGTCGATTAGCCAGCTAGATAGACAGAGTTCAATCAATGTTGCATCATGGGGGTCGAATTACTATTCTGCTGCATCATCGGGATCAGTTGCCAAATAGCTAAGTGAAGCCGAAGACCGTCAAAATTGAATATGTTTAGCCCCAACAAAATATGAACACTCCGTTCTTCACGATCTTCCTGATTAAGTAAACTCCAAATCAAGAACCATACCCGAGCCTCCACCGCCACATATAGGAACACAAGGAAGGGAGAGAAGAGATGGGAGGCAAATCAATTTCATGCAACAGAGGGATAGGGGAGGGAAGGAGATTTCCAGATCTGAAGGAAATGGCAACAAAGGAAGGACCTCTCTCTTCTTTGCAGATTGAGTGTTATCCTTAATTTCTGCTGATTATGCTGGTGCTCTTGCCAGTTCGATACAATGTCCTGTTCTGATAACACTGGTAAGGAAAATATATTCCTTCTCCTAACTCGTGACACATGTCAAAACATACCAAAATAGAACAGTAAATAGTCCCTTGCTCATGGTGTCAACTTCATTACACGAACCAAAAGACAGACCACAAAAAACATGTAAAGGAGAACAAGTTTAAACCATAACCGCAAAGGCAGACAGACACAACACCATCTGCACTTTCCGTTTTAATAAGAACAAACCAAAAGCTAAATTTATGCAGCAGCCGCGCCCATCAACTAATTGACCACAGCCCACGTATGAGAACCACAAACCGAAACTGGATAATCCACCTCAGTAAATAGCATTTCCAGAGACTAACACCAATCTAGAAGAGTGTCTCCCATTCTTAGCATAACTGACTTCCTGACTCTACCTACTACTTTCTGAGAAACACAACCGGTTGGTGCAAACTTAACGGCAGTAAATTGCCTGGTCAATATTAGGAGGTATCTGCTTGATCTCAGTCCCAAGTTCTTGCTCAATCCTATACCTGCAACCATCAAACTTCTTTTAGAGCCCCCTAAAGATCCAATTCAAATTTCAAACTTAGTAGCTGAAAATAACAAGACATTACAAGTTGAAGCGGTCCTCATATGTGATCAGATTGACAGCCAAACCTAGGTGTCCGAACCTTCCTGAACGACCCACCTAGATATATAAAGAATCAAAACAATGATGTCAATGTATGTTTTACTCTGTCTGTGTGAGCAAGACTGATAGAGAAAAGGTATTAATTTACCCTATGCAAGTATGTCTCTGAGTTTTTGGGGAAGTCAAAGTTAATGACGACGTTTACTGCTTGTATGTCAATTCCTCGGGTAAACAGATCTGTAACCAACACAATACAATGTGAATATGACAAACAAAAGAAACAGCTAAATTCCCATATCATTATACAAAAGCAACATAGAGTTGTTCAAAACAGTAGCTGTCATATCAGCTGTAACCATAAATAGTTCCACTTCTTTTTCTTACATTATATAATATATATTAATGCGAAGATTCCTTTCTAAAACCTAATAACATGTATTTGAATAAATCCAAACTAGGCTAGTAGATAAAGTAGAATTCAACAGATAAAATTATAGGAATAATAAGATTTTAAACATACCAGTACAGACAAGATTCCTGCAAGCCCCATTTCGAAAATCATGAAAAACTCTGTTCCGGTGGTCTTGCAACATCTTTGCATGTATGTAAAAGCAGGAATACCCCAGCTCCGTTATCTTCTTGGCTAAAAGCTCTACTCGATTGACTGAGTTGCAAAAGATGATTGATTGGTTGATTTGAAGCTGCAAAAAAAATAACTTTTAGACAAGAAATCAAGAATTGTATAGCTGCAGTATCCAATGCTTGGTAGGAACAAACCTTTGAAAAGAGTGTGTTCAGGCAATGCACTTTCTGCCTTTCTTCTACAAAGGCATAGAACTGAGTAATACCCTTCAGAGTCAGCTCATCCATAAGATTGATTATATAAGGTTTCTTCAGATATCTATCTTTGAAATCTTTTACGGTCACAGGAAACGTAGCCGAAAACATCAAAATCTGGCGATTGGTAGGCATAAATCGAATCAGCTGCTCTATAGATGGTTGGAACTCAGGGGATAAGAGTTTATCAGCCTGAAATATATCAAACAGTTGGCGTCAGATTTCAAAGCTGATGATCTAAGAATCTAAGAAAATAACTTGCATTTTATATTTAGGCATAAATTGAATGACTTAGCAATTAGCTCATCCACATTGAAACATGGAGTAAACAAAGCAAAACTAAACAAATTGATGACAGCAAGTCAGCAATGGTGAACACAGTAGCAATAGCAATATTAGTCATAAGCACAGTACCTAACTTGAATTTTCAAAAAGTAGATTCTATAAGAATAGATTACCTCATCCATCACAAGCATAGAACAATCCTTCAAAACACAGATTCCTTTTCTTGCAAGATCTAAGATTCTTCCTGGAGTTCCAACAAGCAAATGTACTGGTTGATACAAACGCATAATATCATCCTTTAAACTGGTTCCACCTGTGGTAACCATCACTTGGGTTTTCAAATTCTTCCCGAGCTCCTTACAGACTTGTGAGGTTTGGAGTGCCAGCTCCCGTGTTGGTACGAGAATAACAACTGCATGAAATAGTGCATCACTCAAGTATCTTACACAAATAAAAATGAACTAGTAAATAGCATCCACATAAAAACCAGAAATAGTAAAAAGCATGCACACATGACACCACAACTTAAGATAAACATAGTGCATATTGATATAAATGAATTATTAAGCATCGCAGGACAAAATAGTCGGACCAGCAATGCATCTAACAATGATAAGAACAACATAAAGTGGGCCATGAAGCACCAGCAAAAGGAGACTGAACTAGCCATTATACAATGAGTTTATGAAACAGTAGCTAGTACCTTGAATAACATTGTTATCTTGATCAATCTTTTCTAGTGCCGGAATGCAGAATGCAGCTGTTTTTCCCGTTCCATTTTTAGCTCGAGCAAGGATATCGCTACCAGTTAAAGCAATTGGTATACTTTCCTCCTGGATAGGAGAAGGTCTCTCAAATCCCTTTTCATATATTCCCATAAGGAGTTCTCTCTTTAGGAAATAGTCCTCAAATTCATTTCCTTTTGTGGCTGTCACATCCTGGAGCAAGGCACAAGAATGAAGATTACAACAATAGAAGTGCAGCGGCATAAACTCGAATCAGTTCAAAGGTCCCCGAATCCTTTCTATACAAGATATAGCAATTGAAAACCTTATCAGTGTATAACCAACTTCTGGTAATTTACTTTTAACAAACTGGAATAAAGCAAAAGAAAATATCTGTTCTGCTTTGCTTCTTGAATTGAAAAATAATCAGCAGGTCATACCTCAGTCCTGTATCGCGTATCTGGCGCTGGGATATTCAAATTAGCTTTCCAATCTTGCGTGCTGCAGCGATGGACAATGTAACGTTAATAACTGCTAAATATGATGCAGCACCCAGAGAAATGCTAATCTAAAAGCTACAAAATACGGTAACTCAGCAGCTGAGATGCATAAACTATAAAGCAATCACTTCTTGCATACACAAAGCAGCAGCAGGACATACGTGATGGGTACTTCAGGTTGCAGAACTCTCATTACTAGTTAATAATTATAATAATAAAAAAGAGCATTCTCAGTTGAAAATGGAAAGGCTGGCACCGAGTCATATTGGTCTAGAACTGGTAATGATTACAGACTTACCATACGGCACATCAATTTCAGATAACAAACTCTAAACAATTGTAAGAACTACCCTGATTACATGTTTTTCAATACGGAAATCATTTTAAGCACTTAGGTTTAATAATTTCTACACGTAAAATGCAAAGGAAAAGAACGCAAAACCTACCCTGAATCAATGGCTTCTGATTGCACGGTCTTCTCCACTTCAACCACAGAGGGCTCTGTACCAGCTATCCGGGGCCTTCTTGACCAGTTTTGCTGTTGCTGAGGATTAGAAGGAAGCTGCAGTGGGTAATTCTGCTGGAACTGTTGTTGGCCTAACTGATTTCTCTGCACATAATGCTGCTGCTGCGGATTGCGAGACTGAAAGGCAGGATTGGCATTCACGCCTACACTGCCCCCGCCCCTTCCAGTGCCGATTCCAGGAGGATATCTCGCTCTGTTGTTGTTGTTGTTCATGACGTAACCTCTTAATTTCACTGACCTAACAAACGAACAGCTAATAACGACCTAGGGTTTACAATTTTTTTACAAAATCTAGAGAATCTCGAACATGAATTTAGACGAACCGATCTGGCGTAGAATCAAAGTTGGAAAGACTACAGACAGAAAAAGAAACGCAAATTGTGTTCCGAGCTAGGGCTTGATCAGAACCGTCAAACAGGAGCAGAACCGTGGATACAAAAAAAAACTGATTCTCGCTTCCTCGGTGACTCAAAACCCTAAGATTTACAACTAACCGCAGCGGAGATCGATTAACGGCAGAGACGAAACACGACGAAGAGCAGGGAGATTTATGTACAGATCTGTGGCATAAGCATGGAATTCAATCATTAGAAATGGATAGAAATTAAGAATACAAACGAATTCGGGAATAGGGGAGCGAATTTGAGAGAACAAGGTCTCGGAGTCGTCGATTTCCTCAGTAGAGATATTGTATTCGCGGAGGAGAAGACGAGGAAATGTCGAAATGAAATGATGATGATTGATGATACAGACACACCACACAGACAACAAAGGTGCACCCTAGCTAGGGCGTAAATTATTGCGATAGATTGAACGGTGAACGGCTCGAAAATGGTACCGCTTTAAAATACTAAGGTGCTAGCCCGGGTTGATATCGGACGGGCGCGGGTTGATATCAGACGGGTCATTTATTATTATATATCAGATATAATAATATTTTAATAATTAAAGAGATTAATTTTATAAAATGTTGATAAATTAGTAATTTTAAATTAATTTTTTTATATAATAATGAATATCATAATAAAATATATAGACAAAAATAATATATATATATATATATATAGAGAAATTTAAGTTACTAAAAGTTAAGAGATAATTCATAGTACATGCATGATTTTTCAATCTTTGCTCATTTCTCTTTCCTAGGGTTTGGTTCTTCTTCTCCCACGACGCCTCGGATTTCGTCAACTGCCTTAACTAGGGATGTCAATGGGGCGAAGCAGGATGGGTTTGCCAAACCCGCCCCACCCCGCCCCGTGAGACGAAACCCTTCTTCCATCTCTGCACCATTTAGCTCGCGGTTGGGGATCACAAAAAAATTCTCCCCACGAGATGCGAATTCATAAGGCAAAATTGGGACGGGTTCACGTGTTTATGGATTCATGCCCCGTTGACACCCCTAGCCTTAACCACTAACGCATCTTCGTTTCTCCTCACTTCGTCTCGATTACGTGACCCAACCATTGTTCATGCATGTCTACTTTCTTCCAAGCATTGCAAAGGCTACCCCTAGTGCAATGATTGATCCTATAAAACCTATGAAAATGTCTTGTTCTTCATCAATCTGCCCATTCATTTGCTTCTCCAAACGCATTCACTCTCCTCCATTACTGAAGCGAATTTTCCTTTCCCTCCCTTCTAAGTGTATCCTACCTACCCCGTCCACAACTAATTCGATGGATATTCTCCATCGAGTGCTCTTTTTCGTTTTTAAAGCAGAAAACGTGTGCGCGAAGACATTGTTCGTCGTTTTGTTGAAACAAACTGGCGAACAGAGGCTACCCCTAAAGTTATCCTCAAAGAATATGGACTCTGTATCTTCATCTTCTCCACACCTGCTCAAGCACTAGAAGTCCTTCAACGTGGAGCTTTTAATATCCAGGGCATGATCTTGGACCTGTGGCGCCCTGACCCTGTGAATCCAGTCACAACCAATGACTTATCTGGAGTGCAAAAATGGATTGAGCTCAGAGGCTTCCCTATGTTGCTCCTGTCTGAAGAAAACATATTGCTTGTTGCCTCTCAAGTTGGGAAGGTTTTGCAAACTGATTTTGACAGAGAAAGGACATGGCTTGTTGCAGCACATCCAAGGGCTCGGGTTCACTTAAACCTATGAGAGCCTGTTCTCCCTACCATTGGCCTCACTGATGGTCTCCAGACTTATGAAATTCTCATATCTTACCGCCTAAGGTTACAATGCAATCGTTGTGGGCGTTTTGGCACAATCTGGAGGAGTGCAGATTACCAGGACAAGTTGTAGTAAACGACATCACCGCTCGACATACGCAAATTGTAGATGAATCAATTATGTTCCCTATTAGCCAGTCTCCCCAAGATATAAGCTCTGGATATCTTAATAACTTGATGCCTTTAAACCCGACTCCAGAGTTCAATACCCCAACACGAGGTGGTCCCAGACGTTACCGGCAGAACTTTGCAGGAAATGGTGCAGCTACCACATAAACAGCAACAACAGGAACAGAACCTGAACCCGACCCACCTCAGTTCTTCAAATGCCTTCACATTTTCATGTTCATACAACAGAGAACCTTCCCCCCAAATGGTCTCATTCATGTAGTGTCAGATTCCCATGATATTCAAATCCATGCTATACCAATTTCTTCTCGCCCACCATCTCCATCAAACCCTTATCCCTTTTCTCACCACCACCAGAATCTCAGACAAGGATCTATCTTCTTGAGTCCAGGAGTCCATTTTCCAACAGACAAGACCCACTGATTTTCCCACTACAACTGCAACACCAACCGTAATTAGGAGAGTTGTTGGCATATGGAGATTGGGCCGCCGTAATTAGGAGCCCATTAATATAAGCTTGTGACCTAAGGCAATTGGGTTATGTCACATTAGGAATTTTGGGCTAGGCCTAAAATAATTGACATGAGAGGCCTAAAATTGGGCCTCACTAGCTTGTATGGCCGGCCGACTTTTATAGAGGGCAAAGTGGACTTTTGTCCACTTTGCTCCTCTTATAAATAGGTAGTGCTATGAGATTTATCTAGTGCTAATTCTCTACTCATTTGTGGTGAGATTAAAAGAAATCCCTCCTCCCTATTAACCTAGTGGTTCGGCCGAAATACTCCACTGCCTAGGAGGTGTCAAATTGCGTCAATAAATTTACTTGGTGATTCATCCCGCTGAAGAATCGACAGAGATTTTGTTGTGAAACATAATCCGCGTAGGGCTTCCTTAACCAGAACCTCTACGAGAACCGTCTGACGGATCGAGAACTCCCATCGGTGATCTTGGGACTACATGAAACATTGTAAGTATGTGCACTATATTCTGCTGCGTATTAGTTACCATGCACGTATCTAGGGTTTTGTTTCTGTAGTATTTAACCCTGTAATCCAACAGTACTGACCCCCTTTTGTCTGAAAGCTTAGCTTGTCGAATAAGAATTTTATTGGCTCTCCGTTTCAAGCATGAAATATGTGTCCTCCTACGGAGGCCATCTCTTACCCCAGTTCTTCACCAACTATCCTCTTTGGGGTCATCTCAGATATCACTTCCTTGCTTAGTTTTTTTAGCTCCATGTATGTTTGTAAAGTTGGAAGATCAATGACGAAGCCAGCTCATGATCTTAGTAAAAGATCAATTTTGTTTGGCAGTTGGTATTCTCCTTCTTTTTCCCTTCCTTAGGTTTCTAGTTTGTGTTTGTGTGTGTTTCTTGTTGGTATGTTTCAACTGTACTCTGTTTGTATTTCTCAGTATTAATACAAGTTGCTCCGTTTTACCAAAAAAAATCATAGTACAATAATAAGTTATTCAAAAGATTAAAAAGTAGGAGATTGTAAATTGAACAAATAATACTCTTAAATTTAATAGGTTTGCACCGAATCAGATCATAACAAATAAAATTATAATTATGGATATTTTTCAATGTTAAAATTTGAACAAAATTTAAATCCAAAATATATAGTTAATGAACAAACAACAACTCTTTCCAGTTGGCATACGGAGGGAAGAATGTATGTAGTCCAACTCCATACTAAATTCCACTTTGTTCAACTAGAAAATAATATATCTCGGCCCAAGCCCACCTCGACATCTCCATCAAACCCTAAGATCAATACCTCTCTTACCAGTTACCGCAGCCGCAATCTCCTACCCACAATTCCCTGGAAAAATCACTAAACTACCCACATTTTAGAACTCAAACACAAAAACAAGGGAAAACGAGTTCCCGGAACCATAATCACCACTAGCGCATCTCCGAAATGCGCCAGAAATATGGCACATCTGCCAAATGCGCCACATTTAATACATGGCGTGGCGCATTTCCCAAATGCGCCACAATTAATTAGCATTAATTACCCATTTTTCAAATTAATTCACTAAAATAGTGCTACAAACTAGAATCGAACCCAGGTAACCTAGGTGATAGACATGAATACTAACCACTACACTACAATGTTTTTGTTGAAAACTTATTAAACTTTTTATATTTATTGTTTTAACGACCAAAATATCGTCACTGAGAATTTAACACTAGTCACCCGCATGATAGGCAAAAATTCTTACCACTACACACTACAATGACTTTTGTTGATAATTAATTAAAATTAGTATATTTATTTGTCTATATGTAGTTTTATTTATTGTTTTGTGATAATACATTGTTTAGTTACCTACGTTTGCACCATGTGACCGAATGATTAATTTTTTGAAGTGATTAATGGTTACATACATTTCAGAATATGAGAGAATCGTTCAAACTTATTTTATTTAATAATTTATATTTAATCAAATGTGATTGAATTTTACAAAATAACTAAACATAGGTAGGGGTTGAATTTTACTAAAATCGTTATTTAACTAAAATTCAATCACATTTGATTAAATATAAATTATTAAATAAAATAAGTTTAAACGATTCTGTCATATTCTGAAATGTATGTAACCATTAATCACTTCAAAAAAGTAATCATTCGGTCACATGGTGCAAACGTAGGTAACTAAACAATGTATTAACACAAAAAAATAAATAAAATTACATAGACAAATAAATATGAAAAGTTTAATTAATTATCAACAAAATTCATTGTAGTGTAGTGGTAAGAATTTTTGCCTATCATGCGGGTGACTAATGTTAAATTCTCAGTGACGATATTTTGGTCGTTAAACTAACAATAAATATAAAAAGTTTAATAAGTTTTCAACAAAAGACATTGTAGTGTAGTGGTTAGTATTCATGTCTAATCACTTAGGTGTCTTGGGTTCGATTCTAGTTTGTAGCAGTATTTTAGTGAATTAATTTGAAAAACGGGTAATTAATGCTAATTAATTGTGGCGCATCTGGGAAATGCGCCATGTATTAAATTTGGCGCATTTGGCAGATGTGCCATGTTTCTGGCGCATTTCGGAGAAGCGCTAGTAGTGATTATGGTTCCGGGAACTCGTTTTCCCTTGTTTTTGTGTTTGAGTTCTAAAATGTGGGTAGTTTAGTGATTTTTCCCAATTCCCTCACTTTCATCTCCTTTCGTCTCTGTCGTCCACCTCTCCCTACCGACCGATCGAGCTATCCCCTCCGACCGATCGAGCTCTCTGTTCCGTTGGACCAAAGCTCCTTGCTTCAGCCAAATCGTGGTAAGTTAATTATATAAATTAATGTTATCATTTAGGGTGAGTTTGGCAGAGGATTAAGATAATACAATCAATGTTTGGTAGAGTAACATTCTAAACTTGTCTTAAAAAGTGTTTTTTTTCCTAAATATGTGTTTGGTAACTTATTTAGCTTAAAATTTACTTTGACCATATATTTGGTTATTAGCTATATGTTAATTAAATATTATTACATTATATTAAATATTATTTTATGACTAACACAGAATATGTTTTTTTTTTAAACACTTCAAGAAAACAGGTCAACAGCAGCAAACAAAAATTTCCGCAGCTATTACATGACGCTAAATAAAAGTTTTTGTAGCGGCTTTAATTACTTACTGGAAATTCCAGCTTTTTGCAACGACTAGAAACACCGCTGCATATAGAAACTTTTTGCAGCGACATCTATTAGTGGCGGCATCTGTTTGCGCCACTAAATCTACTTTTCAGTAACGAATCAACTTTTGACACTAAAAGTGGGTTTCAGCAACGACTTTCAGTCGTCGCTAGATTTCTTCTCAATAGCGGCTTTTTCGTCGCCAGTAAAAGCAACCTTTAGTAGCGACCCAATAGTTGACGCTGAAATATTGATTTAGCATCGACATATAGCCGCCGCTAAATGTGTCGCTGCTAAAAGCCTTCTGTGAAAAAAAAAATTGACGTATTAAACAGCCGCCGTGAAGAACGACGAGTATTCACTGTTTCAGAACGAAAAAAGATTTTCTTCCACTTTGCAACACAATTTCAAAGAGCCCCTTCCATGTCTTCTTGCTGCCTTCTTAATTTCTTTCAAGATAAACGGATTAGGAGGAGTTATGCTTGTTTAATCATCAATAACAACTCAAGCACAAAATCAGCCTGAATCAAGTCAAGTCCAATTCAGAGGTGTGTGTTTTTATTTTCCTGCAATTAGTTTTGAAATTCATTCATGACATAGCTATGTTGGATTAATATGTATTTCAAGATCCATAGTAATTAAACTGTTGAAATTTCTTAGATGGTTATATAGTTTTCAAGATAGACCCTAAACCCTAAACCATTTATGGAGTATCTTCAACGTAGTTAACAAATATTTTCTTGCTAATTGGCTCTACATGATGCATTTAGTATGTATGAGGTTTCAAAATCGCTCGGGTTTCTTCTTGGACTACTGCAAGACACCAATAACAGTACATTGGATGAAATTTTATTCTTGCTTATATAAAAAGTGTTTAGGATATGTATTTGAATGACTAATTTAATTTTTTAATAACAGATATAACAAATGGATAAGAGTTGGATGAATGCACACCGGAAAAGTGAAGAGTATAGGAACGATGTAAAGCAATTTCTTGATTTTGTTTTTACCCATTCATCTTGGGATGGTAAAATTTACTGTCCTTGTGTAAAATGCAATAGAAGTCGATTATTTGAACGAGATGATGTCAAACTTCACTTGGAGCGTCACAGAATGATGCCTACATATACTAGATGGGTTGACCACGGTGAGGAATATGAAGTTTTGATGCCAAGTGCAGCAAATATTACTAGTAATGAAGATATGCCAAATATGGTTTACGATGGGCTTGGTGTTGGAGGTTGGGATGATAACGAGGAAGAGCCTAATATTGGTGCAAAAAAGTTTTATAGATTGTTAGCAGATTGCGAGCAAAGCTTATATCCAGGATGTACGAGATATACCAAGATGTCATTTATTGTAGAATTGCTGCACCTAAAATCTATTCATAAGGTGTCAAACAAGTTTATTAATGAGTTGCTTCAGATGATGCATAAGCTACTTCCTGCAGATAATACAGTCCCTAAGAGGTATTATGAAGCAAAGAAATTCATTTCTGACTTGGGTTTACATTATGAGAAAATACATGCGTGTATCAATGACTGTATTCTATTTAGAAAAGAATATAGTCATATTGATTCATGTCCAGTTTGTGGCGAGTCAAGATGGATTTCACCTAAACCATATATTGAAGGGAATAGTATGTCCAATGAACCCAAAAGGAGAAGAAAGAAGGTCCCTGCAAAAGTTATGCGTTACTTTCCAGTAACTCCAAGGCTACAAAGAATATTCATGTCAACTAAGACTGCATCGAGTATGAGGTGACATGATGAGGGTCGGGTAAAAGATGGGGTATTGAGGCATCCTGCTGATACTGCTGCGTGGAAAGCACTTGATGATATACGTCCTTCTTTTGGAGCAGAACCCCATAATGTGAGACTTGGTTTAGCGACAGATGGATTTGACCCTTTCAGTGATAAAAGCAAACCTTACAGTGTGTGGCCAGTTGTTCTTATTCCCTACAATGTGTCTCCTGAAATGTGCATGAAAGATACTAACTATTTGCTCTCCATGTTGATACCTGGACCAAAGGCTCCAACAAATGATATTGATGTGTACTTGCAACCGCTAATTGATGAGCTCAACGAGTTGTGGGAGAATGCTGCTTTGACATATGATGCTTCAAGGAAGCAAAATTTTCAAATGCATGCAACAGTTCTCTGGACAATAAATGATCTTCCAGCTTATGCTAACTTGTCTGGTTGGTCTACTTATGGAAACTTGGCTTGCCCCGTTTGTAAAATGGACACACATTATTGCAGATTGAAAAATGGTAAGAAATGTTCTTACACGGGGAGCCGGCGATATCTATCGGATGAACATGGTTGGAGGAGAAATAAGAGCTCATTTGATGGAAAATAAGAGTCCAGGCCTCGTCCCAAGAGGTTATCAGGGGAAGAAATTTTACAACAGTTGGAGAACCTTGAAGAGATCCGATTTGGGAAGACCCAACCACCGAGAAAGATAGGCGTCGACTCTCCTACTGGAAATTGGAAAAAGAAAAGTATTTTCTTTCATTGTCTTATTGGAAGAAATTATTACTACTTCATAATTTGGATGTTATGCACATTGAGAAAAATGTATGTGACAATTTGATTGGAACTTTGTTAGGCATTGACAAGAAAAGCAACGACAACATTAAAGCTCGTCTTGATATGAAAGCTATGGGAATAAGAAGTACATTGTGATGGATAAATGTCCAATTCGGGTTCGTATTTATATTTCGGGCCTCGTAAACACGTCAAAATTACATCTCGGTTTGAAAAACGTCTCCCAAAGGGTCAAAACGGTCCGGAAACGCATTTACGCGCGTCCGGGTTGCTTGCAATCCGGACCTCGCCGAATTGCCCAAATTCGACGAGGTCCGGATTGCATTGCGGGTATCATGCGATTATCGTTTCCGCAATTACCGTTACGTGTAGAGAAGTCAAGTTCACGCATTACCAATATGGATGACGGTTACCGCTTGCTTTTGAACCGTCATCAAACCGCTTTAAAACCGGGTCCGGTCCCAAGGAAGCCTATAAATAAGAGGCCTTGGCCACCCATTTTCACAGATCCTCTCATTTGCCCAACTTTGGTATTTTGAGCTCTGACTTCTCTCTAGAAATATTCTCTCTCTAGAAATTACTCTTTTAGCCCTATAGTGACTTAAGCTTCGGAGAGGGCTCCGCTAGCACCACCCCCCCTCTCCGTGCTAGCATTGGTCCCTTGTGCAGGAATCGTCGCCCAGACATCCGGATTTGTGCACAGACCACCGCCTTCTGAGACTCAGACGCCCCCCTGAGACACAACCACGCTTTGAGACACAGACCTTTACGGGAATCAACCGAACACTCGTTAGTGGCCCAAACCTCTTCCAGACGAAGGGTTACAGCCCGAAAACCCGCACAACCATACGAACAGACATGTCCGCACGACCTAGTTCATCCAGGACGCAACATTGGCGCCGTCTACGTGATTCGAACAAAAAGCTACCATATCGCAAAGTCATGACGAGTGATCACAACGCTCTCACTAAGGCCAATCCGTCAAAAACCAGGAAGCGCTTTAGACGTCTTAAAAGGTCCATAATGTCTCCCGTGCCAGCAAGTAGTGTGCCATCCGCACAGCACGGCCCAAAATTTCCAGGCATCCAGGTGATACATGGAGGCTTTGGAGCAGGTGGAGAAACATCATACGAAAGAGAAATATACGCTTCCCTGATGATCCATGAACCCAGAGGCAGTCAGCAAGGAAACGTTGTCCTAGAAAACGCCATTGGCTTTTCTTCAGAAGACAAGACGCATATAACATTTCCGCATAATGACGCCTTAGTTATAACCATGACAATTGACGGCATGGACATCAAGCGTATCTTGGTTGACGGAGGAAGTTCGCCCAACATCATCACAAAAGACGTCATCCTAGCTCTGGGGAGAAAGAAGGAAGTCAGCAGAATGAACTCACCCTTGGTGGGATTCATGGAAGATGCAAGTTACCCCTTGGGGTCCATAACACTGCCAGTTATACTGGGAGAAGGCAACTCACGTCTCCAAATCGCAATACCATTTATGGTAGTGCAAAAACTTGACACATACAATGGTATCTTAGGATACGCAACCATGAATGCGTGGGGAATGGTGCCATCCACGGCACACCAGAAGATCAAATTCCCAACTGCAGTCGGAATCGGTGAAGTCAAAGGAGACCAATTGTTATCAAAGGATTGTTACAATGTGGCAATCCAAAATAACGTCAAGCCAGATAAGGATGACATGCCCATCATTGATAATGATCCAAGAGAAGGCCGTGCCCGACCAGCTCCAGTAGAAGAGTTAAAACAAATAAAGATTGAAGAACCCGACAGAATGGTCCAAATCGGAGCATCCCTGTCAGAAGATGAAGTGATAGAAATCACAGCACTCCTCAAAGAGTACAAAAAGCTATTCGCATGGTCACCAAGCGATATGCCCGGAATAAGCGCAGACGTCATCTCCCATAAGCTCAACATCAAGCCAGGAACTCGAGCAATAGCCCAGAAACTTCGACCCCTCGGGGGCAACAAGAAACTGGCAATCAGAGAATTGGTGGGAAAACTGCTTGACGCAGGATTCATCGAAGAATCAAGATACCAAACATGGGTAGCAAACCCGGTGTTGGTTCCTAAATCAAGTGGCAAGTTAAGAATGTGCATCGATTACAGAGATCTCAACAACGCATGCCCAAAGGATTCATATCCTCTCCCAAGAATCGACCAACTAGTCGATGCCACCGCCGGCCATGAATTAATGTCTGTAATGGATGCATACTCAGGATACAACCAGATCCCGATGTTCAAAGACGATGCACCGCATACTGCATTCTATGCAGATAGCGAAATATACAACTACACGGTGATGCCATTCGGCCTAATCAATGCGGGAGCAACATACCAGCGAATGGTCAATACCATTTTTGGCGATCTAATCGGAACCAAAATGGAGGCATATGTGGACGACATGGTCGTGAAGTCAACCAAAAGGCGCAACCATGTCGACGACT
Source organism: Clarkia xantiana subsp. parviflora (assembly GCA_036873135.1). Lineage (NCBI taxonomy): Eukaryota > Viridiplantae > Streptophyta > Magnoliopsida > Myrtales > Onagraceae > Clarkia > Clarkia xantiana. Next base: position 22,154,596 of record JAPTYO010000002.1, on the reverse strand, counting down.
TGCGAGCAATCTTCAAAAGAATGCGCGAATATCAAGTCCGCCTAAATCCAACAAAATGCGCTTTCGGCGTACAATCAGGAAAAATCCTGGGATTCATGGTGAGCCAGAGGGGGATAGAAGCTAACCCAGAGAAGGTGAGGGCGATTGAAGAAATGGTGTCCCCAAGGAAACATAAGGAAGTCCAACAACTAAATGGCCGCCTAGCAGCTTTAAACAGATTCCTTGCCAGGATAGGCGACAAGGCACTCCCTTTCTTTGAAGTCTTGCGCGCAAACAAGAAGTTTGAATGGACACCAATGTGCGAAGAGGCCTTTCAACAATTAAAACAACATTTGCGCACATTACCGGCATTGGCAAAACCGATACCAGGCGAGCCCCTCTTCCTGTACATATCGGTGAGCAACACGGCAGTTAGCTCAGTCCTAGTCAAACAAAAGGGGACTACCCAGCTCCCAGTTTACTACGTAAGCAAGATACTCGCAAAGTACGAGATAAATTACATGCCAATCGAAAAATACCTGTACGCGCTTATAATAGCAGCAAGGAAGCTGAGGCCATACTTCCACGCACACGAAGTAACAGTCTTAACAGACCAACCCCTGAAGCACATCCTGTCAAAGCCAAACATGTCAGGAAAGCTAACAAAGTGGTCGGTAGAGCTAAGTGAATTCCGCATCCACTTTGCTCCTCGAACGGCGATCAATGGGCAAGCATTGGCAGACTTCATCGCAGAATTCACAGGGATAACACCCGACATAGATCCCCAAGTTGGACCTCAACAAATTGAAGAACATACCGAAGTATGGCAAATGTACACCGACGGATCTTCAAACGTAGGGGGATCAGGTGCCGGATTCCTCCTAATACCTCCCGATGGATCTAATCCGTTGAAGTATGCTCTAAACTTAACATTTAGAGAAACAAACAACGAGGCGGAGTACGAGGCATTGATAACTGGCTTAAGAATTGCAAAAGGCGTCGGAGTTAAACATCTACGAGTGAAGTGCGATTCGCAGTTAGTTGTCAATCAAGTCAAAGGCGAATACGCGGCAAAGTTAGAAAATATGCAAAAATACTTGGGGCAAGCAAAAGACCTTATCACAAGCTTCGATACCTTCGACATCATCGCAGTGCCTAGAGAAGAAAATCAAGAAGCTGATGCCTTGAGCAAATCGCACAAGGCAAAGAAACGCATTTCGTGGAAAACAGAATCTTGTCAGTAATTGACAAATTCGAAGTCTTGTGCATCAATCCAGATCCAGATTGGAGGACACCAATATTGGCATACCTCAAAGACCACAAGCTCCCCGAAGACAAAGTTCAAGCCCAAAAAATCCAGAGACAAGCCGTCAATTACGCGTTGATAGATGACGAGCTTTACAAGAAAGGATTTTCAACCCCATACCTAAGGTGCATCACCTTTCGGGAAGGCCAGAAAATGTTAGAAGATTTGCATAAAGGCCAAGCAGCCTGCCATGAAGGTGCAAGATCTCTAATACGCAAGACATTGAGCTTGGGATACTATTGGCCAACCATGAAGAACCAAGCTACGCACTTGGTCACAGAATGCGAATCCTGCCAACTTTATTCAAGAAGTATCACGACACCAGCCGCCGAGCTAAGCCCAATTGCAAGCTCCTGGCCGTTCACACAATGGGGGATCGATTTGGTGGGTCCACTTCCAAAATCAAAGGGCCAAACCAAGTACATTGTCGTCGCAATCAATTATTTTTCAAAGTGGATCGAGGCAAAGGCATTGGCACAAACAACCGACGCACAAATAATGGATTTCATCCGAAACCACATCATCGCACGATATGGAGTTTCGAAGGTGCTAATCAGCGACAACGGACCCCAATTCAAGAGTTCAAGGCTTCAAACATTTTGCGAAAGACTCAACATTAACCACCGTTTCGCATCAGTCCGCCATGCTCAAACCAACGGACAAGTCGAAGCCGCCAACAAGACCGTCCTAGACGGTCTCAAGAAAAGAGTGCACGCATTAAAGGGAGGATGGGCAGAAGAGCTTAGCAGTGTTCTCTGGGCACTTCGAACAACTCCAAAGGAATCAACTGGAGAAACACCATTCAGTCTAGTGTATGGAACGGAAGCAGTCGCTCCCATCGAAATTGCTGTCTCATCCTACCGCACAACCCATTTCAACGCCCAAGCCAACGAAGTAGACATGCGTCTAGACTTAGACTTGGCTGAAGAAAAAAGGCGTAACTCCTAACATAATCAGGCACGCATGCGTTTGATAACTGCAAGATATTACAACAGGAAGGTGAAAGAAAGACAATTCCATGTCGGAGAAATGGTGTGGAGAAGGAATGAGTTCTCACATCTCGATCAAATCAACAAGATGTCTCCAAAATGGGAAGGTCCTTACAAGGTCATATCCATTCCATACATCAACGCTTACCGCCTTGAAGATGCAAATGGCAATGCCTCTACAAACACATTCAGTGGAGGACACTTGAAGAAATTCCACGGATGAAAGGATAATCTTCTATCACAAAAGGAGCTGTTGTATCAAGCCCTTTTGTTCTTATTTCCATAACGCATCTACTTATTAAAAAGTCCACTCTCTCATAAAAATGCATCTTTGTAATAATCTCATGAACCTAATGAAGTTATTCTATCTTCGTAGGAACATCACTACTCTATGTACGTTACTTGGAAGCGAAACAAAGTAACTACAACAACTATTATCTACACCAACAAGGAGTTTATTACTCCACTCATTAATTGGCATCTATCTCAAGAAAGTACCAACAACACAAAGCCATTGAGCTATGTGCACAATCAACTTATAAGCCGCCATAACAACCAGCAGATTATCAATCAAAATGACGACTATTCAAGAAGCGGCATCTACAGACAATTCCTTGGAATAACATCAAGGTCTACTATCAAAATGACGATTATGCTAAAGGCGTCAACTACAAACAATATCTTGGATTAACACCAAGACCTATTATAAAAAATAGCATGTTGAGGTATCCTCTTTTTTAAGACAAACCCCATGTTTACTTCTAAAAAATGACATGCTGTGACATCTCTTATTAGAGGCAAATCCTCATGTTCATAGCCATTCCCTGGATTCAGAACAGGATGGGCAAGTTCAATACGGGATTGATCACCCCACAAATGGCGGAAGTTCTCTGTTTAGACAACGACCCCACACTATAACAAGTGTGAATTCCTGCTTAAAGGGTTCACCCTTCATGGCGAATGTCCTCTGTTTAGATGACAATCCCATACTTCGAATTCCTGGTAAGGGTTCACTCTTCATGGTGAATGTCCTCTGGGTAGATGACAGTACCATATTACGAATTTCTGTTAAGGGTTCACTCTTCATGGCGAATGTCCTCTGGGTAGATGACAGTCCCATATTACGAATTCCTGGTAAGGGTTCACTCTTCATGGCGATTGTCCTCTTGTTAGATGACAATCCCATATTACGAATTCCTGGTTAGGGTTCACTCTATACGGCAGAAGTCCTCTTGCTAGATGACAATTTCGTACTACAGATTTTCAAAACCGTGTTGCATGGTTCCTGGACGCAGAAAACATGCATCACAATTCATATTCTCAAAAAGTGTTACATGGTCCCTGGACGCAGAAATCATGTATCACAAGTATTTTACCAAATATTTTGTCAAATATTTTATCAAATATTTTATGTATCAAACACCTTTCCAAACATTTTATCAAACAAAGATTTTAGGGTTCACAAAACTCTCTTTCAAAACCCAAAAATGTTTTTACGTATGCTTCCCCAACGCGGGTTGATACACGCTGGCAGGTGCGCACCCTGTTTAAAACCCATAAAATTTACAAGTCGAGTCTTGTACAACGTCGCCTTAGAGTGGAACTAAGAGACGGTATAAACTAGTATCTTGCCCAAGCCAAGATAACACCTTTTAAACATACTACTTGTTAAGTCGTTATACGCAAATCACTTGACAGTTTTCAACATATTTAACGACAAGCTTTGCAGGGAAGTCAAGCAACATGCGTAACGCATCATGCAAGCAATCTTGAATAAAAAAGTGGCTACTGGTCACGACTACATGGACTATGTCTACGCTACTAGTCATCAACACTTAGTAAACACAGTAAGCGATAACGGTATGAAATATTACTAACAAATTATCATGCATGCTGCTATGTATAAAGCAGGTTCAAACGACGTAGTTCAAAGTGAAAAAGTCGCAAACAACAACCAGGGAACAACTCCAAAAAAGTTCCAAACATAAACATAAGCAAAGTGGAAACGTGCCCAACATGTTCAAAATAAAACGAGCAGTTCAAATAGCGGCACCACCTCCAGAAGGCCCGGGGGCAACCTCCATAAACTCAGGAGACGTGACAATAACGTTTACATCTCCGCTATCATCAACCAGCATCTCGTAATTTGGAAGGCCACTCTCCAAAAGGTTCAACGCCTCAATATGAGAAAGGGCGCAACTCGCATATGGCCCTAACTCGCCAAAAGGGAACCCAGGGTCAAGATCCTTCACGCGGGTGAAGTAATCTTCGGATCGCTCGCTCATCAAGTGGTTCACTTTCTCCTCAACAGCAGCTTCAAAATCTGAAGTTCCCAAGTACTTGGTAAAACCCACTTGTACGCCCTTTTCCCGACTCTCCTTACCAAGAGCAACTAATTCCGCTCCTTGAGAATGAAGATCGTCTGTAACCTTCTTCTCAAGAGCGATCATCTCAGACTCAAGCTTTGACAAGCGAGTATGGCGCGCCTCATAACGGCTCTCAGAAGCAGTAGCTTTCGAACTCAAAGCTTTCAGACTCTTCCTTGGTTCGTGACAACTCTTGGCGCAAAGCGTCACACTTATCCATAGCTGCCTGCTTCGCGCTTACCAGCTCCATGACAAAAGATGACATGTTTACCATGTCGGCTACAACCTGCATACATCAATGCGATAAGCCAAACATAAATCGCAAAAACAACAAACTTGGCAAAATAACCAAGTTACTTACAGGAGCAAACCGGGATAAGGCACTCTGTGCATAAGCCTCAGCTTCCTCATCAGTCGATGGGCAGGAATGCCTATCACCCGGTGGAACACATCTACGCAATACGCGAACTCCAACCTCTGGAGTGCGAAGTGACGACTCCTTGGGGAAATAAACTCCACCATTACCAAAAGGTGCCCAAGTGTCCCCAGTAATGTCCAATCCAACGGGGCAGACCAGATGGTCACGCCTAAGAGGAGGAACTGCTACAACAAAGAAAGAAAGTGGTTAACAACAAATAACAAAACCACGGAATACATTCATCAAAAGTATACTTACAAAGTCCGCGGACTTCCACAGGTCGGTTTCCCGACTGGGGGGCAGATGACGCTACATTGCGACTCGCGACTTCCTTGCCTTTACGAGTGGAAGTAGTCGCATTTGGCTTCAAGCGCTTGGGATCAGTCGGTCCACGCACCACTGTGTCAGTCCGCTTGGAAGAAACGCGAGAATCAGACACTGGGGGAGTATCCCCGGTCACATGAGTAGAAGACCCTTTGCCAAGATCACGCCCCGAATTGGCAGGAGTGATGGGGGCAGGGGCTACCAAAGCCGGATCGGCGCGAGAAGCAATACGCGAAGCCGCCGCATGGAGAGACGAACTCTTTCCGGCAAACCAACCTGCAATATAAGTCCATAAAAGACATATAGTCGTTTAAAAGGGTATCCATTATAAGCGTCAAAATGCCCAAAAATGTTCAAGAGTAAGAGTGAAGGACTTACTCATAGCAACAACTCGGTCAAAAGGAAGGGAATTCCGCAAGAGGCTACTACGACTCCACAATCTGCAAGAACCATGCAGAAGTCAACACGCATAGCAAAAGTCAACGCGCATAGCAAAAGTCAACGCGCGTAGCAAAAGTCAACGCGCATAGCAAAAGTCAACACGCGTAGCAAAAGCCAACGCGCATAGCAAAGTGGGTGCATACGATAGGGATTAACGTCTTAAGAGGTTATCATGCAAATGGTGAATCTAACGGGACAAACCACAAGGATCAAATACGACGACACTTAAGGAAAATATTTTCCTAAGGCTTCAAAAGCAACAAAAGGCTACTCCTAAAGACGTTTGGCAATTCCCATCAACCAACGAACACATCAAGGGGAAAAATTGTGCATACCGGCCAAAAAGCCTCTACACAAAGGCACGGGGGCACTATGTCCAAACGGGGAATTCTACCTCAACTATCCATGGAAGTGAAAATCGTCTAAGTCGTGCACTAACGGCGATAATAACGGCAACTAATCAGCAAATATTCGACATACAAGCACCAACAAGCAGTTCCATACGATAACAACGACAAATAGCTCAAACGAACAACAATACGGCGACATTCGAAATCAAGTCGAAGCTATCCTGAAAAATCGAATTTCCAGATTACCTCAAAACGTGACGAAAAGTATCACAATGGACTCCCCTCGTCGAGACGATTTCGGAAAGGTAAGGACCGCGACGAACAGAGCCCGGGAAGGCGGCGCGTGGCTTACACGCGCCGGCAAGGTGGAGCTCACGCGGCGGTGCGTTAGGGCGCGTCCGGCGTCGTCTGGTGGTTCCGAAGGCGGCGCTGGAATCCTCGTGACAATCTGAGTCGATTGGTGGTGTCAATTTCTGGAAACAAGTCAAGGATCAAGCACGAAACTTTCGGGATACGTCTAAGCTTTACGACGGTAAAAAAATTATGAACACACAAACAATTTCGGGAAATGATGAAGGAATTACCTACAAAGAAGAAGGAATGATGAATTCCCAAGGTGCTGGAAGAATGATTGGGGATTTGTGTAATTACATATCCCAAAAGATGCCTTGATGATAAGGATTAAAGGAGTAACTCATCTACACTCATGCCTAAACACTTATGGTATACTCCACCCTCTCTTCTAAATATCTACTCCTACGTACATGATTATTTTATTTGCACGTATCAAACCCGTCTTTCTACGCGTATGTCTCCATGTCGCATGATGCATGATTTGAATAGTTACTAAGTCGTTTTAGGAATGTACGTCTTATATTTCTTGTATCGCGTAATTACGATCATACCATGACCGTTACTCATGCATGCACGTCAATAAAAGCATGTTCGCATGATGTATTACTAATTGCTTGCGTCCCTAACGATAACCATACTTGCATGCTACGTATGCGCATTCCCTATTGCACTAACTATGATGACAGGAAACAAAGTCATTCGGTCGGAAAATCAAAGGACGGACGAAATCAAGATGTCTACGTCCAACCAACGACTAAAACCGAAAGGTTAGCGTCAAACTCAAATTGGACACGTATCCTAACTCAAAAATAGAGTCAAGAAAGGTTCTAAACCGTTACTTGACTCGGGGGCAAGTGATGGATAAATGTCAAATTCGGGTTCGTATTTATATTTCGGGCCTCGTAAACACGTCAAAATTACATCTCGGTTTGAAAAACGTCTCCCAAAGGGTCAAAACGGTCCGGAAACGCATTTACGCGTCTGGACCGGACCTCCGGGTTGCTTGCAATCCGGACCTCGCCGAATTGCCCAAATTCGACGAGGTCGGGATTGCATTGCGGGTATCGTGCGATTACCGTTTCCGCGATTACCGTTACGTGTAGAGAAGTCAAGTTCACGCATTACCAATATGGATGACGGTTACCGCTTGCTTTTGAACCGTCATCAAACCGCTTTAAAACCAGGTCCGGTCCCAAGGAAGCCTATAAATAAAAGGCCTTGGCCACCCATTTTCACAGATCCTCTCATTTGTCCAACTTTGGTATTTTGAGCTCTGACTTCTCTCTAGAAATATTCTCTCTCTAGAAATTACTCTTTTAGCCCTATAGTGACTTAAGCTTCGGAGAGGGCTCCGCTAGCACCACCCCCCCCCCTCTCCGTGCTAGCATTGGTCCCTTGTGCAGGAATCGTCGCCCAAACATCCGGATTTGTGCACAGACCACCGCCTTCTGAGACTCAGACGCCCCCCTGAGACACAACCACGCTTTGAGACACAGACCTTTACGGGAATCAACCGAACACTCGTTAGTGGCCCAAACCTCTTCCAGACGAAGGGTTACAGCCCGAAAACCCGCACAACCATACGAACAGACACGTCCGCACGACCCAGTTCATCCAGGACGCAACACATTGCATCCCGTACTCAAAGGAGGAAAGATGTTGATACCTCCTGCATGTTATACCCTCTCAAAAGAGCAGAAAATTACATTTTGTCAATTCTTGAAAGACTTGAAACTGCCTGGTGGTTATTCTTCAAATATTTCACGTTGTGTGAAAGTTCAAGAGCAGAAATTTGTTGGTTTGAAGAGCCATGAAAAAAATATTCATCTCATATACGTAAAAATATTCGTACAATATAGTATATAATCATCTTATATACGTAAAAAAAATAAAAATAAAAATCTTGTCCTAATTAAATTGCAAGAAAGAAAGTTTAATAAAAATAAAAAAATCGGAGTCACGAGCCTACTTGGAATCGGCTTGGTCAAAACTCAAATTCGACTCGGAAAATTTTGAGTCGGAACGAGCTCGAGTTGAATTGTGTAGTATGTCAAGTCGAGCTCAAGCTTGATAATAATCGACTCGAAGTACTCACGAATCTAATCAAACTTTATAATATACATAAATTATTCGAGTTCTTGTCGAGTCGAGCTCGATTATCTAATTGTGATATATAATGAGTTTCCGAGTCGAGTCAGGTAGTCATGAGAAATTCTAATTTATTGTGATGTATAATCAGATTAACAGTCGAGACGAGTTTGATTATGTCGAGCTTTAATGCGATTCGAGTTCGAGTTTTTTAGCTCGACCGATTTCGAGATCGGTATTTTTTAATCGAGTTGAGTCGAGCTTGAAAGATACTCGACTCGCCTTGTTTACACCTCTTGCAGAGTGTTGTCGAATATAATTATCAAAACTGTTTATTTACGAATTCAATACTAGTGCTTATATATTGTCTTATATACATTAATATGCATATATATGTATAATTATTTTATTTATCAATATACTTGACATACATATTTTATAATAAGATAAAAAAATACATGTTATATTAAATATATCAAAACAATATTCAACAATACACATTTACCTGATAATTCTACGTTATTATAATTATTATTATATGTAAAAACATATATATAGTATAATATATATAATAAGGTAAAAAAAAGTAATGTCAATTGTTAAGGTTTATAAAGATATAAAATTTATTTAAGGGTAGTTTAGGATTTATAAAATGCTTTTAAGGGTAAAAATGAAATATAAAAACATAACAAAAGTGCTTTTCCAGAAAGTGACTTTTAGAAAGCAGCTTTGAAAAAATGGTTTTCAGAAAGCAGTGCTTTGAAAAAAAAAAAAAAAAGCAATATGAACGTGTGTTACCAAACGCTCCAGCTTTCGATCAAAGTGCTTTTACATGCAAAAGAACTTTGGCAATGCACAGCCAAACACACCTTTAGTATTATGTAAAAGTTATTTGAATTCTTGACAACTAGGGTGCAATTTTCGCGCACCACGCGAGATGACATAACATAATACAATTCTTTTTATTTTTATTTAAATTATCATATTACTAGGTGGTTGACCCACGCGTTGCGTGGTAATTATTTGTGTATATAATTATTAAGGTATTACGAAAATTCAAATTTAATATTAATAATTAATTTGACTGGTCTTTTTTATTTGAAATAATTTATTCAATACAACTATTATACTATTAAGGTGTATATATAAACTCGTATAATTCTATCCTAACGTGTGTGAACAAAAGTTCTATTTGTTAGTCAATAGGTTTACGCATATGATAATACTCATAACAAACCATCAAAATATTTAAAAAAAAAAAAAATACTTACTAAATATTATTGTTAATAATATATTAGTATATGATAGATTTTTAACTGTTGTATACATTGTTAGCATATGGTGACGTGGCGCCGTAATAGGAGTCTGTTAATTAAGGGAATTACCTAAGTTAATTAGGTAATTGTCAATCTGGGCTAATTGGGCCAAATCCAATTAGTAATTGACAAGGGAGGCCCAAAATGGGCCTCCCCCCTTTATGCATGGTTCGGTCGAAACCCTAGTACCACATTGGGTGGAATTGCCTTTTGGCAACTCCACCCAATACTATATATAGGGGTGACTCCTAAGGGTTTAAACACACAATTAAGAACAATGTTCTCCATTGAGAAAACTTGTCACCCTAGTCTAATATTTCGGCACCATCACATCATGTCTGAGGTTCCATCTCCGTTGAAGAATCGATCAGAGGTCTTGTTGTGGAACTACATCGCGTGAGACTTCTTCTAACAAAGAACTTGCACGTGGTTCCGACCGGAGGATCATAACTCCCTCCACATCGTTCTTAGGCAGGAAAGCTAAAAGGTATGTGTACTAACTCCGCTGCGTAGATTGGATTTTTTGCTAGTACACGTTTAGCATTCCGTAGTATTACGTCCCCGTAATCCAACAGTGGTATTAGAGCCTGAGTTAGGAGTTCTTAAAATTTTGATAAAATGATGTTCTTGAATCTATGAAAAATCCGAAATTTTTAGGTGGATGAACATCAATATGTGTTCCGAAATTTTCAACATGAAATCATGTATTTGATCTTTAAAAACTTAAAATTTTCGAAATTTATGTGTTTTTGAGGATCAAAACCGAAAATTTGTTATGAATTTGAGTTTGATGTTCATAATCTTCAAGAACACCATGAGTTTTATCAAGAACACAATTTGGATTCTTGATCAAGGTAGTATTTGATCTTAAAATTTGACAACTTTTCCAACTCTTTGTGTTTGTGCCGAAAACCCTAGGGGTATTTTAGGTAAAAAAAATTAATTTTCTTGGTCACAAAGGCTTTAAAAATTCGGCACTAATATTTTAATATATATGTTTCCATTTTTAAATTTTATTAATAGGTAACTATATATCTATAAGTTGGAAAATAAGGATATGTTCTAATATAATATTGTAAAGGATATTAACTATCAATATATATAGCTAAAAGATAGGGATAATATATATATTGATAGATTTAGTTACTATCAAACAATTAAGAAGATATATTGTCTACATATTTTAATCCCTAAAAGATATATTTGACAATAATATATATATATATATAGTTTGGCCGAATTTTATATATATATTATATATTGTTAATTGATTTACATCTTAGTGATAAAATCTTAACAATATTTATATATATATATATATATATATATATATATATATTAGCAATATTGGAAATTATTTTAAATAATTAATATTTCTTGGTGGCTAAGTTAAGTTTTTAGTGGACTTTAAAATCCTACTTAGCCCACAAGACATATTTCGGCCAAAACCCTAAGGTTTATGGGCCGGTCCAATTGCTAAACCGGAACGGATAAAACCAATCCGGGTTTTCTTAATTGGGTCGACTTAGTCGGGTCGGGTCGGACCGTAGTAACTAAATTGAACCTAACCTAACCGGTTTTGAGTGATAAACCGAACCACAATCTTATTTTATTGAACCGTTTCGGACCAAACCAGAATTTTTTAAAATCATACCGGGTTGAACCGGATTTTAAAAATTTGGACCGAACCACTTTAAAAATTTTCGAAAATTTTAAATTGTTCAATAAAATAGGATGTCAAATTTTAAATCCAAAATGTTTTCGAACTTTAAAATTAGTCTAAACAGTGCTCTTAGGGTTTGTGTTTTAAAACACCGTTTCAGTCAAAACCTTAATGCTTGGTTTCGATTATGGGGATGGATCTCGGACTTGCATGTTTTTGGGACTGGATTAAATTAGTGGGCTGATTTGCAATTGTTTACCTTATGCATCATATATTTTGATATAATTAGAATTTTCGTCTTGACTTGGTCAAGCTAGCTTGATATTATATTGCGAGCATTGAGCTCTGGGATTTAAATATATGGTTTGCGCAATAGGATAGACATGCTATGCTGATTGAAAGTGCCTAAAATCCATGTCTAGAAATTCGCATGAATGATTGTAAGCATGAATTGCAAAACAGCCCCTAATATTTTCAATGCGTTTTATAAAACCGAAAATTCTAGTCGCCAATTATGCATGATGTGTGCGGATATTACATGTTTTGACGCGTATGCTATGATGTTCATAATAGAACGCATGTGATAATTTACTTTACGTAGAATTATGTATGCTAGGAACATTAGACGCATGACGCGTAAGCATGTTGTGTTCGATATTTATGGCATGGTATGATGATTTGCTAGATATAGTATAATTATAAATATGCATGCGTAAATTATCGGATAATTTTACAAAATCATAAGGGCCTTGGGAAAGCCAAGATCGGGTATGCTTATTTGAAAATTCTCGTTCCGGTTATTTGTAATAGAATAACTGTTTTCAAAAGACTGATATATTAGATTGAAAATGACAATAGTGTGAATTCTTTCACGACACCGCCTTCCTTGGTTTACTGAAGGTTGGTTTGGTGACTGAAGGATCACTATTCGTCGTATTCCATCATAATAGATAATCCGATGTTTGCAATTCTGTCAAAATGTTGTTCTCTTCCTAAACTTTGCATGATTGTCATTGTGTAAATATAGATGGCTGCAACTAGCAATGTCATTTCCCAGTTGAATAAGGGAATAAGATTGAATAGCGGTAATTATAAATAAACGAGTTAAGATGATAATCTCTTAAATAAGAGGTCTGGAGCATTTGACCACAAAACAAACTAGGCCTGAGGGAGACCTCACAGATGACCAAAAGACGTTCTATGATGAATGGGATGTCAAGGATCATGATGTTCGTTCCACCTTGCTCTCTATGTTGGAAGACGAGATTCTCTATAAGTTTGACCATTTGGGGACTGCCAAAGACCCGTGGGATGGTCTTAAGGCAACATTTGGTGTCTACACCATTGCCCAAAAGAGAGCGTTAAACATCGCTCTTGACACCTATAAGAAGAATCCCAAGCATACGATAAAAGATCATATTATGCATATGTGTAACTTGATCGATGAGCTCAAGGAAGCAGGTGAAAACCTGTCTGAGGAACAACAAGTCAACTACATGATCCGCTCTTTAACCGAATCTTGGAATATCATGAAAATGAGCCTTACCCATGCTACCCATCTCGATACTCTCGAGAAGGTACAAGTTCATATTGAGCTGGAGGAAGATAGACTCAAGGCTGAAAAGTCTAGATCTGAAATGCATATTGCATCCTCTGCTCGAACCGAACAAAAGGGAAAGCCCAAGAGAAAGGGAAAAAGCTCTCAGAACAAAACTGAGAAGTTTGTGGCGAACAAATCCCAGAAGAAGTTTAAACGCAAACAATCTGGTGGTAAGAAAAACCAAGCAAAGCAGACACGTAAAGAGGAAACTCGAACGTGTTTCAGGTGTGGCGTGAAAGGCCACCTGGCTAATGCCTGCACTAATCCTCCTAAGGTACGTAAAGGGAAAAGATGATGAAAATCATTCATTCTCTTTGCTTATAATCACTTGAGAGTAATTCATTTTCTTTTGAATTACAGAACTGAGAAACAGAAGCAACGACCTGATCGAGGATGCCCCAGAAGAATAAAGATGAAATGAGAGATTCTTATCTTTAGATTTGCTAAAACTTTTACTTTTATTTCTGTTTGAGAATACTCTTAAATAAGTTTCTTGGTGGAACACATTATTTTCAGAGTATTTACTAATACTTGAATTAAGTATTGAATTTATCATCATTCGTTCTTATCCTATTCACGTTATTCAACACATTGCTCAAGCATCCTTATTTGTTAAAGTACTCCATTATAGTTTGTATCCCAAAATAATATGCATGTTAAAACCGATTTTCTTTTAAATTTGGAGACTAAAACGATTCTCAAAACCACGGTTTTTAACCGGGTATGCGCGTGGCGCATGTCACCTCGAAAGACGGGACACATCTTTTTAGAATACGAATTTAATAATCAAGTATTTTTATGAATGCGGAATTTTCGTTTGTAATTCTTCAGATATAACTCACTGATAACTACTTAGATTTTATGTAGGTTTTCAAGCTACTACAGTCTAATTAGAATATCAACCATGGCATTAAAAGCGACAGCTTAAATGCATGGTCCATAAGATAGATAAATCTATGGATGAGTTAAATAAACGAAAGGAAGTAGTCGGTAAAACGACTCTCCCACCCTTAGCCCTGAACGAAGAGTTTAGCTAAAAGGCATTCATTAAATACTTCAAAATGCATAGCTTAAAATTACATAATTTTAGAGTTACACATTAATTGTTCCTGCATGATGAGATTAATTTCACATTAATGTAAAACACTATGTTCTGACTAAATCGGTTAACACGGTACCATAAAAGCTAATGAATGATTCGGGTAAAACCTTATCACAAAGACGCATTAATTTGCGCATTAAAACAAGTATTTATTAAGAGTACGCGCTACTCTCGGAGAATACAAGTTTTAAAATTAGCCTGGAACAATGGTTTCGTGGATAAACATGACACATTATAAAGGTTTGAGGATGAATTTCCAACGCTTTGCAGAACGAACGAACTATTAATGATTAAAGTTAACAGATGGTTGGTGGAGATTCTCAGGTCCCTCTTACTTCGAGTGGGAGAATTGATATAACATAAGTGATTGATTTGGTAAATGATGATGGAAACAAATCCAGTGAGAGGGCTCACTCCCCCTCACACATAATCATCACTAAATTTCAAAATGCGAATCAAGTCGGACCTGATAATCATGATAATGAACTATTTCAACTACCTATTTTTCCTAGTGGGAGTGGAATAATCAACTTGGTTCCATATCCTAGTGATCGAGGAATACATCTCAGAGGTAAAAACCCGAGACCGAGAGGATATTCCAAGTAAGTTCAAACACCACCATTGTTCCCAGTGGGAGTAATGCCCCGATAAGAAGCATTATTCCGAGTGGGAGTAACAATCAGACTAAAACATGGGACTAACGTGCCTAGACATAATCAAAGGCAACGAACTTCTCTCGAGAAGTGTCCCATCAAATAAGATGCGTTACACATCTTGGTGTTCGTTCTTGAACCAATGACGATTCAGCAAGCAAAGGAAGGACCTCAAAACAAAGGAATTGAGGAAAACAATGGAGGATGAAATTGCCTAAATAAGAACTAATTCGTTTTTTAGTCTTTAGTTGATTTATCTGTTAACCACAGAGCTAGAAAGTGAAATCTTAGAATTCAATTCTGGTGGAAATTTCGAGTAGTGCAAAACTCGAATAATTGCGAAAGAATATACCCAAATCCCGGAAGTTAACTTTGATAAAGACAGACTCACCGACTGTGCGTTACACCACAGTAAGGGCCATCATTGCCCAAGTTGCTAGTCTTGATCTAGAGCTACATCAAATGGATGTTAAGACCGCATTCCTCCATGAAAACCTGGAGGAAGAGATCTATATGGAGCAGCCGGAGGGTTTCATTACTCCTGGCAAAGAACGTAAATTTTCCAACTCCAAAGATCTATATACGGCCTTAAACAATCGTCTCGGCAATGGTATCGCAGATTCCACGAGGAAATCGTCGGATACAGATTCGTGAATCTTCACGAGGATCCCTGCGTATACACCAAGACCTCCGAGTCTAAGTATGTCATCATAACACTATACGTGGATGATATACTCATTGCTGCAAACGACGTGAATTTTATGAATAAATCAAAGTCCTTGTTAGCATCAGCATTCGAGATGAAAGACATGAGAGAGGCTACGTACATCTTAGGCATCAAAATTGCCCGAAATCGTGCCACCCAGAGATTATGTCTATCTCAGGAATCATATATCAACAAACTGTTGAAAAGATTCAGAATGTTGGATGCTAAACCCGTGGATACGCCGGTTGTGTTCAGGTGCGCGCTATCGCAGCGTGATGGCCCGAAAAACTAGCAGGAGCGTGAACAAATGAAGAATGTAGAGTATCTGAGCATGGTAGGGAATCTAATGTACGCCATGCTCTGTACTCGGCCAGACATCTGTTACGTTGTGGGCCTAGTAGCAAGATTCCAATCAGATCCTAGTTATCAACATCTAAAGGCCGTAAAACGAATTATCAGATATCTGAAAGGTACTGCCGACTACGTTCTGTGCTATGAGGGCAATTCGAATTGACCGGTTATAGTGACGCCGACCACGGTGGCGATCCGGATGACCGTAAGTCCACCACATGAGGAGTTTTTCTCCTTGCTAATGTTGCTATATCATGGGTTAGCAAGAAGCAATCTTGTGGCGCGCTTTCCACTATGGAATCAGAATTCGTTGCCCTCTCCAAAAACGCACAAGAAGCGGTATGGCTGAAAAGGCTTCTTACTGCATTAATTGGCACCGACAAGAAGAGTAAACCTGTGAAGGTATACTCCGACAGTCAGGCGGCCATTGCGGCAGTTAAGAATCCAAAGTACCATAGTATGACAAAGCACATTGATGTGAAATACAATTATACTAAATCTGTTCTGGAAGACAACATAATCGCTTTAGAATACTTGCCTACAGACAATATGGTCGCAGACCCTTTAACTAAGCCGTTGCTTAGGGAGATTTTTGAAAAGCACGTAAAACTGCTTGGATTACGTAGGGCTTAAACTGTGTGGCTTGTTAAAGTGATAACATTTTGACATTTGAAATTATGTTTCAATTTGAATAAAGGAATTGCAATTTGAGTTTATGATTTATCGACGTCATGATGATTAACAACATCGGATTTTACGGTCTATAAACTAAGTCATAGGAAGAAGTAAAATCCTTCCACCAAAATTATGTCGAATGTGAACCTTGCCTCGTCACACAGGCACGTTCATCTTGCAAGGAGAGAGGGACCTCTACCATAACAAGATTGGCTAAGAATCAGGAGGGATAAACCTGATTAAACAAAACGATAACATTGTCACGCTTTACAGCATGACTTAATCTTCGTTTTGTAAATCGCCGAGTTGGACTTTGTCAATCACTACATCACATTCAAGGCCAGATGAGAGATTCTGCGATAGCATTATTGACATATCCCATCCCTGGTTTTACGTGCTATCGACGCGTGCTTCATACTGCGCGTGCCATATACGACCACGGGGTCATGCTCAGTTGTGCTAGCTAGAATCCTTGTGATTCAAAGGGCGCATACTTCTTCACCTTGAGCGTGTGATTGATCCCAGATGTCTTATGAAGAGGCATCCAAAGTATCCTCACGGACTCATAACTAATACCTAAGGTCTGGCTCAATGCTCGCTTCCCGGCGTACGAGCGTAGTGCCAACGAAAACAGCCATGTGACCACGTCTTGGAAACCGGCTGAGTCAGACTAAGGGTATAAGCGATGGGGATGGTCAAGTTCACCTCTAATTCACCGACTCTCGTGTTCACTAAGGTGGCCGCCAACCGGATATTAGTTGAAGGTTGTGAACACTTGTACGGATGCCCTGGAGAAGTATTCATTTGTGAAAAACTGGGCAATTGGAGAATTGACAGTTGACCAAGGATACAGCGCGGAACATAGTTTTATTTTAAACATGTTTGGTTCATGAAAGGGAATCAACGTTCTGCGGACGCTACAATACTCCTAACATATAAGTAGCACAATGCCCGTCGTATCCGCCGGTCGTACGGCAAGCTTCGTATGAACTATTCGGAGACGGAGACGAAGACTGAAGACTGAGATGTTGATACTATTGCGTAATCGTATAGATTAACGAGCACCCTCCCATTCCGGGGAGTGGGAGCTGTTAGCATATGGTGACGTGGCGCCGTAATAGGAGCCCGTTAATTAAGGGAATTACCTAAGTTAATTAGGTAATTGTCAATCTAGGGTGATTGGGCCAAATCCAATTAGTAATTGACAAGGGAGGCCTAAAATGGGCCTCCCCCCTTTATGCATGGTTCGGCCGAAACCTTAGTACCACATTGGGTGGAATTGCCTTTTGGCAACTCCACTCAATACTATATATAGGGTTGACTCCTAAGGGTTTAAACACACAATTAAGAACAAGGATCTCCATTGAGAAAACTTGTCACCCGTCTAGTATTTCGGCACCATCACATCAAGTCTTAGGTTCCATCTCCGTTGAAGAATCGATCAGAGGTCTTGTTGTGGAGCTACATCGCGTGGGACTTCTTCTAACAAAGAACTTGCACGTGGTTCTGACCGTTGGGCAGGAAAACTAAAAGGTATGTGTACTAATTCCGCTGCGTAGATTAGATTTCTTGCTAGTACACGTTTAGCATTCTGTAGTTTTACGTCCCCGTAATCCAACATACATATCTTTGATAGTAATTTATATGTTTTATACATTTAATAAACACGTTTAATTTATAATTAATTATTTAATTAGTATTATAGATAATAATTTTAATATAATTTCTCATTTTTGGCTAAAATATAGTATATATTTTTTCAAAATATTTGATAAGATAACACGATGTTTGAAAAAATGTAAAATAAATTCATGAAACTAAACAAATTTATATATTGATTTTATTCACTAAAATATATATATATAAAGTAATTGTTTTTGTTTAATTATATTGTAAATGGTTCATATGAATTGTTAGTATTTGCTTATAATCTTATTATTTTGAACATATTTTCTTATATGTTTTTTTTTCCTAATATTATATAGTGAAATTGAAACTTTCTAATGTGGTGATGCAAATTGACTAACATTCAAATGAAAGAGAAATTGAAAGTGAATCAGAGTTTTGACAAAAAAAAAAAGAATGAGAGTGATAAAAAATAGTTAAACAAATATATAAATTCAAATTATATTATATTTTTATATTTAATATGCATATGTATATAAATTTATCCAGATCTAAATATTAAGATAATAGTAACGAAATTAAACATAAGTGAAATTTATTTTTTTTAGTTTTTAGTGATAATTAATTAATTTTGTTATGTAACATACTAACAAATTGTAACTTCCATCAGGATTGAATAAGGTGCTTAGCATGAATTTTAACATGTCCACCTAAGCAAAAAAAAATGATGTCACTTATGTAAATGTAATTAGGTGGACCAATAGGTTTGTTTAATTTTTTTTCAATTTGATTATGTGTCGTCATTATAAATGTCCTAACTCAAATTATATATATATTAAATTAAAGTATATATAATATGTATTTAACATGTTCTTTAAGTATATATATTCAAAAATAATATTGCAATTTATTATTTTATTTTCAGTATTTATCAAATTTGAAATATGATAAGTGATAATTATAACGATATCTAAAATTAATATAAGAAATAAAGTTATACATTTAGTGATAAGTGCGCTCATGTTGAACAGTAAATTACCCAAATAATTTGGGATTATCTAGAGAATTAGATTCTTTAATTTGAAATATGTTTTTTTTTTTTTTTGGTAAAAACGGAGGCTATCAAGTATATGTTAAGAGAGATTGGTATTGGTTGTCCACTACGAAATTTTATAAAATGGAAAGAAAATAAATACATGTGAATATTTTTCTAAAAAGATGAAAATATATAAATATAAAACTGTATTTGGATTAAAAATAAAACATTTAAAATTTATAGCCTAAACCGTACGCCTTCATATTCCAATTTCTCTATTCTCATGTTCATCCATGTTCTGTCTAATTCTGCAGCAGCTTCAACTGTTCCACGTCTCCGCCTTCAGTATTCTCTTCACTCAACCACCATCAGCACCACAAACTACTAAAATACATGATTCGTGTATAGCCGCATTACAGGCCAGATGAGTCGGAATCACGTATTCATAGAGAGCAAAAACCAAGCCCTTCCAATCGGTGGTGGTGGTTTTCTCGAGTAGATTTCGACGACAATGGTAACCTTCATCATTTGAATCAACGACTGGGCCCATTCATAGTTTCTCTGGGGGCGTGTCTCAGGAAGGTATTATTGGTCGTCTCTGTCGCTTCAAATCTCAATTTCCAGAATCAAAGAGAAGTCAAAAGGAGAATTTGGTATTCTTCAAATACTTTTTTTTTTCTCCTTTTATAGACAACTTCTAAAGAAGATACTATTAAAGCTCCTAGGAACTTTCGTAGCTTCTTTGGAACCTTTCCACAAAAACTTTTGGAAATCGTATACATTTATTGAATTGAAGGGTATGTATCCAAGTTAATTTTATTTTATAAATCTCTTCTCATATTTCATAAATCAAAGAGTTTAAGATGACGCTTCATTACCGGATAAATCTTTGAAACAAAGCTTAGACTGAATGTTGAAAACTCGATATTTTTGTAATTCAATTGCTTATCTATTCGATCAATGTAGAATCAGAGAGTTTAAGATGATGCTTTGCTACCGGAGAAATCTTCGACACAATGTTGAGACTGAATCTTGAAAACTTGATATTTTTGTAATTCCACTGCTTATCTATTCATTTAAAGTAAACTATCAGCTTAGCTCCTAATTCAGCGTGTTCCTGCATTAGTACCATAATTCTTGTGTGATTGATCTTGGCTTTACAATTCTACAAATTATTAACTCCATATTAAACTTGTTAATTCTCTTTCAGTAAGAATTTTTATAATATATAGATAATAAAAAAATTATACATATAACTAATATATATATTTATTATACATATAAAACATAAACACTGACATTGTTATTTTGTTTTCAATATTACTTATATATCTTGTTATTAATGAATTCAATTTAATTTAGGGTTAAAGGTAGTTTTGATACCACATGTTTGACCGAATGTGGCTTTTAGTACTGGATGTTTAGTTTTGTATATTTTTTGTACCGAACGTTTGAAAAAATGTGGCTTTTGGTACATCCGTTAGTTGGCCGTTAGTTTTGGCCGTTAAATGACATGTGCAACTCATGTGATCGACTCTAAACTTTTAATTTTGTTCAATTTAGTCCCTCAAATATATTCCTAACTTTTATTTTGTTTAACTTAGTCATAACACTTCAAAATCGGACCCAATTAAACCAATCAAATTCAATTGACATAGTCCCATTTGGGTCAAATTTACCCAATTGGAGATAGGTCCCAATTGGGTTCGATTTTGAAGCTTTAGGACTAAATTAAACAAAATAAAAGTTATGAATATATTTGAGGGACTAAATTGAACAAAATTAAAAGTTTAGAGTCGATCACGTGACTTGCACATGTCATTTAACGGCCAAAACTAACTGCCAACTAACAGATGTACTAAAAACCACATTTTTTCAAACGTTTGGTACCAAAAGTATACAAAACTAAACATCCAGTACTAAAAGCCACATTCGGTCAAACATGTGGTATCAAAAGTACCTTTAACCCTTTAATTTAACTAGATTAGGGGTCTCCTGGAGTTCCACTCCCAGGTCCTCCCCCTCCGAGAGCACCTTGAGGGATGATTATACTACTCTACGCCAACATTTTGAGTGTATCATAGTCGATGGTGTGGTGGATATGGCAATGGTCACCCTTTTTGGAGCGGCAGTAAGTAGGGGTTAGGATGGACGGGTTCGTGGAGCGGTGGTACACTCGATCACATGGAATGACTCCTTGGTGGCGGTAGCTGTAGCTGTAGCTGTTTGGGCATGTTTGGCCATCCAGATGTATTTTCCTGTTACACATCGGCTCCTCACAGATTCCCAAGTTTTGCTATCACATATTGTATGACCAGAGTCTAGCGTGTTCCTTGTTTGGTTTCATTTCAGATATTACTAAACTTATGACGAATTCGAATATAATAGTTAGATTTGTTAGACGTAATTGAGTTTGTTTAACTCATCGGTTAGGGAAAAGAACGGCTAGACTGGGTTTGGAAGGGTTGTGGTCACACCCTAATATCCCAACTACTTTGCTTGAATCCCTAGACTAGGTTGTAATGTGTTTTGTTTATCTTAATATACATGTGCCTTATTTCCAAAAAAAATAGATTTGGGGTGAAATTGGTCATGTCAGACCGGGTTTTTTTTTTTTTTTTTTTTTGCATATTCCAGTCAAGTATATTTTCGATTTGATTTTTTTCCTTAAAAATAATCGATAAAAAAACCATGTAAGTAAAAATAAACCGTCAATTTATAGTAATGTTTTTTGGTCTAGTCTCTCGGTTAAAAATAAAAGTTTAAACATATCAATTAACATTTAAAATGGTCATAATTTCCATAGACCATATCAAAAAAGATAAGTAACGTCTATTAATACAATCATATAAAATACGAAATGAAAGTAGGAATTTTTTTTTGTCACAACTAGCACTTTTACTATTTATAGTGAACTACTTATTTAATTATATTTATTAACACCAACTAATATATCTACTATATTATATTAATTCGGTATCGGAAGCCCTCTGGTCGACACGTGGACAGTCCACGCAGTCACCGTTTCCTAATTTAATCGGAATTTAATATGGGTTCTCTAAATTTAGATACATAATATTGATTTGTTGAAAATTAAGAAGTACTTTTATCTCCTATTTTGGTCTCTATGCAATTTATAGAAACGAATTAATTACAAGTTTCCTTTAAATAGTAAATCTATACAGTTTGGTTCCGGAAGACTATAAGCCGCCACGTAAGCAGTATATAAATTAATATAAAAAAGCGGCACCATATATATAATTATATACACATATAATAATAATAATATAAATGGCAGTATAAATCGTAATATATATTATTACAAAATAGGGAATTCTCATATTCTCTTGACTTTATATATAATAATAATATAAGGCAACATTTACACATAATTATAATAATATAAACTATTTATTTAATTTTAGGAATACAGTTTACATCTACATATATATATATATTCGTATAAAATATGTATACATATACCTATAAAAATATATATATACTATATATATAATATATAAAATAATAAAATATAAAGAAACTTTCTTACATAATTATACTGTCAGTTTTAGGATTTATGATTACTATATATATGTGTGAAACCTAGCTAACCACATTACGTGTTCTTCTTTTTTACATATGCATCGCTTTCTTCCTTTGTTAACTAAATATTGTATTTTTGTATGCATAGGTAAACCATCGCTCTGACAACCAAGTTATTCTTCTTCTGCAAAAGGTGGTCGTGAAGCTCTGAAGAAGATGTCCCAATAGCCACATCGCGTGTACGACAAGATGAAAGAAAAGTTCTATAGAGGGTTTATGTAGAAATTAGAAGATCATGGATCGACTTACGGTCGGAGCTTTAGGTAATAATTAAGATTAGCATAGCTGAAAAACGATCGTGTCTCTTAGTTTTCTTATAAATCATCACAACGGTTTATTTATTATATTGTCCACTGATTTGTGATTTTGATATATGATCAGACTTTCATATTCTTGCTCGGCAAAAAAAAAAAAAAGGCTTTCATATTCTTCACTTTGAGAAAACAATGACATGCATATGCTCATAATGCATGTCAGAGAAGGGATCATATATGTTGCAAATTTCAAAACTAAATAAAATAGGTATGGTACTTAAAACAATACAATTAATATTTAACTGAATATAATATTTTAAATTTCTATTGTAGAAAGTGTTTTTCCAAATACGTATTTGCTAAAATATCTAGCTTATAATCTATTTTTACTGTATATTTACTTATTAATCCAAAAATTAACTACTAAATAAATTTAATAATTTTTTTTAGTTCCATTAAAATATAACTAATTCACTTATCATTCTTCCAAGTTGTTGATATTAAATCATAGAGTTATATTATGATGTTTTGAAAATATTTTTTAAGTTAAAAGAAAAGTTATAGAACTATTTGACTTTTGGTGGATATATTGAATTTCTTAGGAATAACTATATTATATAAAATGAAGAACTTATATATAAATGTAAACATAATGTTAGAAAAATATATCAATTAAATATTTAAAAGTGGTTATTAAAATGTAAAAATATTGTCCTGTGATTACAATAAAAGTGTAAAATATGACATATTCCAGGAAAAATTTATAAGAGCAAACTCTCATAGATGGGAATTTATGAAATATTAGAAATAAATTAATTTATTATTAATAAAAAAAAGTTAGAATGAGAACTATTAATTACTTCTTTAGGCTTATGTTACGAGTGATCAAACATATTATAAAATAAAAGTTGTACTCAAATTAATTAACGCCAATAGTTAAGGCAATTTTTTTCCGAAATAAATCAACTAATCACATTAATGGCAAAGTGAAAACGAACAACTTTATTACACTAGAGTTAATGAATTTAAAAATTGGCCAAAGAAACTATACTCATGAAAATATTTCCATTAATGTTTTAAACCCTCAATAGGGAGATAATATTTTTTTTTGTCACGCAAATATTCGATCTTTATTCAATTGAGAGGTTTGGAGAAATTATTAGATGGGCCCAGTCCGCCAACTTAGCGTATGGACCAACTAATAAAAAAACAGACACGTTATAAATGCATCATAAATTCATAATTTTGGTTAACACAGGATTACAACCCAATATTTCTCATAATTAATCTACACCTCATTTTTTACTTAATAAAATTAATTTCTCCTCCAAAATCAAACATTTTCTTATATATATAATTATAATATGAGTTTTTTTTTCTTCTAAATACCTATTAAATAGGGCAAAGTTTTGTTTGTTATATATATAAGAGGAAATAAATTTGCAACTAACACAACAGAAAAACTAACATGGGCAATCAGTGGCTATCTTCACAGACAGAGCCTTTCGGTGAATGGGTGGTGGTTCATGCATGATATTTTTTTTAATCTTTATTATAATAAAGAACTCATTTTTAACGTTACTTTATCCTAATTAAATTTAACTACTGTGTGTTTTTATGCTAGGCGAGTTGAAGTAATTGATTTTCTAATTTAATCGCATTTTTGTAAATTTATATACAAAATATTATGCATATGCAAACGAATAACATATTTGTATCTAATATTGTAATCTATATGTAAAATAAAGTAACTCTCTTTATATATAAATAAAGTAACAAAGAATGAAAAGTTTATATCTAAATGTATATCTATATAATTTGATTGTGAAGCATTCTAATGTTGACACGTATGCGTTTCTATTTTTAATCAAATATTCTATAAATATACTAACATTACATAAATATAGCATATGTATATATTAACACTTACTACCTCAACTACATAAATATAATATTAACATATATAATATAAAAAACATACTAGGAAAAACTACATAATAAATATATATATTATATAAACACCACAATATATAAAGCTACCTAAATCTAAAATATATATAATATAAAAATGTACTACGGTTAACTACATAAATATAATATAAAATCTATACATATTTCAAAAAAATTAGGTTGATGGTTATAGTATCTGAATTTTTCAATAATATATTATATGAAGATCTTCAAATTATTTTTATCTCTTAAATTCAATTTTAACGATTTTACTTTTTTTTTAAAAAAAAAAAAATTGACTTTTCTAACCCGCGTGGTACGCGGGTTTAGCATCTAGTATATATAATTTTAAAATGGTCGGTTTGGTGTCCATAGATCTCAAACCTCAAAAACTGAACCAATTCGAAAAACCGAACTAGAGTGAAAAAATCCATCCGAGACCCGGATCAATTTTTATCGGTTTTTCGGACCAATCTGATTTTTCTTTCACCCCTAACGCTAGTATGAGTTAATAATTTTATAAACCAATATTGTACTTCTTTAATTAAGTTTTATGTATTTAAGAAAAATATGTTCCTTACTCTCGGTCGCTCGTGAAAGAAAAATTATATGTTCCTATTTTTAGTCTTTAAGACTGTTTTCTATTGTGATTAATAAATATATCAAATTAGATTTTTATTGTCTCTTTCTGAAATCTACAAAAAAAAAAAACATTAATTATAAGTCATTTATATAACAAATATTTCCCAAACGATTCCTTTTAAAGTGAAATAAATGCTTTTTTCAATAATTACGAAAAATATAATGTTTTTTTTCTTTCAAAGAATGAATGGACAGACGATTAACAATCTATATATAATATAATTCTAAATAATCTTATAACATGTTGAGAAGTAAGGTTTTTGAACAACTTTCTCTTTCCTATTCGTTAAAATGAAGTCAATTGATTGGTCCATGTCAATTTTGATAAGTTACATCACCATATAACATCCGCATGGAACTCTAGAAATCAAGCAAAGCTCCACATTCCATCTTACGTACCGTCTCATTTTCAAGTTTGCAAAATTAAGTATTGAACCTCATACAACGAAAATTACAAGTTTGCACTCTAACAATTTTTTTAGCTTACACCATAAATATTAATATGAAAAAAGTGCATTAGAATTTTATTGGGAAAAATAAAAATTGCAAAAGGTAATAAATTAGAAAATAATTAAATAATTTCGCTAAAATTAATTTGAAAAATGTGAATTATATTTTTTTGGGAAAAACAAAATTGAAAAATAATTAAATAATTTTACTAAAGTACCGTTTATTATAATTAAACAATGAAGTAAGAAAATTATATTACATAAGTTATAGTAAACAAAAATGGCTAATATATAACAAACAAATTAATTAAATTAATTAATTTTTAAATATAAAATATATAAAAATAAAAATAAGAAAATGTTTTTGATGGACATACGCGTGATCCGGGCTCGGTTTTAATTATTCAGACCTCGTACACGTACAGGACTCTTCGCAAAAAGCCCAAATTCAAGCTAACCGGGGAAAACCGGGCAAGTTCGAACTTGCCCGTCACCCCCGGGGGGGGGGGGGGGGGGGGGGGGGGGGGGGGGGGGCTTACCCGGAAATTTCCGGGTAAGTCTAGCTTACCCGGAATTTCCGGGTAAGATAGACTTACCCGGAAAATTCCGGGTAAGCTAAGCTTACCCGGAATTTCCGGGTAAGCTTAGCTTACCCGGAATTTCCGGGTAAGCCTAAGCTTACCTGGAATTCCGGGTAGGCCTAGGCTTACCCGGAATTCCGGGTAAGTTCCGCACCCGGGGGGTGTCGCGCACACCCCCCATTTTACCTCGGACGTATACGGAGACCCGATTTTTACACTAACTCCTATGTGTCCGAGACCTTTGTTTCAGAGGCGCGCGCGTCCCGTTCATGACAGCCGCCTGAGACGTACGTCAGACCCCCTTTTCCCAAAGCTTACCCCTACATCCCGGTTCACATTTCCCCATTGAACCGGGTCAAAACCGGTTTACGGTCCAAGGTTGCCTATAAATAGCCACCTTGGGGGTGAACAAAAAAAAGGTCAATTCATTTCATTCCAAAATCACTTTGGGCAAGCTTGGGAAAAAGCTTTGACTTCTCTCTAAAAACCCTCTCTTTCTCTCTCTAGAAAACTACTAATGTTGACCGTCGGAGTGAGCACGCCAAGCACCCCCCCCCTCTCCACGGGGACTGCTTGGTAACGCTCCTTTGCAGGTGCCGACGGACGTCCCGTTAGAGACCCAGAGAGACTTGCCCTCATTTGGAAGATAAAGCTAAAGCCCACGCGCGACACCAGAAGGCGGACTTAGCTCACATCCAACCCGAAGATCTCGACAAGTTATCCAGCGGACAGCCCGCAATAACTTGGTCGAAACACTGGCGCCGTCTGCGGATCACCCACAGAACAAACAGCATGGCAAGCAACGAACAGCCACCGCCGACTAAGACGAAGAGAAGAGGACCAGGACGTCCAAGGAAAACTCCGGCTCCGGAGTCAAGCATGAGACCTCCTCCGCAGAGAGCTCCCCCGCAGAGCCAAGGCGAGGCCTCAGTCGCCTCGTCTATCCCAACTAGAAGCGTACACTCTCGAAGTAACGCGCAAGGGGGCACACAGCAAACCAACGTTCCTCCAGGTTTCGCCCACCAAACCTTCAACACGCAGGAGCAACCATACGGAATGCCAAACGCGGGAACATACAACCAAGCACCAGGGGCACACACTGCACCCACAGTCACCCCGGAAATGATGGCAGCACTCGAACAACTGCTTCATCTAAGAGAAGCACTGCGCAACCAAGGATTCGGGGCGCCACCGCCCCCTCCCGCGCATCAAGCAAATATGCCCCCGCCACCAAGGCAAGCGCCTCCAATGAATGCACCCCAGCAGAGAGGCCCTACAATCTCAAAAACCCCGACTTTCCACGGGAATGCACAGCAGAGCAGGCAGTTCCCCCAGCAGTGGACAAGGCAGGAGCCTTCGCACTCACAAACACCCTACCAAGCAGGGCCATACAGTGAAGGAGCCTGGAGGCAGCCATCCCAGACATTCCAGGGATATCAAGGTGGATATTCTCAGTATAACCCGACGCAGGCGCAATTTCCCCAACAAGGCGCAAGCATGGGCCAAGAAGCATACCCCCAGAATCAGGATAACCCAATCACCGGGTTGACGGAAGAGATGCTTGAAAAGCTGATTGAAAAGAAGATAAAAGAAAGGAAAATGAGAGGGATGAACACATTGGTGGACACTACATCCCACCCTTTCACTGACGAACTGGTGTACAGTCGCGTCCCAGACGCACTGTATAATCTAAGACCAGAAAAATACCGAGGCAAGGGAGATCCAATAGAGCATGTGCAGCAGCATGAGGTAATGCTTTTGGGAAGGACAGACAACCCTCACCACATAGCCATGACGTTCCCCCAAACGTTAGGCGGACCATCCGCACACTGGCTCTTCTCCCTACCAAAGAAAAGCATAGACTCATGGCAGTCCCTCAAAGAAAAGTTCATCCAACGTTACATGGGAGAACGATCGATTATCAAAGGATCAAATGCCTTGGATGACGTCAAGCAAGAGTGGAATGAGTCCCTCGCAAGCTACTACATCCGATTCAATCAAAACATCTCGGAAATCCAAACGAACATCGCAGAGACAGAAATCATCCATGCCTTTGTCAGAAACCTGGGTAGGCACGGGTACGACCTAGGCCAAAAGCTTTCTACAAGACCTGCGGAAACAATGGAAGAACTCGTGGCAAGAGTTAAAGAGTACATTGATGCTGAGCATTACAAGATGACAGCACGGGACAAGTGGGGTAAGCCCGGCAACAAGAAAGATGAAAGCAAGCCAGGCCCCCCGAAGCAGAATCAAACCCCCCAACAAAAACAATGGACTCCGCCCCAGAGAAGAACATTCAACATTGAAGAAGACAAGAATGCAGATGTCAACACCATCGAGCTGATCCCTTTGAATGCTCCCCTGAGCGTCATACTGAAAGAAATGAAAGAGCAAAACCTCTGGAAAGAGCCATTCGGTTTCAGAAAGGGTCAGCTAGGGAAGGAGCAAGACAAGTGGTGTGAAAGCCACGAAGTCAACGGCCATGAAACAGACGACTGTAGAAGCCTTAAGTTCCAAATCAATCGAATCATACAAGAAGGCGGACTTAAGCACTACGTCGATCAGGGGGGAAAGATCGAAAAGGTGAAGAGAAAATTCACACCAAAGGAAAAAGGAAAGGAGAAGACCACTGACAACCCTCCTCCTAAAAAGAGGGGAGTCATTAATGTCATTCACGGTGGTCCAGCTGCAGGAGGACAAGTCTCCAACACAAGAGATGTCTACGCTGCGCAGGCAAGCACACTCCCCAAGTATGGAAAAAGAAAGAAACCAGAAGAGGAGGACCTCGTTATAGGATTCTCGAGAAAAGACATGGCACACATCGTCTACCCACATGATGACGCGTTAGTAATAACGATGGAAATCAACGGGTTCGATGTCAAAAGAATTCTAGTCGACGGAGGAAGCTCGTCAGACATCCTCCATATTAACGTCCTCGAACAGCTGGGAATGAAAAGAGAGGACCTGAAGCCGGGAAATTTCCCGTTAGTAAGCTTTGCCGGAGCTGCTACATACCCACTGGGAATGATCACCCTTCCCACTGTGATAGGAGAGGGGTGGAACGCTATGAAAATCGACATCACTTTTGTGATCGTCGAAAGCCTCGGCGCTTACAACGGAATTCTCGGGAGAACAACGATAAACCCCTACGAGATGGTGCCTTCAACGGCACATCAAAAGCTGAAATACCGCTTAAGGGGAGGAATCGGTGAAGTCTTGGGCGATCAGACAACAGCACGAAAATGCTATGTCAACGCCCTAAGATGCAAAAACCGCCTGGACATTGCAGTCATTGAAAGGGGACAGTGTTCCAAATCTGAAGTCGAAAGGCGATTTGACGAGATGATGTGCAAAGGAGAAAGACTCCCAACACTTCAAACCCCAATGCTCCCAAGCATATGGGACATTAAACAAGGAGAGTCAGAATCCATCCAAAACTACTTCAAGCGATTCGCTATTAACGCAACTGCAAGTTTTGCAGACAAGTCAGCCGTGATCAATGGATTTTTCCTGAACATGAACTCACCCACATTTCTCCTGTTCGGACGAACACATGGGTGGAGGACAACCAAGTCTATGGCTGACCTAAAGGAGAAGATGGAAACGGCAATCGAAGTCGCAAATGAGCTGGGGTGGTTCAGCCCACCTACAGAACACGAGGAGGCGCGCAAACAAGAGCGTGCAAGACAAGACTTGAACAACAACCAAGATGGAGAATATACACCTCTAAACATAGAGGTGGAAGAGTTGTTCAGGACCATCCTGAAGGATGTTTTACCCCCTCCAAGCGAGATCCGAATTGCTTTCCTCGGGAAGAATCCAGAATTGTGGTGCCACTATCACAACAAATGGGGTCACAGCACAAATGGCTGCCCCTCCCTTCGCAACAAAATCGAGGACCTGATCAAACAAGGAGCTCTGCGCTCCCACATTGCATGCAGGAAGCCAGCTTTATCAAACCGTCACTAAGGGAATAACCCTTCCCTTATGACATGCACATACTCTATCTTTACTTTTCAAATGCTGAGTAGAACATTTAGGATGGGAGATCAGTTGACTCCATCCATGCACATCCCTTGTAAATAAACAAGAAAACTAATGAAGTTCACTCCTTGCGTAGGAAAAATCACTATGTAATGGCAAGCTCCCCCGGTCCAATACCAGGAACAAGCCACATACATCACCAACAAAGACCCTAACCCTATACGCAGAAAGGGCAACCAACAAGAAAAGCCATCAGAAAGACATCAAAGCAAGCCTAAGCGAAGCTCATCACGACAAACTAAAACAACGGATCATTGGGAATCCTTCCTCGCAAACAAACGCAAGTGTCGGACGTACTAATCTATCCACACTTCGCCATATTACAAGGATGTGAACGTACTAATCTATTCACATCCTTGCAAAAAGTCGGGGGATAAACGGATCATTGGGAATCCTTCCTCGCAAACAAACGCAAGTGTTGGACGTACTAATCTATCCACACTTCGCCATATTACAAGGATGTGAACGTACTAATCTATTCACATCCTTGCAAAAAGTCGGGGGATAAACGGATCATTGGGAATCCTTCCTCGCAAACAAATGCAAGTGTCGGACGTACTAATCTATCCACACTTCGCCATATTACAAGGATGTGGACGTACTAATCTATTCACATCCTTGCAAAAAGTCGGGGGATAAACGGATCATTGGGAATCCTCCCTCGCAAACAAATGCAAGTGTCGGACGTACTAATCTATCCACACTTCGCCATCATACAAGGATGTGTACGTACTAATCTATTCACATCCTTGCCAAAAGTCGGAGGACAAGCGGATCATTGGGAATCTTCCCTCGCAAACAAAAATAAGGGTTGGACGTACTAATCCATCCTCACTCAGCCACAGCATCAAATATGTGAACAAACTAATCTGTTTACATCCTCATAAAGAAAGACAAGCACTTCAACGGAGATCATCCTCCCTACAAAGCCACAGACGACGGTAATACCAACTCACCCACAACCGTCACCAACAGAGATGCAGTTTCCTAAGGAAAACCATCGGATCAAGAAAATCAACCATTCAGTAGAGCAATACTCTTACAAAAAGAGAACAAGTCACTGAGACAACAATAAAGAAAGAGGCAAAATAATACTTAGTATTATATCTTTCTAACATCTCATGTCAGGCATATATATACAATATAGTAGGACTCAAGAGTAAAGACATCCAGCCAGCTTAAAAGTCGAGCCCAAGATGCAACCCGTCAAAATCTCACCCATGCAAGGGGAGCAACCATATGTACACATGGAAAAACAAAGAAAAATCAACCTGACCCAACGTCAGGAGCATCAGAACCAAAGACATCAGTCATAAAAACATCTTGCGCTGGGCCTTTGAAAGCACCCCGGCGATCATCACCAACAGGGACGGACGCCTGTCCCGTCAAACCACTCGCTCCACCACTCGCTCGGGTCCCCGCAATAGCCCCAAGGGCATAGCCAGCATATGGACCAGCACTCTGGAAAGGAAAATCGGGGGCAAGGGAATGTACACCCTCCTAAAGTAATCCACAGAGAAGGACTCCATGCGATCATCACGCGCCTTCTCGAGAAGCTTGGGATAATCAGCTGTAGTAGGAAACTCGATCATTCCAAGCTGATCACCCAGGGCAACATGAGACTCTTTAGTCTCCCTCAGCGCCACAACATGCGTTTCCTCATCAACCTTCTCCTGACGTAGTAGGGCAAACAGCTCCACCTCCAGCTGAGACGCATAATCCTGACTCCTCTTAAGATCAGCGGAAGCCTCGGAAGAAGCATCTGAATGTGCGCGCGCCTTCTCCCTCAACACGACAACGTCCTGAGACAAGTGCTCATGACGATCCTGCAGACCCCTCGTCTCCTCAACAAGCTCAACAACGAAAGAGGAGAGGTTGGTCATCACGGCATTCACCTACAACAACAACACAAACACATCATACACAGAGAAGTCAGACAAACATGATAGATCCAACATAAAAGGAAAACAACGTACAGGAGCAAAGCGCGCGAGCGACTCCTCAACACATTTCAACGCAGCCTCAGGATCTCGGGGGCACGTCTTGCGGTCAGCCGGTGGAACAGACCGCTGAACCACACGCACACCAACAGCAGGCGTACTCAAGGAAACATCCTTGGGAAAACGGACAGCAGACTGACAATACGGAACCCACTCACTCCCAGAAACATCCCGATCAGGCCGGCAAATCAAGTCAGACTTGCGAAGAGCCGGAGGAGTAGGGACAACTACACACCAATAGCAAACACATTAGAAGAATGCAAACCATACTAATACAACAACAAGTCAACCACAGTTACCTGCCAAGGGAGGCACCTCCTCTGAACGACCGCTCCCCGACCGGGGGACATGCATGGTCGAATCGGCATACATAGGCCCTTTCCCTTTGTCGCAGGAAGGAGCCAGAGGCATGCCGTCAGATATCAACCTCCTAGGATCGCTCGGGGAGCGGACGTCAGCATCATGCTCCCCGACAGGAACAACTCCCCCCGCCGGCGGAAAATCCGAGCCTATACAGACAACCACAAAGAAACCTTTAGCGTGTCAGCATGCGAAAAACCACAACGAAACATTTAAAAGGCACAAGTCCCATACCCGGGCCAACAGGAAGTGCATCGTCTAGGCCGGGAACAATCTGAGAAGACCCGCCTGCAACTCCACCCTGTAAACAGGGGCGTCTGTTAAGAAACCAACCTACAAGAAAACAAGAGCAGATGTTACAAAACTTCAAAACATACCAACTCCTCCCCTGAAGGACGTACGTGAATGCCCGCCGCGAACAGCTCGGCGTCAGAAGCACGATAAAGGGGGCTGTACTCCCCCGCCCTATTCGCCGCATGGATCTTCTTCAAAGCGACCTTATCTCTGTCAGAGAACTCCTGAAATCGTGGAACAGGATCGGCATCCAATATATGAGAAGTCGCCCAAGTTGTGCCTGCATCCTTCACAAAAAAGTATTGACACTTCCATTTATTCTGGGAAGTGTCCGACCGTTCGCAGAATCGCGCTTCAGTATTCCACCCTGCCCGACGCAAACCAAGGGAAGAGAATCCCTTTTCGGTCATATGAGGCCAATGTAAGCTGAAGGTGCACATCCCAGACTCATCTGCCTTACCCAGGCGGTAGAAGGCTCGAAACAACACTATCGAGTAATCCCAAGAATTCAGATGACATTGCACCCGAAAACACGTCCAAGCCCTAAACCCTGGAGGGGTAATAGAGACAGGGGAAATCCTATAATATCGACAAAGGCGGACCAGATCCTGACAGTAGGGAAACCGCAGTCCTTCTCGAAACTGTGAAAGGTAGACCGCCTCATACTCAGCGGGAAGAACGGTGGGCCGACCAAATTCAACTCCTTTCACAACATCCCAAGGATACGAGACCTCTAGGCCGGGACACCAGCCCCGGGTCGAGACGCAGAGGTCAAACTTGGAACGTGGAAGCTTGTTGGGAAAAAATATCTGAGTTTTCTCCAATATCACGCGGTCGCCCGACGGTCCCAAGAGTACACCGCTTTGAGACCCAGAATCGGAATCCATGGTGCTTTCGCCAACCTCACCCTCAAAGTTATCCGAAACAAAGGGATGAGACTTACTCATTATGCGAAGAAGCGGAAACCGTTTCCTATCAAGAATACTCTAAGTATCAAAATCGGGCGCCTGCAAGCTCGTCAACCAAGCCCTGCAAAATCCATACACCAACTCAATCAAAAACCAAAGCAACACATCAACCACACTCATCAAAATCCTTTGCAAGGACATTCAACCCAACGGACCGACTGTCCGCATGCAAACGGCTAGGGACCCTCCCGCTCGGGAGTCAAAAATCCTTACGCTCATCAAAGGCCTAGGCCACCTACTAATCAAATTTTCATATATTTGTGCAATGTGTCACAGGTATTCAAGCCCTCTAGAAAGCAACAAGTTCAAGAGATAAAGAAATCAAAGGCATACAAAGTTGGTTATAATTACCAAAATGCCATCCGACCACCTTTTGATCAAATTTCATCCTTAGAATGGCTCAAGGCTCCGGGGGCACATACAACCAGTTAAAATGCACTCAAGCAAGCCCGTTGCACACCACGAAGGGACTTACCCCTCT
This sequence comes from Clarkia xantiana subsp. parviflora, assembly GCA_036873135.1. Lineage (NCBI taxonomy): Eukaryota > Viridiplantae > Streptophyta > Magnoliopsida > Myrtales > Onagraceae > Clarkia > Clarkia xantiana. The sequence goes on along the minus strand of JAPTYO010000002.1, from coordinate 22,119,627 downwards.
CCGAACAACTCGAAAAACACTCGGGTCAACCAAGCCGCTAACGAAGGCAAACTACCAAGCATTCACCTAAGCTCCGGGGGCATGGCAATCCACTCACAAACAATCAAGGGGGCTTTATCACAATAGGAAACATCATGTCAAGTTATCCATATCAAGAAACAAGGGGTCAAGATTTTCGCTCGAAAAACTCCGATTTCGAACCCCCACGATTTCCCCTCGGTTGATCGGAACCTAGGGACCACTTCACAAAGGGAGTTCGCTATCCCTAACTCTATCTATTTACACCTAGAGCTTAGCCAAAAGCAAATTTTGAAAATCAAGCAAAAACTTCACTCATGCATTTTATCAAACACCTACAAGGCACCTTATTGAAATTCAAATGTGCAGCCCTATAGGTCTATTCAACCTCAAGAAAAGTGAGTGGAGGACGTTACCAATCGATGCTCGACAAAAGGGACTCGAAATCGGATCGAATCAGGCTCAAAATCGAACCACGAAATGTTGCAGCCGCCCCCGCCACAGCCGCCGGACCCGCCGCCTGCCGCCGCCGCCTCGCCGCCGCTGCGCCGCCCTGATGTCGCCGGTGGTGCTCCTGGTGGTGGCCGGCCGGAATGTGGTCTCCCTTGCACCCTAAAGTGAATTCCCAAAGTCCCTACCTTAGCTCCTCCAAAACTCTCACCACAACCAATTCAAAAGTTGATAGTTTTATAAACTATCAAGGAGGAGAAGGGACTACACAACATGGTAAGTACCATACATCAAGGAGGTACATTCCTACCCACCATTCATTTTTAAATTATTGATGGCTTGGATCTTTGACTATCAAATGACTTGGATAAATTTAACTAAGTCATTTCAAATATCCTCAACTTTTTGAAAACGTTGAGATTATGATCTTTTCATATTAGGGCCGTTACATGTGATTTTCCAAAACCCGGCCCTATTTCACCCAAAACCGTCGTCTCGCCGTCAAGACGGCCGTCTCGGACGATAAGCTCCCGAAAACTAGCGCATTACATGAAAAACATTTTTTCGAGACTTGCATGATTTATTTTGATGCATTTAATCATATCATGAACGTTCCGTATTTATTAGCTCATCGTACGAGCTCGAAAAATTTCATGCGTGCTCGCACCTTAATTCTCCAAACAATCATACTTTTCGTAGTCTGTTATGCTACTAACCCTTCATGCAGTTACTAAGCATGACCATCTCAAAAACTAAGGCAAGGAATTCGTCGGAGCCACACGCGTCCACCTTTGGTAGGTTAAAACTCAAGGTAAGCGGACGGCCCGAATCACGCATATGCCCTGTCTTATAATAGAGTTAACCAAAGGTCAAGCCATTGTTTAACTCGGGGGCAAGTGATGGACATACGCGTGATCCGGGCTCGGTTTTAATTATTCAGACCTCGTACACGTACAGGACTCTTCGCAAAAAGCCCAAATTCAAGCTAACCGGGGAAAACCGGGCAAGTTCGAACTTGCCCGTCACCCCCGGGGGGGGGGGGGGGGGGGGGGCTTACCCGGAAATTTCCGGGTAAGCCCCAGCTTACCCGGAATTCCGGGTAGGCCTAGGCTTACCCGGAATTCCGGGTAAGTTCCGCACCCGGGGGGTGTCGCGCACACCCCCCATTTTACCTCGGACGTATACGGAGACCCGATTTTTACACTAACTCCTATGTGTCCGAGACCTTTGTTTCAGAGGCGCGCGCGTCCCGTTCATGACAGCCGCCTGAGACGTACGTCAGACCCCCTTTTCCCAAAGCTTACCCCTACATCCCGGTTCACATTTCCCCATTGAACCGGGTCAAAACCGGTTTACGGTCCAAGGTTGCCTATAAATAGCCACCTTGGGGGTGAACAAAAAAAAGGTCAATTCATTTCATTCCAAAATCACTTTGGGCAAGCTTGGGAAAAAGCTCTGACTTCTCTCTAAAAACCCTCTCTTTCTCTCTCTAGAAAACTACTAATGTTGACCGTCGGAGTGAGCACGCCAAGCACCCCCCCCTCTCCACGGGGACTGCTTGGTAACGCTCCTTTGCAGGTGCCGACGGACGTCCCGTTAGAGACCCAGAGAGACTTGCCCTCATTTGGAAGATAAAGCTAAAGCCCACGCGCGACACCAGAAGGCGGACTTAGCTCACATCCAACCCGAAGATCTCGACAAGTTATCCAGCGGACAGCCCGCAATAACTTGGTCGAAACAGTTTTCATTAAATATATGGAAGATGAAATTAGTTTAGTTATGAAAAAAAAAATGAATGAATTATATTCACTCACCTATAGACACCATGACTTTTATCCAACTTTTGCTTGATCTAATGCCACCATCAATTCCCATCAATATTTTTGGTTTCATCAGCTTTTCTCTTTAATTTCATCGATTAGTCTACATCCACCTTCGACTCACAATGTATTTCGCTCCAAATACAAACTTTAACGTTGATGGCAAATGATCGAGAGAAAAGTTGTGTTCTTGGATCAGGAATGCAATTCGAAATTCATTGTAATACATAATAAACATATAAAATAGATGTAGAATAGAGGATGAGATTTAAGAATAAAAATACAAAAGGTGAAACTTAGAAGGAGAAGAGAAACGACGTTTATAAAAATAAAATGTTGATATATTAATTCAATGTTATGATTTGTCTAATTTGGAAAGTATTTATTCATAATATTTTTTAACCTTATTTAGCTATGATTTTTACTATTTATTATATTTTAAAAATAAAAATTTGAGATTTAATCATTATTTTCCAATAGTTATTATATTGTAATTAATTTTGTATTACTTAATATTGAAATAAATACATTCTATATTTGAAAATGAAATTAATATTTTTTCTTTGATTTTTTTACCATACATAATTGATGATTGAGATTAATCCATTAATATTTATTATAATTATACTACAAAGTTTCTTATTAATTATTGAAATTATTGCTTTCTAAATTTAAAGTTCAAATTGATTATTAGTTCCATTTGTGGTTCACCTATTTTTAGCTTTAATTCGATATAATATGATTTGTCTAACTTAAGAAAAAAAATATAACCATTATAATTGTTACTATTATATTATTACAATTCATAAAATTAATTCAATAGTGCTCAATTATATTTAATTTTATATATATTGGATTTAATTTATTATATTTAATAGTTAAACTTTTTTTTTTTGCCAAATAATAGTTAAACTATTTAGTATTCAATATTTATATATGTTGGCCAAATAAAATATTTATATATAAATAAATGATGAGTAATAAAATTACAATAAAAAAAAAACTGATATACTTAATGAATAAATGTAAATTAGTTTCGTAAATTCAAAACACATAAAAAATTCATTTTATTCTATATATTTTTTTTTTTTTATAAATATATCTATGTTTTTTTTTAAACTTATATTTACTAATTTTCAAATAAGAAAATGTAAAGAATTACATGAATATCTTCCTATATACTTTTTGTTGATTGAATAATAAGTTTTTTTTTTCTTTTCAAACAAGTAATATGCTATTTTCGAAAATTTTATTTTTGCCCTTATTACTCATATTTATTATTGGTTACATAACTAATAATACACGTAGTTAATTATATTAGTACCAAAAAAATTACATAAATCAGTTTAAGATGAAAAATAATAATATACACAATAATAATAATATAGTAGTGAGAAATCTTACAATTAAAATTGTAATTTAACGAAAAATATAATTAACATTAAAAGTAATAATAATTGTGGCGTTGTCTTATTAATGGCATGATACCACTTTGTCCATATTAAGTTTATGTTATAAATTGGTGCAAAAAAAAGTATTGTTAAAGTGATAACGGAATGAATGGTATTAATAGTTATTACTGTCATTTGATAATAGAAATCATCAATTTCTAATATTTTTTTACTAATAATTAAAATCATAATGGAAAAACAATTCTAACCGATGAGGTAATGGTTGGCAATAGAAATCGTCGGTGTAATAAATTCTTCATACATAGATTTATTTTTAGAGTTACAAAAAGAATTATTTTATCGATTTGGTACTGCTCACAAATCATAATTAAAAAATAAAGTAATTATGGAAAATTTAAAACCACTTTTCCATATTTATAATTTCATGTTAATGTGAATCAGAAAAAGTTAATGTTAAATTAATAATGGAAAATATGATGCCAATTTTCCATATTAATCATTTCATGTTAACGTGGATAAAAAAAAAAATTTAAATGAAGATATTTTCATTTCTAATTTCAAACTATAACTTATAATTGTTTCATTGTAAACTTACATTTATCTTACATATATGGTATGTCATGTAACTTACTTTATAATCTTTCGAAAAACTTTTATTCTTTCTCCAAATAAATTAGAAAATTTATCTTATTTGTAACGTACATTTATGATTTTTTTTTTCTTAAAACTATTAATAAACTGTATACAGTACTAAAAGTAATAGTATTATATTTTCTAAAAATTAATTATATGCATATTTGTTTTTAAAAATGAAACATAAGATTAAATTAAAGAAAAATTATGTATATTACATATCAATTTCATGAAATAATATTTGCATGTTATCAACATGTAAATAATTATAGTTATGCATATAACATAAAATCTAACGCACATGATCCATAAAGTAATAGTATTTTTTCCATTGTAATACTCTTTTAAAATAATTTTGTGTAACATCATATATATTTTTAGCCAAACATATTTTTGAATAAAAATTGTATTTTTGTAATTGATAATAAGAGATAGATATAACTATTAATATACTTATAATTTTTGGCCTTATATTCACCATAATTGTTTAGTTTAAAATATATAATAATAGATTTCACAAAAATAAAATAATCTAAGCGCCTAGAAACTCCGTGGAAAACTGAGAAGAAGTAACACAAGTGACAACTATTATTACAAAACGAAAACTAACAATTCGACATTTTTTGATACATATAATTAATATTATATTATGTTCTATTATAATTTGTGAATTAAATTTAACTAATGAATGCTAATATATTTTTTTAAAAAATTATATATGGTCAATAGGTAAGCCTTTTATAAATATATTTATGTATATTTTTGTATTAACTAATAAAAAGCGTAAATTATTATACCGCGCAAAGCGCGGGTAAGTTACCTAGTATGTTATTGTTGCAGAATACAAATATCAGTGTTGGTGAGTGCTTCAATTTATTAACCGATTAGGAACAAAAAAAAGACCATAACTTCATTATTTACTATGGTTGGAAGTTAAGTGCCGAGTAATATTGATGCGCAATTTGTAAACTTAAAATAGGATGTATTTACCTTTTTTAAAACAACATATTTTTTCTCTCTTTGTTAAAAGGTAATAGTAAGTTAAAACGTTTACATTCTTTTATATTTTCCAACTCCCTTTTTCTTTTTTATTGAGGGACTTGCTACCATCATTCCAAAGCATCCATGCTTTTGTAAAGGGTATGGCTATAATAAACTTGACTGTAATTTCAGTCGAGTTCTTATCCGTTGGATTTGAATCACTTTGTGCATTAATAATAATTTCTTCTCATTCCAATTTAAAGCCAGATCTGTCATCTCTTTTATTTTATCTTGGTTTTCTCGTCTATCTTTTTCTCTTTTCAATTTTTTATATTATTAATTATATAATATATCATTCAAAATACGCTCTTTACATTTTCTGATAAGTCTTAAATGTATTTTACTTGTTCAGTCGAATTATTACTATTCTACCATTTTCAGTGTGCATATAAAATTAAATGTAATATCAGTCATTTAAGTTATAATTTCTTTTATTCTTACATTTATTTATCAATTTTTTAAAATATGAAATTTTTGTAAATAAGTAACAGACGTTAATCATATTCTTACTATCGATCTATTGGATGATTTGCAAAATACATTGCCGGTAAATTATTACTATCTCAATTATAAGGTATACTAATTTATTCATATTTAAGAACTCGTCTTTTTTTACCTCATAAATTCATCTAATTTTTGCCAAATATAATCCATCTCTTAGTATCTCATCTATGTATATAATGAGAATTAAAAGTTATATACTAAGTATAATGTGCTAAGTGCTTCAAATTTTTGTTTGACATCAACAATCTATTTGGCGAGCCATTCTACAATTTAAGTTCCTCGGTATGTGTATTCACATGCTAATATTTAATTTATATTCTATAAGTGCTTTTAATAAAATATTATTTATTTCATGGTAGGAAATATCGTTAGTTTCTTCAAATTCAAGTCATCGTATTGATTTCAAGGTGAAAAAATGGAGATAATGTAAAGTAATACATGTGATGAAGTTGTATCATTCTCGAACTCGAGTTAGTTATATTCATGTATCATCTTCGAAATTGATCTAACATTGTCACGATGACAACGCTTACGCGAGAAGAGCGGACATGTATAATATTTTTATGATTAATCTTTTCCCAATATGCTTAAGTTTTTGCAGATCTTTTGATTTATCATTGACTAGTAATAATTTCATGGTTTAGATTAGTATTTTTCCAAATCGAGTACTTTTTGTAAGTATGACTGATTTTTTTCTAAACGAATTGAGTTTTTTTTTTTTTTTGCCAACAAAGTTTCTCTAATGACAACATTTAATCAGAAAATTATCAATATTTTTCTTTGGATTTAATGTTGAAATTTGAAATAAAAAAAAATCAGAACCAAGCTCCTCCTATTTTATTTGGTTAAAAAATACTAATTAACTTATGTTTGAGTGAAATACTAAAAAAAAAGAGAATATAATAATAATAATAGCATATAAAATCCAAAAATGAATATAAAAGACAAAACGAGAAGGTTTTGAAAAGAAAAAAAAAACGGATTGGAACTTGGAAAGTTTTGGAAAAAAAAAAATCAGATTGGAACTTGGAAGAGAACTAAGTAAACAGTAAATACAGTATAGTTTATTTTAGTCGTGTCTATTTTTAAACTTTTCCTCATTAACTCATGGTTTATGTCTTTATCTCTCTTATTATGTGGGTCCCATGCCAAAAGCACTCATGCTTTCAAATGATCCTAGACAAACTCTTTTATTGTAGGTTACTATTTTGGGAATGCAGCGAAATTCCGCTGCAGGATATAAGAATTTTCCAACAGTGAACCCTTCAGTTTTATCCTTAGGTAATTTCGACCTTAAACATAAATTACTCTGAGATGCTTTTTTTTTCACACAAGGTGCGTTTGAAATAACTAAAGTGCTTTTGGCAAAAAAATAAAAATAAAGTATTGGTTATGAATATATTTTAATTTATAAGGTTTTAACAAGGATTGAACCTATCAACTCTTGATTAAGTGGTGACGTGTTGAACCATTATACCATATTACATGATTTTCTTAATAGTTACACCAATACTACCTAACTTGTATATCCTTCACAATATGATGTTTTGAAATCAAAGATAAAATCAGCTCGAAAGTAGTATTAATCTGGGTCCGACCTAGACCAATTAACCAGACGATCTAATATGTGCTGGTCTGTCGACACTGGCTAGGTCTCTTAAGTACTAATTACGTGTGCAACAAGTCGCATACATAATTATTTCTGAAAGTGTGAATTCGAAAACTCTATTAAATGGCTAAAAGCTCTTTTTAATCCAGAAAAAAATAACTAACCATGGGGAATAAAAAGATTATGTTGGTTGAGAATTATATTAAGGTGTCCTAAATTGAACAGTTCAAAACAAGAAAAAATGACAATCTCTTCACCAGATCCACATTTTCCGCATATCCAATTCTCCACATTTAGACCATACCAAAGCATATATAAACGAACGAGATATTTCCATTTTCCAACAAGTCACGCTCTTTCCTGCTCTTCATATCCTTCTTCTCAGACAAATCAACAACTGCTCTTCTTGCTGTTTGTCTGAGAAGAGATTCTGGGTGATAAATAAGGACGAATAATGGCGTTTACAGGGACTCTGGATAAGTGTAAGGTTTGCGACAAGACGGTTCATGTGGTGGACATGATGTCCCTCGAAGGGGTGCCATATCATAAGGCGTGCTTCAGATGCACCCACTGCAAGGGCATGCTTCAGATGAGCAGCTATTCGTGGATGGATGGTGTTCTTTACTGCAAGCCTCATTTCGAGCAACTATTCAAGGAATCCGGTGATTTTAGCAAGAATTTTCAGAGTGGTAGTCTCTTTTACTTTTACGATTTTAATTTTTTTTTTACCGGGTTTGATGATCTGATTGTTTGGATGGTGATGACTTGGCAGCCAAGGCATCTTCTGAGAAGGAATTGGTATTAATCAATCTATAGTCTTTTGCTTCAATACATTGATTGAGAAATTAAACATCCTTTTAAATCAAAGCATTATCACATTTTACAGAACCGAACCCCAAGCAAACTCGCTGCATTGTTCAGCGGAACCCTCGATAAATGCGCCAGCTGTCAGAAGACGGTTTACCCCTTGGAAAAGGTTTGTTATTAAGTTGAATATATTATATCCCATAAGAGGCATGAAACTGGTCCCTTGAGACGAGGGGTTGAAGTGAAATTTAAAGCCGAATTGAATTGATTAGGTGACACTTGAGGGAGAAATCTTCCACAAGACATGTTTCAGATGCGCGCATGGTGGGTGCCCCTTAACACATTCATCGTACGCTGCTCTAGACGGAGTTCTGTACTGTAGACACCACTTTGCTCGTCTGTTCATGGAGAAGGGAGATTTTAAACACGTGCTCCAATCCGCAACCCACCGAAGAAACACATCCTCGTCCTCAAGCATAAGCACACCTCCTGAGTCGAAATCAGATGGTGACCAGGAGGCCGAAGAATAAAATGAGAGCTGGGTTGTAATAATAAGTTGTTGATCATCTTCCTTCCTTATTAAACATACATGTAAATGATTCCCAAATACCGATCAATGGATATTGGGTGGTTTTTGTGCATGTTTCTGTACCTACAATCTTAAACATGTTCAAAGCCTTAACCCAAAAAAAATATTATATATACATACATATTTATATACTAGGTGGAGTGCGCTTGTGTTGCACATATAATGCGTGATTGATATGTATTCCAAGTTATATAGTGTAGGATTTGAAGAACAATATAAATATAAAACAAAGTCTATTAGATGTTCATAATTAGCTTGTGGACAATTAACATAAGAAACCATAACATGTTTGGTTTATAGAATGATTAGTTTTTCCTAAACCAAATTGATGCATTGATTAATTTTAACATAAAAGTATAACTTTGCAACATATATCAGTCATGAAATTATTGAAATACATGCATACAACTTACTACTGCATATATATATATTTGCCAAAACAACTTACTACTATTGTAAGGTTGTTTTTGTATCCATCAAAACTCAGACTCTTCCTTCCTAACAAAGAAGCGGCCGGAGGGGCCTCCTTCAGACAACAATGCCAACTTAACCGGACTTTCACCACCTTCTTCTACCGACAAGATCCCAGTGCCAAAGTTCAGATCCGTCTTGACAAATCCCGGGCAGACACAGTTGATGCGCATGTTTGAGTACTTCTTGGCAAGAACTCGAGTGTAAGCATTCATGGCAGCCTTAGACACAATATAAGCAGGCATGAAGGCAGGCCACCCCTTCGATGCCCATGAACCTTCTCTAAAATCTTCAAGAAACACCTTCACCACCTCATCCACCTTTGCCTCTGTGAGGCTCTCGGCATCGCTCAACACTTGTTTGGCCCATTCATGGCTCAGTCTCTGTCGGGTAAAAACAAACACAACTAATTATATTCGAACGCATGGAATTTTGAACGGATCACTTGAACAAATGACATTATTGAACCTTAAGGTTATACGTGTTGGCGCTAGTAAATTTGAACATACATACTCTATTACTATGTGAAAATTTTAGCCGAAACAGTACTTAACCAACTGTCCTAAATTCTTAAGGTACCTCGCCGGAGATCCACACATACTTTAATCTTTAACATAAACGACAGTGGTTTTGGTGGTGTTATGTTTATACCTGAAGCTTGCCCATGGAGGAGGAGACATTGACAATGGTTGGAGAATGAGAGAGTTGGAGGAGATCTATGAGTGCTTCCACTACTCTCTTGGCACCATTGTAGTTGGTCTCTATGCAATCTTCAGCTGCTTCATATGATTGGGTCATGAATGAACCCCAATCTATCTGAACTCCTTCCTGTATGTGATGAACAATCCATTTATATATATATATATATATTGTAATAATCTTACACATTTTATGTTTCCAAAATGTTAATGACTAGTGAGGGTATTAGTAGTTTATCAACGATTTGTTTCACAGTTTCTACTGCATTATCAAACTTGGCAGTTACAAAGATTATACGTCTCTCTTAGGAGATACAATATTGGACATGTGTAATCACAAACAACATTGTTAAACCACTTTACTAAAAGGATCAGAGAAAGAACACCGGATTAATTCTAGATTAGAGTTTCTGTTGTGATTTTAGTACTATACTAAACTAAAGGTAGGATTAAGTACCTTTTCATACCACTTCTTTGCACAGAATCCACTTTTGGTACCACTTCTATTTTTTTATGTATTTTGGTTCCAATTCTTTCAACTTTGTATCCTTTTGGTACCACCGTTAACTTTCCGTCCAAATTGGGCATTAAGTGTCATGTGTCATGCACGTGACCGCCCAAAAACCTTTGAATTTGTTTCAATTTAGTCCATCTAATACATTCCTAACTATTAATTTGTTCAATTTAGCCCAAAAATTTCAAAATCGAACCCTTGTTCCGGCGGACCTAACCTAGGGCAAACCCAATTGGGGCTATGTCCCAATTGACCTAGCCGGACCTAGCGGCTAGGTCCGATCCTGGGCCAGGGTCGCCTGACGCAGGCGAACCCGACCCAAGGTCGGACCTATCCCTAGGCTAGGTTCGGCTAGGTCAATTTGGGTCAAGGGTTTGATTATGAAATTTTAGGGCTATATTGAAAAATTAAAAGTTAGGGATGCATTAGATGAACTAAATTGAAACAAATTCAAAAGTTTAGGGCGGTCAGGTGCATGTCACATGACACTTAACGGCTAATTTGGATGGAAAGTTAACGGTGGTACCAAAAGGATACAAAGTTGAAAGAATTGGTACCAAAAGTATAAAAAAAGTAGAATAGGATACAAAGTTGAAAGAATTGGTACCAAAAGTATAAAAAGAAATAGAAGTGGTACAAAAAATGGATTTTGTGCAAAGAAGTGGTATGAAAATTTATTAAAAGAAAAAGTATTATGCTAAAGAAAAAAAAACGTATATGTTTATAAAATTCAAGCTTAAGAGACAGTTATTAAGTGAATTGTATAATTTACCTTTCCTGCTGTTGAAGCTTTCATAGCCTCACCATCAATAACAACACCACCAATCCCGGCATTGTTAACCTGCAAATGGAAACAGCCCACATAGAAATACTCATCCGCTGCCAATTAACTCAACCGAAAAGGCGATAATGAAGAAAAGATGGATGATTCCTTACCAAGATATCGAGTTTTCCAAACCGAGTTCTGATGAATTCTGCAAGAGAGGCAACGCTAGCAGAATCCGTCACATCGAGCTGGTGGAACAGAACAAAGTCACTGAGACCGGAGTCGTGGAGCTTCTTTACAGCTTCGAGTCCTCGGATTTCATCTCTAGCTGTTAAGACCACCACGACACCGTTTGCAGCAAGCTGCCTGCAAATCTCGAAACCAATTCCCTTGTTTGATCCAGTAACCACTGCGTATCTGCACAAGGAAAAATGGAAATCACTTCATATATTTTATTCTGTCAATAGTATGTACAAACAGTAGTAGGTGTGTACCTCTTGGTGGGTTCTGCCATCGCGAATATTGGTTGCTCAGTTTCAAAGATCAATTCTTGCAGAGAAAGGTATTCTTCTCTTTATAACTAGAAGGTTCGGTTTTTCTCTAGGAGGGACGCTTGGCTCCGAGTCGGCCACATATCACAATATGACTGACGGAGTGACCGTAGTATTATTATTGGGCTATTAATATTTAACTAATTTAAGCCTCTAGATGGATTTCACTATATAATAATGAATAAAAACAAGTTAAGTTCATACCTTCAATTGACTTCTTTATCCTTAACACTCCCGGTCGACCGAATTTGCGAAAGCAATGTAAATATATATATAAAAAAAAAAAAAAAAACTTCAACTGAAGGTCGATATATAGATGAATTTTGTTTAATTGGAATACAATTTGATTTTGGGATACGATTTAATAGTATGAAGCAACACGTCTTGTGATATAGGAAGGATGGTCAAACGTTGAGACTGAAACGGATTCGCAAGAAGTAATCTAAAGCCTAACAACAACAAAAAGTCACACAAAATCTCACGGAAAAAATCAAACAATTAGCAACTCGGATATCCTAATCATTTGACATGCTATTCCAAATGCGAATAACCAACCTCCATCATCTCTTTTATCTTTTCTTTGATTAATAAGGACCGTTATATCTCACTATTATATATTTGAATGTTTTTTTAGTATTAATGAATTCCTTTGTTCAATAAAGAAATACAATTTGATTTCAAACATAATGCTCATAACCAAATTGGTACTTTAACTGTGTCTTAATTATAAAATCATATCCGAACATTCAAATTATTATTATTTTTTTTTTCAAAATTCACTATATGAACTTATAAATTGCACCTTAAAATTGCCGATAAATTGGACTAAAATGGTGTAACCCATATGAGATTTTGGATTTTTCTACCATGCTCCAAGAGTACCATGCTTTTGGTTTTTTTTATTACAACGGTTGACTTAATTGTAACATATGTAAAATTTTAAAAGTATGAAATTTTTTAACCACACATAATATTTGCATCATACTATTAATAAAATAAATTTTCCTCTAGGGTTTACCTTTAGGGCAATAGAAAATTACAAAAAAATTACTAAAAACATGGTATTCTTGGAGCATGATATAAAAATCCTGAGTTTTTTTTATTACAATTAGTTGGATTTTTCTACTATGCTTTGGGAGCACCATGCTTTTGATTTTTTTAATACTATGGTGGACTTAATTGTAACATAAGTAAAACTTTAAAAGTATGAAAAAGTATGAATTTTTTTAATTACACCTAAGAAGTGTATCATACTATTAATAATATCAATTTTCCTATGGGGTTCACATTTAGGGCAATAGAAAAATAAAAAAATTAGTGGCAAAAGCATGGTGCTCCAAGAGCATTGTAGAAAGGTCCAATTAATTAGATTAAATTGATCATTAATATATGAAAATATCTACCATCAAACACTTAATTTTCGGGTAATTAGCAAATTATGTCCAGAATTTAAAAGTACGGCAAGAAATTGGTCCATGTGAAATTGATTGAAAGGTTGGATTAACTATAAGTTGGTTGCTGCCCTCCTGATGAGGCCCCCACTAGGACCACCCCGCGAGAAAAAAAAGAAACTATAAGTGGGTTGCCCATTTGGGATTTTCTATCATACTTGTGGAACACCATACTTTTGCTTTTTTTACTACTAGAGTGTACTTAATTGTAGCATATGTAAAACTTTAAAAGTATCAACAAATATGAATTTTTTTAACTACAACTAATATTTGTAGCATACTATTAATAATATAAATTTTCATATAGAGTTCACATTCAAGAGAATAGAAAAAAACAAAAGAACTACCACAAGCATGATGCTTATAAAGCATAGTAGAAAGACCCATAGTTTTTAAGATGAATGAAGTTCAAATTCCTCAAGATAATCCTTGTTTTACAGCTGGTTTTCTACATAAATTATAAGGAAACGTCATCTAGTCACTAGCGGCAAATGAGTGAGCTACTAGAAATTACCTAAGTTATATTTGAATTCGATTGATTAAATTTCTGGTTGAGCTTATATATATATATAATTTAAGTCGAGTTCGAACTCGAGTTTAAGGTGCACCATTTATAATTTAATTAAATAATTTTAAGTTTCGCAAGTCGAGTTGAGTCGAACTCGAACTCGTTAAGTATGACACCGAGTTCAACTTGAACTTAAAAAAATTAACACTCGGTCTAGTTCAAACTCGAATAAAATGAGTCAAATCGAGTTTGACATATATTTAGCTCGATTACAACCCTAAGTCACCTACATAAAAAGATGACAACTTGACAAGGTACCTAGCAACTACCCTCCATCACCAGTGGTGCGATGAAAATAAAAAATAACCATAATTTTTACATAATTTGCCGATATGGTTAACCGCATCATTACGATGTAATACAGTTATATAAATGAGTTTTATACTCATAATAGTTATAGTTATGATAATAAATTGATGTTAATTTTTATAATCATTACCATTATATATATAATATATCCGTGTATAATTAGACACTTAACAAAATCCAATCTTTATGTCCATATAATCTAAATTGTTCATTCTCTCATAACCCTTAAAATCGTTCATATTTACTCATTTACTTTCTTAATCTCAAATTTTAATATTCTTACTTTCGATTTATCATTCTTCTTGCCTCGCCTTAACTTCTTATATTTTACACTAGATTCTGCTGCGCTATGTCTCACCCCGCAGCCCGACCCTAACTTCTCAGATTCTACACTAATTTCAGGTTATGGTTATCAATTATAGATATATTGTTATATAAAAATATGGGTAATAGTTTAATCGAAGTGAAAATCATAATTATGATTAAGGTTAAATGGTCTTTTGGTGCTATATGTTTGGTCATGTTGGCTTTTGATGTCATATGTTTTTTTTGTAGGCTTTTGGTGTCATATATTTACGTTTTGTAAATTTTTGATGCAATCATTAGTTGACTGTTAAGTTTGACGGTTAATTTCCCATGTGCAAATCAAGTGACTTTCTCTAAGTTTCATTTTTGTTCAATTTAGTCCCTAATATAAGCCACCGCCCATAGTATTCCACCCATCGCACAAAGTCGCAGAAACCCACACAAGGCCACAGAAACCCGCACATGGCAACCATCATCTAAACCCACCGATAACCACCAATCTTGGTCGGAGAACTTTGATAAGGGCCATCTGACCCCGATTGGGCCACCGAGAGCTCAGATTGGAGCTCTGTGGCTCCGACCAGAGCCCTCGGTTGCCCAATCGGGGCCGGACGACTCTAATTGGAGTCGTCCGGCCCCAATTGGTGATCATCGGTGGGCTTCAATTTTGGCCAGCGTCCATGTGTGGGTTTCTACGGCCTTGGGTGGGTTTCGGCAACCTTGAGTGGTGGTCGACGGCCTTGTGCGGTGGTTGAAATACTTTTGACGGTCGCCGGAAGAAGATAATGGACTAAATTGAACAAAAATAAAACTTTGGGAAAGTCACATGATTTGTACATGTGTAATTAATAGTCAAGCTTAACAGTCAAGAGTCAACTAACAGATGCACAAATAGTCTACAAATGTACAAGTATGATATCAAAAATCTACAAAATGTACTAAACATATGACATTAAAAAACTCTTTTAACCCTTAGGATTAGGGGTGAGCGTGGTCTGGTCCTGGTCAGGACCAGACCAAGACCATGCAAGACCATTTGTAAATGGTCCTCCTCCAAATGGTCTAGGACCAAACCAGGACCATTTGGACCATTTAAAATGGTATTGGTCTTTTTGGTTCTGGTTTTGATCCAGACCATTAGGACCATTTTTATATTTTATGTTTTTTAATTTAATTTATTTTTTTAAAATTTGTTGAATATTATTTTGTAATAATTTTAAATTGAAAATATGTTTATTATAATTATATATAATAGTTGAGATTGGTGTAATCAATACCTGATAAAGTGTTCAAATAAGTTTTATGGTTATACGATCCATAAATAACAAATAAGACACTTATCAAATTACGTAACTTGGTGTAACAAAGTTACAATTTCCCTGATATTAGACAGAAAATAAATCAAACACGAAAATGTAGTATTTTGGCACTTTGCACTTTACAAACATAAACTTTTCATCTCTCTGTAGCAAGCAACTTCATAAACTAATTATTGAGTTTTTGACCAAAATAGGGTTACATGGACAACCAAATACCAATATAGACTAGAAAAAAAAAACCAATTACAAATATAGGGCTGGCCGGGTGGGGGAACCCGACCAAGTGAGTTCCAAAATTGGACTTCACTTGGACGGGTTCCCCCAACCCGGCCAACTGTTTTTTTTTTTTTTTTAATTCGGAAAACTGAAAAAAAAAAAAAAAAAAGATCTCACTTGGCCGGGTCGCCCCAACCCGACCAAATATGTATTTTTTTTTTTTTTTAATTTTTCGTTTTTTCTGTTTTTTTTTTTTTTTTTTTTTTTTTTTTTACTTTTTTTAAAAGAAATTGTAAAAATTGATGGTTTGTAAATTTTTTTCTAAAAAACCTATTGAAAATGGTGAACCCTAGAGGGCAAATTGACAGACATTTTCCGTTTACCAGTTTTCGTAAAAAAATTACAAAACTACTAATTTTATATTTTTTTCAAACTCATTGGGAACCCGGCCAAGTAGTGTTTTTTTTTTCTCAAAACTAATTAATTGCGATGTCAACAACCCACAACCAAATTCTCTAATAGGTTTTTTAGAAAAAAAGTAATTACAAAACCTTTAATTTTTACAACTTCTATTTAAAAAAAACAGAAAAAAAAACGAAAAAAAAAACATATTTTGCCGAGTAGGGGGAACCCGACCAAATGAGTTCCAATTTTTTTTTTTTCCGAAAAAAAAAATTCAGTTGGCCGAGTTCCCCTTACCCGGCCAGCCCTATATTTGTAATTAGTTTTTTTTTTTCTAGCCTATATTTGTATTTGGTTGTCCATGTAAACCTATTTTGGTCAAAAACTCCTAATTATTCAGCTAATCTAATGTTTCTCAAGTTTGCTCTCGAAGCTCAGCGGAGGTTTTAACTTTTATTATAAATTATTATTTCCAATTTTTTTTTAATAATACAATGGTCTTAATGGTCCTAAATGGTCTCAAATGGTCTTAATGGTCTTGGACCGAAATTAAGACCAGGACCAATTAAGACCAATAAAAGAAGACCATTGGTCTTGGTCCTAAACGGTCTTGAGCTAATGGTCTTGGTCTTGGGCGGTCATGAGCTCGGTTATGGTCTTGCTAGACCATTGCTCACCCCTACTTAGGATTATAATACTAAAAATATATTAGACAAAAAAATAATAATATAATATATATATTAATAATATCTCACCACTCTTTAACCCCATCACCCGTTCTCTCCGTCTCAGGAGAATAATCCAAATTCGAAGAACTCGATTAAAAGGTATTCTCTCAACTCGATTAAAAGGTATTCTCACTTATTTCTGGGCTGAATTAGAAAATCTCCATGGCAGAACCCACAAAAAGGTACGTACTACTGAGCCTCCCCTTTTTCCTTTTCCCCTTTGATCATGAAATGATCTCCCTCCTTTTTTGTCTGCAGATACGCTGTGGTTACTGGATCGAACAAGGGAATCGGCTTCGAGATTTGCAGGCAACTTGCCACAAATGGGACTGTAGTGATCTTAACGGCCAGAGATGAAAACCGAGGGCTTGAAGCTCTAAAGAAACTTCATGACTCCGGTCTAAGTGACTTTGTTCTGTTCCACCCGGTTGATGTTCTTGATCCTGCCACCATTGCTTCTCTTGCTGAGTTCATCAAAACCCAGTTCGGAAAACTCGATATATTGGTAAAGATTCAGTCTTTCTCCATAATACTACTTCAATTTGATTTCATTGAAGATAATTTATCAAAGATTATTCCCAATCATATGTATACTTGTTTGTTTGAGTAATGCTACAAAGTGTCAAATTTAGAGTGTAAGTGAAAGATCTTCTCTTCCTTGAACAATCAAACATCTTCAACCATCGATCAAAGGTTTCAGTGAAGATGATTTATTTGGAAATTATGGATTGAGTGAGATTGGCAACAGTTTCGGGTTATGGAAAATGTTCTACTTTTCCTCTAATTTTCACTAAGTTTCAGGCTTTGTAGCATTACTCTGTTTGGGGACTTGTAGGTTAATAATGCCGGGATTCGTGGTGGTGTTGTCGATGGTGAGGCCCTAAAATCTACTGCCGGGAAGGTAAATTTGTGCTGGCAATTGTGTATATTGGCTGAGGGACGAAACTTAAATGGTGTGAGGACTAATTTCAGGAAGATCCACAAACAGATTGGGGTTCAATCATGACACAACCATATGAGGCAGCTGCAAATTGTATAGATACCAACTACTATGGTGCCAAAAGAATGGTGGAAGCGCTTATACACCTTCTCCAACTCTCTGATTCTCCAACCATT
This sequence comes from Clarkia xantiana subsp. parviflora, assembly GCA_036873135.1. NCBI lineage: Eukaryota > Viridiplantae > Streptophyta > Magnoliopsida > Myrtales > Onagraceae > Clarkia > Clarkia xantiana. Next base: position 22,101,329 of record JAPTYO010000002.1, on the reverse strand, counting down.
GTCAATGTCTCTTCCAGCAGGGGCAAGCTACAGGTAATATGGTTTGGTTTAGGGGGTTTATACTATATAGAATTAAGTAGCAACTTAATGGCTAAACTTTGGGTGTATGAATAGTTGGTTAGCTAATTTTTTTTTGAATGAGTTTCTAACTTGATTAAAATGAACTTACAATTTACAAAATCCTTTTAACTATTGATTAATTCTTTAGATTAGAAAATGCATGCGAGACCTAATTCATGCATATAAAATGAAAAGAAAAATCTAGCTAGCAAATTAGCCATGCTGTTAGTCAGCACTGTTCATATCTCAAAAGTTCAGCTAGCAATTTGTTCATAGTCTACAAATTCATCTTGCAAGTTGTTATTGTAGGTAATGCAAGGCTTACCTAAAGTTATGTGCTCTTTTGTACTTTGATTGATAGAGACTAAAGCATGAATGGGCCAAGCAAGTGTTGAGCGACGTTGAGAACCTGACATACGAGAAGGTTGACGAGGTGGTGAAGGTGTTTTTTGAAGATTTCAAGAACGGATCGTGGGAATCCAAAGGGTGGCCTGCATTTAAGTCAGTAGCATATAACATGTCGAAGATGGCAATGAATGCTTATACTCGAGTACTTGCAAAGACGTATCCAAACATGTGCATCAACTGTGTGTGTCCTGGTTATGTCAAGACAGACATTAACTTCCACACAGGGTTCATGTCAGTCGAAGAAGGTGCTGAAGGTCCGGTCAAGTTGGCGCTGCTGCCCAAGGGAGGTCCTTCCGGGTGCTTCTTTTTTAGGAAGGAAGAATCTGAGTTTTGACTGAGATTCAATAGTGAAGCACCGGATGTCTACAAAGTTAGTGACTGGTTGTTGACAGCATTATTGTGAAGTCTATCTATACTATAGCATCCACTAATAATATTGAATGCATTAAAGGGTTAATTAGTCCATTACAAATGAATGACAAATGTGTTGCTTTTCACGAGATTTGAACTCTTTAAACCTCTTGCAATCGGGCCCGACCCTAGGCCCAAACCACAAGGCTAGGGCTTTAGGCCCAAAATGGTTATTGTTTTTTCTTTGCCCAAATATTTATTGTTATATTTAGATAGTGAAATTAATGTTGGAACAAACAATAGATTTATTTAAGTGTATTTTTATTTGTAATTTATTCTTAATCATCTTTAATTACCCACAAAAAATTTCGGCCAATTTTCTTTAAGTTTAATTCAAACAAAATTACTTACCATAAATCAACGATCTAACTATATCTAGGAAATTATTACAAATTTAATTAGTAATAATTACAAAAATAAAATTAGTAAATTACTGCTCTATCTACCAATATTTGCAAAGTCCAGACTTCATATATTTATTTATTTTCTTATAAATTATTATTAGTTTAGTTCGATGTTAAAATTATATATTAGCCTCGAATTTATAATTTTGAAATCACTGAAAATTGTGCGATAAATATTCTATTTTTAAGAAAAAAATTGGATCATTTCCAACAATGTCATAACGGTTGTAGATAAACACTATCTTTTCGGCTTTACAAATGTTCATATTCAATATAAACATACTGGCCAAAAAAAATATAAACATGATTATTTCTGTTTTTAATTCTATCACATTTTTAATTTTTTTTTTTTTGTATTTTTTTTTGTATTAGGAAATTGATGAATATATCCAGCCAAATAAATGGATGAATAGAGTTTTTATGTATAAATTTTAATAGTTCACTGGAAAATCTTAATTTGATTATTTAAAACTTCAGAAAAAATAACTGAAATTTATAATTAATAATTAATTCCAATATTTTATATAAAAAAGCCCTAAATTAAAATTCAGCTGTACACATCATTTATCAGTTGGTCCAATAATTTTTTCTACCTTTTCCTTAAAAAAAATCAAATTAACACAACGCACCCAAAGCGATGAACTTTTAACTTATTTTCCTAATTAGTCAACACCATCTTAAATGTCCTTCATATTTTATGCAGATTCAAACAAAAAAAGTGTCAAATATCAACAAAGTACCGTTTCTCATTCAAACTCTTCAAAAAGGAATGCGATTGAAAGAGAGGAGCAGATAAAAAAAAAAAAGAATTCTACTTAGCAACCACAATGGCAGAACCCACCAAGAGGTACAAACTAGTATATACTACAGGAATAGGATACCCTCCTCTGTTCATGGTATAATTAGCAGAAAATGAAATGATTTGATGTTTTCAATTGTGCAGATATGCAGTTGTTTCTGGATCAAACAAGGGAATTGGGTTCGAGATTTGCAGGCAACTAGCCGCAAATGGGATTGTTGTGGTTTTGACGGCCAGAGATGAAAACCGAGGAATTGAGGCTGTAAAGAAGCTTCAAGAGTTGGGTCTTAATGACTTTGTTCTGTTCCACCAGCTGGATGTCATGGATTCAGCTAGCATTGCCTCTCTTGCAGAATTCATCAAAACCCAGTTCGGGAAGCTCGATATCTTGGTTAATAATCAATCAATCAGTCTCTTTTTATCATTTCAGTTTATCTTTTAATAGAACAGTAGATGATTGAAGAGTGTTTATATTCGCAGGTTAATAATGCTGGGATTCGTGGTGCTGTTGTGGATGATGAGGCTATGAAAGCTTCCATGGCAGGAAAGGTATGTTCCTTTTTTCTGGTAAACACAATTAGTCTTAAGAATCTAAAAACATTCTCAATAGTTCATATTGCTAATCATTGTTCCAAATTAAAAATGTTGATATTCGTTGTTCCAATTATTAGTGTTTTTCCACTTTTTTCGACTGCTTTTGACTTTAAATTGTCGTTTTAAGTAACAAAAACATGTTGTCCACTTTTCCGAATATCCGATTTGTTCCGAATATGTCTTAATGTTTAATAAACATATTTTTGTTCAGTTCATTTAAAAAAAAAAAAATCAAAATCAATCAATATGATAGTTAAGACATATAACTGTTTTTAGGTCTTATCGAGACTATTATATATAGTGGAAAAAATGAAAGCTTTCAACCAAAAAAAATATGGACAAATGAAACTCTAATGGAAAAGAGAGATTGACTAGCTTGTAAGGTGAGATTTGTCTAAATGATTATATTTTGTCTCGAATTTAAACATTGATAACTGTTCTATAAGCTTGAATTTATAGCTAAAGATGTGGTGTTAAAGAATTATATCATCTTAAATATTTTGGAAATATGACATGTGTAGATTATGACAATAGTTAAATGGATTGTTCATCACAATGCAGGAAGGGGGTCAGATAAATCGGAATGCATTCATGATCCAGACATCTAAAGAAGTTGAACATTGTATGGAAACCAACTACTATGGTGCCAAGAGAATGGTGGAAGCACTCATACATCTTCTCCAACTCTCTGATTCTCCAACCATTGTCAATGTCTCCTCCTCCATGGGCAAGCTTAAGGTAATATTATAACAACACCAAAATCAAATGTCTGATCGAATAATATTCGTATATGTTGTGTATATGTCGGATCCAACCATTGTTCTGTTCTTCTTTTTGGTAGGAGCTAAGGCATGAATGGGCCAAGAAAGTGTTAAGTGATGCCGAGAGCCTCACAGAGGCGAAGGTAGACGAGGTGGTGAGTGTGTTTCTTGGAGATTTCAAAGAAGGTTCATTGGGATCAAAAGGGTGGCCTGCATCGATCATGTTGCCTTACATCGTGTCAAAAGCGGCCATCAATGCTTATACTCGAGTTCTTGCCAACAAGTATCCCAACATGCGCATCAACTGTGTATGCCCTGGATTTGTCAAGACTGATCTCAACTTCCACAACGGGTTCTTGTCGACAGAAGAAGGTGCTCAAAGTCCGGTCAAGTTGGCATTAATGTTGTCTGAAGGAGGCCCTACCGGCCGCTTCTTTGTTAGGAAGGAAGAGTCTGAGTTCTGAATTGATGGATATAAATAAACAAACAACTTTTAAAATGATTACAGTTGCATATTTCATTACTGTCACAGGAGATTGCATATGATATTAATTTCATCAAATCCTTGCTTGCTAGTAACCCGGAAACCCAGAAAAATGCTTAATAAAGGATTGATCTTTCACCAAGATATCGAGTTTCCCCAACCGGGTTTTGATGAATTATGCAAGAGAGGCAACACTAGCAGAATTCGTCACATTGAGTTTGTGCAACAGAACAAGATCACTGATACTCGAGTTGTGAAGCTTCTTTACAGCTTCAAGTCCTCAGTTATCATCTCTAGCTTTTTAAGTACTCAGCATGGGAGTGTGTCTATTCAACATATTGAATCAAAATGAGTCATGTATTTTAGTACGACCGGATTCATAACCGCTATCAAGAATCGAACCAACCCGTAAGTTGAGTAAGTTCTGTTGAATTGTCACTTGCAACTTGACACAGCTAGCTATAAATTGAAGCACACCTTTATTAGCATACAGATGATATTACAGCAACCCAATACCAAAACAATGAAACTTTATGACATATAATGATAGTTTATTCATTTTGTCAGTATTCAGTGTATAATGATAAGTTGTTATTTCCTTGATCAAAAGCTTGCCTCTTCCTTCTTAATAAAGAAGCGCCCTGAAGGGCCATGTTTAGGCAGCAGTGCCAACCTGACCGGACTTTCAGCACCTTCTTCAACCGATATGAACCCGGCACCGTAGTTCATATCTGTCTTGACATATCCAGGGCAGACACAGTTGATGCACATGTTTGGATACTTTTTAGCAAGAACTCGAGTGTAACCATTTATAGCTGCCTTAGACACTGTATAAGCAGTAATAAATGAAGGCCAGCCTTTGGATTCCGACGAGCCTTCCTTGAAGTCTTCTAGAAACACCTTCACAACCTCATCAACCTTGGCCTCTGTGAGGTTCTCTACGTCGCTTAGCACTTGTTTGGCCCATTCATGACTCATTCCCTGTTGATAGATTCACAAGTTCATTGTTTAAAAAAAATTAGTGATACAATTATATAAGGGTAAATAACCTAGGAAATATCTGAATTTTGCCCCATGTTAACCGGAGAGGTCTGAATTTTCAAAAGTTAATTTGAAATGTCTGAAATTTCAACTTTGTTGATTTAAGGTTTTCCGTCCATTTTTAGGATTAAATTTAGCAGAATTGTGTGACCAACTTTCGTTAGTTTTAACGGAAAAAATTAACGGAGACCCCTTATATCCACAAAGTTGAAACCTCATATCTCTCAAATCAACATTTGAAAATTCAGACCTCTCCGGTTAACATGAGCCAAAATTCAGACATTTCCTAGGTTATTAACCCATTATATAAATTATTATCCATATCAATGTTTAACCAAAAAGTCTTAATTGATACACTGCAACTGCTGATTGTAAAACAAGGTTACTAGATTAGTTAAGTCTATTGCTTAAGTTATTGTTTCTTAGGGGTCTGTTACGGCTAGTACCACTATGGCTAATAATAGTGGCTAGAATATATCTATATCTAATATTAAGGATAATATTATTAGGTTAAATAATATCTTTATAATATTTAGTATAGTTATATCTTTAGTAATACAGTTTATATCTATATCTTATATCTTAGTATATCTTTAGGATTCTTGTAATCCCTATATATAGGTTATTATTATCAATGAATTAAACAAGCCTTCCAACAATTAATCTTAGTCTCATAAAGAGATTAGGGTTGATTAGGAAGTAAGCTTTCCTATTTCCATACATTCTTGTGTTCTTATTTCTATCGATATTCGGGCACATATCATATTTGGTATCAGAGCCGACGATTCAATGGATCCGTGGAAGAGTTGGAACAAGTTCAATAGGGAACGAGAGCTGCACTTTGAGGTGATGGAGAAGAAGCTAGAAGAGTTGCGGGCGATCAATTGCTCACCGACTATGCAGAGCGAATTTGACAGGATAGAGAAGATGCTAGAAGAGCTGGTAGCGATTACTATCACCCCGACGGCAGCGACGAGTCTATCTGCTTCCAAGCTACTGTGCGGGGTGGAGGTGGAGATTCCGAAGATGATGGAGCATGAATCAGCACTGCAGAAACCCGTAGGTGAAGCAGCAGATGAGATGGGAGGTCAAATCGAAGATGCACCAAAAAGTGATGATAAAGAAGAGGGCGAGCATGCATGGGGCGGTGCGGATGGCATTGTTGGAAATCCAGAAATATCAACCGAATATGCTGCTGAGGTGGCAAGTGGAGCTTCTCCAGGAAGGGGTGCTGTTGATGATATGCAGACGGTTCATCCATTTAATTTTCACTGTCGATCTAAATCTCACGCACTACATCCCATGGCAGCCGCTTCCTCCACTGGTACCACCACCAACCAACCCCTCGAGACCGCTGATATCCTCTTAGCCAATAATCCAACCGCCGATGATGATAGCGTCGTCGGAAGCTATGGCGACCCTGATGATCAAAAAGACAGAGATGGTGCTCTAATGAAATTGGTTGTTGCACCGTGGTCATCGTCTACAAATCAATCCCCGTGGTCAATAAAGGATGTCAAGGTCAATATTGTTGCTGTGCCGATACCGATACCGATACCGATACCGCAGGTGCCAGAGAAGGTTGAGGTCGTCGTCAAAGAGTTGGTCGAGAAGGTAATCGAGAGGGATAAGGGTGGCACTAAGCCCGTGGTGGTAGAATTGAAGGCCGATCAAGCGACAGCGAAAGCGGACCTTGCCAAACTGTCGGTGATGGACGAGTCCCTTTGGGGAAAGGAAGGGCGTGGACATATATTTGCAACTCCAGAGACAACCCCTATCGAGATCGAACCGTTCACCATATTAGGAGTTGTTGCTGGACTAGTCCCTTTTCCTCACGACACTTTCATCATAAGGCATACTCGCCAACCAGAGTTGGGAGACAATTTTAGCAGCAGACATGAACAAAAGGGTGTTGGTGGGACCATCGTTCAACAAGAAAACTTTAACCTATCAGATCATGGGGTTTGCCCTGATTTTTATGAAGCCTTATAGTGGGAAGACCATAGCGAAGGTGATAGAGTTTCTTGGTGACAAAGTTGGAGTTTCTCGTGAGAGTTTTCACTATGGCAGCACCTTTTATGAACATGACGTGAAGGCTTTGGGCCGGAATGCAACACATGTGGTTCTTCAACATCTCAACAACCTCGATTCCAGCCCCACCGGAGTTTACACATTCGTCCATGTGGTCGATCTCAAGAACATACATGGAATCAACACATGGGATCTCAGATTGGCCACTAATCAAGCCCCTCAGCTCCTTCAAGAAAATTACCCAGAACTAGTCGCCAAGAAAATCGGATTTCTGGCACCTGTCGTGCTAGAAGTCACACCAGTCGGTGTCAAAATTGCTAGTGTCAAAGAGAAGCCAAAGAAGCGACTGGAGAAGATGGAGGAGCGTCTGAACAAGACGGAGGAAGCACCACCTCTGGTGGTTGGAGTCGTCGTTGTCGAAGAAGAGGCGGTCGAGAAGGTTACCAAGGTGGTTGAGCAGATTGAAAAAGAGGACCTAGAGGAAACGTCAGCTCCGGCACCAGAAACGGTTGAGGTTATCATTGTCGAAGAGGTGGTCGATAAGGTGACCGAGGTGGACGAGAATGACAAGGGAGGCTCTAACACTGAAATTGAAAAACTGGCGTCCGTGGAATTCCTCCATGAAGGTAACGAAGCATTAGCATCAACAGTGACACCAGCACAAGCAAGCTCAACAAGTGGGGTCCACAAAATCAATTTAGCAGATAATAATCTGGAGACACAAAAGCTTCCGTGTCTCAGACCTGTGGAACCTTCGCCACCGATTCCGAACGATAATGACTCAGATATAGTCGATATTGACAGAAATGTTAACAAGGAATGTCAGGAGCCAGTGAGAGGAGGAGGTTCGCTGGATCGAGATGACGTTGAGGCGAGGCAGAATCTGGTCGGAAGTTTGTTTGACGAAGACGATTCCGATTGCGGTGGTCCTGACTTCCCGTCGCGAAGTAAGACGGAAAGGGGAGAAATATGGATGACGACAATGTGGGGCCCAGATGCATAAAAAAATCGAGAATGGAGAACGCTATAACCCCGACCATCGTACACTGTCGCTATTCTTCTTGCCCCCAAGAACTGACTCCCGATTGGAGTGGTGAAGTTACGAAACTACCCTTGAAGCAGATAGTTCCCGGAAAGATCAGTAACTTGCCTCCACAACAACAGATGCAGAGGTTGTCAGGTAAGCAACTAACGAACTACGATTCATTGTGGATATTCAATAAACAAGGTGGGCTTGGTGAGAGCTTGGGTAAAGGGAGTCAAGGAGATTCTTCTGAGGATCTTGAATGCGGTGATCGAAGCGGTGAGGAGGAGAAGAAGAAATTCCTGCAATGGAGAATCCAGTTCTTGAAGAAGAGCTTTCTCAATGACCTCGATTTCAGCCCCATCAGAGTTAACACTTTTATCCAGGTGGTCGATCTCGAGAACTCGCCTGGACTAGCCGACGGGGATTTTCGCTTGGCCGTTAGTCAAGACATTCAGCTCCTTCAAAACAATTACCCAAATCTATTCACCAAGCAAATCAGTTTTCTGACACCAATCATGATGGATGCCACACCAGCCGGTGTCGTCTTTTGTGATGTCGGCACTGAGTACTGCTGCGGAAGCATCCTTAAACATGTTCTACTTTACCAGGTTGTCGTTGGGGAGTACATCAAGCGAATGGAAGCTCTTGGTGCAGCTCAGACAAATGCTACTTATTTGAAGCTAGGTGACCCTTAGTTTGTCCATATGTTAATTAGAGATGGTGTCACGCTTGTCCGTGATGCCTTTCAGCTTACAAAGGAGAAATCAACTTGCATCATTTTCATTGCTCATTACCCAAACAATTACATGGATCTGCATACTAAGATGAAACATGATAAATGGACTGAAGAAGCTGAAGACGGGCCATGGGCTGACTCATGCAAGTTTCTTGAGGCATACCCAAAACACGAGCTTGAGGGCAAGCTCGTAGTCGAGGAGGGGAGTAATGTTACGGCTAGTACCACTATGGCTAATAATAGTGGCTAGAATATATCTATATCTAATATTAAGGATAATATTATTAGGTTAAATAATATCTTTATAATATTTAGTATAGTTATATCTTTAGTAATACAGTTTATATCTATATCTTATATCTTAGTATATCTTTAGGATTCTTGTAATCCCTATATATAGGTTATTATTATCAATGAATTAAACAAGCCTTCAACAATTAATCTTAGTCTCATAAAGAGATTTGGTTGATTAGGAAGTAAGCTTTCCTATTTCCATACATTCTTGTGTTCTTATTTCTATCGATATTCGAGCACATATCAGGGTCAAGTTATATCTTATTTACGGATAGTTAATATTACCTGAAGCTTGCCCATGGAGGAGGAAACATTGACAATGTTTGGAGAATGAGAGAGTTGTAGGAGATGTATGAGTGCTTCCACCATTCTCTTGGTACCATAGTAATTAGTCTCTATGCAATCTTCAGCTGCTTCATATGATTGGGTCATGAATGGTAGCCAATTTACCTCTGCACCTTCCTGTATATATAATCGTCACGAACAATCAGTATTGATTAATGACTAAATAAATTTATCTTAAATGTTGCTGAGAAATGCATTTACCTGTCCTGAAGCTTTAAGAGCCTCATCATCCACAACGGCTCCAAGAATCCCTGCACTATTAACCTGCAAATGAATGATACATATAATCCCTAAACCTTAACTTAACCTCTGTAAAAAGGAAAAGATTGATTGTTTACCAAGATATCGAGCTTCCCAAACCGGGTGTTGACGAACTCTGCAAAAGAGGCAACACTTGCAGAATTCATCACATCGAGCTGGTGGAACAGAATCAAGTCACTGCTAAGACCGGAGTCGTGGAGCTTCTTTACGGCTTCAACTCCTCGGGTTTCATCCCTGGCCGTCAAAATTACTACAATCCCATTTGTGGCAAGCTGCCTGCAGATCTCCAACCCGATTCCCTTGTTTGATCCGGTAACCACCGCATATCTGTGGTAGCAAGAAATGAAACAAGGGTACAAGAATATTTAAAAGAATAGTACAGCAACTTGAAGAATAGAGCCAGCTTTGTAGTGTATGTATACACCTCTTGGTGGATTCCGCCATGGAGACTATATTTCTTTCTTTCCTTTCCCTTTCCGTTGTATGCTCAGTTTAATGTGTCCTGCCTATATATATATATATAATAAGCCTTAGAGATATGCAAAATTTGTTTTGTTGACCGACCTATTCTGCATAACTTGCATTATATATATATATATATATATATATATATATATATATATATATAGTAAGTGGGGTCCCTACTTGATTTTTTTTTTAAAGATTACGAATTATATGTATATTTAAGTGTATTTTATATTAGGACTAGGTTAAATTATTATCAGGACTAAGTATCATTCATATTTTGGTAGTTGGCCTGCTGGTAGTGCGCATGGACTATAAACCTGGAAAGGTTTTTAGTTAGAATAATAAATATTTACACTAATTTGTGTTGGTTAATTATTTTGATTTATTTCTCTTATCTAATAACTTTGTATTTTTAAATTTTTAAGTTATAGGAGATGAGCCACACCTAAAATCTAAATATAGAGATCTAGAGCTGAAATAAAATCAACCTCACGATTACTGTTTTGACATTGAATTAATGTATTTTTCCCCTCGAGAATACAAAAGTTGAAAAAATATTTGTTATATGCTTTTAATAAACGAGTGGAAATATTATTGCAACATTAAGTATGTCAATGTGTCACGTGCCTGGAAAACTGGTACTAGTTGGAGCACACCCAACGTGTACTACTTCTAGAGTAGCTTTTGTAAATAAAGCTCTTTAGGGGGGAGTAGTAGTTGGAAGCCAGGACAAGGCGTGATGGATGTGGATCTCTCACCCCATACATGGGGTGTCGCTTACAAGCCAATGGCTGGTTTCCATTGTCCTGGTTGTTATCGGTAAGACGTTGCATATCCTTCGGGATCCTGCTAGTTCGGGAGCTAATGCCGCTCTCATGATGATGGCCAGGGCAGGCCGAAAACCAGTTAAGCTGCTCTCCGGAGCAAAGACCCCTAATCACGACCCGTTCTGTCCGTATGCGCAGTGCAAGTTGGGCTTCGAGAACTGATCTTGGGAGAGAAGAGGGCTGATCCGGACGTGGGAGTGCCGGATGCCCCGCTGGCGTATTCCGCTGGGAGCATGGAAAGCTCCAAGCCCGTGACAAGTGGTATCAAAGCAAAGTTCTCGATCGTTCCATGGGAGCTTCAAGATAGAAGAATTACTGCTGCGGATTCTGAACGATAGTGGTTGTTACTTTACCACGGGATGCCATTGGGTGGCGCGACTCTGAAGTCTTAAAGAACAAGGTGGGCCTTCACTCCGGAGTTCATTGTTGTGCGCTGATATGGGACAGTCGCACATATATTGGCTTGTTACGGAACTTGAAGGAGGAGTTGTTCGATAAGGAGGAATGAGTTGCGTTGCTGTGCGGATCACTGCTGGAAGGGCGGAAGCAAGTTGTGGACTCAACTTGTCTATACCCAAAAGAGCGAGTGATGATATCGACTGCTGGAAGGGCGGAGGCAAGTTGCCAAGGAGCGTGCCCGAGGAGGTGGGAAGTCTCTTAGGCTGGATTGCCGTTTCTCTGGACTGAGGAGGAGACCTTTTCATGGGATCGTAGTGGTGGCTCACGTGGATTCGTGATTGTGACCAACGATTGAAGTTGATTTTCTCAAACGAGGAGTCAATGCGCAAAAAGCAACTCTGACCATACTCAAGAAAGCAGAAGATGTTGATGGCGTGGTGAAGTGTGTCCTGCTGTGGAAAAATAGAAGATTCCTTGGAAGACAGCGGACGAACGCAACGAGGGCGTTACGTTGGTTGGGTGGGGGAGAATGTCACGTGCCTGGAAAACTGGTGCTAGTTGGAGCACACCTAACGTCTACTACTTCTAGAGTAGTTTTTGTAAATAAAGCTCTTTAGGGGGAGTAGTAGTTGGAAGTCAGGACATGACGTGATGGACGTGGATCTCTCCCCCCATACATGGGGTGTCGCTTACAAGCCAATGGCTGGTTTCCAATGTCCTGGTTGTTATCGGTAAGACGTTGCATATCCTTCGGGATCCTGCTGGTTCGGGAGCTAATTCCGCTCTCCTGATGATGGCCAGGGCAGGCCGAAAACCAGTTAAGCTGCTCTCCGGAGCAAAGACCCCTAACCACGAATCGTTCCGTCCGTATGCGCAGTGCAAGTTGAGCTTCAAGAACTAATCTTGGGAGAGAAGAGGGCTGATCCGGACGTGGGAGTGCCGGATACCCCGCGGGCGTATTCCGATGGGAACGTGGAAAGCTCCAAGCCCGTGACACATGTATGATGTATATGATCTTATATTTTAGTTAAATTGTATCATTTTGGATAGGGTTAACAGGTCTTTTGGTCCACGATGTTTGACCACTTTTGGGTTTTGGTCTATGATTTTTTTCATAGTTTTGGTACCATATGTTTGTAGATTTTTCCAGTTTTGGTCCGACCGTTACATTCCGTCCATTTTTTCCGTTAATTGACATGTGCAAGTCACGTGATCCACCCTAAACTTTCAGTTTTGTTCAAATTTGGAGAGAATTGGCTCATTGAATTAGATTTAGGGTGTCAATTCCCCTAAACTTGAACCATACACTTAGTTCAATTCGCCCAATTTGAACTAGTGTTAGGGTGTCAATTCCCCCAAATTTGATCAAAATTGAAAGTTTAGGGTGGATCACGTGACTTGCACATGTCAATTAACGGAAAAAGATGGACGAAATGTAACGGTTGGACCAAAACTAGAAAAATCTGCAAACATATGGTATCAATACTAGGAAAATAAAACATCATAGACCAAAATCCAAAAGTGGTCAAACATCATGGACCAAAAGACTTGTTAACCCTTTTGGATATATACTCCAATTATGTATATTGATTAAACAACGAATTTTTTTTTTTTTATGACAACTGACTATTGAAATTAAAGAATATCAATATCTTTTAATTGATTAAATGATTGAATAGTAAAGCATGACATTGTATTATAATGTAAATAAATAATAAGTAGTTGAAATGATATTTTAAAAATACATTTTTATATTGATCCGAATAGATCTCGATTTAGTTTGTTGTAGATGATTGTTCAAAATCGTCATGGGACTCCGCATGGTCAAAGACTTAAATCCGCCACTTATTATGGCACCAATTTCATCTGTTTAATTTTACCGTCCATCTTCATATGTGAACCAGTAGTGTCTCTACAAGTTTAATGGTGCCATATAATCCACATTCATCCCCTTTGACCAAAATGATTCTCACAGTTTCATTAGTATATACTAGGTGCTGACCCGCGCTACGCGCGGGGCACGTTAAATTATGATAGTTTAATGTAACAGTTTTTTTAAGGCTATATATATATATTTATTTATTTTTTTAAAATTTAAAAATAATTTTAGTTAAATGTTGTATATATATATGTATGAACTTAATATTTTAATATTATAAGCTTTAAATTTACACGTTGTCGTTTTTTAATCATACGGTAATGTTATTATTTATTAAGTAATTTTAACCGTAAAGTGTAAAGGGTCAATAACCTGGGAGAGGTCTGAAGTTTGGCCCTTGTTAATTTGAGAGGTCTGAAGATTGAAATGGTGATAACTGAGGTCTGAAGTTTGGACTTTGTGATTTTTAGGTTTTCCGTCCAAATTTTCTGTCAAATTTAACAGAACCGTGTGAAATGTCAAAAATACCCTTTTGTAATATTTGAATTAATAAAAATTTTAATTAATATAAAGATGAAATGACAAAAATACCCCTGTCCATAATTTAAACCTAACCCAACTCCGACCACCACCACGGCTCCGGCCGGCCACCACCCTCTCCGGCGACCACCACTCTCTCCGGCGACCACCACCCTCTCCGGCCGGCCACCACCCTCTCCGACGACCGCCACCACGGCCTCAATTGGGCCCAAATCGGAGCCACCGGCCCCGATTGGGCCCAAATCGGAGCCACAAAGCTCCGATCGGAGCTCGGTGGCTCCGATCGGAGCTATGTGGCTCCGATTTGGGGCCACAGAGCTCCGATTTGGAGCTCTGTGGCCCCAGATCGGAGCCACAGAGCTCCAAATCGGAGCTCTGTGGCTCCGATCTGGGCCCAATTGGGGCCGTGGTGGCGGTCGTCGGAGAGGGTGGTGGCCGGCCGGAGAGGGTGGTGGTCGCCGGAGAGAGTGGTGGTCGCCGGAGTTGGGTGGTGGCCGGCCGGAGCCGTGGTGGTGGCTGGAGTTGGGTGGTGGCCTTAAGGGCATTTTCGTCTTTTCATTCAATCATGTGATATGCAAGAAGGGTATTTTTGGAATTTTTTTTTATTTCTGGTCACATGCAATGCACATGACCAACTTCCGTCAGTTTTAACGGAAAAAACTAACGGAGACCTCTATTATCTACAAGTCGAAACTTCAGACCTTTGTTATCACCATTTCAAACTTCAGACCTCTCAAATTCACAAGGGTCAAACTTCAGACCTCTCCCAGGTTATTGACCCAAGTGTAAATAGTATAAAGTAAGAATCTAACCGGTTTGTTTGTCTTGATCAATTTCATGTCATTGTTTATATTTTTGTTTTTTTCATCATGTTATTGTTTGATGTATAAGAATAATTTATCTAATTAAAGTAATTATATATATATATATATATATATATATATATAATCTACAAAGATGACATAAATTAAATAAGATATAGAATTTATTATATAAATTGTTTTTTCATCAAGCAGATAAGGAAATAAGTTGTTTAGTTTTTTTAATTATTTATGCTTGAAACTACCGTCTCCAGAGGTCAATATGTGTTGGGGCACTTTCTTTTTGGGCCTAAAATTAATTTTTGGGCCTATGATTTAGTCAATGGACAACAAATATAAGTGGTTGGCCTAAGATTTACTCTAAAAAGATGTTCAGCCCGAATAGCCCTAAACCCTAAAATGATGTTCGGCCCGAATAGAAGAAGCTGCCCAAATAGAAGAAGCCACATGACAATATATAAGGTAGTGTAAACGTTGACGTGGCAAATTCACATGAAATCACTCTCTCACCTTTCACTTTATTATTATTATTATTATATATATAGAAGAAGAAGTCACGTGGCAATATATAAGGTAGTGTAAACGCTGACGTTGCAACTTCACTTGAAAGCACTCTCTCACCTTTCACTTTATTATATATATAGATAGATATTTTATAAACTTTTTTTTTTATTTTATTTTTATTTTTAAAGGACCACATTTTTCTCATATTATCTTTGTTCCTCCTTTATATATATAATAGATAATAGATAATAGATATATATTTAATTGTTAGATTCAATGTAATTTAAATTGTTAATGTGTCAAAATGTCATTGGATATAAATGTTGATGTGTCAAGATGTGAGAAAATGTAAATGCTAACGTGTCATGATGTGGGAGAATGGTTCTCTTTCCTCCTCCTTTATTATATAGATAGATAGATATATATATAGATAGATTGTTAAACTACAAACATTAAACATTAACATGTATGTAAAATATTGAAATTATGTTCCGCTTTGATTGGTCATGTAATGCAGCAAATGTATTGTAATCTACTTTATTACAAATAATATGAACTTTCACAGCATTGAGAGGTTAATGTGCTATTGCCGCCTATTTTACAATGAACTTTAACTGATGGTTTAGGGTATTGTGCCGCACCATAATATTAAGATTCATATGCGGAGCCAACATCCTCATGAACAAAATTTGAACCCTAAATCTTATCACCATCCATCAATATAAGAAAGAAATCACTCCTTATTATGAACTTAATGATACCATTCACTTGGAACTTAATGCACGGGCATAGAACCCTAGTAGTTTTTTAATTGATAGATAGTGTAATTATTAATGAGTGAGGATTTATGGTGTAATTATTTTTTTTTTACAAATTTAATGATTAAATTTAATACGTGATGTGTCAAACTTGTATTTAATGATTGATGACGTGTCATATTCTTATTGGAAGACCGGTTGATGTGGCAGAGCTAATGTGTCATTCCCGAATTTACTCTTAACGCTGATGTGGCAGTACCATAGTGAGTCACTCTCTTTCCTCTTGATTTATTATATATATATATATATATATATATATATAGATATATCTTATCTAGCTACTAAACAATTATTGTTATCTGGTCAAAGTTCCATCCATTGTTCAACCCACGATGCTAGAGCCTAGAAGTAACGCCGTGTACTCATTTCATCCGTAACATATATACGCATATTAATTACCAACAATCCACTCTTATATTATATAATAAATATATATTGCATTCTTTAATATCATGCATAAATAAATGTGTCGTTCGAGTTGAACCTTTATTTAATGCAAGTATCTCAAAATTTAACGAAATTTATCGAAATTATATATTAAATTATCGATAAATTAATTCTTGAATTGTGATTTATATGTTAATATCAGAAACACCACACACATAAAATTATATATCTACATCACTATCATGTGATTGTGCTCTATCCTGATTTCATAAACATTTATAAAAATATACTCTTTCACTAGGAGCGGGACCATTCCCTATGTTCATATAAGTGAAATTTCAAATTAACAGTCATGTTATTATAGGCTCTACGAAAGAGATTTAACATCGCATCTTCCTTTCCATAATAGTTTTTCTGCCACTTAATAGTAACTTATTGTTACTCTTTGAACCTTATAGGGGTAATACTAGGGGTTAAGAACCTATGAAAGGTCTGAACTATCACCCATGTTAACGGGAGAGGTCTGAAATTTAAAAAGTTAATAACGGATGTCTGAAATTTCAGTTTTGTTAATAACAGCGGTCTCCGTTAGTTTTTTCCGTTAAAACTAACGGAAGTTGGTCACATGCTTGGCATGTGACCGGAAATAAAATAAATTTCCAAAAATGCCCTTCTATCAAGTGTGCCCCTCACATGCTTGGAGTGAAAAGACCAAAATGCCATTGAAGCCACCACTGTACTCCGGCGACCACCAATCGTACTCCGGCGACCACCACCGTACTCCGGCGACCACCACCAAGGCTCCGATTGGGCCCAAATCGGAGCCACCGACCCAAATCTGGAGCTCTATGGCCCCGACCGGAGCCACAGAGCTCCGATCTGGAGCTCTATGGCCCCGACCGGAGCCACTGAGCTCCAGATCGGAGCTTTTTGGCCGAGGTGGTGGCCGGAGTTGGGTCGCCGGAGCCGAGGTGGTGGTCGTCGGAGTCGAGGTGGTGGTCGCCGGAGTCGGGTGGTGGTGGCCAGAGTCGGGTGGCGGTGGCCGGGGTTGGGTGGTTTTAATTTGACTTTAGGGGTAAAATTGTCATTTCACATTTGCTTAAATAAAATATTAAATAAAACAAAATATTAAAGGGGCAAAAATGTCATTTCACACAATTCTGTTAAATTTAACCCTAAAAATGGACGGAAAACCTCAAATCAACAAAATTGAAATTTCAGACCTCTGTTATTAACTTTTTAAATTTCAGACCTCTCCCGTTAACATGGGTGATAGTTCAGACCTTTCATAGGTTCTTAACCCTAATACTAGAGAAAATGTTAGGTTTCCATTATTAGTGACTTTGTCCGAATGATTTAACCTCATTTCATTAGACATCTTAGTTCCTTCGCTAGCCGTTTGATATATGTACCTTTATATTATACATGCCTTATAATCCTGATAAATCAAGTATTCATATAACTTGTCATATAATATATATCCCCCACTATTCTTTACTCTCAACACTTTTATCATAAACAATTATTGTTGTTAAACATTGATTAGCACAAGTGCCCACATGTGACAATGTTTCAGTGTTGAATTCATATATGTCATTATACTCATCGGCTATTAATAGACTTTAACTTATTTTCGATGTCAAATACATATTTTACACATATATATATATATATATCAATATATTATTTGTGTTGGGTTCTTCACCCCAACAGACATCTTTGACACTTTTTCATTTTATTAACAAAAAATATATTATATTTAATTTCTATATTTTATAAAATTAATAATTTAGTCGTTACTATATTTGAGAAATATTTATTTATCTTTAATATTATTACTAAATCATTATTTAAATTTTGTTATTTTTTAAGGTCGCTTAGTCGGCATGCCATAGTAATTATAATTAACTTACAATCCAATATTCATATCAACTTAAGTCAGCCCTATCATACTCATTCCGTTCAAATTTCGGATACATGTAAATTTTTTTAATTCAACGAATTATATAGATCGGGTGGCATTTGAATTCAAAAATGAAATGAAAAAGAATCTGATTATATTATCGAATCGAGATATTCATTATTGATAAACAGATAATTGAGAAATAGATCCAAATTAGATATCACTATATTAATCGTTATGTTTTATAATATTCATTTAGATTTCATTTATTTGAAATTCTACTTTGACTTTTCTATGAGTATGACTTTTTCATATTAAATAAGTAATACTGATAAAAAGATCCCAGGATTTTACTAAATTCCTATGCATGTAAAATTTATGCTATTTGAGCCCGCTTAGCTCAGAGGTGTATTCTTGCGGTCCGCTATTTAAACAGATATAAAATAGATCGAAAGGTTTCAAAAAACACCAGTCTTTATTATTTCAATTCAATCTTTTTTTATATTACACCGATCAAGTTCAAAAAGCGAGTCCGCCGAGTTTTCATTTTTATTTCAATTCAAATGAAAAATCAAACTAGTAGTTAATCATTAGTAATTGAACCTTTTTATTTGAAGTCTCTTTCTTCGATATGTTTTTGAAAGATA
This sequence comes from Clarkia xantiana subsp. parviflora, assembly GCA_036873135.1. Classification (NCBI taxonomy): domain Eukaryota; kingdom Viridiplantae; phylum Streptophyta; class Magnoliopsida; order Myrtales; family Onagraceae; genus Clarkia; species Clarkia xantiana. Next base: position 22,082,480 of record JAPTYO010000002.1, on the reverse strand, counting down.
AGTGGAAAATCTTTTAGTCTTTTCTGGAAAGAACAATGTTTTCTATTCACAAATTCAATAAAAAAAAAAAAGACACTCAAGCAGCTCGCCGATGAATTAGTTAATTATTATAAAAATTTCAACCAAAACGCAAATTATTTTGGGGGGGGGGGGGGGGGGTATGAAGTTATGGGATCCTCAGAAAGATCTTCCTTTCTATTTCACTATAAAATAAAATAGAATATAAAAATCGATATTCCGCCTGTTGAGATTTTTCTATCACATAGATCCGCCACTTGCCAAATTATATATATAACAAGTCAAAATAAGGGTGAAATGTGGTTCTTGAAGTTTGACCTCGTACAAATAACATTTTACTCATCGTCCAATATTTATGGACTCAAACTATAAATTTAGTTCTTCTATTTGTTAATCCAATCACATTGTGTACAACCTAATTAACGTTAACTAAATATTTTTGTAAATTCAAGTCTAAACTTTATATTTTTGTGTTTTAATTTTATCTTTATTGTTAAATCAAATTTTGTTGGTATTGTGATATTGTATATAATTACGTTTGTATAGGTCAAATTTGTCCATTGATGACTCTAAGTATTTAAGAACAAGTTTACATTCTTGACACCTCAAGTTGATGAGTAAGATACAATTGAGCCGTTAATGACCAACGTAATGCTCGACCCAACTCATTTATATATCTAACTATAAGGCTAACTTAGTACCGTAACTGAAGACATTACTTAATTTTTTACTTAATTAAACTCTTATTTTTCTCATGTTTTGAATTACGTTATGTCGCTCTTCTCTATCACATAGATTCGTTTTTCACAACGAATCAACTTGCTCATATTTTACTTTGATTAATTATAAATATTAGTAACCTTAAGATAAATTATATATCTTGAAATTTAAATGATCGATGCGCGTACAACACACGCGTTAATAACTTTTTTTTTTTTGGCCAAAGGAATACGTTATTTATTCAATGCAACACAAGTAGTCTAAGGAGGGAGTAAATCCCGATCCTTTACAATTAACGAGAAAAGAGAGGGCGGGGGTGAGTGCACCCAATTAACTAAACTCGACCTCTTTCTAAATTGGATAGCTATCCAATTAGCACATGCATTAAATTTACGCGAAACAAATGACCAGTGGACCTCTCGAAGGATGGTAGCTCGGTTACGGATGTTGCAAGCTTGCGTTTCTATTCGCCAGTTCGATAAGTGAGTGTCCCCATTCAAACACATTATCACCTCTTTTGAATCAGATTCCAAAATGACGTTACTCCATCCATTAGCAATAGCTAGTTCTAGCCCTTCTCTAACTGCCTCGATTTCCAACTCTAAGCTGCCATGGATCCTAGTGGTCTGCCCAAATCCTCCTACAACGTTACCTTCATGATCTCGAGCAAGTCCCCCAATGCCTCCACTGCTTGTTCGAGCTTCCCATGATGCATCGCAGTTGATTTTGACGCTTCCCGACGGAGGTGCCACCCACCCGACTTCATTGTCTTCTTCCGGCGTTGGTCTCACCTTTAAAATTGCAGGGTTGCATGTGGTCCAATATTCATTATGATCTCGAAATATCGCCTCCACCACCTGTCTGGGGTTTGGACTGCCCTCATTATGCATTGCCTGACACCTCTCCTTCCAAATGGACCAGCTGATAACACCAATCAAAGACCAATGTCGAGTCTTCTCGTCCTTTCCCCCAGCAGGCATGCCCTTTAACTTAGCAAGCCACTCGCCTATGGTCAGGCAATTAAGTTCTTCCGGTCTTATGTTCAGGGTCGCAAACCACACCGGAATTGTCCAGCCACATTGGAATAACATATGGGTTACAGTTTCATCCTCATTGCAAAAAGGGCACTTTGGCTCAACATGCATTCCTCGCCGCTGTAGATTTGTTTTTACGGCAATTGCATTTGCATTTAACTTCCATAGAAAAGAACGTACCTTGGGGACAGTTTTCATAGCCCACAAATCTTTCCACTTTAACCCAAGAGCATTGTTTATAGGATTTGTATAAATTGTCTCGTCCGTGCTCACACCACCTCGAATTTGCATATAAGCTGATTTTACATTCAGCTCTCCACTTATGACATACGGCCAGATAAATCTATCTGTCGTTGTTACCTGAGGCAACGGTACTCGAGATATGGCGTCAACTTGGTGGGGTTCCATGTACTGCTGTACCGACTGCAAGTTCCATGCTCGGGATTCTTCATCAATAAGCTCCTTCACCGGCCTTCGCAGTTGGCTGAGAAGTAGGTTGTCCGGTGCCAAGACTCTAAAATTAGGTAGGTTCGGGATCCAGGCGTCATTGTAGATGTTGACACTATGACCATTCCCAATCTTCCACATTCCATGGTCCTTCAAAACATCACGTCCAGCTAAGAGACTAGTCCATGCCCAAGAGGCCCGTGCTCCCTTTGTTGCACCAAAGAAACTGCCTCGTGGAAAGTAAATTCCTTTCATCATTTGTGCCCAAAACGCATTCGGGCTTTGCACAAGTCTCCACGCCATCTTAGTTAATAGAGCCATGTTGAAAGTTTGGAGCTCCTTAAAGCCTAGTCCTCCGCATCTTTTTGGTTTCGTAAGCTCTCCCCAACTTCGCCAATGAATCTTTCGTTCACTCCCCCGTTGTCCCCACCAAAATCGGGCTATTAGGGCATTTACCTCCGCACACCAAGTCTTAGGAAGAAGGAAAATGCTCATAGTGTAGGTAGGCATCGCCGTGACCACCGATTTAATTAACACCTCCCTTCCCGCGTTGTTGAGAAGCTTGGACTTCCATCCATTTATTTTTCCCGCTATTCTTTCCTTCAAGTAACCCAGTGCCTCTTTCTTTGATCTCCCCCATATGGTCGGAAGACCAAGGTATTTTCCAGGTTCCCGAGTCGCTTTGATACCCAGTACCCTTTCTATAGCATTACGCGTCTCATTCCGAACATTAGAGCCAAAAAACACACTTGATTTCTCTAAGTTCACCCCTTGGCCCGAGGCTCCGCAGTAGTCAGACATAATAGTCCTTAATATCGCAGCATTATTAGGGGTTGCTTTGATAAAAAAGACTGAATCGTCCGCAAAAAATAAATGATGGAGATTCGGGCACCCACGTTTCAGTCGGATACCTTGTAGCGCTCCTTGATTCACCGCCCCAAGCACCATACGAGATAAAACATCAGCCACTAGGATAAATAAATAGGGGGATAACGGGTCACCTTGACGAATTCCTCTTGTCGGCTTGAAAGGGGTCGTTCTCTTGCCATTTATTATGAGCCGGTAAGTAACGGAAGAGATGCATGCATGGATCCACCTGACCCATTGATTACTAAAACCCATCTTGGCTAAGACGGCCTCTATGAAGTCCCATTCCACCCGATCATAGGCTTTTTGCATGTCCACTTTTATCGCACAATCCTCTCCCTTCGCGCTTCCTCTATTCCGCAAGTAATGGAATGCCTCGTGCGCCACTATGATATTATCTTGTATTAATCGACCTGAAACAACACGCGTTAATAACTAGTATATATATATATATATATATATATATAATATTTTGCCATCATATAATTTTCTATCAAATTAAACTCATTCCATCGAATTTTGTTTCTGATTCAATATATATATAAATCTTTATAAATGGAATCATATACCACATGTAAGAATATATATATATATATATATATATATATATATATATATATATATATATATTATTATTACGTTATATGTGGCCAGATAATATTAAGGGACATAAATATATTGAATAATATAATATGTATTATATTATATTATATCAATATATATCTCTATGTTATGATTTAATCTCGACCGTTCGATTGGCTACTCGATGGACGTACCAGATTAATGCTAATATATTAAACGGTCCTCTCTCCCTGCCAGTAATGTATGTAGAGATTAAGAGGGTTACTCCATTTAACCGTCTCCACACAGAAAGAGTGGACAAGGGAGAGAAGTGGAACCGTTCTTCTGGGAAAGCAAATTGACTGATCAGAGACTAAGAAGATCAATGGAACCGAAGCATATTCCAGGTATGTTATTCCGCACTATACTTCAACCCTCATAGAGCATGATTAAGATCCGGACAATTACAGATTTCAAACTTACACCACATGCATGAAATATGATAAGATATTATAATTCAAACTAAACTGACCGTGTTGGTGTTAGTACCAACCTTATTTTTTATATTCTTATTTATATGATTATGTTCCATCACAACATAGTTATTTACTCGGTCCATCACGAATTAACATAACGTGACCTACAATCTCTTGAAAAAATTATTTTACAACTTAACCGACTATAATTTATTTTTAATTCAACTTTCCCATTAAAACCATATTTAACTTATATATGTATACATAGTCGGCGAATTTATTCAAGATATATAATTTAATATTTATTTTCATGTGTAATATACTATACGGGTTTGGCTAAAATAAACTCGAGTTTATTTCAACTCGATTTCTCAGCCATCTAACGGCTGAGAAATCGAGTTGAAATAAACCCGACTGCATTTTAGCCAACCCCTAACCGACATTCCGACTTTATCAAAATTTTGAATTAACCAACAACTGTCATTAAATTCATCATTAGCCTTGGGTCCAGATGATCATTATTGATTTTGCTCGGCTCTATTGTAAATTTATTCCTTGGAACCGGGACTTAGGATCAAGAGCACGAGCAACCAATCATTTATATATATCGTAAACAAACTTCAAGTTTTTCGGCACGGGATATAGAACCGACGAACCAACATAATTTATCTTATACGAGACTTTGATTTAATCATGAATCATATGTTACGAGACATGAAACACCCTATAATTTATACAAAATGGGACATCGAGCAAACTACGATTTACACGATGATGGATAAATGTCCAATTCGGGTTCGTATTTACATTTCGGGCCTCGTAAACGTGTCGAAAATTACATCTCGGTTTAAAAACACCTCCCACGGTATCAAAACGGTCCGGAAGCGCCTTTACGCGCGTCCGGACCGGACCTCCGGGTTGCGCAAAGCAACCCGGAGGTCCGGATTGCATTGCAACCCGGACGTCCGGATTGCTTGCAATCCGGACCTCGCCGAATAGCCCAAATTCGACGAGGTCCGGATTGCCTTACGGGTATCGCGCGACTACCGTATCCGCGATTACCGTTGCGTGTAGAGAAGTCAAGTTCGCACATTACCAATATGGATGACGGTTACCGCATGATCTTGAACCGTCATCAAACCGCTCTAAAACCGGGTCCGGTCTCAAGAAAGCCTATAAATAGGAGGTCTTGGCCACCCATTTTCACACATTCTCTCATTTGCCCAACTTTGGTATTTTGAGCTCTGACTTCTCTCTAGAAATTCTCTCTCTCTAGAAATTACCTTTTTGCCCTTATAGTGACTTAAGCATCGGAGAGGGCTCCGCTAGCACCACCCCCCCTCTCCGTGCTAGCATTGGTCCTTGGTGCAGGATCCGGCGTATGAGACACAACCTCGCTGAGTCACAACCTTGCCGGGTCACAACCTTGCCGAGTCACAACCTTACCGAGTCCCAGCCTTACCGAGTCACAGCCATACCGTGACACAATCCTCATACGGGAGCAAGTCTGAACACTCGTTAGTGGCCCAGCCTCCGACAGAAGGATCACAGCCCGCACAACCACAGACGCATCCTCACGACCTTGTTCAATCCGGACGCAACATTGGCGCCGTCTGAGCGATTCGAACAACAAGCTACCGTACCGCAGAAATCATGACGAGTGATCACAACCCTCCCGAAGAGGTGAAAAACCCAAGGAAAAGGCCTGGGTGCCCTAGAAAATCCCCAGCAAACAAAAGAGCAGGAGGCCAAGCTCCAGCTGGGAGCCAGTCGGGACCCTCCCACATCCCAAAAGCTACTTCCGTAGCTTCATCCATACCGACTGACAATGTGCCCAACGCACAGCACAGAAAGCCAAGGGACAAGCATCACGCGCATCCACCCGGTTTTGAGCCACAAATGCACGAAGATGAATCCCAAACAGAAATGCCACATGGCGAACAAAGACCGGGGGCAAACCCGATGCCCACCGTTACTCCAGCAATGATGGCTGCGCTGGAAGAGTTACTCGCATTCCGCGAGTCTCTAAAAAACCAAGGATACGCAGCTCAGCCACCTCCGGCCAACCAACAGTATGCTGCGCCAGCAAGAGAGATGTCGCAAGACACTACTCGCTACGGCAATCCTTTTAAGGGCAGGAACCAACACGCAAGATATGAACCTGCACGGTCATACACTCCTTTCCAAGGAGCCCAACAATGGAGGAACGAAAGGCAGCCCCCATTCTACCACCCACAGCAGCCAACAAGAGATGATCCTTTTCAGGCCACAAGCAAGGATCAATCTGACAATGGTCAGCAAAATACTTCAACAGGATATGCTGAACCGGTAAAAGGGTTTACCGCTGAGATGTTAGAAGAAATGGTGGAAAAGAAAATGAAGGAAGCAAAGATGAAGGGTATGCACGCTCTTGAAGAAAGGGCGTCACATCCATTTGCTGACCACTTGATGGACAGTCGCGTCCCAGACGCACTATATCGAATTGGAGGGGACCTCTACTGAGGAAAAGGAGACCCAGTTGAACACGTGCAAAAGCACGAGGCCCCTCTGCTAGGCAGAACGAAGAACCCACACCATTTCGCAATGACGTTTTCACAAACTCTTGCCGGGACAGCAGCACACTGGTTCTTCTCACTGCCACGCGGAAGCGTTACTTCATGGGCAGACCTAAAGGCTAAGTTCATTCAACGATACATGGGCGAGCGCACATTGTTGAAAGGGGCAAACGCTCTGGACGACGTCCAACAACAAAACGAAGAATCTCTTGCCGACTACTACGTCCGCTTCAATCAGAACATCTCTGACATTCAAGGGAACCTGACTGAAGGAGAAATTGTCCGAGCATTCATTCGAAACCTCGGACGAAGAGGCAATGCCCTAGATGAAAAAATGGCAAAGCGCCCAGCAGAATCCATGGAAGAATTAGCCGCAAGAGTCAAGGAATACATAGACCTTGAAAGATTCAAAAGCCAGAACAAGGCAAAAATCGCTGCAGCAAAGGCAAAAGATAATCCAAAGCAGAACCAACCAAAACCACACTCAAGTGGTCAACAAGGAAGACATTGGCAACCTCAGCCGAAAAGACCTTTCCAAGGGGATTTTCAGAAGCCAAAGGAAGTAAATCTTGCTGACTGCATCCCTCTGAATGCCCCGCTGTCTGTAATTTTGAAGGAAATGAAGGACGCAAATATGTGGAAGGAGCCAAACAACTTCAGGAAAGGCCCATTGGGAAGAGACAAGGACAAGTGGTTTGAAAACCACGAAGTCTTCGGCCATGAGACCGATAGCTGCGTCAGTCTACGCTTCCGAATCAACAACTTCGTCCTCAAGGGTGAATTGAAGCAATTTGTTGATCAGGGCAACAACCCCTCGAGAAAGGCTCAACCAGAGTCGTCAAAAGAGGAAACAAGGGAAAAGAGAAGGTCAATGACAACCCTCCGCCAGCCAAGCGAGGTGTAATCAACGTCATACACGGAGGGCCGGCCGCCGGAGGACAAGTATCTAATGCTCGGGACATTTATGCATCCCAAGCAGCAACACTGCCGAAGTACAGAAAGCGCAAACAACCCGAACAAGAAGACATAGTCATCCAATTCTCCAGGGAAGACTTAAAGCATATCGTTTACCCCCACGATGATGCTTTAGTCATTGCCATGGACATTGACGGGTACGATGTGAAAAGAATTCTTGTGGATGGTGGAAGTTCTGCTGACATTCTACATGTCAGAGTCCTGGAGCAACTAGGAAAATCTGTCAAGGACTTGTCCCCAGGAACCTTCTCATTAGTCAGCTTCGCAGGAGCAGCTACACAACCCCTGGGTACAATCACACTTCCTGTCATCCTTGGCCAGGAGTGGAGAGCATTGCATCTCAACGTCACTTTCGTAGTTGTAGAATCTCTCGGAGCCTACAACGGAATTTTGGGACGAACAACGATCAATCCCTATGTGATCGTGCCCTCCACCGTCCACCAAAAGATGAAGTTCCCGACAGAACATGGGATTGGGGAAGTGCTCGGCGATCAAATAACTGCAAGACGTTGTTACGTCAATGCCTTGAGAGCAAAGCACTAATACCATGTGGCCATGATAAATTCCTTCAAGAGGCAGAAAGTTGTTGATGAAAGAAAGAAGCAATTGATGGAACAAGCTGTTACAGTTTGGAACCAACAGGGTAGCATCCAGTTCTCACCATGGCACCAGATTTGGCTCGTTAAGCAGGGAGAAGACGAACCAATCATGGAATACTTCATCAGATTTGCCTCCAACGCCTCAACCGCGAAAGCAACAAGAGAAGAAGTGATAAGCTTGTTCTATGCAAACATGAATGCCAAATTTTTCCTTCTCTTTGGACGAACTCATGGATGGCAAACAACAAAAACCATGGCAGATCTAAAGGATAAGCTTGAGACAGCAGTCTTTTGCGAACAAGAACTGAGGTGGGGTACACCCCTCAGTTGGGACAAAGGAGTTCGAGCAGAAATGAACAACCAGGAAGACGCAAGCATTGATAACGACAACATCTTCACACCGCTAAACACGGTGGCCGAAGACATTTACGTCAGCCTGCTGGAAAACAAGCTCCCAAGTCCACTTGTCCCGAAGACAGCCTTCTTGGGCAACAACATCAGAGAATGGTGCAAGTACCATAAAACTTGGGGGCACAACACAAACATGTGTCTACCATTAAAGTGGGAAATCGAAGAATGCATCACGCTAGGTGCACTGAGGAGATTTGTTGCAACCAACTACGCGACATCGTCATCAAACCAGCCATAAGAAACGGGAGAAACAATTATCTTTTAGATTACTTTGCGCATTCCTAGTACCTCTAGTATAATCAATGTAAATACACGCAAGTATCTAATAAAGTCAATCTACATTTGTAGGTACACATCTATCTCTTGCACGATATTTTTTGGATTAAAACGCGAAGCAACTAAACTACGCGCTTATTATCTACATCAATAATCCAAGAAATCATGCCACGTGCAAGCAAAATCTAGCATACATTATGACAACGTTTATCATCAACAACAAATGGATGACCACATAAAAGGCATCATCATAGAACCAAACACTTGGAGTTAATCCCAAGACACTATCAAAGACAGCATATTGCAAATACACATAATGGATGATATTTGCATACCTAACAAGGAGCTTTTTTCTCCATTCACAAATCAACATCTACATCAAGAAGGCGTTGGCAACACAAAGCAATGACGCAGTGTTCACAAGCCAACTCATAAGACGCAAGGACAACTTGCGGATTATCTACAAAAAAGAAACTTATAGCAATTCTCTACTCAAAGAAACGACTACTCAAAGAGCCGTCACCAACAAGCAATATCTTGGATTAACACCAAGACCTACTATTAAAGGGGGCATGTTTACTTCTAAGAAACATCTCTTTTCAGAAGCAAATCCTCATATGCATAGCCATTCCCTGGATTTAAAACAGGATGGGCAAGTACAATAACAGGGCTGACCACCTTGCATAACGGATGTCCTCTGTTTAGATGACAATCCCATGATACGAATTCCTTTTATGGGTTCACTCTACATAACGGATGTCCTCTGTTTAGACGACAATCCCATGATACGAATTCCTTTTATGGGTTCACTCTACATAACAGATGTCCTCTGTTTAGACGACAATCCCATGATACGAATTCCTTGTATGGATTCACTCTACATAACGGATGTCCTCTGTTTAGACGACAATCCCATGATACGAATTCCTTTTATGGGTTCACTCTGCATAACAGATGTCCTCTGTTTAGACGACAATCCCATGATACGAATTCCTTGTATGGGTTCACTCTGCATAACGGATGTCCTCTGTTTAGACAACAATCCCATGATACGAATTCCTTGTATGGGTTCACTCTGCATAACGGATGTCCTCTGTTTAGACGACAATCCCATGATACGAATTCCTTTTATGGGTTCACTCTGCATAACGGATGTCCTCTATTTAGACGACAATCTCATGTTACGAATTCCTGGTATGGGTTCACCCTTTACAGCGGAAGTCCTCTTACTAGACGACAATTCCGTACTACAGACTTTCAAAGCCGTGATGCGTGATTCCTGGACGCAGAAAACATGCATCACAATTCATACTCTCAAAAGTGCTACATGGTCCCTGGACGCAGGAATCATGTATCACAAATATTTTTACCAAATATTTTGTCAAACACTTTATAAAATATTTTATGTAGCAAATACCTTGCCAAACTTTTTATCAAACAAGAATTTCAAGGTTCGCAAAACACTCTTTCTAAACCCAAAATTTTTTTACGTATGCTTCCCCAACGCGGGTTGATACACGCTGGCAGGTGCGCACCCTGTTTAAAACTCATAAAATTTACAAGTAGAGTCTTGTACAACGTCGCCTTAGAGTGGAACTAAGAGACGGTATAAACTAGTATCTTGCTCAAGCAAAGATAACACATTGCAAACATACTACTTGTTAAGTCGCTATACGCGAGTCACTTGACAAGTTTCAACTGATATAGTGTCAAGCTATGCAGGAAGACGTACAACATGCACAACGCATCGTACAAACAATCTTGAATCAAAAAGTGGCTATCAGTCACGATTGCGGGGACTACGTTTACACCACTAGTCATCCGGGTACAGGAAACACAGTAAGCGATAACGGTATGAAATATTACTAACAAGTTATCATGTAAACTGCTGTGTATAAAACAGGTTCATACGACGTAGTTCAAAGCGAACAAGTCACAAACAAAAACTCCAACAAGTTTCTAAACATAGAAGCCGGGGGGCAAACGAGCTCATAAACGAGTTCAACACATCGAAAAGATGACACAAATCAAAAGAGTCCATCATCCCTGACAGGGCTGGGCGGAACAGGCAGATGTTGCACATTAGTGCCGCCACCATTTTCTCCAAACAAAAATGCAAACTCAGATGTTGCAGTATCTAAGCGAGAAACTCGGCAACTTGCCCAACAGCAGACTCCGCATATGGCCCTAACTTCTCAAAAGGAAAGCCATGAGCAAGAATACTCACTCTACGAATAAAGTCCTCAGCAAACTCGCTGAGCATAGGAGTGGCCTTCGCTGTGGCAGCAGCAGTAACTGCGCTATCAAATCCAGGGGTAGAAGGGAACTTGCTAAGTCCCTCTTCAATGCCAGCCTTCATCTCTGCCTCACGAACTTCCCGGCAGGCAACCTTGTGCTTGCCTGCGTTATCAGAAATTGCCTTCTCAATGGCGGCGTTCTCAGATTCAAGCTGAACAAGGCTGGCATGATCAGACTCATAACGAGCATCAAAATCCGTCTTCTTCAATGAAAGACGGCGCACTTCATCCTTAGCTTCCTCAAGCTCCTTGGACAAAGTGGCAGCTTTGTCAGCAATGGCACGGTTCTCCTGAACAAGCTCTAACATGAAAGAGGCCATGTGTACCATGTCGGAAACAACCTGATAACAAGGACACAATAAACATACATGTTCGGGAGCAACGAACATAGCAAAGTGGAAAAAAGATACTCACTGGAGTGAATCCAGAAAATGATCTCTCAACAAATGTTCGTGCCTCCTCGTCACTCGAGGGTCGGACAACTCGATCACCAGGAGGAATAGATCGATGAAGAACACGCACGCCAACTTCAGGCATGCTCAGCTGAGAGCTCTTGGGAAAAGTAACATCTCCTACCACGTACGGCATCCACTTACCATCTGAAATATCACCATCCAAAGGACGAAGCAAATCCGCACGTCCAAGTGGCGGGATCGCTACATGTAAACCAAGCAGCGTTATACAAAAGCCAAAAATAAAGCATATAAAGGCACAGAATCAAGTGTCCAGCTTATACCAGAAAGAAGAGAACGTTCCACCTCGGACCGCTCCTTCGAGCGGGGGGCAGACAACGCATCCTCGCTACCGCCAACTCCCTTCCCTTTATGGCAGGAAGGAGTAGGAACGGTCACAGTAGTCTTCGGATGCTTTGAACTGCTCGAAGAACGCGCCCCAGTGGTGGACCGTTTGGAAGAGTCAGGAGCAGCGACAACGCGGTCAGTAACAAGCGCCTTACGACCTGCAAGTAGCATACAAAGTTACAACCCAAATGAGAAAATTATTCTCTCAAAAAAGCTATCTACCTTTACCGCGTCCAGAAGCCGCTGATGATCCAGAAGCAAATGGGGGAACGATCCTCCCGCTAGAAGCAATCTTGCGAGCGGCCGCCGTCTGCAAAGACGAGTTTTTTCCGTCAAACCAACCTACAGTGCAACACGGTAGAAAGTTATAAAAGTGATCAACATACCGAAGTTGCAAAATGGAGCACATGGATCCCAGCATCAATCAATTCTTGATCGGATGCACGCAATGAGCAAGTAAAGCTGCGCGATTGTTGACAACGATATATCTGCTTTATCACTTCCTTATCCGACGTGGAGAGTTCCCGAAAAGCAGGTGCGGGGTCAAATTTCTGAACGTACTCGACGTCCCAAGTCGTCCCCGCATCATGAACAAAGAAGTAATGATGCCTCCAATGGTCGGCAGACCGATCCGCGGTAGCGACTAATTGGTAACTAGGATCCCACTTGGCTTCCCCAAGACCAAGTGCCTCAAAACCATCGCTCTGCAAGTTCGGCCAACGAACTTTCACACCGCATAATCCCGCTGAGTCTGAACTCTTAAGCTGGTAGAAACAGCGAAAGAGGGTGCGAGAATAACGCCAGGATTGCTTGTGAAGCAACACTCTGAAACAAGTCCATACTCTAATCCCGTTGGGTGCAAGATCTAAAGGGGAAATCCCATATCCGCTACAAAGATCAACCAAGTCGGAACAGTAGGGAAACCGCAAACCCTCTCTAACGTGTGATGTGTACACGACGGATAAATCTACAGGCGGAGGAGTAGCATCTCCCAGACTGCTATCAGGAAGTACCTCAAAGGGGTAAAAAGCCTCGGTACAAGCATCGAGTCCGGAAGCACTCGCATACAAGGTAAACAGGGATCTATTCAAGCGGTTAGTATAATACCTAACCAACGCCTCAGTCTCTCCAGCGGGATGTACCCCAACAGCTGTCCCCTCATCAGTATCTAAAGCACTATCTGCCGACAAAACCGGGTCTATGTCCAAGTCATCCTCTATATCGGAATTAAAGGGAGTCTGCAATAGAGGAGTGGTGAACTTACTCATTGTATCACCGCGATCAAAGGGAAGGAAGCTCCACAAGAAGTTACTACAATCCCACAACCTGCAAGAAGCAATCAACATCAATGCGCGTATCAAAGTTAACGCGCGTATCAACATCAATGCGCGTATCAAAGTTAACGCGCGTATCAACATCAATGCGCGTATCAAGGTTAACGCGCGTATCAACATCAATGCGCGTATCAAAGTTAACGCGCGTATCAACATCAGTGCGCGTATCAAGGTTAACGCGCGTAACAACATCAATGCGCGTATCAAGGTTAACGCGCGTATCAAGATCAATGCGCGTATCAAGGTTAACGCGCGTATCAACATCAATGCGCGTATCAAGGTTAACGCGCGTATCAACATCAATGCGCGTATCAAGGTTAATGCGTGTATCAACATCAATGCGCGTATCAAGGTTAACGCGCGTATCAACATCAATGCGCGTATCAAGGTTAACGCGCGTATCAACATCAATGCGCGTATCAAGGTTAACGCGCGTATCAACATCAATGCGCGTATCAACATCAATGCACGTATCAAGGTTAACGCGCGTATCAACATCAATGCGCGTATCAAGATTAACGCGCGTATCAACGTCAATGCGCGTATCAAGGTTAACGCGCGTATCAACATCAATGCGCGTATCAAAGTTAACACGCGTATCAAAGTCAACGCGCGTATCAAAAAGTCAACGCACGTATCAAAAGTCAATGCGCGTGTCAAAAAGTCAACGCACGTGACCAAGTTCCACACGCATAGTAAAGTTGGTACGTACCATGGAAGGAACTAACATCCTAAGGGGCTATCATGCAAACGGGGGATTAACGCGACAAACCGTAAGAATCGGACGCGGCCACGCTTAAGGAAATTTTTTCTCGGCATCAAGACGACAAGTGACTATGCCTAAAGTTATTGGGCAATCCCCGTCAACTAAAAACCCGCCAAGAAGGAAAATCATGCATATCGACCAAAAAAGCTTCTACACGAAGATACGGGGAATTCCATATCAAATACCCATGGAAATGGAAAATCGCCTAAATTATGGACAAACGACGATAATGATGGCAATCAATCAGCAATTACTCGACGTATAAACATCAACAAGCAGTCCCACATGTCGAGAACGAAAAATGACTTAAACAAACAACAACGCGGTGACATCGACATTCAAGTCGAAGCTGTCCTAAGAATTCGAGTTTCCAAATTACCTCAAAACGTGACGGAAGGTATTCCAATGGACTCCCCTCGTCGAGACGATTCCGGAAAGGTAAGGACCGCAACGAGGCGAGGCCGGGAAGGCGGCGTGTGGGCCACACGCTTTGGCGAAGGAGCTCCACTCGCGGCGGCGCGTGAGGGCGCGTGCGGGGTCTCCTGGCGGCGCCGAAGGTGGCGCTGGAATCCTTGGGACGAACCGAGTCGAATGATGGTGTCAACTTCCAAAAACAAGCCAAAAATCATACTCGAAACTGTCAAAATGTATCTAGGCTCCACGACGGCAAAGAAATTTTGTACACAAAAGCAATTTCGGGAAAGGGTGAATGAATTACCTGCAAAGGGAATGGAATGGTGAGCTCCCAAGGTGCTGGAAGGATAAATGGGGATGTGTGTATTTACTAATCCCAAAGAGATGCTTTATGGATAAGGATCAAAGGATTAGTTTACCTACACTCAAGACTAAACCCCTACGGTATACTCTACCCTCTCCTCTTAAAATATCTACTCCTATGCATGTCTTAACATTGCACATATCAAATCCATTACTATACACGTATGTTGCAATCACATGATTCATGATTCGGTAATCACTTAGTCATTTTAGAAACGTACGATTTCTATTTCTTGCATTGCGTAATTACAATCTTGCCATGACTATTACTTATGTACGCATGTGGATAGATACATGTTCGCATAGCGCATTACCGATTGCTCATGTCTCCGACGATAACCATATTCGCGCATATACATTTCCTATTGCACTAACCATGATGATAGGAAACAAAGCCATTCGGCCGGAAAATCAAGCGACGGACGAAATCAAGATGCTTGCGTCCGACCAACGATCAAAACCGAAAGGTTAGCGTCAAACTCAAATTGGACAAATATCCTAACTTAAAATAGAGTCAAGAAAGGTTCTAAACCGTTACTTGACTCAGGGGCAAGTGTTGGATAAATGTCCAATTCGGGTTCGTATTTACATTTCGGGCCTCGTAAACGTGTCGAAAATTACATCTCGGTTTAAAAACACCTCCCACGGTATCAAAACGGTTCGGAAGCGCCTTTACGCGCGTCCGGACCGGACCTCCGGGTTGCAGCAACCCGGACCTCCAGGTTGCAGCGACCCGGACGTCCGGGTTGCGCGGCAATCCGGACCTCGCCGAATTGCCCAAATTCGACGAGGTCCGGATTGCCTTATGGGTATCGCGCGACTACCGTATCCGCGATTACCGTTGCGTGTAGAGAAGTCAAGTTCGCACATTACCAATATGGATGACGGTTACCGCATGATCTTGAACCGTCATCAAACCGCTCTAAAACCGGGTCCGGTCTCAAGAAAGCCTATAAATAGGAGGTCTTGGCCACCCATTTTCACACATTCTCTCATTTGCCCAACTTTGGTATTTTGAGCTCTGACTTCTCTCTAGAAATTCTCTCTCTCTAGAAATTACCTTTTTGCCCTTATAGTGACTTAAGCATCGGAGAGGGCTCCGCTAGCACCACCCCCCCCCCTCTCCGTGCTAGCATTGTCCTTGGTGCAGGATCCGGCGTATGAGACACAACCTCGCCGAGTCACAACCTTGCCGGGTCACAACCTTGCCGAGTCACAACCTTACCGAGTCCCAGCCTTACCGAGTCACAGCCATACCGTGACACAATCCTCATACGGGAGCAAGTCTGAACACTCGTTAGTGGCCCAACCTCCGACAAAAGGATCACATCCCGCACAACCACAGACGCATCCTCACGACCTTGTTCAATCCGGACGCAACACACGATATAGGACATTCAACCAGGGACGAAGCCAGCATTAAATTTCAGAGGGGGCAAAAATATATTTGTGTTTTTTTTTTACATATATTTTTTTAAAAAAATTTTGAATCGGAAGTGTCCACAAAATTCTAATGTTAATTTTATATTATTGGGAGTATGAAATTAAAAAAAAAAAACCAAAAATTTTAACAGTTATCAACTTTTAGTTTACAATTATAAGTAAATTATGATAATATATTACCTACTAATTTTTACTCTTGTTATATATATATATATATATATATATATATAAAACAAATTTTAGTTTAGCAAAGTTGAAAAAAATATAAATTTATTTTATGAGATCGAAGATTTGTACTAGTTTAGCTTTAGGGTAAATTTAAATTATTTAATTTAAATAATAAATTGTATAAATTTATTATCGAAATTCTTATTTTTATAAATTAAATATATATATATATATATATATATATATATATTAAGTTAATAATTAATTGAATAAATTTATTTTAAATAATGAACCAAAATGGAAAATATGTTACTATTTAAGTAGGATTTTAAATGTCTTATGTATGTAATGTAATGTAAAGAAAAAAAAAAAACCTATAAATAATAAACTGCATAAACAATAGGGTTAATTAGCAAATTGCTAGCCAAACTTTACATGAATGTGCAATTTGCTAGCTAGACTTTTTTTCGTAGCAAATTGCTAGCTGGATTTTCTATATTGTGCAAAAAGCTAGCTCCGTTAATTTTTCCATTAGTTTGGGATGGAAAATACTTTCAAATATTGCTAAAACACCCTAACGTTTTAGTATGATAATATAAAGACGTGATGTTTTATATAAAATCAAAATAATAAATAATAAAAGTTAAAAAATATATTAAAGAAAAAACGCACCTTAAAAATGCAAAAAAAAAAAATAATTTATTAAAATATTTTTACAATTCTATAAAAATATACAATTTTAAAAAGGGAAAACAACATAAATGGTCCTCAAACTTTACCAATTTTTCTGTTTTTGTCCTTAAATTTTATTTTTTTATTGAGGTACTTGAACTTATTAAATCCATTTTGTTATAATCTTGTTGTTAGATTTTATTATTAATTGTAGTGATTAGATGTTGATTAAGCCAAAATCAAAGATATGGACAAGTTGACGTGTCATTGTTTATGACCACATCATTTTTATAATATATATATAAAAAACTAGAAAATAAATAAATAATGGAAAATATATTTTTAAAGATTGAATTTATTATTTTCTATTTTAATTTAAATTCAATCTTTAAAAATATATTTTCCATTATTTATTTATTTTCTAGTTTTTTATATATATATTATAAAAATGATGTGGTCATAAACAATGACACGTCAGCTTGTCCATGTCATTGATTTTTGCATAATCAGCATCTAATCACCACAATTAACAGTAAAATTTAACGGCAGGACTATATCAGAATGAATTTGATGAGTTCAAGTACCCTAATAGAAAAAAATAAAGTTTAAGGACAGAGACAGAAAAATGGGTAAAGTTCGAGGACCCTAGCGATTTGCTATAAAAATAAGTTCGGCTAGCAAATTGCACTTTTACAGAAAGTTCAACTATATAAAAAATAAATATAACAATAGGATTGGTTAAATAGCTGCATAGATAAAAGTGAAATGGAAAATAGTATTAACTATTAATTTATTATCATTTTACTCTTCTCTCTTACTCTTTTCCCAAGACACTCTCTCTTATTTATTTATTACCAAGAGTAAATCCTTAAAATGTGAAAATTCTTGTGAAATTTCAATAGAAAGTAAGTAAGAGAAAGTAAATGAACAAATGTATTGGTGCTTGGTGGGACCCTATAGCACTTTCTATAGAAATTTCACAGGAAATTTCACAGTTGTAGCAACACCCTATTAATATTATCAATTATCATCTTCATCTTCTTCGTCGAGAAAGAACTCCTCTGCAACTTCCATTTTTTTCCTTTTTTTTTTTTTTCTACTCTTTAACATTAGACAAGATTCGAAGGAAATTGCATAAATCATCACCGTGCGCGGCAAATAAACAACTAGACGTAATTTCACCCATTTTCAGAGGGGGCAAACTGAGCAGAGTCCGCTTATTTTCTTAAAATTAGTATATATATCTTAAAACATTCATGGAGCTCAGTGGGGGCAATTGCCCACACTGGTCCTGAATTGGCCTCGTCCCTGCATTCAACCAACATTATTTATCCGAGATGGACTATCTAAGAGACATAAACCGAAAATGAATTTATACACATCACATGCTCGATTAGTTATTTATCTTTTAGCCACACATAAGAGTATCGACTTCCGCGATTCGTGGTGTGTTCATGAATATGGTCGTCGCTTGGATTCCATCAAATATTACATTTCGACTATTGGAACAATAGATTTATGGTAGATTACAAGTGTCGATTATCACTAACCACGAACAAATATCACGAACGGCATACACGAACTAACTCCTAACTACGAAAATAATTACTTTTCCGAAATGTGATATCTACCCCCACTTATAAAGAGTTTTGCTATTGGGTTAACGGAAATTACCATCGAGGATACAACAAAACAGCCGACGATTAGTAAATATCGAAAAACTCACTTTAAAAATTATCCTGCCGTAAATTGAAGACACTCACACTTTAGACACTATTGTTTTCACTTTGGATACTAATCACTGTAGAGATGGATGAATATATTTTTGGATGTATTGAAATGACTTACAAACAAACCTATTTATAGTTGACTTACAAACAAACCTATTTATAGGCAAACTTGATGGGATGAATACTCACTATTATGTAGGGCCGGCAATGGTGCGGTGGAAATCAAATAATCATGGTTATTCGCACTATTTACCGCAATGGTTAACCGCACCATTATGGTGAGGGGCGGTTATGGTGATGAATTTTGTAACCGCAATGGTTATGGTTGTGGTTATGGTATTCAGTCCATAACCGCGGTTATAACCATCACCTCTATATATATATATATATTACTAATACTTATATTGTTATATATATACATTATTATTATACTTTAATTATTATTCAAATATTATAATTCTTATTCCGTTCCCTTTCTCACCCACCATTTTTTTTTGTCTATATTTCATATTATTAGGTAACCACGATTGTAAGTGATGGCGAATGAGGATCGATGATTGCAAGAGATAGCCAATTGAAGATATGTTTTTTTTAATTGAGTAAAACAATGAAGTTATGTTTAATTTGGATGTCGTGTATGAAACAATGAATGTGCATTTACTTTTCTTATATGAAACAATGATGTTGTATTAGTTTGAATGATTGTGGTTAAATGGTTTAATCGTGGTTAAAAACCATGGTTATGGTTATGGTTATGGTATGAAGAATCATAACCGCAGTGGTTATGGTTATGGTTATGGTATGAGTGAAAAAAAATATGGTATGGTTATGGTATTAGTGCTATTCGCACCATACCCTCACAATCGCCAGCCCTACTATTATGGTGTCAATTTATCTGTTTAATTTTACCGTCCATCTTCATATGTGAACCAGTGTCTAGAAGTTTTGTGGTGTTACTTGCTTGAGCACTTTCAAAGGTAGTTCCTAATTCTAATTTCATGTTGTAAATTTACTATTGTAGAGAGTTCTTAATTTTACTTACTATTAATTTCTACTAATAATAATTAAATAAGAACATGCCAATGAGAGTTCATAGTTCAAAATGAGAGTTTCTAATTCCAAGATTTGTCATTAGGCGCCACTTGGCGCCACTAAGCGTGACTGTAATAACAAATATTACTGTTTTGTCATTATCAGGTGGAGGGAGATGTGAGACCGTTCCTACTAGTAGGAACTCCCACGTTACTGTTCATGTTGGTTCCAACTTTTTATTATTAATTTATTCAATTGTTTTACTTCTCTCTTTGATTGTATATATATAATTCTGGTACACTAAGTCGGATAAAGACACGAGTCGTAATGAGTCTTTTTTTAATATTAAATAAGTTAAATAATGACAAGAATCATATTATTACAGTTTAATTTCGAATCATTTTAGAGTTTCCAGAGTCAATTTGCTTATATTTTACCATGTAGCAGAATCATCAATTCTAAATTTTAAAACAGTAAAAAATTTGTATTATTAAACGTGAAATAATTTTTTTTACTTAAAAACATTATATTAATTTAATGCACATATATTTTTATATAATTTATTTATTTATATAATAATATTATTATATAAAAGAAATATATTTTTTTTATAATACATTGTTATTAAAATAATATTTTTAGGATGATAAACAACTTATTTTTAAAAACAACTTATTTTTAAAAGCTAAGGCATGAATGGGTCAAGAAAGTGTTAAGCGATGCCGAGAGCCTCACAGATGCGAAAGTAGACGAGGTGGTGAGGGTGTTTCTTGGAGATTTCAAAGAAGGTTTATTGGGATCAAAAGGGTGGCCTGCATCGATTATGTTGCCTTATATCGTGTCAAAAGCAGCCATGAATGCTTATACTCGAGTTCTTGCCAACAAGTATCCCAACATGCGCATCAACTGTGTATGTCCTGGATTTGTCAAGACAGATCTAACCTTCCACAACGGGTTCTTGTCGACAGAAGAAGGTGCTCAAAGTCCGGTCAAGTTGGCATTAATGTTGTCTGAAGGCGACCCTACCGGCCGCTTCTCTGTTAGGAAGGAAGAGTATGAGTTCTTAATTGTACGGATGTGATCAGCTTCTTAGGTGATGGTCCCGGCAAGATGATGAATGGAGTGTATATGGGAGCTCGAATTTGACTGTCGGAATTGACTTTTATAAAGTAATCACACCGAGACACCACATTTTAACAAATTTGAAACCTTGGACATTACAGTTTAACATTTGAAACTTCATACACTTAATTTTAACATAGGTAAACTTTGGACGGTTTTTTAGTTATTAATTAACCCTTTAAAATTATTATAATTACAGTTGCATATTTGAACAATTTCACGACTGTTAAGGAGCTTGCATATTAATTATTAACAACAAACTCTAAACATATAAATTATGAAATTCATTGCTTGCCAGTTAACCCAGAAAAAATGCTAGAAAATGCTAGAAATTCTTTTACCAACGCCTTTATTAGCATACAAATGATATTACAGCAACACTAAACCGAATACCAAAACAATTAAACTTTATGACATTTAATGATACTTTATTCATTTTGACATTATTATGCAGCAACTATAGTCTATATATTGTAATGTAGGGTCAATAACCTGGGAGAGGTCTGAAGATTGACCCTTGTGAATTTGAGAGGTCTGAAAATTGAAATGGTGATAACTGAGGTCTGAAGTTTGGACTTTGTGATTTTTAGGTTTTCCGTTCAAATTTTCTGTCAAATTTAACAGAACCGCATGAAATGTAAAAAATACCCTTTTGTAATATTTGAATTAATAAAAAGTTTAATTAATATAAAGATGAAATGACAAAAATACCCATGTCCATAATTTAAACCTAAACCAACTTCGGCCACCGCCATGGCTCCGGCCGGCCACCACCCAACTCCGGCGACCGCCACCCAACTCTGACGACCGCCACCACGGTCCCAATTGGGCCCAAATCGGAGCCACCGGCCCCAGTTGGGCCCAATCGGGACCGCGGTTGTGGTCGCCGGAGTTGGGTGATGGTCGTCGGAGTCGGGTTGTGGTCGCCGGAGTTGGGTGGCGGTCGCCGGAGCGGTGAGTGGTGGTCGCCGGAGTTGGGTGGTGGTCTTAAGGGTATTTTCGTCTTTTCATTCAAGCATGTGAGATGCAAGAAGGGTATTTTTAGAATTTTATTTTATTTCTGGTCACATGCCATGCACATGACCAACTTCCGTCAGTTTTAACGGAAAAAACTAACGGAGACCTCTATTATCTACAAGTCGAAACTTCAGACCACTGTTATCACCATTTCAATTTTCAGCCTCTCAAATTTCACAAGGCCAATCTTCAAACCTCTTCCAGGTTATTGACCCTATATTGTATAATGATAAGTTGTTCGTATTTCCTTGATCAAAAGTGCGACTCTTCGTTCATAAAAAAGAAGCACCCTGAAGGGTCTTCTTTAGGCAGCAGTGCCAACCTAACTGGACTTTCAGCACCTTCTTCAACCGACATGAACCCGGCACTGTAGTTCAAATCTGTCTTGACATATCCAGGGAAAACACAATTGATGCCCATGTTTGGATAATTTTTAGCAAGAACTCGAGTGTAACCATTTATAGCTGCCTTAGACACTGTATAAGCAGCCATCAATGAAGGCCAGCCTTTGGATTCCGATGAGCCTTCCTTGAACTCTTTGGGAAACACCTTCACAACCTCGTCCACCTTGGCTTCCGTGAGGTTCTCTCCGTCGCTTAGCACTTGTTTTGCCCATTCATGGCTCATTCCCTGTTAATAGATTCACAAGTTCACACTGTTTTAGAAAATTTAGATTATATATATCCATACTCATGTTTGATTAAGGGGTGTCGACTTGAATGTCACGATAGTGTGTACCTGAAGCTTCCCCATGGAGGAGGAGACATTGACAATGGTTGGAGAATGAGAGAGTTGGATGAGATGTATGAGGGCTTCCACCATTCTCTTGGTGCCATAGTAATTGGTCTCTATGCAATCTTCAGCTGCTTCATATGGTTGTGTAGTGAATGATATCCAATTTATCTCCGCACCCTCCTATATCATCGACATTGATAAGGCCATAATGTTAATGACTAAATTCATCATAATGTACGTACCATATCCAATTTATCCGGTACCTATATTCCAATTCTAATCAAGACAGTAATAGAATTGCATTATGTGAAAATTACTGAAAAAATGCATTTACCTGTCCTGAAGCTTTAAGAGCCTCACCGTCCACAACGGCTCCAAGAATCCCAGCATTATTAACCTGCAAATAATCGATACACATAAACTCTAAACCTTAACCTCTGTGAAACTTAAAGCCCTGAAAAAAAATGAAAAGATTGATTCATTACCAAGATATCGAGCTTCTCAAACCGAGTCTTGATGAACTTTGCGAAAGAGGAAACACTTGCAGAATCCATCACATCGAGCTGGTGGAACAGTCACTGCTAAGACCGGAGTCGTGGAGCTTCTTTACGGCTTCAAGTCCTCGGTTTCATCCCTGGCTGTCAAAATTACTACAACCCCATTTGTGGCAAGTTGCCTGTAAATCTCCAACCCGATTCCCTTGTTCGATCCGGTAACCACTGCATATCTGCGGTAGCAACAAGAAATGGAAGGGTAAAGGAATTAAAAGAATAGTACATCAACTTGAAGAATAGAGCCAGCTTTGTAGTGTACGTATACACCTCTTGGTGGATTCCGCCATGGAGACAATATATATATATATATTTGTTCTCTTTCTTTCCTTTCCGTTGTATGAACTGCCTATATAAATAGCTAGCCAGCCTTAGAGACATGCAAATTTTGTTTCGTTCACCGGACCTATTCTGCATGATTTCATTAAAAAAATTGACAACATGAGACAATAAGTTTGTTTTGGCATAGGTTTCAACAAACAAACGGAAGCGAATGTTCATAGTACGCAGAAGAATAAGTTCATTCAACGAAACGATAACGAATCCGAGTTGATTAGTATGTTTGAACGGGGCCTTGATCAGCTTACAATTTTTTAATAGGATAATATAAGTGGTTTCGTGAAATAGGTAAGTTTCATTTTTAATTAGTGAGTCAGTTTAGGAGTCCGTTGAATTTAAACTTGGAAATATTGTTATGTTTTTTCGGTATTGATCCGATTCTGACTTGGTTTTTCCTAGAGGTCACGCTACATTCCAACATATGTTTGGTACGTAGGGTTTACCAGGCTGATCTCTATGGTGAAATAATAACATACAATAATATTCATGACAAATAATCGACCATACAATAAACATCAAATTAACGCGGAAGAGATTCTCCATTAAGAAGAGTAAAAAGCTGAAAAACCATATGGCAAGAGAGGGTCACCCCTCCCATATTTGTATCAGAGGTAAGGAATAATTTCCTCTACTTCCGAACAAAAGCAAATCTCTCTCTCAAACTCAACTCCATGTATTGCATACCTCAGCTGCAATATATGACGCTAGGTGGTAGCTCTTTGTCCAATAGATGAGTATCATGTAGCTTTTTAATTATTATTCTAGGACACATGACATCAGTTCATTGGATGAAGAGCTACCACCTCAGCGCCATGAGTTGGAATTGAAGTATTTAATAATTTCTCGTTAATAAATCGGCTCCTCAGGCTCAAAGTACTGTAATGATATACGACTAAATGTCTTACTTTTCGTATTTTGGCTTGTAGTTGAAAATCAAAGTTAAAATTTAAATTATATTAGTATATGAAAATTCCATAGCATGCTTTCTTTTCGGATTCATCATTCGGTTAATTTGCAGTTGAGCCATTTTTAGCAAAACCTTTTTTTTCTGTGCATTTATTAGTTCCATACTTTTTTTTGTGCATTTATTTGTTCCATACTTCACATTAGGGACCACACTCTCTCGAACACAACTAATTAATTTAATTATTAGATCAAATTTTTTTTTAAAGGAGGGTAGCATCCGTAGTATACTTACTCCACAACTAGACTAATCTACATTCATACCGAGTCACTATGTAAGAGGTAAATGGCTGGCTATGAACAATTTTTCATTCACATAATCACTAGTAGAGATTGAACCTGACTCTGATTAAGGGAAGCATCAAGATGATATTTCAATTACAAACCCTAATCCCCATACCAGAACTAACTTTATTAAAATCGAAAACCCTTTCTTGCTTGCTTAATTCCACAATTTATTGCAACCCTAAAAATTTAGATCAAAAGGGCGTGATTTCTTTCATGAAGAAGAAGAAGCCAGAAGGGCCATTTTCGGGAAGCAGAGCCAATCTCGTGGGTTGCTCAGCGCCTTCGGCAGCTGTACATACACCATTATTCCCGGTGATATCGGTCTTGACGAATCCAGGGCAAACACTGTTAACCATGAAAGATGGAAATCTCTTAGCAAGGACTCTTGTATAAGCATTCATGGCTGCCTTGGACAGTTTATATGCAGAGATGGTAAGGTGCCAACCCCTGCTCTCTAATCGATCTTCTTTGAAGTCTTCCATGAAAGCTTCGAGGACTCCGTCTATCACATCTTCAGTAAGGTTCTCACCGTCGTCCAGAGTCTGTCTGATCCACTCTCCCGGGATGTACTAAGATTTCGAGATCATAAATATTACAGTTTGTTGATATATAAAGATTAATTAAATCACCATAAGTAATCTGATGATAGCTGGTCAAGTCATTAGTCTAAAATTTTGCATAGTAATGAGCGCATCTTAGTTTTAAAGATGATATCAGAGCGCACAAGTTCAAATTATGTGTATACCTTCAACATGCCGAGGAAGGAGGAAACATTGACAATCCTCGGGGAAGTGGAGAGAGTTGAAGGAGAGGGAGAAGAGCTTCGGTAACCCTCTTTGTGCCGTAGTAGTTTGTGTCGAGGCACTGCTTGGCTAGTTCGGGGCTCTGTGGCGCTATCACTTTCCACAGCTCTTCATCAAATGGCTGCAAAATCATCAATGCCGAGCTTACCCATCCAATTTCTAAATGTGTAACGTTTGAAAGTCGGAACTTTTCCGATGAACTTACCCATCCACCGACACGTTTTACAGCTTCTCCTAGAGCACAAGCATCAAGATCAACTCCGCCAATTCCCGCATTGTTCACCTGCAATATATAGTTGCTTAATTACGTAAATGACGACTCATTATAAGTTAATGATAACCGGATAAATTACATACGAGGATTTGGTTACCAAAATATCTAGCTTTCCGAATCGGGTTTGGACAAAGTGGACTAAGGAGTTGATACTTGTTGAATCAGTAACATCGAGTTGATGAAAGAAAACCGCTTTGTTGTCGTCGGAGCTAGCTTTCAAGTCCTGAAGAGCTTCAAGGCCTCTCTTCTCGTCTCTCGACGTGACCACCACTGCAACTCCATTTGAGGCCAGTTGGCGGCAGATTTCCAACCCTATTCCCTTGTTTGCTCCGGTGACCACTGCAATCCTGCATGCTTACACAACATTTAATTAATTTGTGCAACTGCAAATCGCATGCACTTGAAAAGATAACTAGTATTTTGTGGATATAAGAATTGATCAGTACCGATTGCTGGGGATAATTGGAGAGAAGGAGGATTGTGCTGCCATATTGTGGTAGCTTAGCTAGATTACTCTTACTGATAGATATATTCACTTCTCTATAAGAATGAATATAGTCTAGCTACGTATATATATATATACAGCCCATGTGCCTGAGGCTTACACAATGCCAAAAGTTTAGAGGAAGATGAGGCATGTGTTGGATCTAATGGGAATCGGAAGAAAAATCTAGAATCACCAATTATCGGTGATTATATGTTGGAGAATATGTTCTTCTTCTTTCAAAGTAATTAAGTCAGAGCCAAACTATTATTGTTATTTCTAATCATTCAAGACCGTGAAGCCCTGCAGAAGCACTTCTGAGATATAACACACTATCCATGAATTAAAGCAAAAATCCCGAGGAGCCAGAAATTCTAAAAAGCCCGTCCCGATCCCATTCCAAAAAGTCTGTCCCAAAAGTGTGCCGAGCCTAAACGGGCGGAATTTTCTCTCTAGGCTCGGGCTTGGGCTCGGACTTTTTAGGTTAAAGCATGTCGCGATCTAATTACTGTTTTTATTTACTTATTATATATATTACTTTATTGCTTTCATTGCAATCTTTACCAATTTGGTTGAGTTCACACGTGCTACGGTGCTAGCCTCTAGGTACAGTGGCCCTACCCAAACGAAGAGAAATTATTCACTATCAGTAAGGTAACACATACATTTCAGGGGGGTGTTTGGATGGATGTAATGTGGGATGTAATTTTACATTACGTTTCACATTACATTAACATTACGTTGTTTGGTTTGTCAAACGACGTAATGTGCATTGTAATGTAATGCGCATTGTAATCTCATATTACGTCCAAACTTCATTCAACGTAATGTGAAATTATGATAAGGATTCAATCCAAGAATTCTCCAATTCATTCGATAACTAGCTCAATTACAGTTCCCGCCTTTATATGACTTCGAAAGTCTGTTAGGCTTTCAACTAACTATCTTCTGGAAATGCTAGTTCTAGTCCTTCCACTTATTACATTCACAAAACAACCCCCAAACTATAGTAACTAACATAAAAGGGTCCCCAACTATAGAGAGGTACATATCAAATACCCTTCCCATATAAAGACCTTGACCTCAAGGTTCAAAGTCAGGAAAGCGCGCCACAAGTCGTCCAGAAACTCCCAAGTAGCATCAGAAGCTGGAAGACCATGCCAATGCACCATGACCTTGGTTGCAGCCCTGCGCCCCCTTTTAGCCAACTTCCTCTCAAGAATAGCAGCAGGTTGAAAATGGAACCTTGCATCGTCAGACATGGAGCTTGGCAACGGCACAATCGAAGTTACAGATCCATGAACTTTCTTGAGAAGAGAAACATGGAAAGTGGAATGAATTTGGGCATTCTCAGGCAAATCCAACCTATAAGCCACATTCCCAATTCGTTCAAGCACCAAGAAAGGCCCATAGTACTTAGGAGACAGCTTGGAAAAAGTTTGCATTCGAGCAGTAGTCTGACGATATGGGTGCAACTTCAAGTAAACCCAATCGCCAAACCTCAAAACTTCGATCAGTGTGATGCTGGTCAGCTATGTTAGGATCGATTCTCTCAACACTCACAAACGGATTAAAAGAAAGCAATAAAGAACACAAGATTTAACGTGGTTCGGTCAACGCGACCTACGTCCACGGGCAAAGGAGGAGCACCACTTCACTAGCACAATCAACACTGGAGGGTTACAAGACGAGACCACATAGAGCACTCACTCTCACAATACATGTAGAGACCTATTACACGTTACTCTAAACACACTCGTCTAATATCGACAAACTATTCACGTAGCCCTTTAACCCTCGCACACACTCTGTTGATAATAAACTTGCTATCCTATGAAGACTTCACGCACTAAAACTCACGCACGGCAGTGCACTTGGTTTTGACCTAAACCCTCTATATATATATATATATCAAACAAACCACACCGCCCTAGCTAATGGGCCAAATTAGCTCATGGGCTTAATTACCAAACAATGAGGTTAACTTAATTAATTCAAGTCACAACCTAACAAATCTCCACCTTGACTTGAATTCTCCATAACTCCACATTAACTTGTATTCTTCATAGCTCCACCTTGCTAGCGTGCTCCATGGTCTGCTACCTCCTTTGCCAAGGCCCCCGACGGGCTTAACCCGATCTCCGCGAGATCCTAACCGAGCTCAAACGTTGCTCGGTCTCAGCTTTCGCTACACTGAGGCAACATGCCTCCAAGTCTTCAAACTTGACCAGTTTCCTATCCCTGTCCCGGATTAACCGATCTGGAGTAGAAACAGCATGCTCTTTCTGACCAGAAGAGCAACCAACCCCCAACTCCACCTTCTTCAAGACACTTGTTTTCTCATATCATCATCCGTCGACAACAGATAGTGTAACGAAGGTGAATACCTATCTGGTGGTCTGACAGTCTTGGATGATCTCCTCAACACCTGCTCAGGTGTTACCGGTTTTACCTCTGGCTCCCTTGGGGTCTTCGCGAAACTAACTCGTTTCTTCTTCCCCATAACACAGCTTTCACAGAGTCCCACGTCAACACACTTCGGGCCCTCTAAAGCTTCTTTCTTCACCAGCATCTTCATTCCTTTAACGCTCATCTGTCTGGATGCACTCTTCTCAATAGCAACCGCGTTTACACACCCTTCAGTGGTGTACAAGGTTCCAGATTTAAGGCCCCGTGCTACAACCATAGCACCCTTCTTAATCTTCCACGAACAATTCACAAAATCTACTGCATAACCTGTGCGATCCAACTGACCAACCGAAATCAGATTCTTCTTGAGACCAGGAATGTACCTGACATCTTCCAATGTCCACTGATTTCCTGCTGGACTGTGAATGCAGACATTCCCCCTTCCTTCGATCTCCAACACCTTGTTGTCAGCAAGATACACTTTTCCAAACTTTCCTGACTTGAAATTTCGGAACAACTTCTTGCTCGGAGACGAATGAAACGACGCTCCAGAATCCACAATCCAGGATTCAAGTGAGCTGTCCACACTGAGGGTTAACACGTCCCCAATGTCTTCTGCTGAGTTCACATAATCACTATCATTGCCAGGGTCGTGATTCTTCTTATTTGACTTCGGACAATCAGCTCGATAGTGGCCTTCTTCACCACAATTCCAACATGTTCCTTGTGGTATTCCTCTGTTTCTTGATTTTGAGCGTCCATGCTGATTAGAACCCTTTGATTTACTTCTTCCCCTTCTGTCAACACTGAAAGCACTTCCTGATGACTCACCAATTTCTCTTTTACGAATGCTTTCACTAAGAACAACGTCTCGGATTTCATCAAACTTCAGCTTCTCAGATCCACGGGAACTACTAACTGCGGAAACAATAGTATCCCACGACTCGGGCAGAGATGACAACAAAATCAAAGCTTTAACCTCATCCTCAAAATTAATCTCAACAGAGCTCAATTGCGACACAATCATATTAAAGGCATTAATATGTTCAGCAACAGAACCACCTTCAACCATCTGTAAATTGAACAATCTACGCATTAGATATACCTTGTTCATCGCTGATGGTTTCTCGTACATGTTTGCCAACGCCTTTAGCACGCCTGCCGTCGATGTTTCCTTGACGATGTTGAACGCAACGTTCCTGGATAGACACAACCGGATCAGCCCCAGGGCTTGTCGATCCTTGAGTTTCCACTGTTGCTCCGTCATGGATTCCGGTTTCTCCTCAGACAAGGGTTCGTACAGATTTTTCTGGTACAAATAATCTTCAATCTGCATCTTCCAGAAACCAAAATCGTTTCCATCGAACTTCTCTATTCCAGCCTTCGACAACTCCATCTTCAGTGATCGTGTTGAATCTCCTTAGCTCTGATACCAGTTGTTAGGATCGATTCTCTCAACACTCACAAACGGATTAAAAGAAAGCAATAAAGAACACAAGATTTAACGTGGTTCGGTCAACGCGACCTACGTCCACGGGCAAAGGAGGAGCACCACTTCACTAGCACAATCAACACTGGAGGGTTACAAGACGAGACCACATAGAGCACTCACTCTCACAATACATGTAGAGACCTATTACACGTTACTCTAAACACACTCGACTAATATCGACAAACTATTCACGTAGCCCTTTAACCCTCGCAGACACTCTGTTGATGATAAACTTGCTATCCTATGAAGACTTCACGCACTAAAACTCACGCACGGCAGTGCACTTGGTTTTGACCTAAACCCTCTATATATATCAAACAAACCACACCGCCCTAGCTAATGGGTCAAATTAGCTCATGGGCTTAATTACCAAACAATGAGGTTAACTTAATTAATTCAAGTCACAACCTAACAAGCTATTTGCTTCATACGATTCTGAGCCCTTAGCAAATGATGCTTGAGCATCTGCATAGTGGATTCCCTTGCTCTCATCAGCTCATCCACTGAATCCACCCTAGTATCACCCGGTATGTAAAGCAAATGTGTAGGAGGAGGAATGCCATATAAAGCTTGAAAAGGGGTCATGTCAATAGCTGTGTGATAGTTGGTATTATACCACCACTCAGCCAGGGGTAACTAGCTAAGCCAAGAAGTAGGCCTCTCAAACGTCATACATCGCAAATAACCCTCCAAACATCTATTAACCACCTCGGTCTGCCCATCGGTTTGAGGATGGTTAGGGATGGCAACGGGGCGGGTCGGGGCGGGTTTTCGCAGCCCCGGACCCGCCCCGCGGGTCAGCCTGGCTGACCCGGACCCGGGTAAGTGTACCTCCCGGTGCGGGTCGGGTCAAAAATCCCGCGGGTCGACCCGCGGGGCCCTGACCCGACGTGAACAATGTTTTTTTTTTCACTTCTCAATATTAAATACAATTTTTTTTGTCAAAATATTACATTATATGTAAATTCAAACCATAAATCTAACATCAATCAAATACAAACACATCAAATTCATCACCAAATACAAATTCAAATCCGAATACCAAATCCAAATTAACAAATCCTAATAATCTAAATATACATCTATTTATAATTTGGTCCATGTTATTTATATAGGTACTATATTAACCATATTGTTTAGTAAATGTTACATTATATTAACATTAAAAAAAAGTAAAAAATAAATATATATAGGCATTTCGGGGCGGGTCAACGGGGCCCCGTGTCCCTAGACCCGGACCCGACCCGACCCGGGTCCGACTCGCCCCGAACCCGACCCGTGACCCGCGGGTCGGCGGGTCCTCGGGTCAAAACCGGGTCGGGGCCCCGCGGACCCGCGGGGCCCCGAGACCCGTTGCCATCCCTAAGGATGGTAAGCAGTAGACATCAGCAGAGAGACCCCCTGCAATCTGAAAAACTCCTTCCAAAAAGAACTAAGGAAGACAGAGTCACGATTAGATACAATAGTGGTAGGGCAGCCATGAAGCTTGAACACAGAATCCATGAATACTTGTGCCACCTGGGTAGCTGAGAAGGGATGGCTGAGTGGTAAAAAATGAGCATACTTTGTCAATCTATCCACCACAACCAAGATAGTATCCTTCCCTTTAGACTTAGGTAAACTACCAATAAAGTCCATAGAAATATCAGCAAAGACTGTCTGTGGAATGGGAAGTGGATTGAGTAGCCCAGGTGATGCCACAGTCTCATATTTATTCCTCTGGCATATATCACACTCCCTGATAAAATGACGAATGTGCCAGAGTGCCCCCCTGTTGCTGAAGCATGACATAAGTGAAGAATTTCCCTTCTCAGTTCCAAATCCCTACCAACAACCAGCTTCCCCTTCTTTTTAAGCAAGGTGCCATCCCATGTGTAGTCAGAAATGGATTGCCCACTCAATATCAAAGCGATTAGCCTTTGCACTTCCCCATAATTCACCCAACTCTCTTGAATTCGAGCCATTAAGGCAGGTTCCAAAGCTGAAACTGGCAGTGCCAATAGTTCACCTCCCTGTACCCTAGATAGGGCATCAGCAGCAACATTGTCCTTGCCTTTCTTATACAGGATTTCAAAATCATATCCCATCCACTTAGAAAGCCAAGTGTGCTGTAATGGTGTGGTTACTTGCTGCTCCAAAAGGTGTTTCAAACTCTTTTGATCTGTTTTAATAATGAAATGCCCAGCTATTAAGTAATAGTGCCACTGCTTAACATCAAACAAAATAGCAAGCAATTCCCTTTCATAAACTGATAAGGCTTGCTGTCTGGGGAGAGAGCC
Organism: Clarkia xantiana subsp. parviflora; assembly: GCA_036873135.1. Taxonomy (NCBI): domain Eukaryota; kingdom Viridiplantae; phylum Streptophyta; class Magnoliopsida; order Myrtales; family Onagraceae; genus Clarkia; species Clarkia xantiana. The sequence continues at coordinate 22,049,766 of JAPTYO010000002.1, read as the reverse complement.
TTACTTATGAAAGCAAGAGGATGGTGATCCTGCATTAAAACTGCCACAATGCCTTTGGAGGAAGCATCAGTCTCTACCACAAAGGGTTTGGTAAAATTAGGCAAAGCAAGCACAGGAGCTAACACCAAGGCATTCCTCAGAGATTCAAATGCTACCTGAGCCTCTTCTGACCAAAGAAAGGCATCATTCTTCAGTAGATTAGTCAAAGGTCTAGCCATCCCTCCATATCCCTTAATAAAACGCCTGTAGTAACCTGTCAAACCCAAGAAACCCCTTAACTGCTTCACATTCATAGGTTTAGGCCAATTCCTTACTACTTCCACTTTAGATGGCTCGGTGGAGACCCCTTCCCCAGAAATTATGTGGCCCAAGTACTCAACAGCACTCCCCCCAAACTCACACTTAGACAACTTGGAAAACAAGGAGTGCTTCCTTAACAGCATCAACACCTCCCTGAGTAACTGCATGTGGAGTTCCATAGAGCTGCTGTAGATTAGAATATCATCAAAGAAGACCAACACCCCTTTCCTAAGCAGTGGTTTAAAAACCGAGTTCATCAAAGCTTGGAAAGCAGCTGGAGCATTAGTCAATCCAAAGGGCATAACCAGAAATTCAAAGTGACCTTGGTGAGTCCTGAATGCTGCCTTATGAACATCAGCAGGCCACATCCTGATTTGATGATATCCAGAACGCAAATCAATCTTAGAAAAAACTGTAGCCCCATATAATTCATCCAGCAACTCTTCTACTAAAGGAATAGGGAACTTGTTTTTGATTGTAGCCTCATTCAACCTCCTATAATCAATACACATTCTCCAAGTGCCATCTTTTTTCTTCACTAACACCATAGGTGATGCAAAAGGACTCTTGCTGTCTCTTATCACACCAGCATTCAGCAATTCCTGAGTCATTTTTTCAATAATGTCCTTCTGCAAAGCAGGATATCTATATGGCTTCTGATTGACCACTGACACCCCCTCCTTCAAAGATACTTGATGATCACACTCTCTAAATTGAGGCAAGGCCTTTTGAACTTGAAAGACATCATCAAATTCAGCAAGCAAGTCAGACATTTGAGGGGTCTGAGTACATCCTACCACCTTCGAAGTATTCAAAGAATTATGCTGCTCCCCTATCAAGTGAATGCTGCACAAGTGAGCTGAGACCAATTGATCACTATTTTTTAGCATGGCTATCATCTTCTCAGCTGAACATAAAGCTACATCATTATGCTCTGTGCCTTTTAACTCAGTTACCCTTCCATCCACCTTGAATTGCATGGTAAGCTTCTTGAAGTTTCAAAGTACGTCGTCTAGGGTCATCAACCATTGAACCCCCAAAACCATATCATAGTTGTCCAGTGGTATAATCAGCATATCAACACTAAACCAAGCTCCTTGCATCATCCACTGGAACTTAGGACACATTTTAGCACAAGAAAGCTTACTCCCATTAGCAACCCCTACACTCATAGCAAGAACATCTACAACTGAGCACCCCAAGTTCTTCAGAGATTTCTCATTAATGAAATTATGAGTCGACCCCGAATCAATTAAAATATGGAGCCTCCTTGTTCCCATAGATCCCAACAACTTCATCGTGGAGAATGAATGAACACCAGTTAAAGCATGCATTGATAGCTGAGGTTCCTCTACTAAATCAGAATCAATTATCTTAACTCTATCATCATCTTCTAATAGTTGCTCCAATCCAAGACTAAAAATCTGCTTCCTAGGACATTTATGACCAGGAACATATTTCTCTGGACACCAAAAGCACTCACCATTGGCCCTATTAGCCTCAATTTCTTTAGTTGTGAGAGAACGAGTACCTTTTGAAGGAGCACTGAAACCAGTTCTCAATGGAGTAGTTGTGAGTAGAGGCATCTTACTGGCATTTGATAGAGGTAAAGGTCTGCTGTAAGGAGCTGAGATTTTGTTAGGAGCTTTCATTAGTGCAGTATTAGCTATCTCCTGTGCTTTGGCCATGGAATAAGCGTCCCTAAGTGTTTTCGGCTGGAACATCTTCACAGGGCATTTGATCTCATCTACCAATCCTCTCAGGAAAATACTAACTGCATATTCTTCGCAAATGGACACCTTATTGAGCAATGCATCAAAGGCTCTGCAGTAATCACGAATTGCTCCTGTCTGATATAGAGTCGTCAATTCCTCCATCGCATCTTCGAAGAACGACTCCGAGAATCGAGCTGTTATTGCTCTCACATAATCTGTCCAGGCCAGCTCCGACACCGTCGCTCCCCTAGTTCTCATGTAGGACTGGTGTCATTGCAGTGCATCACCGTCCAAATGAACAGCAGCATATCGGAGCTTCAAATTCTCAGGCGTCACATCGATCGAAAAAAAATGGTCACACTTATAGAGCCAGCCTTGAACATCCTCGCCGTCAAATCGTGGAAATTCGACTCTATCGAAACGAATTGGCCTCTCGTCTGATGATTGATGCGCGCGAACATTATCGTTGATAGCTTCACGCGTCGGATTCGAAGTCTCGACGCTCGAATTAGATCCGAGATTCGCCATTAACGTCACCATCATATTCTTCATTTCCGCCATAGATTTCTCCATAGCATCTGATTGCACCGTCTGATCCTTCACTTGCTGCTGCAAGTTCTTGATTTCTTGCAATCTCGTCTCTGTCGCCATGATCGTGCCCAAGGAAAAACGTCACCGAACAGAGAAATTGGAAGTCGAGAGCTCGCCGAAAGAGGGAGAGGATCGAAGCTCTGATACCAATGATAATGATTCAATCCAAGAATTCTCCAATTCATTCGATAACTAGCTCAATTACAGTTCCCGCCTTTATATGACTTCGAAAGTCTGTTAGGCTTTCAACTAACTATCTTCTGGAAATGCTAGTTCTAGTCCTTCCACTTATTGCATTCACAAAACAACCCCCAAACTATAGTAACTAACATAAAAGGGCCCCCAACTATAGAGAGGTACATATCAAATTACATCCAAAAACGGATGTAATGTGAAATTACGTCCAACATTACGGAGTGTTATTATTTTATTAATATTTATTAAATAAACAAAATAATTTGTATTATCATTATAACTTATTATGATAATAATTTTGTTATTATTAGTATTTTTTTTTATTTTTTATCTACTTCATAACTCATTATTATAATAAATAATAATACATGATGTTCATATAAAATGAGTAAAGTCTTTTCAATGCATTTTTTATGAAAATTATCTTTATAAAACTACATATAATGTTTTAACTATTAGAATTTTAATAGTTGTGCATATTGAATTTACATATTTTATTTTTAGAATTCATAAATGACTATAGTATTAAGCACATAACATAAACTTTAAGAAGTTAGTTGTTGTCAAAATATATTTTCTTTTTTAAATCTTATCATATTAATAAATAATATAATCTCTATAGATTAATATAATAATAATAAAGTCACATTACAATGCACATTACAACACATACCAAACACTGTAATCTAACATTACACTCCACATTACAGCACAACCAAATACTGTAATCTAACATTTCAAGTAATCTCACATTACAACTCACATTACTTGTAATCTCACATTACGTCCATCCAAACGCCCCCTTACTAAGTCTAGCTACGTGTATATATATAGTGCAGTGTCCTGGAAAAGGCACTACTGTCTTCTAGCTAAAGAAAAACACACATTCTTATCTTCTTTCTATTATTCTGGTCACATGGTATTATTGTACGCACGGTACCAAAAAAAAAAAAAAAAAAGGTATTATTGTACGCACAAGCAAGCACATGGTATTATTTTGGTCACTGTCAACTTCAACTCATGAAATGTTAATATATACTTTTACCATATTCAATTTCTCCTTTCCAAACTGATCAAAATCATAGTTTACCCTTGAATTTAACTGCTCACTTCCTTCCTAACTTGGGGTACGATTATGAAGCTACAACAAACAATAACCCACCCATTTGTGTTTGTTCACTTGCCATATCCCAATTGTTGGAGAGTTCAAGTTCTGACAAAAATCACTACATATAGACCTAACTTTCTTCAGGGATAAATTTTTAAAGTGTGAAATTTTTTGTGAAAAATCCATAGAAAGTTGTCAAGTAACACATGTCAAGTGATGATTGTTCATAAAATGGAAAGAGAATGTTATTATGCATTGTCATGTGGACCTAGAAGTGCTTTCTATAGATTTTTCACAGTTTTTTTCACAGGCTCTAGCATCACCCTTTCTTCAGTGAAAATAACATTTTTAAAAGGACCCGGAAAGTATATGCAAAAAAAAAAAAAAAAAAAAATCTACAAACTAAAATAATTCTTATAATATCAAAGTCTAAAGGTTTCGTTACCAAAAAAAAAAAGTCTAAAGGTTCTACCCAAAAAAAATATATAAAGGTTAAAGGTATTTGTTATACCACTTGTTTAATCGAAATTTATTTTTATATATTTTTTTTTTGTATATTTTTTGTATCAACTGTGTTTGTATTTTGTATCATTTTAGTACCTCCATTAAATTTACGTTTGATTTCGAGTCACGTGCCATGCACGACTGCACGTGAGTCGCCCTAAACTTTTAATTTTGTTCAACTTAGTCCCTCTAACATTTCCTAATTTTATTTTGTTCAATTTGGTTCTAAAATTTCAAAACCAAACTGTTGACCCAAATTGACCAAGCCTTAAGCTAGACCTGGGACCTAGCCCCAAATTAGGGCTCAATTGGACCCATTTGAGCCTAACCGGACCTAGCTCCAATTGGAACCAATTTAACTCAGTTGGGGCTAGGTCCGGCTAGGTCAATTTGGGTCAAGGGTTTTGAAAGTTTAGGACTACTTTGAACAAAATAAAATTTAGAAATGCATCAGAAGGGATTAAATTGAGCAAAATCAAAAATTTAGGGCGACTCACGTGCATTGCACGTTACTCTTAACGGTGAAGTTAGACGGAAATTTAACGTAGGTACTAAAATGATACAAAGTAAAAACGGTTAATACTAAAAGTATATTAAAAAAAAACTAGTGTGAGAAGTAAATTTCGGTCAAACAAGTTGTATAAAAATTACTTTTTAACTAACCCAAGTCTAAAGTACCATATCAAATTAAAGAGCCGGTGGATTATGCCATGGGACTTCATCACTCAATCTTATTATCAGCAACAGAAGAAGTAGAATAATGCGGTTTCTGTTTCCAAATATAGCGTTAACGTCTTAAGCAAATGGCTCCGATTAAGTGGCAAACAGCAGAGCCTCATTACTGAATTACAAGTTCGATCCTCAACTCAAGCCTTTGGTTTCTACATCTCATGACGTCTATTTTTCGTGAACAAGGGGGCTATAGATGGGGAACCACATGTTCCTTGTTACATACTCCACCGTTTCCTCCTGCATTAGTACATCAGATTGTTAGGCAAAAAAAGTGATATGTAATTAGCACTAGTTACATACTTCCACATTATATTATTTCCTGGCTAGATATACTTGTAAAAACTTATAGAAAGTACACCCAGATTCTACCTTTGACATGTTCTCGAGCTCTCTTGGACCAACGTCACAGTGTCCCTCTGCAACTCCTGCTACAACAGCTGCCCGCAGGACCGCTGCACCCACTTCTGCTGTTATGTGTCGGATGCTGTAAGGAAACAACAAACTTTGTTGAGGTTCCAAAGCAAAATCCAAATATCGGAGGTGGAAAATGAAAAGGTCAATAATGACACGGTCTGTAAGTTTTGTTAAACAAATCAAGGATAATCTTATCTAAGTGTAGAGCTTTGCATTTTCCATACAAAAATTACCTGCTAACGGAGGGATATAAGATACCATTCTGAATTTCCTCATCTGTCATGTAAGAAGCAAGGCTGCCAATAACACAGATTCAGGGGATTGATCATATAGATTAATTAACTGAAAAGTCTTATAATCAAATACAGTCGCACTAATGATATGTGATTTGTGTCATGGACAACGATAGAGCATACCACTCGGCAGCTGCCAGCAGCATTTCATCTGTTATGATGCGAGCACCTGACAGAAGAGATCCCAGACCAATCCTGGAAGAACAAAACACAGTCTTAGGTAATGTTTAAGACATGCGGCAGCAGGATGGCAATGTTTTTTTGGGGTTGAAGGAGGACCAACCCAGGAAACAGGTACATATTATTTGCTTGATTTACATGGCCAACCTTGCCATTGCCTGTCAATAGATAGATAGATATGTTAACTACCTAATTGATCATTAATTAAGAAAAAGGTTACTAACACGTAAAGAGAGAGCATTAACACGAAGGATACCAAGCTCAATGTTTTCAAAAGGGCTTCCGCTTGCAAAAACGATGTTTTCTCCAGCATGCTTGAAAGCATCAGCAGCCGTGCATTCAGCTAACACAAGATATTGCAGAAAAATTGTCAGAGACGTGATGATAATCAAGACCCCTCTGTTCATACTTCAAACAGGACACAAAATTGGATCAAGAAAATACCATTTGGAGTAGGATTCGACATGGCAAAGATAGCTGGTTTGGGTGAATCTGACTCTCTCATGGCTTTAAGCACCTAATCAAATTAGGCACTTTATAAAGTTAGATGAGCAATTTGATTGCATCGTCCATTAAAGAATGATTTGAAATTAAATAATTTGGCAAAGCAAGCAGTTTCCTTTGTGATCGACAGCTTAATTTTTTGAGAGCACAGAGATGACATGACAGGCAATATTGAAGGAGGATGAATCCATACCTCCTCGGTGAAGATACCGCCAACTCCTGACAAACCAAGAAGCACGTGGGGCCTAACCTTTTTCACCTGAAAAGGATGCCCAGTGACCAAACATTCATAGATTGGAAAGTTGGATGTGGATCCTAATTCTGTATTGCCTCTTTCAATGCAGGAAAGAACAATACAAGCTATAAAGTCAAATAGTTCGCTGGCTTACCACTTCAAGTAAGCTAGCCCCTTCTCCAAGCCCTTCTACCTCTCCTGGGTTTCTAGCAAAAGGTGCAGCTGCAGGATCAAGGTTCTTCCTCTCTTTCGTTATTAGGCCCTGTATCAAATAAATTCATGTAAGAGATGTTTGGCTAGGATTTATGAATCCAAGTGCTCCAGCCAATAACCACTAATAACAGATCTATTGATTACATCTGTAATTATGCATAATGACTTATCTATGATAGGATTTGCCCGTAAAGAAAATGAAAGCTCAAAGGCATACATCTTTGTCAAGCTGATAAAATTGGTGTTTTAGAGCTGCCTCAGTGCAGCCTGACATTCTTGCAACAGCCCGGACAGCCATGCTAAGGACCCCAAGCCCAGCACTGGTAATCAGGAAAAATGAACAATTAATAAGATACTAAAGAAACAATGACGAGAAACATAGCTGCAAGAAAAACAATAATTTTGCATAAAATCTCAGTTTAGTTTGGAATCAACCTCCCAGCTCCCACTACAACTATCTTTTGGTTTACAAAGTCTTTTAGGGGTTTGCCTTGTGCTCTTACAGTACCCAGTAACCCTGCAAGGGCAACCCCAGCAGTTCCCTGTGATAAAAACGAAAAGAATAGAATGAGCAAAATTCCTGTGATTACAAATAGGTCAACGAAAAATCACATAGTATGACTGGATATGCTGCAACTGCCACTCACCTGGATGTCGTCGTTAAACATGCAAAATTTATTCCGATAACGTTGGAGCGTTTCAAACGCCCACTTCATTTGGAAGTCCTCAAACTGGGAATATCACTGTCAGTATACTGACTGGGAAAAGGTCATTCTAAAAGACATAGGTTTAGAAGATATGGACCTGAACGATAGCCTTGGGCCATCGTGTGTGAATGGCTTCCATAAGTTCATCCACGATTTCTAAGTACTCTTCTCCTTCTAGTCTAGGCCTTCGAAGTCCTAGATCTGTGAAATTGAATCAGGTAAGATATCTCCTAATAGTATTGAACCAGCAAAAACCTTATTACTATTATAATGTAATGGAACAGCCTTAAAGCTTTAGCATTACAAAATGCACTACAATGTGAGAATTAGATAGCTCACATAGGCGATCTTCAAGTAACTTTTGGTTGTTAGTACCAACATCGAGCATGATAGGAAGTATCTGCAAAAGATGGACAAGATCAATCATATTATGTCTTAACATAATAATGTAGTCCAATAAAAACACGAAGTTCCCAAGCAAGTGAATGTAAGGACTAAACAAGCTCCACATATTATATACGATGATAACCTTAACACTAGGCAATACCGTCATGAAGTTCCAGTTCCAGACATGTACCAGGAAAAATTGTAAAACCTAGTCCTTTTTAAATCATCCATGTAGTGTGAGATTATGCGTACAGCTCTAACTTTTTCACTGAGTAATGCATGTAAAATATCAAATGAACAAATAAAGTTGCTAAAATTGATAGAATGTTATCTTGGTTTAAGTTACTATGACAGTCCCAACAACAGATAAAGAATGGGGGTCTTACTTTTTGTGGATTGATACCAGCAGCAGCTACATACATGTCAAGCTTTCCAATAGGAATACCAATACCCTGTACTCCTAGGTCACCAAGACCAAGAATCCGACTTCCATCTGTAATAACTATCATGTCTACCTGCAATTTTTCAATAAAAACAAACAAACAGGGATCAGTAGGAAGAAGAAGGGTGTGCAATGCGCCAGTATGAATCAATTAATTTTAGTATCAAGCTTTATGAACAGAATTTCCCCCAATCTTCACTTATGACTGCATTAGCCATATTATGTGCATCCGCAGCGTAAACATATCAATCGCCAGTGGCACTAAGTTAGACGGTGGCATGTTTGTACGGAGGTGAGAAAAGCTTAGATAATATTGTGACATGAGGAAAGTTTAGCTCTCCTCTGTTTAAATAAATTCATTTTCATTAACTGCAGTCACTAGAAGCCAAGACCAACAACTAACATCTAGAGTGAAACTTACACTGAATCCCTTCTAAAGGTATCAAAATTATTAAGTTCTAGCAATCTAAAATGACCAGTTAAAAGGAAAAACACAGTAGTAGTACTTTGGAATAGCTACTCAGTTGAGATAAACAAAAGGCAAAGGATGTATCAGATCCAATATCTTGGTAAGATATGCATACCTTATGAGAAGGCCAATTGTATATCATGGACATCATCTCTCCCTTGTCCTTCGCACTAAAATACATGCCACGTGGACGTCTGAACAATCCCGAGTAGTTTTGGCACACTAATCCTACTGTAGGGGTGTAAATAATGGGTGCGAATTCTTTGATGTTATCAATAAGAACCTGAATACAAAGTGAAACTTTCTTTAGCAGATTAATTTTTTTTAAGAAACAAAAAAAAGTGAGTGAATAACTGCTAAAATGTTGCCAAACTTACTCGATAATACAATGTTTCATTCCTGTCATGAAGTCTATTCAAAATCCTCCATTTTGCTAATGATACAGTGCCTTCTGGTTCGCCCTTGGTGTTTTTCTCCAATGAATGGTAAGATTCCACTGAGGATTTTGATAAAAGGAACAAGTCGTAATCAAGAAATTTTCATTAAGAGAATGAATCGGGTCCACTCCACTGAGGCTCTGCACTAGAATACCAATAGCTCCCAAAAAATAGTAGATACAAGAAGAAATGTTACGCATATTTTCCGCAATAGAGACTCGTGGAGGAATTTTCTTATTATTATTATTATCTATCAACATATGTTTATAGCTAAATCGAGAAAGAAGCAGTAGATTAATTTCACACTTGCAGTTCTTTTTTCAGCTTCTTCATATTGAATGCAGAGGAAGAACCAGATTCTACTTATAATTCTTGAACAGACCAAAGGAACAAATATTATTTTTTTGGCCGAAGAAAGAATTCATATGAACTAAAGAATAGCTTCAAAAGATAAATACAAGGCAAACTTACTGAATCGGGCATATTGCTGTTCAAACGATATAACACGAGGTGGAAGGAGGCCTCGAAGTCCAAGCCGATCCCTCTCAGTCAAAGGGAAGCCTGTGTCCTGCTCTTCATCAATGCCATATATCGTCAGCATTAAGTTGAAATGCACATATGGAGTGTGAACATTAGAATTCTCAAGTGCAGCTCACAGAAACCAATTCAAAACAGCAAAAACAACATAAGCAGCATCCAGATGAAACAACCAATCCATTTGCGAACAGTAACAGCACGAACAGTATGCATCTAACAAAGAGCATGAATCAGAAAGTCGACCTTATTGAACCATGGATCGTGTAGAATATCCGCGCCACGCTTGTGTACGATACAAGGACCAGGAATCGCAGCTGAAAACCGCCTCGATCCACGCAGATTCGCGGCTGCAATCCTCACAACGTTCCACATTCTTCACCCGACGAAAACCGCAGCAGTTCCAGAAACAGCTAGGTGAAGATCAAAGGACAGAGCTTCAGATCCTTCCCGTCAGTCAGACTTGGTTCTTCTTCAGCATTCGTGCTCGCGAGATCAGAAAACGCGAGGTGGAAGCGAACAGCAAATTGCAAATGGCGTTTATTAGCTCTATCTCAGTCAACTAGACCGGAACTTGGAAGACGAATTTATACTGCCAGTGAGTTTCGATTTTTAAATTAATAAAAATCAAAATTAAAATCTTTTGGCCAAAAAATATTAATAACAAAAATCTCGATTTTCGTATATATTCCATTTTTGTGGAGATCGTATTGATGGTCGCTTTTGTCTGCTGAGTGAGAGAGACGCTGCCCGGTAATTTACGGGCAGAGAAGAATGTACGACAATGCGACGTGAATGAATGGTGATTAAAAGGTTTGGGCAGCATGTGGTAGACCGTAGATGTATTAAGGTGGGCCAGAGTCAGAGAGATCAATGATAGAGGGGAGCAGTGATCTGTCACGTGGAATCATCCGATGCTGCACAAGCCAATAGGGGCTCGTGGACTTCATCCGTCCGATTTCCGCCACGTGGTTTTTAGCTTTTAGCGTCGGTCTTCAAGAAAACGACTGTTGAACGAACCGGATAAGCAAGTCGCGGGCGGTTTAATAATTTTCTTTTCTTTATGCTGGAAGGGAGGTTTAAATTTTTTATCTTCAAGTGGCCCATTTTATTAATAATTAAAGACTATTACAATCTATTAAAAGACCGACATCGCTTCGGGGATATTGGTTAGCGTCCAATACCTGAGCAAGTAGAGTAGACGCGGCTAAAACAACAGAAGTAAGAAGAACGAAGTGCAAAACAGAAATATAGATAGTAAAACAGAAATTAAATAAGCAAATCGGCTTAATGACGGAGATGACCCCATGCAAAGGACAGAAGCTTGAGGAGGAGAAAATCCACTGATACAGCAGCACCCGAAGCCCTTCGGAGGGTAGAAGAATCTCCATCAAGAGTGACATAGCTAACAGAAGACCTGCACACCAAGCGATACCAGACAGTACCCACAATAGAATCGAAAATACACACAACTCCATAAACAAACAAAGATGACCGCATGACCGGTGCAGAGATTTCTGAGTGGTAGGGACTGGATGAAACCAGTCTACCGAAGCACCCCTGCCCGTGGAACATCCGCGAAGGACTAGTGCACTTCGGGGGTGCCATAGAAATGCTCTACTTCTCCGCAGGAGAAGGGAAATGTGATACGACCACGAATGCGGTTGTATCGTGGATACCCCGATGGGTAAAAGATCATGCAGTGGTTCATTCCGAGAACGGAGCGTTGGTTCTGACAAACCATGGGTTCGGCTGGAATGGGTAGATGGGGGAGGGTAGCGGGCTGTATCGCCAAGATGTAGTCGAGTTTGAACTTAAAACGGTGAATAGCATCCACGACAGCGCGTGGAGGGGCGTAGGCGACCGGCATTGGGGCAGCAGGGGTGGGTCGTGGCGGCTGGTGGAGGCGCGTGCTAGCGCGTACGGCCGCGCGTTGGCACGCGCGTGGGGCGCGTGTACGCGAGTGGCAGCGCGTGGGACCCCGTGGAGGTGGTTGTGGTGGTGGTGGTGGGGGGGGGGGGGTCCTTGTGTGGTCTCGGGGGTGGTGATGGTGGAGGTGAGGGTGTACGGGAGGACATGAGGGGCGAGCGGGTGGGGCGGACTCCGCGATTTAGCGAGGTGAAGGCGAAGCGTGGATGAATGCGATGTTGAACAAGGCCATCCGCTGTGACGGGGCTTCCGGCTTTGGCTTGGGCTTAGGCTTGTGCTGGAGAAAGAGTTGTTTCATGCTCATGGCCGACGAGAGAGTTTGCCAGAGCAGTGACTTCCCTTCGGTTTTTGGATCGAAAGAGGGAGTCATCTACTCCGGCCGAGGCAAAGCTATTCAGAAGCTAGAGAGCTTCTGAATAGTGCCTTGAGATGAGAGGAAAGCTAACATTGGAACATTGCGGTTGGACATGAAGGGAGGTTTAATGGTAAACTGGCAATCATCATGTTTTAAATGGACCTTTCTAAATAATTTTAAACATTTTTTTTATAACATTTACTCTCATATATAAAGCTTAATTATCAAATTGTTTGCTTATTGAGCCGTTCAAACAAATTGTTAGTAATTTTTTTTTACAATTTGCTAACATAATGTTTTTATGTTGGAACATAACTTTATAATTTCAATTATGTGAATTTAATGAATGACTATGCGGATGAGAGAAATTTCATCACTAAAAACCAGTTTGGCTGGTTGTATTATAATATCATAATATGTGTTTTAACTAATAATGTACTTTTTTTTTTCCAACAACTAATAACGTGTTTGGATGATAAATACTAAAATAAATTTGAAAAATCAACTATTTACAAAAATAAACTCATAAAAAACTTAAATAAAAATAATAATAACCTCACACATATATTTATCCTTCGTGGGTTTCAATTCCCACACAAGTCTGCTGCTCGTGAGTTCCTATAAGTCCGGGACCCACATGCAGGTGGATGACACAAATGTGGGACCCACAATATTCACCTTCTACACCTTCATATTGGAACTCATACTATACTATACTAATCCAATAATCAATTGCACATTTATAGAACTATTGTACCTCCCTTCACTACCACAACATATATAGTTGCCTCAGTTTTTTGTAAGCCTAGTCCCTTTAAACTACTTCTCATAGAGAAGTTGGGCTCTCATTCAACACCCTAACGAGTGCTAGTTCATTTAGGATGTTCATCAACAAGGTGTGCATTGTTACTTGGTAGACTAGTCTTTGGCTATATTTGTCGCTGAATGTTAATGAACTTGTTTGTTCGTTGGATTTGTTGTGATTCAATTTTGTTGGGTGTTCATGCCAACTTCGCCACCACTTTCCCCATAATACAATCATTCGTTCTACAAGTTTCGAGCCTACTTTTGGAAAGCAGATGACGATTACTTACTACTTTTTTTTTTTCTTTATCAAGTACTTACCCTCTTTTCACAAAGAATTTAGATAATGAAACATGTCTTCTTTTGAAAATATCAAGACCGGGACACCTATTCGAACCCAAAACTGCATTTCTGGGTTCGAACTGAACCCAGTTTTGCTGATTCAATTCGAACCCATAACTGCAATTTATGAGTTCGAATTGGACCCTGATTTGCAGCTCTGGGTTCGAATTGAAGCCAGAACTACAAATCTGGATACAATTCGAACCTAGAAATTGTAGTTTTGGGTTCGAATAAGTGTCGCGGTCTTGATTTGAACCCATAAGTGCAATTTATGGGTGCAATTGAACCCATTTATGTAATTATAAGTTTTATTTTATTTTTTATTTTTTTTAATAAAGGTCTTAATGAATTCAAGGAAGAACAAGATGGAGAACATTCGAAATGATTGAAGAGAATGGTAAAACTATTATTTTATAACTATTTAATCACATTATGTCAAATATAAGTAACTAAACAAAACAAGTTTGAACAATTTAATCACATTTTGAAACATAGGTAACCAATAAAACCACGTTAAAAAAATAAAAGTAACTATTAAATCAATTAATAAAACATAAGTAACCAAGTGATGTATTAACTAAATAACAACTAATAGTAGCTTGTCTTATTTTGGTAAAATTTAGGGTGAGCTCGAGACAAATGGGCATGGATTTTCAGGAAAATGTCTCTAGCCCTAGTTTTCGGGATTTTCCACTACTGTCCCTAGCCATAAGTTAAACATCTGAAAAAATCTCTTATTGGTCGGGACTTTCAAATTCGGGACGGGTTAGGGACAACCCTAATTTACACCTAAGATTGAAAATAAACCTTAATATTTTCAACTCAAAATACAAATTTAAGTTCAAGCATTCATGTTCATGAACACATACATCGAATTCACGAACACATACATTAAGTTCACAAACAAATTCATCAAGTTCACACACGTAGATCAAGTTCAACAACACTAACACTAGCAATACTTACTAGTTATAGGCTACATGTTCATTTTATTTTATTTTATATTCCTTTAGTTTATGTATAATTAAATTATTTAAGTTGTAAAATGTTGAATTATGGTAAATAACTAGGGACATTCGGGACTTTCGAAACTTTTTAAAAAAAATTCTAGCCCTAGTTTGGAGTAAAAGTCTTGCTCTAACCTAATTTCGGAGCGGACTTTTTTAGAAGTGCTCGGGGACTTAACTATGGAACGGCCGCTGTTTGATGCGGCCTAATTTCCACCAATCAGAGGCCTGTATTTAATGGCAAACTTGTAATTTCGTTTAAAAGAGAAAAAATGCGGTTTAGTGGTTCTTGTCACATCATATCACATCACTTAAGTGAATTAGACCACGGTTCGAAGATTTATCCAGACCGGATGTGAAGTTTGAACAGACGTTTGAATAAGATGAAGAAGATAAGCAGGAGAGAGGGACAGAATCTTCTTTTCCCTTTTCTTTAGATTATTTTTCAATAATCGTGCCAAAAAGTAAGAGAGATAAAGACTCTTCTTTACCCATTTATTTAATATATATATATATTTATATTTTCATGACTGTGCAAAAGTTATCTTACTATTTATTAACTGCATACGTAGTTCTATTCTAATATAATTATGTTCAAATTTACTAAATTCTCTTTTAAATCACCGATTCTAGCCAATAATTTTTTTCTATTCAGTTATATTGATGTATACCTTAGGCATTATTTGGATAAATATATATTAATAATATCAAGTTATTTTTTTCCAATTATTTTAGGGTATCAATTTATATGATTATTTTATATATTATAATAGTAATGATAAGGAATATAATATTAAAAAAATTCAACCACTAAGGCATAGTGGAAATACTAAACCCCTAGTCAAGTTTACTGTAAACATTATCCATACCCTTTGGAACAAATATAATATAATTAAATTTTAAATTTTAAAAAAATTCAACCACTAAGGCATAGTGGAAATACTAAACCCTTAGTCAAGTTTAATGTAAACCTTATCCATACCCTAAATGAAAACCACCACCAGAGTAAATAAAAAAATGGACATTTAAATAATTAATTAATATTATGGAATATAATTCATACACATAAAATAAATTTAATTTCTACTGATTTCATATATCAATTGGAACAAATATAATAGAATTAAATATTAAATTTAAAAAAAATTCAACCACTAAGGCATAGTGGAAATACTAAACCCCTAGTCAAGTTTACTGTAAACCTTATCCATACCCTAAATGAAAACCACCACCAGAGTAAATCAAAAAATGGACATTTAAATAGTTAATTAATATTATGGAATATAATTCATGCACATAAATTATTTTAGTTGCTACTGATTTCATATATCAATTGGAACAAATATAATATAATTAAATTTTAAATTTTAAAAAAAATTCAACCACTAAGGTATAGTAGAAATACTAAACCCAAAGTCAAGTTTACTGTAAACCTTATCCATACCCTAAATGAAAACCACCACCAGAGTAAATAAAAAAATGACATTTAAATAATTAATTAATATCATGGAATATAATTCATGCACATAAAATAATTTTAGTTGCTACTGATTTCATATATCAATTGGAACAAATATAATAGAATTAAATTTTAAATTTAAAAAAAAATTCAACCACTAAGGCATAGTGGAAATACTAAACCCCTAGTCAAGTTTACTGTAAACCTTATCCATACCCTAAATGAAAACCACCACCAGAGTAAATCAAAAAATGGACATTTAAATAATTAATTAATATTATGGAATATAATTCATGCACATAAATTATTTTAGTTGCTACTGATTTCATATATCAATTGGAACAAATATAATATAATTAAATTTTAAATTTTAAAAAAAATTCAACCACTAAGGTATAGTAGAAATACTAAACCCAAAGTCAAGTTTACTGTAAACCTTATCCATACCCTAAATGAAATCCACCACCAGAGTAAATAAAAAAATGACATTTAAATAATTAATTAATATCATGGAATATAATTCATGCACATAAAATAATTTTTGTTGCTACTGATTTCATATATCAATTGGAACAAATATAATAGAATTAAATTTTAAATTTAAAAAAAAATTCAACCACTAAGGCATAGTGGAAATACTAAACCCCTAGTCAAGTTTACTGTAAACCTTATCCATACCCTAAATGAAAACCACCACCAGAGTAAATAAAAAAATGGACATTTAAATAATTAATTAATATTATGGAATATAATTCATGCACATAAATTATTTTAGTTGCTACTGATTTTATATATCAATTGGAACAAATATAATAGAATTAAATATTAAATTAAAAAAAAATTCAACCACTAAGGCATAGTGGAAATACTAAACCCCTAGTCAAGTTTACTGTAAACCTTATCCATACCCTAAATGAAAACCACCACCAGAGTAAATAAAAAAAATAGACATTTAAAAAATTAATTTATATTATGGAATATAATTCATGCACATAAAATAATTTTAGTTGCTACTGATTTCATATATCAATTGGAACAAATATAATAGAATTAAATATTAAATTAAAAAAAAATTCAACCACTAAGGCATAGTGGAAATACTAAACCCCTAGTCAAGTTTACTGTAAACCTTATCCATACCCTAAATGAAAACCACCACCAGAGTAAATCAAAAAATGGACATTTAAATAATTAATTAATATTATGGAATATAATTCATGCACATAAATTATTTTAGTTGCTACTGATTTCATATATCAATTGGAACAAATATAATATAATTAAATTTTAAATTTTAAAAAAAATTCAACCACTAAGGTATAGTAGAAATACTAAACCCATAGTCAAGTTTACTGTAAACCTTATCCATACCCTAAATGAAAACCACCACCAGAGTAAATCAAAAAATGGACATTTAAATAATTAATTAATATTATGGAATATAATTCATGCACATAAATTATTTTAGTTGCTACTGATTTCATATATCAATTGGAACAAATATAATATAATTAAATTTTAAATTTTAAAAAAAATTCAACCACTAAGGTATAGTAGAAATACTAAACCCATAGTCAAGTTTACTGTAAACCTTATCCATACCCTAAATGAAAACCACCACCAGAGTAAATAAAAAAATGACATTTAAATAATTAATTAATATCATGGAATATAATTCATGCACATAAAATAATTTTAGTTGCTACTGATTTCATATATCAATTGGAACAAATATAATAGAATTAAATATTAAATTTAAAAAAAAATTCAACCACTAAGGCATAGTGGAAATACTAAACCCCTACTCAAGTTTACTGTAAACCTTATCCATACCCTAAATGAAAACCACCACCAGAGTAAATAAAAAAATGACATTTAAATAATTAATTAATATTATGGAATATAATTCATGCACATAAAATAATTTTAGTTGCTACTGATTTCATATATCAATTGGAACAAATATAATAGAATTAAATATTAAATTTTAAAAAAATTCAACTACTAAGGCATAGTGGAAATACTAAACCCCTAGTCAAGTTTACCGTAAACCTTATCCATACCCTAAATGAAAACCACCACCAGAGTAAATAAAAAATGGACATTTAAATAATTAATTAATATTATGGAATATAATTCATGCACATAAAATAATTTTAGTTGCTACTGATTTCATATATCAATTGGAACAAATATAATATAATTAAATATTAAATTTTAAAAAAATACAACCACTAAGGCATAGTGAAAATACTAAACCCCTAGTCAAGTTTACTATAAACCTTATCCATACCCTAAATGAAAACCACCACCAGAGTAAAAAAAAAAAAATGGACATTTAAATAATTAATTAATATTATGGAATATAATTAATGTACATAAAATAATTTTAGTTGCTACTGATTTCATATATCAATTGGAACAAACATAATATAATTAAATATTAAAGGTTGTCAGGTGCAGCCACTACTATGCTGTTGGGTCACAGTACATCCAAACAAATTTAACGGGAAATCCTAACGCTGTTAAACCGGAATTAATCGAACCAGACCAGACCGAAAATCATTAAACCAGATATTAAGAATAAAATATATTATTAATAGGCAGCATGAAACACCCGTTCCATAGTTTAGTCCAGTTCGAAAATTGGGGTTTTCGAATTTATGCTCCGGTCGAAGAAAACATTTGTGGTGCTCCTTTGGCTGTGTCGTATTCGTATCAAACCAGGCATCTCTCTCTGCCATCTTCTTGCCTCTTGGACGTTTCATCCCAGCTCTTTTAGCCTTTTACGGCCTACAGTTTCGAGTTTCCTTTCTAGTGCACCATCAAAGCTTCAATGTCAAGCTAACTACGCATTTGTCGTCTTCTACGCTCTTTCCTTTAGTTTCCGGAACCTGCAAATCAGATTTGATGCTGATTGACTCATTTCTCATCGCCGGTAACACTCTGATTCCTTGCCTTGTTGATAAGTTTTCCTCCTTTCCTTTTCTCCATTGAACAATGCACCAACTTGTTTTCGTGGAGGTTTAGCGATAACTGATTATTTGGTCTTTGAAGATTCTTTGGGCAATCGAGCCATAATCCCCGGTAAGAGTTAGAATTGATGTCAATCATCATCAATTTATGGAGATAACTTGATTGATTTTACAAACGCGAAGTTCTGTATGAACGCAAATATCAATAAAGCACTATGCGAATGCTTTGAGCAATAAGCTTCCTCTAGACAGTATTTGATTGTATTGAGCTTCTTTTGGTGCTCTTTTGACTGTCAATTCAATAAGATTTTCCATTAGGTGCACATAAGGTTGGAAAAAATGATTATGTCATAAATTCAATAACTATCTGTCACATGACGAGTATGTTTGTTGTGAAGTAATTCGTAGGGAATGACCCATTTGGTCCATTTCTGATTTCGGGTGGTCGACAATACAGTATGCTCCAGTTGAATACTCAATTTCTACTTGGATCTTCATTTGCATGCTAACTAATGATTCAACTGTTGCTCCAACTTTACTTTTTATTGTTTCTTCATAAGGTTTCTTTTGTTTTTTCGCTTGGTTGCAAAATTTTGATCATCTGACATGTTAATCTCAATCCAAACTGCTGAATCAGCATGAAGCAAAGGAGTGCTTGCAGTAGTTAAGTGGTTGATTCAATGGAAAGAAAAAGACACATTTCAGTGTTTACAACAGCAAGTCTACCATGGATGACTGGAACTGCAGTGAACCCTCTATTCCGCGCTGCATATCTATCCAATGATGGGACGAGAAAGGTGACTCTTGTGCTACCTTGGCTGTCTTTGAAAGACCAAGCATTGGTATACCCAAGCAACATAACATTCAAGAATCCACAAGAACACGAAGCATATGTTCGTGAGTGGCTTGAGGAGAGGATAGGATTTAAATCTGCCTTTGACATTCGCTTCTATCCTGCAAAGGTAGTATTTACTACGACAATTTTTAATTAATTAGTGTTTACAGTAAACCCTGTTTCTCTTTATTATTAACTATTTGCTCAGTTTTCCAGAGACAAAAGGAGCATTCTTCCTATTGGAGACATTTCAGAAATTATTCCTGATGATGAAGCGGACATTGCTGTCCTTGAAGAGCCTGAGCATCTTACTTGGTATCATCATGGGAAAAGATGGAAAATTAAATTTACTCTGGTCATTGGAGTTATTCACACAAATTACCTCGAATATGTGAAGAGAGAAAAGAATGGCCGGCTTCAAGCATTTGCTCTTAGATATATGAATAATTGGGTTGTAAGCATATATTGCCACAAGGTTCGTGCCTCTGTTAAGTTATACCTCTGCTGCTCTGCAGAATTACAAAACTGTTGCAAATTTGCTACTTAAAATACATAGATTTGTTCATGCTTAGCCTTTTTAGCGTAATATAAAGTAGCTTTTGTCTGCTAATTGTTGCTATCTTTGTCTTTATCTAACAGTTCCTCAGCTATTCTCTTATTGGGATCATTTCAGGTTATTCGATTATCAGCTGCCACCCAAGATTATCCAAATTCTACTGTATGCAATGTTCACGGAGTAAACCCCAAGTTTCTTGAAGTTGGCAAGACGAAGTTGGAAGAACTACAGCATGGAGAAAAGACCTTCAGCAAAATTGCCTATTATATTGGGAAAATGATATGGAACAAAGGCTACAGAGAGCTGCTCAATCTCCTTGCTGATCATTTGAAGGAATTGCCTGGGCTTGAGGTTGATCTGTATGGGAGTGGAGAAGATTCTGATCAAGTTCAGGAAGCTGCCAAGAAGCTAGGAGATTTAGTAAGAGTTCACCCTGGACGAGATCATGCTGACCCTATATTCCATGAGTAAGTAGTCAACTCCAACTATAACCCTAATGTTTGGTTACATTATCTTTTTGTCAAAATATTTTCCTGTTTCCAGAACGAGATTGTAATAGAAGTCTCATCCAAGTTTTCTTGGGTTAAATGGCAAATCGCAGCTGAACTTGTGGCCGATGAGCTAGTTGCTACCTAAACTTTTTCTTTGCGACTTTTCACTAGTTGAACTAATATTGAAGTGCAACTTACTAGCTCCATCCTATCTGTGAACCTTGGATGGAAAACGTACATGTGGCACTCTAATCAGACCATATGTGCACACCAGTTATGGATTTTCCATCAAAGAAAGACTTAACAAAAGATGGACGGAGCTAGCAAAGTGGATGAATTGGATTAAGCTTATTAGTTTTAGCTAGGGAAATTTCAGAACGAAAAAGTTCAGCTAGAAACTAGTACATTGACCTCAACCCACAAGTTCAGTTGGCAATATTGTATTTAACCCTTATTTCATTTGTGAATTACCTTTTTAACTTTGAGACACTGTGGTTTGGCTGATGGGGTCCTTATGAACAAACTGGAATAGCTAGATGTCAATCCTGAATGAAATTATGTGCTGTTTCATTTGCAGTTACAAAGTTTTTCTGAACCCAAGCACAACCGATGTGGTATGCACCACCACAGCCGAAGCCTTAGCAATGGGCAAAATCGTTGTCTGTGCAAACCATCCCTCAAACGAGTTCTTCAAGCAGTTCCCCAACTGTCTAACATACGACAGCAACAAAGGTTTCGTTGATGCTGTTCTTAAGGCACTCTCTGAGGAGCCTTCTCAACTGACCGACTCAATGAGGCACGAGTTATCTTGGGAGGCTGCAACCGAACGGTTCCTAAAGGCTGCTCAACTGGACGTGCAACAACTCCCCGAGAAGAGCGCAGCAGCAGCAAACTTTGCTTCAACGTCACTTAGTGAACCGACTAGAATGGAGAAGGCATCAGCGGGTCTCCACAATCTTCTCTCAGGGTATGAGTTTTCAAGAAGGGCTTTTGGGGCGATCCCGAATAGCTTGGCTCCAGATGGTGAGCTGTCCAAGGAACTTGATTTGGATGAGCCTACTGGAAAACAAGGTTTGAAGAATTGACTTGCAAGGCAAAAACAGGTAACACAGTTGCTGCTGTACCTTCCACTTAATTAGCTTCTTATGTATAATAACGAAGCTTTTAAAAACAGCATTTGGGTTTGGTAAGATAAGGTACGGCTTTGATAGTGTGTATGTCTTTGGGGGTTGGCCCGACAAGAATCGTTTCGCATTTGTCTACTCCATATTGTGTTTTAGATATTCTTAAGTGAATTCGGTTTCGGCATGACATAAATGTTAATTTTGGTATTGTAGAGGCTTGGCCTTGCAAGGGTTTGCCTTCCAAAAACTAATATGCAACGAGCAAATGGTATTCTTTAGTAAAAGGCTCAACAATTATTCGCTTTGTGCTTTTACTGCGAAGCTGCATGGCGTAAACTAACGAGGGATCTTCAAGGTTTGACATTTCTCCCTGCAGGATACATAATAGCATTCGGTTAAATAATTAATTATCATAATTTTTTTTTTTTTTTTAAAAGTAATCAAGGAAACTTACCAATTAAATTTAACTACGAGTTAGGTCAAACCCGACCCTTACCAAAGTAAACAAGAGGGGAGAAAATGAGTTGTCCAAGACTTGGAATCGGAGTCAGTAGGTCTTCCACGTCTTTGTTGCGAATCTGCCCCCAACAGAGAAACCAAGTTCCGCCTTGCTTCCTATTCATTTAATTACATACCTACGTTGACTCCAACACAAACATATACATATATATATATTATATATAGATACATAATACATACAACTCCACCATCTCCATTGCTCTAGCTAAGAAGCTCCCTCATCATTCAAAACTCAAAGATATATACTCCCAGCACGCTTTGGTTATGGATACTTCGAAGATGACCATGCATTACTCTTCCTTAGAATTAACGATCCTATCTGCAGAAAACCTTCGCTCAGCCAAAAAACATATAAACACGACAAACGTATTTGTCGTTATCAGAGGTGGCTTTGGAGATTTTGACGAATGCACGAAAAAAATGCCGACAAAATGTGGGGACGGTGCCCTGACGTGGAACGAGAAGGTGGACATTAAGCTGCCGGAAAATGCAAGGTCTATTTCCATAGAAGTTCTCTGCACAGAGAAGAAGGGGAAGCTCGTCGGAGCTTCTAGGGTTCCGGTGACGGATTTCTTAGGCGGGTTAGCACCGACGAACCATCTGCAGCTCCTGAGTTATAGGTTGAGGGACTCCGATGGAGAGCCGAATGGTATCATTAACTTCTCTGTGAGAGTGATCAAGGGTTTGCCACATCGGTGCTCTGGTGTGCAGCCGGAGATGGGAATTCCGGTGGGTGGGGCTCGAAGGTTCGGTACGGTTGTCACCGGAGTTCCAGCAGCTTGGTACAGATAATATGGAAAAATTGATCCCGAAGTTTATACTTTAGTGTATACGTTGGTACCGAAACATGAGACATTTAAAAGTTTAAGTGCCATTAAGGTTTGATCGAGTCAAGTTTAAATTTGTGAAGCTGAAGACATATTATTATGAAATGAGAAATTATTACATTGACTAAGTCCTCCACATCATCTATAGACTCATCCAATAAAAATTAAACTACTCAACAATTATGGATTAAACATAGTAAACATGAAATAGAATAATAAAACTCAAAATTCTTAATAGGAAATTATAATTAAATTGGAGTTATTTTAGTATATATATAGGAAGTCTTATTTTAGTCCATATTAATTAAATAATAAAATATGTATAAAGCTTTCTCTTTTTATTTTTCGGTCGGAGATGCTTATTTCGACAATTGAAAAAAAAAATACAATAACCTACAAGGCGAATTTACGAAAATAAATAGAAATTTATATTTTTTCATTAGGTGTGTTATTTTACTACATGTGTTAGCAGTTTCTTGTTTTTTTAACCAATTGGGATGGGTAAACCCTAGATGACAAACTTATAACAATTCGAAAGTGTCACATTTGCCTAGGGTTCATTTTTACCTCTAGGGTTCACCCAGCCCAATAGGTTTTAGAAAAAAAAAAAAAAAACTATTGACACTTGTAGTAAACGCGTAATGAAAAATATAACTCTCACTGACCAAAATAAATATTTTCTACCGAAAATATATTTTATTGTTACTTAATAAATAAATATGTTATTATTTAATTATGGACTAAAATAATTGTTTCATATAAATACACTAAATATTTTAATTTAATTACAATTTCCTATTAAGAATTCTTAGATTTTGTTATCCTATTTCAAGCTTACAATACTCAATACATTAATGTTGAATTGTTTAATTTTTATTGGATGGTCTATAGATGATGTGGAGGACTTAGTCCACATAATAACTTCTCTGTAAGAGACAAGAAGAAGAAGATCAACAGAAAACTTCATTTTGATATAACGAGATGCTATTTATAGCAGTCTAAACTCAACAAAGTTTCATAAGAGAACAAAATAGTCCTCCAAGTATCTAGTAATACGTAAGAGTCCTAATGTCCTATCTTCTTCAGTCTTCTCTTCTTCTTCTCCCTTCATAATCTTGTACAAATCTTTAATTCTCATGCATTTAAAGAGTTGATAATGCTGATGTTTCCATAAAGGTTTAGTCAATAGATATGCCAATTGATCCTTACTTGTCTTATGCTTTGTTTTAATTGATTCATCTACAATTTTGTTTCGAACAAAATGACAATCCATTTCAATATGTTTGGTTCTCTCGTGAAACATTGGGTTTGCTGCAATTTGAATAGCTGCCTGATTATCACAGAACAACCAAGTTGATTTGTGTTGCTGGAATCTCCAAGAAGTCCTCTCACCCAAATGATTTCTGCAGTTATCATCCTCATGCTGCGATATTCAGCTTCTGCACTGGATAATGAAATATTCAGCTTCTGCACTGGATAATGAAACAATGTATTGGTGTTTGGATCTCGAGGATATTAGAGCATTCCCAAGTTTAAGAACATAACATGTGATGGATTTCCTTATCAAAGAACACCCTCTCCAATCATTGTCACAATAAACAATGACGAGGTCCAGAGGAATGTTTGTTGGGAAAAATAATTATTGACCTGGGTTCCTTGCAATATAACGTATCACTCTCAAAGTTGCATTAAAATGAGACTCCTTTGGACAATTGACAAATTGACTGAGCTTTTGAGCTGGATACGCAATGTCTGGTCTAGTCATCGTTAAGCATAGAAGACGTCCAACAATGCGACGTCCAACAATGCGACGATATTGCTCATGATCATTATGCTTTTTGTTATTCAAATTGAGTTTGAAAAGTTTATCGTAATCCACATAAATGAGCTTTAAGTTTTGTTTCATCGGTGTAGCCACTGATCTTCCCTCTAATAATCCCACATCAAGTATCATTTCTAGTGCATACTTCCTCTGATTGAGGACAATTCCTTCTCTTGAGTGTACCACCTCGAGGCCTAAGAAGTAGTGTAATATTCCCATACCTTTAAGTTTAAAGTGATGCTTCAGAGTGGTCTTCAATTCATCAATCATTTGTTCATCTAAACATGTGATTAATAGGTCAACCAGATACAGTAGAATATGTACTTGATGTTCTCCTTCGAATTTGCTGAAGAGGGAATAATCATACTTACTCTTCTTATATCCATGAAACACCAAAGACTGTTATTTTAATGTTCTATTATCGCAAAGCTTGTTTCAGTCCATGCAATGAATTCACAAGCTTCCATACTTTGTTTGGTCCCTTATCAAATTCAAAGCCTGGTGGTATATCCATGTACACTTCCTCAGTCAGATCTCCCTACAAAAATGCGTTGCTTATATCCATCTGATGTAAAGATCATTGTTGAGCAGCTGCACTACAAAGAATTGATCTGCCTGTCTTTGTAGTCAATTCCTTCTTGTTCTGTGTACCCTTTGCTACTAATCATGCTTTATACCTTTCAAGTTTTCCATTTAAATTATATTTGGCCTTATAGACCCATTTGCACTCAATGAATTTCTTATCTGGAGGTAAATCAACACGATCCCAAGTGTGATTCTCTTGAAGATTTTAGATTTCTTCATTTATAGCATTCACCCATTTTGAATCACCAACTCCTTGCTTAAAATAAGTGGGCTCTTTAACCTTTTCCAGAGCCCCCAACGAGGAAGGGATATGAGAAGGACTAATCGATTTTTTCAAGGGCCTCTTCAGCTCATAAGGTTTTAGGAATTGGGGTTCCTCACTTGAAGTAATACCGAAATTGGTCAATGATGAGACTAATGTCCAGTTTATGCGTGAGGTCAATCTAGAGGAGTTCAAAAGAGCTGCTTTTAGCATGGGGGGGGGGGGGGTCGAAAGCGTCAAGACCAGATGGCTATCCAGGACTATTTTCCAGAGATATTGGAACGTGGTGGGTAACGATGTCTTTGAGCTGGTTAGATCATTCTTCCATTCGGGTGCAATTCCACCTGCCTTGGGTCGAACTGACATAGTGCTTATTCTGAAGGTACCAAGTCCTCGATCGCCGAATGAATTCAGACCGATAAGCCTCTGCAATTTTGTATACAAGGTGATCTCGAAAATGATGGTGAATTGAATCAAAAAGTTTTTGACCGACTACATCACACCATACCAAAGTGCCTCTGTCTCGGAACGACTCATCCAAGACAACATTATTGTCGCACACGAGACTTTCCACTTCTTACGGAATAGAGGCAACACACGAAGAGAGGACTGTGCGATCAAAGTGGACATGAAGAAGGATTACGACCGCATCAAATGAGATTTCTTAGTGGCCGTAATGACAAAAATGGGGTTTCAGACTGACTGGGTGAATCTTATCTATGCATGTGTATCCACGGTCACATAACAGTTGGTGATTAATGGAAAGCGCACGAATCTGTTTCAACAAATGAGGGGGCTACGGCAACACGACCCACTTTCACCCTACCTATTCATACTCGCCGCGGATGTCCTATCAAGAATGGTGTCCAAGGTCGCCAGCGAAATAAAACTGAAAGGGATACGCCTGAAGCGTGACTGCCCAACTTTACACCACTTGCTCTTTGCCGATGATTCCATCTTCTTCATACGAGCAACCCAACAGAACACATTACATCTAGGAATAATCATGGACGAATATTATCGAGCATCTAGTCAACAAATGAACTTGGAAAAATCAAGTATCTATTTCGGATCGAACGTGGATGAGACCACAAAACACTCTGTCGAAGAAGTGCTGGAAGTTCGAGCCGCAAGAAATCCCGGGAAACATCTAGGGCTTCCAACGATTTGGGGTCGATCAAAAAGGGAGGCGATGGGTTTCTCAAAGAACGAATAATGACAAAGCTACAAGGATGGAAAAACCTCATGATGAATAACACGGGGAGAGAAGTCTTGCTTAAATCGGTGGTCACGACCATGCCAACGTACACCATGAGCATCTTCCTTTTGCCGAAAATTAACTCACTCATTGCACGATTTTTGTGGGGCCAAAGAGATGGGGAAAGAAAAATCCACTGGAAGTCTTGGGATACGCTCACGAGGCCAAATAAATACAGAGGGCTAGGGTTCAGAGAGATTCAAACTTACAACGTAGTCGCAAAAATGGCGTGGAGACTTTTAAAGGAGCCGAACGCATTCTGGGATCAAATCCTAAAAGGACTTTACTTCCCGCGATCTAATCTGCAATGAGCGAAAAAGGGAGCTAGGGCTACATGGGCATGG
Organism: Clarkia xantiana subsp. parviflora; assembly: GCA_036873135.1. Taxonomy (NCBI): domain Eukaryota; kingdom Viridiplantae; phylum Streptophyta; class Magnoliopsida; order Myrtales; family Onagraceae; genus Clarkia; species Clarkia xantiana. The sequence continues at coordinate 22,022,312 of JAPTYO010000002.1, read as the reverse complement.
ACCAGTCTGCTAACGGGAAGGGACGTGCTCATGGATAATGGAATGTGGAAGATTGGAAACATGGGAAAGTGTCAACATCTTCGAAGAAGCCTGGATACCGGGGCTCCCAAGATTCCGACTGAGCTATGACACCTCCGGTGACCCTACGGTAGCCAACAGGAAAGTAACTCAGCTGCTAAATCAGAACCCCAGTAGTTGGAACACTTAGCTGATACATGAGATGGCCACTGACGAAGAGCTAGCTGCTATATGTTCGATCCCTTTGCCTACTATACTGACGCCATACACATTCATCTGGGCACAAAATAAATCTGGGGTATTATCAGTTAGCTCTGTATATACTCAGCTGAAGCTAGACGGGGTGGAGGATATCCATCCGGGACTACATCTCAATGGCTCGATACTGAAGTGGAAGGACATCAGGGCGCTTAACTGTGTTCCTAAGGTCAGAAGTTTCATGTGGCGAGTATTGTCTAATGCCATTTCAGTGCGAACAAACCTAAGCCGAAGAGGAATCAACATCGAGCACACATGCCCTTTCTACGCAGAGGACGAAACCACGGAACACGTGCTTTATCAATGCCAATGGACTCTACCTGTTTGGTTTACTGTCGCTTCAATTCGACCAGATGAGCTGCAGGCAAGTTCGGTTACTGCCTTCCTAACACAGTCGAAGCACATACCAAACTTTTCAAAGAAAGATAAGAAAGCTCGATGGGCGTTAATCGGGCTAACCTGCTGGGCTATCTTGAAGGAAAGATGTCGAGTCATGCACAACGGTGATGACCCAAACCCTCCTTTAACAGTGGAGAAAGTCATTCAAGACCACAATGAATTTTGTGGCCTCCAAGAAGCCACGGCTCCTCATTCCCCAGTGCCGCCCAACGCAAATCAGGCCAACCCACAACTGGTGTGAAAGTTAAGACTAATCACTTGACCAACTATCCTAAAATCTTAAGGTGACTAAAAATTTTGAAGGTCCAACACATGAAATTTTAAATAGGGGTTTAAACTGGCGCTGCAGAGATTTGAACCTGCGCGCTCTGATACCATGTGAAAGTTTAGACTAATCACTTGACCAACTGTCCTAAAACCTTAATGTGATAGGTTAAGGCGTGGTTTAGTCTTTATACTTCAACAACTGGAAGAGGGCCACTTGAACTAGAGATGAATGCAATCGAGACCGGACTGGAGCTGGCTATAGCAAATGGATGGCAGAGGATTATCATTAAATATGACGCGCGGGAGGTCGTCCATGGTATCATTGGAAGGAGTGAATCAATTGACTGGCTAACATCCACACAAATATCCAACGTGCTTAGACGGTCTACGCTTTTGCATGAGGTCGCATGGGCTCTTCTTCCGCGAGAAGCAAATGAATGCGCAAACTGGGTCAATGTACAATCCAGAAAGAGGCCGAGTAATTTAAATTGGGTCTGCGCACCCCCGTCCTCTATTTTATCGTAAATTGTAAATGATTGGGGTTTCGACCCACCTTAGGGTGAGTTTGGTAATGCTTTTACTTTGGAAAAGTGCTTTTATTAAAAGTAGATTAGGAAAAAGTGGATTAAGATAATGCAATCAATGTTTGGAAGAGTGACATTTTACACTTGCCTTAGAAAGTGTTTTTTTTTTTTCTAAATATGAGTTTGGTAACATATTTAGCTTAAATTTTACTTTGACTATATATTTAATTATTAATTGTATAATTATACATTAAATAAATTTTATTATATATTATTTTACGATTGACAAAAAATATGTTACTTATTTAAAATATTTGTACAATACGGTATATTTATAAAATATATACGTAATTTAAAATAAAAAACTTGTTATAATTAAAATGCAAGAAATACAGTCTAATAAACATAAAATTTCAGAGTCTTGGAATCAACTTGGTCGAAACTTGAATTCGACTCGAAAAATTTCAATCGGGACAAGCTTGAGTTGAGTTGTTTGGTATGTCAAGTTGACCTCAATCTTACTAATACTTTGCTTGAAGTACTCCCGAGCCTAATCGAGTTTTATAATATGCACAATTTATCAGAGTTATTGTCGGGTCGAGCTCAATTATCTTATTGCGATGTATAACGAACTACCGGGTCGAGTCGGGCAGTCATGAAAATACTAACATATTGTGATGTATAATTGTCTAACTAGTCGAGTTGAGCTCGATTATGACGAGATTGGATGCGAGTCGAGTTCGAGTTTCAGAAATTTGAGCTTGAATAATTTCGAAATCGGTACTTCGAGTTGCGAGTCGAGCTTGATAGATACTCGATTTTGAGATCGATACTTCTATAATCGAGTCGCGTCGAGCTTGACAGATACTCGACTTAGCTCGTTTACACCCCTAATAGAGTGTTGTCGAATATAATTATCAAAACTGTTTATTTACTAATTCAATATTAGTGCATGTATATTGTTTTATACACACTAACATGCATATATATTGTATAAACTATTTTATTCATAGATATACTTGTCATATATATCATATAAAAAATTATTCAACGCTACATAATTCTCCGATATTTCTATTTTTTATTATTATTATTAAAATATTGTAATAACAACTATAAATAATTATTATAGTATATAATAATAATGTAAGTTTTTAATTTAAAATTTTATTTATATATAAATTTATTTATTTTATAAGAAAAAGTAACGTTAATTGTTAAGTTTTATAAAAACAAAAGTAAATTTTTATTTAAGGGTAGTTTGAGATTTATAAAATGTTTTTAAGGGCAAAACTGAATATAAAACATGACAAAAGTATTTTTCCAGAAAGTGGCTTTTAGAAAGCAGCATAGCACCCCAGCTGCTTTGAAAAAATGACTTTCGGAAAGCAGTGCTTTGAAAAAAAGCACTTTGAAGGCGTGTTAACAAACGCTCCAGCTTTCGCCCAAAGTGATTTTAAGTGCAAAAACATTTTGGAAATGCACTGCCAAACGCACCCTTAAACATCTTCATTGCTTTATGAATAAACGATTATTATTGGGGAAAAAAAAAACTACAACGTTAATTAGAGTCCCTAACATGAGCCAACACTTAATTATGGGGGGGGGGGGGGGGGGGGGGTGGGGGAAGTTACATCAAGTTAATTATGACCCGACCGTTAAGTTAAACAAAAATGATAAGAGAATTGACTGAGATTTGAGTCGGTCAGTCAGTCGGTCTACCGCGTCTTTGGTCCGAATCTGCCCAACACATGTTAGTGTATGAATATGTGTTTGTGTGAGAGTGTGAGAGTGGGAGAGTGGAGAGGATATGAGAGACTTGTTGTTTCTTTACTCAACTTGATGATTTACATTCATTCTCACATCTATTTATAGGTACAAATGGACAGCTCTAAACATCTTCCCAACTACATGCATTAAAGTCACTTCTCAACTACTTAGATTTAATGAGACTCTCCCAACTAACTCAACTCTAGATTATTCATCTAAATACAAGTTTATTTATTATTATTATTTTTAACATCCCCCCTTAAACTTGTATCTTCAATTTTGGTGATGCCGAGCATTTCCCTTAAGTGCTGAAAGATGTCGATCTTGAGAGCCTTTGTAAAAATGTCAGCAACTTGATCATTGGTCTTCACATGTACAAGCTCCACTTCTTTGGCCTTCACATGTTCTCGAATGGAATGGAACCGAGTGTCGATGTGCTTGGACCTTTCGTGATGAACTGGATTCTTGGCTAAGGCAATAGCGGACTTGTTGACGCATGGATCTTGGTTGGGCCTTCTTGTTGCACCTTGAGCTCCTCCAATAATCTTCTTAGCCATATAGCATGGCATACACATGATGATGCAGCTACATACTCCGCTTCACAAGTAGATAATGCAACAATTGGTTGTTTCTTTGATGACCAAGTAAATGCCGTACCTCCGAGGTAGAAGACGAACCCGGTTGTGCTTTTCCGATCGTCGTAGCATCCAGCCCAATCACTATCGCAAAATCCGGCGAGCTCCACGTCTTCTTTTGATGAGTAAAATAAACCATACTCGAGTGTTCCCTTCACGTACTTGAGAATCCGCTTGGCTGCCATCATGTGAGAGGTCTTCGGAGTCTCCATGTATCTACTCACCAAACCTACTCCAAAGAGAATGTCGGGCCGAGTACACGTCAGGTAGCGTAAGCATCCCACGAGGCTCTTGTAGTGAGTCGGATTCACCAGCTCTCCTTCTCCTTCTTTCGTAAATCGCACTCCACACTCGACGGGGGTGTCGAACGGCTGACAGTCTTCCATTGAGAACTTCTTCAAAATCTCTGGCGCGTACTTCTTTTGAGAGACGAATATCCCATCTTCTCCTTGCTGCACTTCAATGCCGAGGAAATAGGCCATAAGGCCCATGTCAGTCATCTCGAACTCCTTCTCCATATGGATTGCTTGAATTCTTGAATCATTGCGGGATTGTTTCCGGTGAACACCAAATCGTCTACATACAATCAGACAATCAAAACATCTCCACGGGGGTTAGTCTTTGAGTAAAGAGCATGTTCGTACGGGCACCGACTGAAACCACTTTGAATGAAGTAGTCGTCGATTCTGGAATTCCACGCTCTAGGAGCTTGTTTTAGGCCGTAAAGTGCCCTTTTCAGTCGGTACACCTTGTCTTCTTGGCCTTTGACGATAAACCCCGGCGGTTGTACCGCGTAGACTTCCTCTTCGAGATTCCCGTTCAGGAATGCTGACTTCACGTCCATTTGGAATATTTTCCACTTCTTTTGAGCGGCAAGTGAAATGAGTAATCTTACCGTCTCTAGCCGGGCCACCGGTGCAAAGACTTCTTCATAGTCGATCCCGAACTTTTGTTTGTATCCCTTCACGACAAGCATTGCTTTGTATTTTTCTACTTCTCCATTCGCCTTTGTCTTCGTCTTGTACACCCATTTGACTTCGATGGCATCATGACCTCGAGGGAGTGAAGTAAGCTCCCAAGTCTTGTTCTTCTGAATGGACCTGATCTCTTCTTCCACCGCCTTCTTCCATTTTGTCTCCTTAGAGGCTTCTTCAAATGTTAATGGATCATATCCTGCGAAGAGACAAAGGTTACCATATAGTTCTTCATCATTTATTAATTTCCTTCGTAGAGGTATATATATCTCGAATCATCCTTGTCTTCCTCACGGGTGATTCACTTGAGCTTTCTCCTTCTGATTGGGCTCCAGCATTTGCGGGTGAAGTTGGCTCCTGGACTTCTTCATTTCGGACACTCTCTTGCTCCGACTCCTCCGCATCTAAGATCTCATTTTGCTGGTTGTTGTTCTCCCAATTCCATGCTCGCTCCTCATCAAACTTGACGTCCCGCGACATTACAACCCTTTTTGTGACAGGATTGTATAACTTGTAGCCGTTGGAGTTCTCTCCGTAGTCGAGCATGACACACTTCATACTCTTATCCTCGAGCTTCGTCCGCTTTTCTTCTTAAACTTTTGCATACGCAATGCATCCGAAGACACGAAGATGCTCGACACTTGCCTTGCGCTTGCTCCATGCTTCCTCCGGCGTTATGTCTCCAATCCTCTTCGTAGGAAAACGGTTGAGTAAGTAAACGGAACATGCAACCGCGTCTCCCCAGAATTCTTTCGGAACTCCTCTCTCCTTGAGCATGCATCGAACCAAATTCAAGATGGTCCTATTTTTTCTCTCGGAGACACCATTTTGTTGAGGCGTTTGAGGCATGGTGAGTTGATACACGATCCCGTTCTCTTTGCAAAACTTGTCAAATTTATGCGACGTGTATTCGCCTCCTCTGTCGGTTCGCAAGCACTTCAAATGACGACTGCTTTGCTTCTCCACCATTTTTTTGAACTCCTTGAACTTCGCCAGGACTTCGCTCTTCTGCTTCATCATATAAGTCTAAGTTTTGCCACTATAATCATCGGTAAATGTCAAGAAGTACCTGTTTCCACCAATCGAGATGGGAGTGATTGGCCCGCATACATCCGAGTGGACCAAGTCAAGACGGCCTCTTGCTCTCTTCAAATGATACTTCTTGAACGGACTTCTTTGTTGCTTCCCGATGATACATGATTCACACACGCCATTGGGACGGTCGATCTTCGGCAAGCCTCGTACCATGTTCTTCCTTTCCAGTAGCTTCAACGCCTCAAAGTTGAGATGCCCATACCTGACGTGCCAGAGAGATGAGTTGTCAATGGTGGTTACCTTCAAGCAATTCTCCTCTTGTGTGCTCAGCCGTAGAGGAAACATCTTGTTCTTAGTCATGGTTATATTCGTGATAAGTTTGTTGTTTTTATCACGGATGCTAAGAGCGTGATCTTTCATGTGGACGTCGTATCCTTTCTCGAGCAGTTGTCCGACGCTTAGAACATTATTCTTCATATCGGGAACATAATAAACATCGGAGATGCAGAGTTGTCGCCCATTCTTGAGTGCGAAGAGAATTTTACCTTTACCTTCGATTGGCCGTCGAGAGAGATCTCCAAAGGTAACATGCCCATCACGCCTTTCGTCAAGCTCCACAAACAATTCTTTTCGTCCACACATATGATTGGATGCTCCCGTATCAATGAACCATGTGACGGATTCTGACGCCACCGCTCCATCGTAGGCCATCAAGAGTACTCCATCATCGTCGATCTTCTCCGCAAGATTCGCCATTTCTCCGCCATTGTCGGTGTTATACCAACATTCTGCTGCATAGTGGCCATATTTTTTTACAAACATGGCATTGGATTTCTGATCTGCTCCATCCACTACGACCTCGTCCGCGACCTCGACCACGACCGCGACCTCGACCTGCTCCTCGTCCACCTGATTCTCCATCGCAGGTTCGTTAGTGGTTGTTGTTCGACCACCTCTTCCTCTCCGTGTTGTGAATCTTCCTCTTTGGAAGCCGCCGCGTGAACCTTGATTCTTCAACGTCAGCTTTGCTTGTAAAGCGTGCTCCAAGGAATCACATTCTCCTCTCTTTGAAAGTCGGTTTTCATGGGCTTGTAGAGAACCCATGAGTTGCTCAACGGACATTTCATCTAGGTCCTTGGATTCTTCAATCGCCACGACCACAAGGTCGAACTTAGGGTCGAGGGATCTCAAGATCTTCTCTATGACACGAACATCTTCCAAGTTTTCTCCATTTCTTCGCATTTGATGCGCGATTGAAATGACCCGCGTGAAGTAGTCGGAGATAGATTCTGAGTTTTCTTGATGGAGGGATTCAAATTGAGCACGAAGAGCTTGTAGGCGGATTTTCTTTACCTTTTCGACGCCGCCGTACGCTTTTTGAAGTATGCCCCAAGCTTCATAAGATGTATTGGCCGGAGCAACTAATTCGGACGTGGCTTCATCAAGACCTTGATATATTGTGAACAAGGCCTTCTTCTCCTTCTTCCGTTGCTCCTTCAATTCTTCCTTCTCTTCTTTTGTCATCTCCGTCGTCACTTCGGGCTCCTCGAACTCGGTCTCCACGAGTTCTCACACGTTAAGAGATCCCAATAGGGCCTTCATTTGGATACACCACCTATCATAGTTATCCTTCGTCAATCTCGGCACTTGCATGCTTGTCGTTGCCATCGCGATCTTTGGACTTGGCTCTGATACCACTTGTTGGTGTATGAATATGCGTTTGTGTGAGACTGGGATAGTGGAGAGGATATGAGAGACTTGTTGTTTGTTTACTCAACTTGATGATTTCCATTCATTCTCACATCTATTTATAGGTACAAATGGAGAGCTCTAAACATCTTCCCAACTACATGCATTAAAGTCACTTCTCAACTACTTAGATTTAATGAGACTCTCCCAACTAACTCAACTCTATATTATTCATCTAAATACAAGTTTATTTATTATTATTATTTTTAACAACACAAACCACCTTATTTTTCCCTTCCACCTTGCTTCCTCATATTATCTATATATATATACTACCCAGGCCAAAACTGCGACAGCACCATCATCTCATTGCTCTGCGAAGCTCCCTTATCTATCCAAAATAAGAATATATATATACTTGAACATATATAATCCTTCCACGCTAGCTTCACTAAAATGGATACGTCGAACACCATGCATTATCCTTCCTTCGAAATCACAATTTTATCCGCAGAAAACCTTTACATACCCAAGAAACATAGAAAGAATAATTTGTTTGTTGTCATCAGATCAGGCGGGTCCGCAGCGAAGAATGCACGACGAAAACGCCGACAGAAAATGGGGACGATATCACATGGAACGAGAAGGTAGAAATGAAGCTACCTGAAAATGCAGATTTTGTTTTCATGAAAGTTCACTGCAGCAAGTCTACCTCAGGGAAGGGGAAGCTCGTCGGGGATACTAGCTAGGGTTCCGGTGACGGATTTCTTAGGGGGGTTTGCGCCGATGAACCATCTACAGTTCCTGAGTTACAGGTTGAGGGACTCCGATGGGGACCGGAATAATGGCATCATTAATATATCTGTAAGAGTGAAGGGTTTGCCACATCGTCGATGCTCCATAACCGAGGCGGGAGTTCCGATGAGTGGTAGACACAGGTTCGGTGCGGTTGTCACCGGAGTTCCAGCAGCTTGGCACACCCAGTCACCCACCCTCAAACATGCACAAACTAAAGTGTTGTCCCTAGAATTAGCTAAAATATTATAATCTTTTAGGGGGCGTAATTTTGATGGAGGGGTGATGTTAAATTACAAGCCATTAGCTAAATAATGTAATTTTAGATTGAATTGGTTGATTGTGTTGTAATATCAGGTGTAGTGTTTGATATATTTTACAATGTAAATTTATTATGATAATATTAATCTATATGAGAGTATACTATATATTAGTATGATAATATTTCAAAGAATGTTTATTTTGAGAACAACTAACTTTGTGTTTAATGCGTATAACTATTCATAAACTATAAAAAAAAAAAAAAGACATATTTTAAAGTAAATTTGCATTGCTATTAAAATCTTATTAATTGGACTTTTTTGTATAATATGTGATATTTTTCGTAAAAAATACCACGCAAAAGCCTTAGATCATTTTATACGAATATCTGCACATTTTTTTTTATTATAATAATAATAAATTATGAAATAATTTGTTTTGAAAAAGTTAATAATAATAACAATAGAATTAAGACTAGAAAAGGTTGCTTTTTATTTAATAAATAATAATAATAACAAATGCTTTTATGAGAAAAATAATAATATTGACTGATTACATTACATTTTGAAAATATATACATATATTGAATTATTATGAGATATGCTTTATTATGCGAATGACAGGATGCGAATTTCGTGTAATAAATGAGAAAATGAAAACAAAGTGATTTTATTTATTTAATATTAAATTATTTTACTTTGTCGCATTTTGTTCGGATGTACTAGAGCTCAAGAAAAGAATAGAACCTATTTAGTGTCTCAGTTTCAGTTTGGTGTCTCAGATTAAAGTGTTGATATGGACTATCCCAGATTTCATTTTTGTTAGTTGGTTTCTCTGCCCGTCTTTTTCTCTTCTTTCAACCATTTCCATCAACCGACTCACCCACTTATAATCTATCACTTTTTACTTTTCACAAAATCGTCAAATTTCACCCAAAAGTTGAACATAAAAAAAAAAGTTTCCAGCAGAGCGATTTCGAGCGACAACAAAGAATGATTTACTTGGGCAAATGTGGTCAACTTCTTAGGTGATGTTCCGACAAAGTGACGAGAATGGAGCATGCTTGAGAGCTCGGATATGACAGTCGGTTTCGTCGGGATTGGCTTCTCTAAAGCAATCACACTGAGACACCAAATTTCAACCAAAATGAAACCTGGGACACTCAATTTAAACGTCAGACACCAAACTGTAACATGAGGCAAACTTAAGTCAGTAAATAGGTCTTTTTCCCATAAAAATAAGTAATCACAAGTTGAACCAAAAACTAACGATTAAGGGTTGGGTTGAACTAAATTGAAGTCGAAGTGTAAATAAACAGCATTTTTAACTACTAGACACATTGAGATCTTTGTAACAACTTAGATTTGATTATAAGTTTTTATCTATTAAAATCTGATTAATTATATTTGTATAACAACTCAAATTTAATTAAATTTCACCCTCTTAGAATCTCGTACCACAAATTCGACTATATACGGTAGGATAATTAATCATTTATACTTTCATCATCAATGTTTTGAGTTTTTGACCAAAATAAGTCTACATGCAGAACCAAAGCCAAATATAGGCTTAAAAAAAAAAAATTTCAAATTTGGGTCTGGCCGGGTCGGGGGGACCCGGCCAAGTGAGTTCAAATTTTGGAACTCACTTGGCCGGGTCGGGGGGACCCGGCCAAGCAGTTCAAAATTTTGAACTGCTTGGCCGGGTCCCCCCCACCCGGCCAAGTGAGTTCGAAATTTGAACTCAGTTGGCCGGGTCGGTGGGACCCGGCCAAGTGAGTTCAAATTTTGAACTCACTTGGCCGGGTCCCCCCCCGGCCAAGGGACATTGGATTCCCTTGGTTATTACCAAGGGAATCTGGCCAGCCAGCAAGGGGTCCCTTGCTGGCTGATATGACCGGTCACTGACCGGTCTGATTGACCGGTCACTGACCGGTCACGGACCGGTCACTGACCGGTCACGGACCGGTCTGATTGACCAGTCAAATTTTTTTTTTTTTTTTTTTTTTTTTTTTTTTTTTTCAAACAGATTGGTTTTTTTTTTTTTTTTTAAATCATTATTTATTTCTCTATATATACACATACAACCCACCACTATCTAACTTCATACCTCATATAATTCACTACTCTCTAACAATTTCCTACTCTCTTACATTCAAAAATTTCAAAAGTTCATCTACTCAATGGCTGCTGAAGGAAGTTCAAGTAGGAGAACTGCTCGCGGGAAGCAACCTATGGGATCATCTGCACCTCTGCTATACCGCCAGAGTACACACAAGTCTGAAATCAGCCACAATGATACTGTAAGTTTTCTACTTAAACTTTTAATTGCAATTTATGGTTAAAATATAAGTAGTGATACACTTATTAACCATGTAAAGTATATACACGGTAATATGTCATACTGTAAAGGGAAAAGTATGTAAAACATGCAAGATGTTTGAAAAAGATTGTTATATGGACCAATATTTTTAAAACGTACAACATGTTTGAAAAAGATGGTTTTATGGACAAAAAGGTTTTAAAATGTACAACAAACTTACCAAAGATAGTAAAATGACGTATCATCCATTTGTTGTCACTAGTCTCATTATGTGGAAACGTGCATATCAAGTTTTTAAAATATAATAATTATTATTATTAGTATCTACTACATCCACCCATTAGTAATCATTGTTATGTATAAATTAACTTTTTTCTTTAATTATTATTTTTTTTTCTAAAAATGTGTTCCGCACGTGTTTAACAAGTGGACGATATGTCATTTTAACATCTTTTGTAAGTTTGTTGTACATTTTAATACATATTGGTCCATAAAACCATCTTTTTCAAACATGTTGTACATTTAAAAGATATTGGTACATTAAACCATATTTTTCAAACACGTTGTATGTTTTACATATTTTTTCCTTATTATATAGATAAAATATAAAAATATGTAGTCAAATATAGTTTCTACATTTTTATCAACGTGCCGTTTTTGTTTGTTTTAATTCGTATTTTGATTTAATAACGTAAAAATGCACGTTTTTACGGCTAATTATATATATATATATATATATATATGTGTGTGTGTGTGTGTGTAAATACTTATATATATATATATATATATATATATATATATATATATATTTATATGTACAATTATTATTTTTAAAATTTCAAATTCATGGAATAATATTTTACCACCTTTAGAAACATGTTGTACATTTAAAACATATTGGTCTATAAAACCATATTTTTCAAACATGTTGCATGTTTTACATATTTTTCCCTTATTATATAGATAAAATATAAAAATATGTAGTCAAATATAGTTTCTACATTTTTATCAACGTGCCGTTTTTGTTTGATTTAATTCGTATTTTGATTTAAAAACGTAAAAATGCATGATTTTACGTCTAATTATATATATATATATATATATATATATATATATATATATATATTATTTTTAAAATTTCAAATTCATGGAATGATATTTTACCACCTTTAGAAACATGTTATATATTTAAAACATATTGGTCTATAAAACCATATTTTTCAAACATGTTGCATGTTTTACATATTTTTCCCTTATTATATAGATAAAATATAAAAATATGTAGTCAAATATAGTTTCTACATTTTTATCAACGTGCCGTTTTTGTTTGTTTTAATTCGTATTTTGATTTAATAACGTAAAAATGCACGTTTTTACGGCTAATTATATATATATATATATATATGTGTGTGTGTGTGTGTAAATACTTATATATATATATATATATATATATATATATATATATATATATATATATATTTATATGTACAATTATTATTTTTAAAATTTCAAATTCATGGAATGATATTTTACCACCTTTAGAAACATGTTGTACATTTAAAACATATTGGTCCATAAAACCATATTTTTCAAACATGTTGCATGTTTTACATATTTTTCCCTTATTATATAGATAAAATATAAAAATATGTAGTCAAATATAGTTTCTACATTTTTATCAACGTGCCGTTTTTGTTTGATTTAATAACGTAAAAATTACGACTAATTATATATATATATATATATATATATATATATATATATATATTTATATGTACAATTATTATTTTTAAAATTTCAAATTCATGGAATGATATTTTACCACCTTTAGAAACATGTTATATATTTAAAACATATTGGTCTATAAAACCATATTTTTCAAACATGTTGGATGTTTTACATATTTTTCCCTTATTATATAGATAAAATATAAAAATATGTAGTCAAATATAGTTTCTACATTTTTATCAACATGCCATTTTTGTTTGTTTTAATTCGTATTTTGATTTAAAAACGTAAAAATGCACGTTTTTACGGCTAATTGTATATATATATGTGTGTGTAAATACTTATATATATATATATATATATTTATATGTACAATTATTATTTTTAAATTTTCAAATTCATGGAATGATATATTACCACCTTTAGAAACATGTTGTACATTTAAAACATATTGGTCCATAAAACCATATTTTTCAAACACGTTGTATGTTTTACATATTTTTCCCTTATTATATAGATAAAATATAAAAATATGTAGTCAAATATAGTTTCTACATTTTTATCAACATGCCGTTTTTGTTTGTTTTAATTTGTATTTTGATTTAAAATTGTAAAAATGCACGTTTTTACGGCTAATTATATACATATACATATATATATATATATATGTGTGTGTGTGTGTGTGTGTGTGTGTGTGTGTTATAATGTAATATGTATTATGTTACATTTTATTATTAATCAAATAGTCGGCCAATATGCATATATGTATATCTTCAAACTTAGTAAATTTATAGGAGAGGTGCAGATGATACCATAAGTTGCTTCCCGCGAGCAGTTCTCCTACTTGAACTTCCTTCAGCAGCCATTGAGTAGATGAACTTTTGAAATTGTTAGAGAGTAGTGAATTATATGAGGTATGAAGTTAGATAGTGGTGGGTTGTATGTGTATATATAGAGAAATAAATAATGATTTAAAAAAAAAAAAAAAACCAATCTGTTTGAAAAAAAAAAAAAAAAAAAAAAAAAATTTGACTGGTCAATCAGACCGGTCCGTGACCGGTCAGTGACCGGTCCGTGACCGGTCAGTGACCGGTCAATCAGACCGGTCAGTGACCGGTCATATCAGCCAGCAAGGGACCCCTTGCTGGCTGGCCAGATTCCCTTGGTAATAACCAAGGGAATCCAATGTCCCTTGGCCGGGGGGGGACCCGGCCAAGTGAGTTCAAAATTTGAACTCACTTGGCCGGGTCCCACCGACCCGGCCAACTGAGTTCAAATTTCGAACTCACTTGGCCGGGTGGGGGGGACCCGGCCAAGCAGTTCAAAATTTTGAACTGCTTGGCCGGGTCCCCCCGACCCGGCCAAGTGAGTTCCAAAATTTGAACTCACTTGGCCGGGTCCCCCCGACCCGGCCAGACCCAAATTTGAAATTTTTTTGTTTTTAAGCCTATATTTGGCTTTGGTTCTGCATGTAGACTTATTTTGGTCAAAAACTCCAATGTTTTCATGTCAAAGTACATTAGAAAAGGATTTCATCATCAATACAAGATCATAAGTTATGACCTTAGCTTAAAAATAAAATTAGAAAACTACTCTCTTCAGAGCCGAAATACAAACAGACATGACTTGACCCAAACAAGAACAATGCTATCTATACAGAATAACACCAGACCGTTATACATTTCACCACAGCATTTCACCGTATTCGTATCCCCTAATTCTTGAAATCCATCAGACAACACGAACTAACAAACGTCTCGATCAGCAGCGCCACCACGTTTATCCGATTGATATAGAACAACCCAATTAGCAGTAAAAGGAATGAATGTCACTTGTCATTATTGTGTCTGCAGATTTACTCGCTGAAGCTCGCATTCTCACACTTGAGAATGTCGAATTTGCAGAGAGGGCATGTCGCATTGATGTAGAGCCATTTCTCGATGCAAGCCGTGTGGAAATGGTGGTTGCACGGAAGCTCGCAAATCTCACTTCCGTCATCATATGAACAAATGCAGATGCAACATTCCTATACATAAATACCACATCAACTACTAAACCATGAAATAAAAATATTTTACCACCAAAATGGGATAGTAAAAAGTCACCCTTTGCTTACTAAATTTGAGAAAATATTACATTTTGATGGCACCCATTAGATGAATATTAGGTTGTTGTTGCTATTAAATGAGTTTTAACTATACTTACCGCATCGTCTTGAGAAAGAGCGCGCTCAAGAGGTGAATCTGTGCCGCATTCGATCATTACCCCTCCAAAAGGTGGTTGATTTTCGCCATTCACTTTCTCATTATCACCTAAGCTGCGAAACTTGAACTTCGGCAATCTGTCAATATCTTCACGAGTGGCGCCTTCCTGTTAAATTCCATAGCATCCTCAAAAAAATAAGTAACTTGATCTCTTAAACAAGAAATTTTCAATGCAAAAGAATCTCGTAAAAAGGGTAACCTCATCTGTTACAGCGTATAGGATAGCGATTATACAAGGGAGACAGCAGCAAATTGCTATACCGATGAGGCCAGCCAGAAACACACAGAGCACCACAAAGACTACATCAAGAACAAGGAATATAACGCAGATCCTGCAGAAACAACAGCAGATGAAACATCATAGTAAGAACGCAGCAGCTTCATCAGGAGTGATAGTAGTAGTGTTTGTTGTCAAATGACAAACCAATAAAGCTGAGGAGCATCATGAGTAAGGTCTTGGCCACCCGCATCGATCCAGTAAAACCCCATGATCCACCAAACAAATGTGAACATCGTGTTCGCAGATTCTAGATGCTTCGCTATGCTGCCATATCAAATACCAAACAAGGAATATGAGATTCTGAAAAGAACAATAAATTCGTTCCAATGTTCAAGATAATGAACTTGAATGTTGGAACAAAATTAATGAACTTCTTGCCAAAAAAATGGTCCAGATAATATGAAATTACCATCTCACTCAATTGGTGGTTTTCCTAAAAATGCAACTTTTTTCACTTTCATACAAAGTTTCATACATCCAAACAGTAATCTTAGCTTTCAAATAAGAGATTATCATCATAAATATAACAAGAACAGAACAAAGAATTGGTAGATGGTGACATATACCTAGTATCATCATCGTCCAGATGCGGTTCTACTGCATAATCTTCGGAATCACCTTCACTGCCCGAACTCGAATTCAAAAACGAACCCACATCACCAGTATTCCTCCAATTTCTATCAGACTCTGCGTACTCCATCTCTCTACGTCGTCTCATGAACTCCGCCATGACGCAAACAATGTGGAACGAGCACTGAAAGACATAACCGAGGATCCACAACCTCAATGGAACATCAGGGACCTCTCCTGTACTGAGGACCAACACATGTAAGGCCACTCCGACGAGAGCGAAGTTCCAGAGGATGTCTAGAACGACAATCGGCTTCGAATACGCCCAATCGCTCTGTCGATTCTCAAGCTGTTCTGCTGCGTTGTCTCTAACCTGCATCGACGGCCCCCGAAGCCTCAGACGGTGGGCGCTGGCCTGGCGGAGGATCCGAGTTGCGGCGCCGCGGAGGGGTTGCACGGGGCGGCGGAGGAGGCGGCGGCTTCGCTGGAGGTGATCTACAGAGTGTCCAAGCAGCGGTGACGTATCGAGTCCATCTCCATTGGATGCCCCTGGGCGCGGAGGCGATGTCAGCGGCATTTGCAGAGTCTCTGTCGCTAAAAATTGAAATAGGAAGCAACTTTTATATGCTGTTAGTGAGAAGTTGAAACGATTGACGTGGATGATGCTAAATTGGTAGGATTCTGGTTGAAACCCAGATGGCCAAATCGATGGGGAGATAGAAGCTGGAACTAACTAAGGGTTAGCGACGAAGATTCAACGATCGGTTAGTGGATGAGGGTTCGTTCGACGTATACTGCCCGAGGCCGCGGGAGAATATAGAGAATAGCGGAAGCTGCGAAGATTTTGACTGAAAAACCGAGGAAGTGTTGAAAGGGGAGGTGGAAGACACTGGTTGCAGCAGAAGACCAAGAAGAAGAAACAAGTGTGCTCGAATGATTGACAAGTTTGAGAATTTAAAGTTGAAAATTCAGAAAATAATAATGGAGCGGGTTTCAGTTTTTGTTGGGTAGCGTGTCAAGTGAAGATGGAGGTGTCTTTGCCCTTTTGTCTCAATGAAGATGAACAAAAGATTCAATATCAACTAAATTATCAAGGATTGATTGATTGCAACAATGGTAAAACAAATTATTAATAATAAATAAATTCAGTGCAACAGTCACTCCAATCCAATATGAGGAATATCATTGGACAAAAAAAAAATTATAAGAATATCATGAATCAGTGTTATCAGAACCGGATCGGACCGACGATTCGACCGGGTTCGAACTGGAACCGGTACTTTCAACAGTCCGGTTCGAGCAATTCCGGAGAATGTAAGCGAACTCGGTTAGGTGCCCGGTTTTTTTTATCGAACCGGCCGGTTCATAGCGGATCGGGCGGTTCGCCGGTTCACTTTCTTGGCCGTTGATTTCCGATTTCCGCCGACTTTATTGTTGTCGTGTCTGATGTCGAATTCCGGCTAGGGAGGCGGAGCTATACAGTTTGGAGCAGCTGATGAGGGCGTCGACGGAGCTGCTGGGACGATGGGGACAACGTACAAGGGAAAAATCACCAAAATACCCACTTTTTTAACTCAAACACAAAAATAAGGGGAAAGTTCACCCAGAACTCAAAATACCCAAATATGCATGTCTCAGATGCGCCATCTTTCCGTGGGTTAGCGGTCAAAACTTTGACCGTTAACCCATAGCGGCTCAACGGTCAAAATATGACCGTTGAGTCAAACGGCGCATCAGAGAGATGCGCCGAAAATCCTGCATCATCACTCAGATGCGCCAAATAGGGTTTCTGGGGCACAATTGGGAGATGCGCATCTCTCAGTTGCGGGATTTTTGGCGCATCACAGAGATGCGCCATTTGACTCAACGGTCATATTTGACCGTTGAGCCGCTATGGGTTAACGGTCAAAGTTTTGACCGTTAACCAGCGCGAAAATGACGCGTCTCTCAGATGCGCCCTAAAAATGGCGCATCTGAGAGTTGCGCGTTGGGTATTTTGAGTTATGGACCAAGTTTCCCCCTGTTTTTGTGTTTGAGTTTCAAAAAGTGGGTATTTGGGTGATTTTTCCACGGGAAAAGTATGTAAAACATGCAACATGTTTGAAAAAGATTGTTTTATGAACCGATATGTTTTAAAACGTACAACGTGTTTGAAAAAGATGGTTTTACGGACCAAAATGTTTTAAAATGTACAACAAGCTTACCAAATATGGTAAAATGACATATCGTCCACATGTTGTTATTAGTCTCATTAAGTGGACACGTGCGGATCATGTTTTTAAAAAATAATTCTTATTATTATTAGTATCTACATCCACCCATTAATAATCATTGCTATGTATAAATTAATTTCTTGCTATAATTATTATTTTTTTCTCTTTAAAAATGTGTTCCGCACGTGTCCACTTAACGAAACTATTGATAACAAGTGGGCGGTATGTCATTTTAACATCTTTTGTAAGCTTGTTGTACATTTTAGTACATATTGGTCCATAAAACAATCTTTTTCAAACATGTTGTACATTTTAAAACATATTGGTCCATAAAACTATCTTTTTCAAACATGTTGCATGTTTTACATACTTTTCCCTTTTTTCACGTACAAGGCTGTCCTGGACAACCACTCAAGGATGGGAGGTAGGGCCGGAGGGGAGGAGACGGGATGGATGGGAGTGAATGTATGCTGTCAACAGAAATACTAACTCTGTTTTTTTTTTATCAATAGAACGGTTGGACCGGGTGAACCGGAAACCGACAGCCTAACCGGTTCGATGCCCGGTCCGGTTCCGATAACACTGTCATGAATTGTAGTCTATATTATTAAAAAAAATTACTCAAATAACAATTTTATAATAATCAAACCCGACAATACCGAATTTGTAAATTCTTTATCGAAGTATTTAAATACACGATCCATTCGCGTACTAGGCTCAGTGCAACTTTCATTCATATATTGAACTCGGTTTATGTGTAATTAACTTAATTTAAAAAAGAAAACCAATAATTTTCTCTAGGTTAGTGTACCTATTATTTTTTCTTTTTTACTCTTTAAGTTTTTTTTTTTTTTATATTGATTTTAGTTAACTTTAGGATTTATGAAGTTTTAACGGGATTTTTCTTCTAAAAACTTATTATATTTGGTGAACGGTTACACCCGATTAGCCATTGAGTGCATATTGGTAATAGATTTATCCTCTACGGTTAATCCAATCAAACTGTTCACCCAATCCAATTGTTTTTTAGGAAATAAAATAAAATGAAAACTCTCTTGTGTTCACCGGCCAAACTGTACACGCACTTTTTCTCTAGATTTCACCTGACCTAATTGGTTTTTAAGAAAATAAATAAATTGTTCTGGAAACCTATTAGGTTTTGCGAAAGGTTAGGCCGGGAGTACGTATATAATTTTTTTTTTCTAAAAAATTATTATGTTGGGTAAACGGTTTGCTCAGGTTAACACTATATGATAAAATTATTTTAACTAATGTGCCTTCAACAGTTAACACGACCTAACCGGTCACCCAACCCAATAGTTTTTTTTTTTTTTTTTATAAAAAAACTTAATATTGCATAAAATTCTAAAACTACCTAAAATATGTAATAAAAAAAAAACTGAATATGTAAAATAAAAAAATAAAAATAAAAAGTAAACTAATACCATTTGCGTGCCAAGAGAAATTAAAAAAAAAAAAAATGGTTAATACATACTTCAGTTACCTACGTTTGACCACTGTGATTAAATGGTTACTTTTATTTTCTGATGTGATTATTTGGCTATAACTTACGTTTCAAAGTGTGATCGCATGGTTACTCTATTAGTTGTTTTTAAAATATTCCGTTATATATCACATGCTATTTAGATGTTATTATGATATTTAAAAATTAAATTATAAAATTACAACTATGCCCTTCATCAACTTCTCCCCCTCTATTTCACATTTGCGTACCGTAAGCTTTTCCTTCCACCCTAATTGAACACAGAAGGCTAGCTTCATCTTCCTCTTATGGTTCGATCACGTCATCGCCTTCACGTATCTCCATCTCTGACAACAAAGTCTTTGTTGCCGTCCTCATATCGTTGTCTAGGGTTTTGTTGTAAAGGTATATCTGAAACCTTAATTTTACACAAAATTTCTGCAACTCTACCACCATTGGAGGCATATCCTAACCATATCAGATGCTATAACTATTTAAGTAAGTTATTTTGATCAATTTCTAAGCAAATTAAGTTCGTTAATGCATGGTAGGCAACTTGGGTGTATGTTAGACTGTTTATATTTTGGATTGTCAATGTTTTAAAGTTTCAATTTTTTCATTATTGGGGTTGATATTGAGTTACTGAAGGACTTACAACTTAAATTCGGAAGTTTTTTTTTTTTCACTATTTGGGACGAAGCTTGTCTTTACTCAGCAAAATTTGTTGGCCCAAATATCAGTAATGAAGTAACATTCATGATGAGTGTTTTTTCAGATTTCTTTACC
The DNA here is from genome assembly GCA_036873135.1 of Clarkia xantiana subsp. parviflora. NCBI lineage: Eukaryota > Viridiplantae > Streptophyta > Magnoliopsida > Myrtales > Onagraceae > Clarkia > Clarkia xantiana. The sequence continues at coordinate 22,002,041 of JAPTYO010000002.1, read as the reverse complement.
CATTGCCATTTACCGATGTTATATCTACAAAACAATGTGTCTACAAAGAAATGCTACTCCAACCCCAAGTACATAAATTGTATTTAAAAGCCACACCACTTATAAGTTGAAAAGCCGAAGTAGTATTGTCCAAATATTTGTCTTAAGATAGATGTTTACTTACCTGAGCATTAATGCAAATTAATAAATGCAATGGTTAATATGGTTATTATTAGGGATTGAATAACTTGAATTATTTTTTTTTTATTTTTTTTTTTTTAATTTATGTTTGACTAATGTTAACACTTTTTTTAGGAATGAAGAGTACGAAGTTCTCTTACATCTTTAATTTTTGGTAAGGGGGCAAGTGGGTTGATTCTGGTGGTGGGTTTAGGCGGTACGAATGGAATCTTGATGAACTAAAACTTGATCACGGGTTCCTCTCTTACGAATAGGTCACTAGTGTAACAAATGTATATTGTAGGCTCTTAGTGCGTGGATCAATTTTATATTTACCACCGGAAGGAGATCCAAAAATGGATCTTGATATCATCATTGACGATGAAGATCTTCAACGTATTCCAGAGAAGCAAGGTACTACAGTGATGATAAAAATATGTGTAATGTCTCAATCCAATCTAGATGAGTGCTCCAATGATCTATTCCTAATGCAATTACCCAATCAAGTTGTTAGACAAACTTGATGTAGAATACAAAGAGTACATGGAGTAGGGGTGGTGATTGAGGCTCCAACAATTGACAACAGAACAAAGATCAGAGGAGATGCTCTAGTTGATAAAGGGAAGATGAAATGGATGAGAGTTCCATGCAAGGTATGGTTCTTATGATGATAAATTAGCATGGTCTACGTAATGGCTTCCTTAATGAAGGCAAGACATACACTCAATCCATTCTTAGAGTAGTGTTTTATTGTGGTAGTATTATTATTAGATGTTGGTGCATATAAACTATATTTTGCTAATATACTTTCCTTGCTTGACTGCATTGAACTATATATCGACGTAATTTATGATATTTTGTGTTGGAATTAATCGTGGAAGTTATATGGTATGTTTGAGTTGGTGCTGCCGCGTTGATGATTTTATTTTAATGTGGAATGCATATTTTGCATATGCATTCTGCATTTTGCAGATTCTGCAGAATATGCGGATGCATTCTGCATAAGAGCAACTGCAATACAAAAAATAGGAAAAATACATTAATCACTAAACATTCTCCAAATAACAACAAAAACTGGATTTTCGTATTTCGAAAAAAAAAAACTAATTTCCGATACATTCTATATTTTCAAGTAAATACATAATAAACCACTACTAATACAAACTAGTGACTATGATTGAAGCAAACAAACATGAGAAAGAGTAAATCCTGCAAGGGACACCCATCGCACCCAAGCAAGCATACATATTCAATAAAACACAAGGGTAGGGATCCCCAATCATAAGAGGTACCTAACCAAGGAAATGAACAAGGGGCCTTCAACGACCAGATATGAAAGATAGTGTAACCACCAAGCAATTTGGGGGGGCACCAAACGAACAAGTGCTAAGGTAACAAGAACATGCAGTACCACTCCTCCTAGAATAAGTCACATATGAGGGAAACAACCTCAACTCCTTGTACGGACTCGCCCTAAATTGGCAACAACAACCATTGCCCTCAAAAGGCGATCTCTCACACTCAGGAAAGGCTCAGGTAACTGGCAATATTGGAGAAAGAAAACCCAAGTAAGGATTTAGAAGGCGTATCAACCCTACCTAGAAAATAACATCAGGTAAAAGTTACATTATGTGCCCTCCAGGAGCCAGTCATGCGAACAGTTTTCGACACCCCCAAGAGCGTATCTTGAGAGCAGTTTTACACTGCGACCACATTCTGTGCCCTCCAGGAGCCAATCCTGCGAACAATTTTCGACGCCCCCAAGAGCGTATCTTGAGAGCAGTTTTACACCGTGACCACTTTCTGTGCCCTCTAGGAGCCAATCATGCGAACAGTTTTCGACGCCCCCAAGAACGTATCTTGAGAGTAGTTCTATACTACGACCACATTCTGTGCCATCCAGGAGCCTATCCTGCGTACAATTTTCAACGCCCACAATAGTGTATCTTGAAAGCGGTTCAAACACTTCGATCACATTCAGTGCCTTCTGTTGCGTCCTGGATGAACTGGGTCGTGGGGACGCGTCTGTTCGTATGGTTGTGCGGGTTTTCGGGCTGTAACCCTTCGTCTGAAAGAGGTTTGTGCCACAGACGAGTAGGGGTGAGCTCGGGCCGGGACGGGCGGGCTTTTACCTGAGCCCGAGCCCGAGCCCGAAATTTTCGGGACTCTAATTTTTAGCCCGAGCCCGAGCCCGAAAATAAGGAAAATGGCCCGCCCGAGCCGGGACTTCGGGACTCGGGCTCGGGCTCGGGCTAGCCCGAATTTTAACAAAAAATCTGAAAAAAATAAAAAAAAAATAAAAAAAAATAAAAAAAAATTCAAACATGGAGGAAGATGGTTAGATACTAACTATAGTTAGTGGGGAATATATATAATTATATATATTTATATAGTATTAAAAAAAATTCGGGACGGGCTCGGGCTTTTCGGGATTTTGGCACAAAAGCCCGAGCCCGAGCCCGAATTAAAAATAAAAATCCCGCCCGCTCGGGCTCGGGTCTATTCGGGACCGGGTTTTTCGGGACGGGCTCGGGACGGGTTTTTCGGGCTTTCGGGCTTTCGGGTTTTCCTGCTCAGCCCTACGGACGAGTGTTCGTTAGATTCCCGGAAAGGTCTGTGTCTCAAAGTGTGGTTGTGTCTCAAGATGATGTCTGAGTCTCGGAAGGCGATAGTCTGTGCACAAATCCGGATGTCTGGGCGACGATTCCTGCACAAAGGACCGGTGCTAGCACGGAGATGGGGGGGGGGGGGGGTGGTGCTAGCGGAGCCCTCTCCGAAGCTTAAGTCACTATAGGGCTAAAAGAGTAATTCTAGAGAGAGAAAATATTTCTAGAGAGAAGTCAGAGCTCAAAATACCAAAGTTGGGCAAATGAGAGGATGTGTGAAAATGGGTGGCCAAGGCCTCCTATTTATAGGCTTCCTTGGGACCGGACCCGGTTTTAAAGCGGTTTGATGACGGTTCAAAAGCAAGCGGTAACAGTCATCCATATTGGTAATGCGCGAACTTGACTTCTCTACACGTAACGGTAATCGCGGAAACGGTAATCGCACGATACCCGCAATGCAATCCGGATGTCCGGGTTGCTATGCAATCCGGAGGTCCGGTCCGGATGCGCGTAAATGCGTTTCCGGACCGTTTTGACCCTTTGGGAGACGTTTTTCAAACCGAGATGTAATTTTGACGTGTTTACGAGGCCCAAAATATAAACACGAACCCGAATTGGACATATATCCATCACTTGCCCCCGAGTCAAGTAACGGTTTAGAACCTTTCTTGACTCTATTTTTAAGTTAGGATACGTGTCCAATTTGAGTTTGACGCTAACCTTTCGGTTTTGATCGTTGGTTGGACGTAGACATCTTGATTTCGTCCGTCCTTTGATTTTCCGACCGAATGACTTTGTTTCCTGTCATCACGGTTAGTGCAATAGGGAATGCGCATACGTAGCGTGCGAGTATGGTTATTGTTAGGGATATAAGCAATTAGTAACACATCATGCGAACATGCTTTTATCAACATGCATGCACAAGTAATGGTCATGGCAAAATCGTAATTACGCAATGCAAGAAATATAAACCGTACGCTTCTAAAACGACTTAGCGATTATCAAATTATGAATCATGCGATATGGAATCATACGCGTATGATGACGGGTTTGATACGTGCAATGTCAAAATAATCATGTATGTAGAGATAAATACTTAGAAGAGGGCGGAGTATACCGTAAGTACTTGTAGGTGCATTACTCCTTTGATCCTTATCATCAAGGAGTCTCTTGGAAGTAGTCGTTTGTTGCTTAGAGAAATATTTCCTTAAGTATTGTCGTATTTGCTCTTCGCGGTTCGTCATATTAGTCGCATCGCTTGCATGATAGCTTCTTGAGATGTTGGTTCTTTTTACTGCACGTACCGACTTTGATATGCGCGTTGACTTTGGCTATGTGCGTTGACTTTTGCTACGCGTGTTGACTTTTGCTATGCGCGTTGACTTTTGCTATGCGCATTTGACTTTTGCTACGCGCGTTGACTTTTGCTATGCACGTTGACTTTTGCTATGCGCGTTGACTTTTGCTATGCGCGTTGGCGCTAATGGTTGAGCGTCAGGTGTAGACTGTTGGGCATTGCCTGCAAGTATGCTAAAACACTTAGGAAATATTTAAGCGATATCTTAAACTTGTTACCATAGATGTCGTCGTATGAGCTTTGTCGATGAGCGTCGTAGGTGTGATTATGAGGCGTAGCTACTTGTTGTACGCAATCCATCTTTGTCGACATGTATGTACGTACATGGAAACACTTAGAGAATATTTTTCTCCTTGTCGACATGCATCCTTGTCGACATGTATGTACGTACATGGAAACACTTAGAAAATATTTTTTCTCCTTGTCGACATGCATCCTTGTCGACATGTATGTACGTACATGGAAACACTTAAAAAATATTTTTCTCCTTGTCGACATGCATCCTTGTCGACATGTATGTACGTACATGGAAACACTTAGAAAATATTCTTCTCCTTGTCGACATGCATCCTTGTCGACATGTATGTACGTACATGGAAACACTTAGAAAATATTTTTCTCCTTGTCGACATGCATCCTTGTCGACATGTATGTACGTACATGGAAACACTTAGAAATTATTTTTCTCCTTGTCGACATGCATCCTTGTCGACATGTATGTACGTACATTGTGTGTGCGTATTTGCCCCCGCACTTAGAATCTTTTCACCATCTCTGGCTATGTATGCTGTATCCGTATGCTTGATGCGAACACAGGTTATATGCCAACTCCTGATAATATGCTGACACGTGGTTGTATGCCGACAGTTTGCAATATGCTGACTGTCATCCTGAGCCAAGTACTTAGAAAATATTCCACCATTGTAATCTTGTATGCTGCGAGTATGAGCTCGGTGTTGTCATGCAAGGTTAATGTGTTGAAGAGGTTGCCCCCCTTGCGTGATGCTTGTTACTTGTTGCACGAAGACTAATAAGTCTTGTACGTACGTGGTTGTCTCACATGGAGCGTCTATTGCATAAATGCTTGAATAAGTGTTGGTGCGTATTTGCGCACTGATTGGATTGTTGATAGCATTTTCCAGGATATCAGATCTTGCTGTCCTCTTATCAGAATTAGTCTTCCCACGGTTGTTACCATGAGTAAGTCCATTACCTCCATCTTGATGGGAGAAAGCTTGTCTTTGCGGATAGCTGATATAGAAATCCATTTGTTGAGAGGAATGTCCATACAAGTGCCCCCGCTACTCTGGAGTCTTTGGACACGGTGGCAGTAAAGGGCTTGTGAGTAAGACGTCTCATTGTATTATCTTTGAACTTGTTAATTTTTCAAGTTATCGCTGGCTGCAGTTTCTGTTTTTAGCATAATCTTCGAAAGATCTGACGCAGAGGCGCGTCCCTCGAGCGATTCTTAGTTCTTTATGCTGAGCATGACCGTGCTAATTCCTTCTTGTGATAAAGGAAATAGAGTTGAAGGTTGTGCAGTGGTGTCTTCTGCCCCCAGGTCGAGGGACCGGCCCAAGGAGGAGCGTTACTCCTACAGAGGTAAGTATTTGTTGATTGCTGATTGTCGCCCTTATGTTGAAGAGCTATGTTGTGCTGAATGTTGAAACAATCATTCTTGTCGTGTCTTCTGTTTGGATGACGACATTGCATTTGATGTTGACATTATGAATTTTTTGCCATAAGTCTTTAGAGATGATGTTGACTTTTGGTTGCTGTTGGGCTGTCTGCTTCCAGCATGTTGAACCCTTTGTGAATGGGTTGATGTTGATAATTCTTTGTTCATGCCTTTGCTTGCATGATATTTCGTCACCTGGACCTGTTTTCAATAATAATTATGTGATAACTTGTTAGTAATATTTCATACCTTGAGTTATCTATGCTGTCCATATGCTTTGGACTTGAAAGATAGGATATATATCCTTAGATGATGAACATGATGTCCGTAGTTGCGACTGTACGTCGCACAATGTTGAGTGTTATGATCGCCCCTCTTGGCTAAACTCCAAGGCATGGCGAGATGGGTAGAGCATAGGATGTTGCGACTTGTGCACTGTAGGTTTTGTTTGGAGAAGACGGTGGCAACACTAATGTGCAACTTCTGCCTGTTCCGCCGAGTCCTGTCAGAGATGATGGCATTCTTTAATCTGTGCCATCTTTTGGATATGTTGAACTCGTTTCTGAGTCTGTTTGCCCCCCGGCTTCTATGTTTGGAGACTTGTTGTAGTTGTTCCTTAGCTGTTGCTTACGACTTGTTCGCTTTGAACTACGTCGTTTGAACCTGCTTTATACATAGTAGTTTGCATGATAACTTGTTAGTAATATTTCATACCGTTATATCAACGTTTATAATTGTAGAGAGGTTGGAGAGTATGAAGAGAGCAATCCTTTCATTATACTAAACATGATATGAGAAGGTTGCTTCACCATTACAATAGTGGAGGCTCCTTTATATAGGAGACCTCATGGGCTAATATGAAAACCCTAGTAAACATTAGGGACTAGAATGTAAATACTAGAACTAAGACAACTTAGCATAATTAGATATTAGTCCCCATACATATAATATCCCAGTACGTTATCACTTACTGTGTTTATTGAATGTGGATGACTAGTAACGTAGACATAGTCCCCGCAGTCGTGACCGATAGCCACTTCTTGATTAATAAGTGAGATGCTCTCCTGATTGCTTGCATGATGCATTATGCATATTGCCCTTCTTTCCTGAATAGCTTGCCGCTATATGTGTTGCAACCTGCCAAGTATTTTTGCGTATAGCAATATTTCTCAACAAGTAGTGTATTTTAAAGGTGTTATCTTGGCTAAGAAAGATACTAGTTTATACCGTCTCTTAGTTCCACTCTAAGGCGACGTTGTACAAGACTCGACTTGTAAATTTTATGAGTTTTAAACAGGGTGCGCACCTGCCAGCGTGTATCAACCCGCGTTGGGGAAGCATACGTAGAAACATTTTAGTATTTGAAAGGTGTTATCTTGGCTAAGCAAGATACTAGTTTATACCGTCTCTTAGTTCCACTCTAAGGCGACGTTGTACAAGACTCGACTTGTAAATTTTATGAGTTTTAAACAGGGTGCGCACCTGCCAGCGTGTATCAACCCGCGTTGGGGAAGCATACGTAAAAACATTTTAGTTTTTGAAAAAGTATATTGTAAACCCTAAAAAGCTTGTTGATAAAATATTTGGAAAAATATTTTGGCATTGAATGTGATACACCCAGAAAACCGTGTTGATAAAATTTTCGGAAAGGTGTTTGATACATAAAATATTTGATAAAATATTTGACAAAATATTTGGTAAAATATTTGAAAAAATATTTGTGATACATGATTCCTGCGTCCAGGGACCATGTAACACTTTTTTTGACAAAATGAATTGTGATACATGCTTTCTGCGTCCAGGAACCATGCAACACGGTTTGAAAATATGTAGTACGGAATTGTCATCTACCCAGAGGACTTTTGCCGTATAAAGCGAACCCTGACCAGGAATTCGTAATATGGGATTTTCGTCTATCAAGAGGACATTCGCCATAAGGAGTGAACCCTTTAAACAGGAATTCACACTTGTTATAGTGTGGGGTCGTTGTCTAACCAGAGAACTTCCGCCACTTATGGGGTGATCAGTCCCGTATGCCCATCCTGTTCTGAATCCAGGGAATGGCTATGAACGTGAGGATTTGCCTCTAACCAGAGATGTCACAGCATGTCATTTTTTAGAAGTAAACATGGGGCTTGTCTTTTTTAAAAAAGAGGATACCTCAACATGCTATTTTGATAATAGGCTTTGGTGTTAATCCAAGATATTGCTTGTAGTTGACGCCTTTTAAATAGTCGTCGTTTTGATAGTAGGTCTTGGTGTTAATCCAAGATATTGCTTGTAGTTGACGCCTTTTAAATAGTCGTCGTTTTGATAAATAATCCGCAGGTTGTCATTGCGGCACATAAGTTGATTGTGCACATAGCTTGATGGCTTTGTGTTGCCGGCATCTTCTTGAGATAGAAGCCTGTGTTATGAATGGAGAAATAAACTCCCTGTTGGTGTAGATAATAGATATGTTGGTGTTGTATACCATAAATCCCTCCTTGAACACAATGCTTAGCTTGTATTGTTGAAGTAGATTTATGTGCAGAGGTTACTACTTGGCGTAATTCCTGAGTAGTAATCGTAGTGTAGCATGTACCTACGAGCAGAGTTACTTTTGTCAGATAATTGCCATTTTTATAAGTTTGCAAAAGTATGGAGTCATGAAACTTTCTTTTTAGTCATGCATATAATAAATGAAGTAAAGGAATTTGATACTAGGATTCCTTGTTTGTGTAGGAAACTTCCCTGAGTGCAGACGCGATAGGTGTGGATCATGATAAGTATGCAGATATTGAGGATGTGGCTTTTCCAAGTATCATCCGTTATATGTAGTTGTAGCATGCTGACTTTGAAAATATCTTGGTCTTAACTTCCAAGTTTTTGATTCCATGATGTCGCCTTTTGATGTAGTCGTCAATATGAGTAAATTGTTGTTGATGATTAGCGTTGTCATAACGCGCAATAGATTTTGCTTGCACATGGCATAATATCTTGGATTATTGATGTAGATAATAGGCGCGTAGTTTTGTTGCTTCGCGTTTAATCCAAAATAGCATGCAAGGCATAGATATGTACCTACAAACGTAGATTGACTTTATTAGATACTTGCGCGTATTTACATTGTTTTTTCGAGAAGGTGTCAACCGATCATTCCTTCTTAAAACATGTAAATGCGATTATACTAGAAACACTTGGAATGGAAATGCGCAAAGTAATCTGAAAGATAGTTATTTCTCCCGTTTCATTATGGCTGGTTTGATGATGATGTCGCGGAGTCGGTTGCAACAAATCGCCTTAATGCACCTAGCGCGATGCATTCTTCAATCTCCCACCTTAGTGGTAGACACATGTTTGTGTTGTGCCCCCAAGTTTTGTGGTACTTGCACCATTCCTTGATGTTGTTGCCCAAGAAAGCTGTCCTAGGAACAAGTGGACTTGGGAGCTTGTTTTCAAGTAGGTTGACGTAAATGTCTTCCGCAACCGTGTTTAGCGGTGTGAAGATGTTGTCGATATCGATGCTTGCGCCTTCCTGTTTGTTTGTTTTTGCTCGAACTCCTTTGTCCCAATTGAGAGGTGTACCCCACCTCAGTTCTTGTTCGCACAAGACTGTTGTCTCAAGCTTATCCTTTAGATCTGCCATGATTTTTGTTGTTTGCCATCCATGAGTTCGTCCGAAGAGAAGGAAAGATCTGACGTTCATGTTTGCATAGAACACGATAATAACTTCTTCTCTTGTTGCTTTCGCCGAGGAGGCGTTAGAAGCGAATCTGATGAAGTAGTCCATGATTGGCTCGCCTTCTCCCGGCTTGACGAGCCATATCTGGTGCCATGGCGAATGCTGGATGTATTCTTGTGGCTTCCAAACTGTAACAGCTTGTTCCACCACTTGCTCCTTTCTTTCATCAACAACTTTCTGCCTTTTAAAAGAATTTATCGTTGCCACGTGGAATTGGTGCTTTGCTCTCAAGGCATTGACGTAACAACGTCTTGCGGTTATTTGGTCGCCTAGCACTTCCCCAATCCCATGGTCCGTAGGAAACTTCATCTTTTGGTGGACATTGGAGGGTACGATCACGTAATGGTTGATCATTGTTCGTCCCAAGATTCCGTTATAGGCCCCCAGAGTTTCTACAACGACGAAAGTGACGTTGACATGCAATGCTTTCCACCCTTGGCCAAGGATGACAGGAAGCGTGATTGTTCCGAGGGGGTGTGTAGCTGCTCCGGCGAAGCTGATTAGCGAGAAGGTTCCCGGAGTCAAGTCTTTGACTGATCTTCCCAGTTGCTCTAAGACTTTGACATGTAGAATGTCAGCGGAGCTTCCACCATCGACGAGGATTCTTTTCACATCGTACCCGTCAATGTCCATGGTTATGACTAAAGCGTCATCGTGAGGGTAGACGATATGCTTTAAGTCTTCCCTGGAAAATTGGATGACCGCATCCTCTTGCTCTGGTTGCTTGCGCTTTCCGTATTTCGGCAATGTTGCTGCTTGGGATGCATAACGGCATGTTTGGTTCACTTAGAGAATAGGGAATAGGTAATTACCATTCCTTATTCACTTGTTTGGTTACTTTATTAGTGCAGAATTATAATTCCTAATTCCTAATTTTGAAGGAATAGTTAATCCCACCCTAACACCTAGGTTTGAGTATTCCATCTAATCTAAAACAAAATATAGCAATAAAAAAACCAATATTAGCCCTAACCTAATTTTATTATTATTATATAACCATTATATATTGACATTCCTCACGCCGTTGCTTGCCTTGCTTGTTGGCTCTGCTTCTCACGTTGCTACATCCCCTACCTAAGGTATGTATCTCTATTCTTCTTTCCTGCTAATTTCTCACGCTGTTTCCCTTGCTTATTGGCTTGCTAATTTCTCACGTTGCTACGTGCCTATGCTGCTAATTTCCTGTTGCCCTGCCTTGCTTGTTGGCTCTTGTTTTAATTTATCACGTTGCTAATTGCATGTGTAATCCTTTTTGTTAAGTTTAGGTTGGCTAGGTATTTTTTATTGTGTTATAATTACTAGTGATTTAGCTAGGCTAGTTATTATGTTAGATTTAGGCAGGCTAGTGATTAGGGATATCTACGTTGAATACAAATTGTATTGTATTAGATTCAAACATGTATTGTATTGATTTTTTATTTTTAATTGGTATTCTTTTCAGTCATGGATAACATGTTAGTCTACCAAGGAATAATTAAGAGAAGAAGAGTTGTTGTGAGCACATTTATGTTTATGTTATGGACAGTAATTATCTTACTGCGACGTAACTCTTGACAAAGAGATCCCCAACTTCCACCCAGAGATTATTCAATAAATGAATTTTCAAAAAGAACATATATTAGGAGGTTACTTGATGGCAATGATACTATATATAAGGAGCAATTAAGAATGGATAGACATTGTTTTTTCAAACTTTGTGAAATGTTGAGAGATATTGGAGGGCCTAAGGCAACAAGGCATATTAACATTGATGAGCAAGTTGCAATGACATTGTTTATACTTGCTCATCATAAGAAGAACCGAGTCCTAAAATTCGACTTTGGAAGGTCAGGAGAAACAATTAGTCGGTATTTCAATAAGGTCTTATTGAGTGTATTACGGCTGAACCGTCATCTCACAAAAAAACCAGAGCCAATAACAGTCGGTAGTAACGATGAGCGGTGGAATTGTTTTGAGGTACATAAATACATTTAAATAATAAATTTGAAAAAAAAATGACAAATTAACACTTTTTTTTAACAACATTGCATTTACTTGTAGAATTGTGTAGGGGCTCTTGATGGAACTCATATCGAGTTGAGAGTGCCATTTTCTGAAAGACCTAGGTATCGTAATCGTAAGGGCGATATTACAACAAATGTATTAGCTGCATGTGCCCCTGATTTGCAAATCATATATGTTCAACCTGGTTGGGAGGGTTCTGCATCCGATAGTCGAATTTTGAGAGATGCTCTTAGTAGGGAGTACGGACTTAGAGTGCCGCATGGTGAGTGACGTACTTTATTAGTATAATCACTTAATTATAAAATAGTCCCCCAATTAATCTTACTTTTCATTCAACTAGGTTGTTATTATCTAGTTGACGCTGGATATGCAAATTCGGATGGATTTCTTGCACCTTATAGAGGAGTGCGCTATCATTTGAATGAGTGGCGTGTTGGACATCAACCTACCAATGCAAAAGAGTATTTCAATATGAAACATGCAAGGGCTCACAATGTTATAGAACGCTGTTTTGGACTTCTTAAATTAAGATGGGCTATTTTAAGAAGTACTTCATATTACCCGATGATAGTCCATAATCGTATTGTCCATGCTTGTTGTCTTCTTCAAAATTTTATTAGAAAGGAGATGTCAGATGATCCCCTTGAAGCTGCGATAGATGAAGATTATGAGTCAGACTACGATATGGATATGAACTTTGTAACAGATGTTCGATCATCCACTGCTTGGAGTATGTGGAGGGATGAATTTGCCGATGATATGTTCAATAGTTGGGTAGCTTCATGAGTTGTGTGTTTCTGTTTTGAATTGTTTGTTTACTGTTTGGACTCGGTTATTTTAAAATTGTAATGAATATTTGGTATTTTATTAGTTTGACTTAAGTTTATATGGACATAATATGCATCTTCTTATCAATATTTAACTCAACTGATTTGATATGTATATATATATATATATATATATATATATATAATTCATTGTTTTAGGATGTCAAAGTATAAATGGACTCCACATGAAGATGCGGCTCTTATCTCGTGTATGATTGATTTGCATAGTGCTGGACACCGTAATGCTGAAACTGGCTTCAAAAATGGTTTCCTACCTGAGTTGGAGAAGATGCTTGCAGAAAAGTTACCAGGACGCGGGTTGAAGGCAAAACCCCATATTGAATCACGTTTAAAAACTTTGAAGAAAGATTGGATGATTGTGTACGATATGGTGCACGGAAAGAATACTTCAGGATTTGGATGGGATGATACGAGGAAAATGGTTACAGCTGAGGATGATGTTTGGAATGCTTATATTCAAGTAAGTAATTATAATTTTTATTTATAATAATATTTATAATATACTTTTCTTTGTAGTCTCACAAAGAGGCAGCACCATTTCGAGCAAAGACCTTTATGCATTTTGATGATCTAACTCGGATATATGCTAAAGATAGAGCAACCGGTCATGATTCACAAACAGTCCAGGAAGTACTCGCAGATGCTGAAAGAGAGGACATGCCCGATCCAGATCAACCTTCTCCTGAAACATTCCCCGTGAACGAAGGATCTCCATCTGCCAACCCTTCTTCCGGCAAGAAACGTAAGAAAAAAGGTGATGATACATATGAAAAGGTGTTGTCTGAAGTGCAAGAATTTGGTAAGTCGTTGTCAATGTACATGACTACACCAGTCACAATTGCACCAGTCACAGTAATGGATGGTATGCAAGAGAAATTATCTCAGCTTGATGGTGCATTGCGTAGTCTTGATGGGATTACCGATGAGGAGATAGATAAGGCGCACCTTATGTTTTCTACTAGGCGGGACCTTGTTCACGTTTTCTTTGGTGTTGAGCCAATGAACCGCCTCAGATGGGTCAGGGTGTTCTTGTCTTCAATGATTTAGTGAAGACATATGTTTATCTTGGTAAACTTGGATTTGAAGTTTGTGTTATGTTATGTTGAGACTCGTAAGTTTAGACTTAAGTTTGTGTTATGTTATGTTGAGACATGGTTGGTTTGTGTTATAATATGTTGAGACTTGGTAAATTTGGGTTAGAATTTGTGTTATGTTATTTTGAGTTTGTTAATTATATAATATATTATATCATATAGGTAAATCAAATTAAAAGTGAACATATTTTAATTTAATTCAGAATAGTATTTTAACATGTTATTTTTATTTTAAAATATATTATATTAGCTAAGTGAATTTTCTCAATTTTTTTTATTTAAATAATCATTTTATAAAAATAATAATTGTTTATGTAAAAGAATAATAATTTTTCAATTTTTTTTATTTAATAATTTATATATAATTTGATTTTTTTCAATTTTAATATTGTTAATGTTAATTTTATTAATATAGATATCAAAAGGGTATATTTGTCAATTTGTGCTTATTCCATTCCTTTACCTATAACATTCTATCAACCAAACATAGTATTTGGAATCATCATTCCATATTCTTCAAGTCAACCAAACAACATCATATGAATATTACCTATTCCATATTCCCTATTCCTATTCCTTATTCATTATTCCTTATTCCCTATTCCATGAACCAAACATGCCGTAAATGTCCCGAGCATTAGACACATGTCCTCCGGCGGCAGGTCCTCCGTGGATGACGTTGATTACCCCTCGCTTGGCTGGCGGAGGGTTGTCATTGACTTTCTCTTTTCCCTTGTTTCCTCTTTTTGATGACTCTGCTTGAGCCTTTTTCGGGGGTTGTTGCCTTGATCGACAAATTGCTTCAATTCGCCTTTGAGGACGAAGTTGTTAATGCGGAAGCGTAGACTGACACAGCTGTCCGTCTCGTGGCCGAAGACCTCGTGGTTTTCACACCACTTGTCGTTGTCTCTCCCAAGCGGGCCTTTTCTGAAATTGTTCGGCTCTTTCCACATATTCGCGTCCTTCATCTCTCTCAAAATCACGGACAGCGGGGCATTCAAAGGAATGCAATCGGCAAGATTTACTTCTTTTGGCTTCTGAAAATCTCCTTGAAAATGTCTCTTTGGCTGAGGTTGCCAATTTCTTCCTTGTTGACCACTTGAGTGTGGTTTTGGTTGGTTCTGCTTTGGATTTTCTTTTTCTTTTGCCGCGGAGATTTTTGCCTTGTTCTGGCTTCTGAACCTTTCGAGGTCCACGTATTCTTTTACCCTTGCGGCTAACTCCTCCATGGTTTCGGCTGGGCGCTTTGCCATCTTTTCTGCTAGGGCATAGCCTATTCGTCCGAGGTTTCGAATGAACGCTCAAACAATTTCTCCTTCCGTCAGGTTCCCCTGAATATCAGAGATATTCTGATTGAAGCGGACGTAGTAGTCGGCGAGAGATTCGTCGTTTTGTTGTTGGACGTCATCCAAAGCACCTGACCCCTTTAGCAATGTGCGCTCGCCCATGTATCGTTGAATGAATTTAGCCTTCAAGTCCGCCCATGAAGTGATGCTTCCGCATGGCAGCGAGAAGAACCAGTGTGCTGCAGTCCCGGCAAGAGTTTGTGAAAACGTCATTGCGAAGTGGTGTGGGTTCTTCGTTCTGCCTAGCAGAGAGGCCTCGTGCTTTTGCACGTGTTCCACTGGGTCTCCTTTCCCGCGGTAGGGGTCTCCTCCAATTCTGTACAGTGCGTCTGGGACGCGACTGTTCACAAGGTGGTCCGCGAACGGATGTGACGCCTTTTCTTTAAGTGCGTGCATACCCTTCATCTTTGCTTCCTTTATCTTCTTCTCCACAATTTCTTCTAACATCTCGGCGGTAAACCCTTTTACAGGTTCAGCGTAACCTGTTGAAGGATTTTGTCGGCCATTGTTGTGGTAGATGTTAGATTGATCTCTACTTGTGGCCTGGAAGGGATCATCCCTTGTTGGCTGTTGTGTGTGGTAGAATGGTGGTTGCCTTTCATTCCTCCAATGACGGGCTCCTTGGGAAGGAGTGTATGACCGTTCGGCTTCATATCTTGTGTGTTGGTTTCTGCCCTGGAAAGGATTGCCGTGGCGAGTAGTGTCTTGCGACACCTCTCTTGCTGGCGCGGCGTGCTCTTGGTTGGTTGGAGGTGGATGAGCAACATATCCTTGGTTTTTTAGAGACTCGCGGAATGCGAGTAACTCTTCCAATGCAGCCATTATCGCTGGAGTAACGGTGGGCATTGGGTTTGCTCCCGTTCTTTGTTCGCCTTGCGGCATTTCCGTCTGAGATTCATCTTCATGCACCTCTGGCCCGAAACCAGGTGGAGGTGAATGATGCTCGTCTCTTGGCTCTTTGTGTTGTGCGTCGGGCACATTGTCCGTTGGCATGGATGAAGCTACGGAGGT
Organism: Clarkia xantiana subsp. parviflora; assembly: GCA_036873135.1. Taxonomy (NCBI): domain Eukaryota; kingdom Viridiplantae; phylum Streptophyta; class Magnoliopsida; order Myrtales; family Onagraceae; genus Clarkia; species Clarkia xantiana. The sequence continues at coordinate 21,986,214 of JAPTYO010000002.1, read as the reverse complement.
AGCTCTTGGAACGTGGGAGGGTCCCGACTGGCTCCCAGCTGGCATTTGGCCTCCTGTTCTTTTGTTTGCCGGGGACTTCTTGGGGCGCCCGGGCCTTTTCCTTGTGTTTTTCGCGTTAACCTCTTCGGGAGGGTTGCGATCACTCGTCATGATTTTTGCGGTACGGTAGCTTCTTGTTCGAATCACGTAGACGGCGCCAATGTTGCGTCCTGGATGAACTGGGTCGTGGTGACGCGTCTGTTCGTATGGTTGTGCGGGTTTTCGGGCTGTAACCCTTCGTCTGAAAGAGGTTTGTGCCACGGACGAGTGTTCGGTAGATTCCCGGAAAGGTCTGTGTCTCAAAGTGAGGTTGTGTCTCAAGAGGATGTCTGAGTCTCGGAAGGCGATAGTCTGTGCACAAATCCGGATGTCTGGGCGACGATTCCTGCACAAAGGACCGGTGCTAGCACGGAGAAGGGGGGTGGTGCTAGCGGAGCCCTCTCCGAAGCTTAAGTCACTATAGGGCTAAAAGAGTAATTCTAGAGAGAGAAAATATTTCTAGAGAGAAGTCAGATCGCTCAAAATACCAAAGTTGGGCAAATGAGAGGATGTGTGAAAATGGGTGGCCAAGACCTCCTATTTATAGGCTTTCTTGGGACCGGACCCGGTTTTAAAGCGGTTTGATGACGGTTCAAAAGCAAGCGGTAACCGTCATCCATATTGGTAATGCGCGAACTTGACTTCTCTACACGTAACGGTAATCGCGAAAACGGTAATCGCACGATACCCGCAATGCAATCCGGAGGTCCGGTCCGGATGCGCGTAAATGCGTTTCCGGACCGTTTTGACCCTTTGGGAGACGTTTTTCAAACCGAGATGTAATTTTGACGTGTTTACGAGGCCCGAAATATAAATACGAACCCGAATTGAACATATATCCATCACTTTCCAGGAGCCAATCATGTGAACTGCGCCATCCAGGAGCCTATCCTGCGAACACTTGTCGACGCCCACAAGAGCGAATCTTGAAAGCAGTTCATACACTACGATTACATTTTGTGCCTTCCAGGAGCCAATCCTGTGATCTGTGCTATCCAGGAGCCAATCCTGTGAACATCTTTCGACGCCCCCAAGAGCGTATCTTGTGATCACCGATCATTTTCAAAAGGTTACCTCATAAGCAATTTTAAACACAATCTGGAGCATATCCTGCACACACACTCGACGTCCATAGGAGCGTATCCTAATGAAAAATTTACAACGTTCCCAAGAACGTATCTTGAAAAGACCTTCTTTTATACAAGTAAGGTTACATGAGAAATGCAAGTATAGTTATGATGACAATGCAGGTATGACAAAAATCAAGTGAAGTGATGAAAGGACACTCCGACAAAAGAAAAGAAACACGAAAATAGGCAAGCAAATCACAAGCCATGCAAAACGACCTACGAAGAAGAATTGCCTTACAAGTCGCCCAAGGCAACCTTTGACAAAGTTTATTGTCTTGCATGTCGCGCTCGCGTGACCTCTGCTTGCATTCGACTTGAACATCGTCAAGCACAAATTTCGACAAAGCATTTCCCTTGCACATTGAAAAGCACAACTCATGAAGGGAACACCCAAAAAGCATAAATGATACAACATTCGACAAGACGAGACACGGGAAAAAACCCGACAAGCATAGCCTAAACAAAAGGCAACTATAGCCACCAAGGTATGAAACACTACTCATGATATAAAAACATAATTTTAAAACATTCATGACAAGTTTTCCAATAAGTACGGAAGGCAAAATCACAACTTCATACATCACGTAGTGGCTATCATGTCCACACATTGCGAAGTGGCTATCATGTTCACACTGCGAAGTGGCTATCATGTCCACACACCAAGAATTGGCTATCATGTCCACACATCACGAAATATCTATCAAGTACATACATAACGAAGATGTTAATACGAACACAAACCTAAAGAGCCTACATCTACCCTTAAGAGGAGATCCAAGACAAAGGGAAAATCAATACCTTTCAAATACTCAACAAATGTATGCACTTATATTTTTCCTGAATGATACAAGGTAGGAGACGTCCTCATTATGAAGACAACCTCTCTATTCCGCGAAATCAACCATCAAACAGAGAATCATGGCAAGCACTTTCAGGGGCATATAAAGAAATGATCCCCACAATGACCACGACTCTAATAATAGTAGAAGGTAAATCAATAGCAGTATCCATCAAAATTTCAAGCAGAAATTTGCTATTGGAGCCATGGCAAAAGAAAGGAACCTCAACGAAAGGCGATGATTACACCCATCACCAAAAGCAGGAACTACAACGCAATGACTAATCACATAACCCAATAGGTATGCTAAACGCACCTTCAAAGTCGTCAAACCTACACGAAGATGAAACAAACGAAATATATGAGGAGGCTAGCAAACAATGATAAACAGTCAGAATCACAACAAATCATAACAACCTCCAAGCCAACTTGGGGACACCTGCTCCGGAAACAAGGAGACAAGTTCAAAATATCGACATAAGAATATGGTCGAACGCAACAAACCATAATGATACGACACAAAATCAATCAACTGCCTCATAAGAATGAAGATAGACTCTGGAAAGAGATTGATCCCTAGAGGGGGGGGGGGAGGGGGGGGGGGGGGGGGGGAGAACCCCTGAGGAGAATTAAAACAACAAGGAAAGAAAGGAATCAATCTCATTCCCCATGACCTAGAAAGGAACGACGAACGACTCAAGATCACAAACGAATAACAAGGAACCTCAACTCACTCAAAATCAAAAGAGTTGGAGTCACGTGAAGAAAACTCTCATACGACCCTCCGCTAAAAAGGAGGAGATGACCTGAATAAGAAATGTGATCACATGCCTTGTTGCATGGATCGACTTTCAACTGCAACGTACACCCAGCCAAAGGGTGATATCAGCCAACCTTGGGGCTCACAACAGGTTGAACAAACGCTTTCCAAACTGAGCCACCACAAGGGGTATTTTCTTTCTGATCGGAAGAAATTATGCTACTCTCTCCAATCAAGAAGTGAACACGCACCCATGTCCATCCCCTTACGTAATCTATCGAGAGACATACGCAAGTCATACCAACTACAATTCATAACTAAAATTAAATTTGAATGCACTAACCACTATAAACATAAATATCTGAGTTAAACATAGAATATCAAACTATCTAATTTTCTAAAATAAAATAATATATATTATTATTATTATAATAACATAACATTGTACAGTTACCTATACAAACTTGAGGAAGAAGACGTACAGAGGAGGTGAGCGTCTGGACCGCGCGAGACCGACATGAGGTTGCTAGTGAGCCATCAGAGGTATGGCCATTGCAATCGGAGTAGAGAGAGCACGCCGGAGCTGGAGCGGTAAGACGAAGGTGAAGACGACGAATGCTCTATTTCCGACTGGAGGAGGACGATGGTGTGAAAAAGAGCACAGCAATATACGGCGGAACACGGCGGAGACTCGCCGGAGAAACGAAGAGTCGCAGAGAGAAAAGTGAGAGAGTTTTATCAGGGATCACTTGAGTTAGTTGTTTATTTTCTCATCACCCCAAATATATATAAAACCCTAGCAAACTAATGCAAGATTGCACCGCAACCTTTTAATGTGCACAAGTTTGGTCCCAACACATTACACAAAGTTACAGATTGGACTAATGATCAATAACACGGGCCGAAGCCCAATAACACTAAGGCTAAGCCAAATTGAAGCAGTAAATCTGGACTTGGGCTGGGCTGAAACAACAGGCCAGATCTCCAATAGTGTGGGCTTCAACACTCCCCCTCAATCTGAACTTTGTGCAAAAATGTCAATCAAATTCAGCTTTACGAGCAAACGTCGATGCTGAGCTTTGGAAAGCGCCTTCGTAAACAAATCTGCAGGTTGATTCGAAGTGCCCAAATGCCTTAGTCGAAGAAAACCTGCAGAAACCTGATCACGTACAAAATGGCAATCAACTTCCACATGTTTAGTACGCTCATGAAAAACGGGATTGTTACCAATCTGAATTGCCGCTTTATTATCACAGTACAAAGTAATTGGTTTAAAAAATGCAAATCCTAATTCTGAAATAATCCCATTCAGCCAAATTAATTCAGAAACTGTTTCTCGCATACTACGATATTCAGCTTCTGCAGAGGAACAAGACACTGTGGGCTGCTTTTTAACTTTCCAAGATACTAAGGAATTTCCAAGAAAAACACAATATCATGTAACAGATCTTCTAGACTCAACACAACGAGCATAATCAGAGTCACAAAAACCAGTTATGGTATTCTGTTTATTGGAAGACAAAAGAATGCCCAAACCAGGTTGCTGTTTCAAATACCTCAAAATTCTTAAAACTGCATCATAATGGGATTTTTTAGGATTCTGCATATATTGACTTAAGTACTGAACAGAATAGGCAATATCAGGACGAGTAATTCCCAAATACAAAAGCTTACCAATCAGCCGCCTGTAAGTGGTTGGATCAGAAATTTTTTCATCACTTTTATTCAAATTAAGGGCTTCATCATATCCAACAGATGTAAACTTTGCATTTTGCTCCATAGGAGTACTGCAGGGTTTACACCCTAATAAACCAACTTCAGAAAGCATTTCAAGAACATATTTTCGTTGACAGAGCACAAGACCCTTATCAGATCTTGCAACTTCAATGCCAAGAAAATACTTTAAAGTTCCTAAGTCTTTCATTTTAAAACTGGTCTGTAAAACCCTTTTTAAATCTGAAATCAAAGCACTACTATTCCCAGTAATGAGTAGATCATCTACATAAACTAGGAGAATAACAATTTGATCACCCTTTCTTTTTATAAAAAGAGAATAATCAAGATGACTTTGAGTATACCCATTACTGAGCAAAGCCTCAGTAAGCTTGATGTTCCACTGTCTTGAAGCCTGTTTTAATCCATAAAGGGATTTGTGTAATCTGCAAACAAGATTAGTCTTGACAGTATACAACTCCCCCTGATTACCAAATCCAGGAGGTAAATCCATATAAACTTCTTCAAACAAATCACCTTGTAAAAAAGCATTATAAACATCCATCTGATATAAAGGCCAAGCATTCATAGAGGCAAGAGATAAAATGACCCGAACTGTTACAATCTTAGCAACAGGAGAAAAGGTTTCATCATAATCAATGCCTTCTTTTTGTTTAAAACCTTTTGCAACAAGACGTGCTTTATAACGCTCAAGAGTGCCATCAGAATTATACTTAACACGAAAAACCCATCGACATCCTATAGAAGTTCTACCTTGAGGCAAAGGAACTAATGACCAAGTTTTGTTGGTTTCTAAAGCAGTAATCTCTTCTTTCATAGCCTTAACCCAATTAATATCTTTACAAGCTTCAGAAAAAGAATTGGGTTCAGGTATCTTATCAATCATGCTAAGAAACGATTTGTGGTCATTAGAAATATTATCACAACTCAAGTGAACAGAAATAGGATATTTAGTTGAACAAATCATAGACATATCATAATCCCTAGACCAAACAGGGGGTCTGGTTTGTCTAACAGGCCTAGCAGAAGGTTCAGAAGTAACATGAGCAATATCAGTCAAATCAGTTGCATTCTCAGCTAAATCATTAACATCATCATTACCTTCAGAAATATTTTCAGGATTACCTTGATGATTATCAGAATCAGCAGCAGGATCAGAATTAATTTCTTCATCAAAAAGGTTACCAGCAGAATTATCTGAGGAAGGAATAGGTGAAACGTTAGGTACAAAAGAAGGTGGAACACCAGAACCAATCTTAAAAGGAAAAAAGGATTCCAAAAACTTAACATCTCTTGAGACAATGAAAGTTTTGGTAGATAAATTGAACAACTTGTACCCTTTTTGAACAGCAGAGTATCCCATCATAACACAGGCAATAGATCTAGGAGCAAATTTGTCACTTGATGGTAAAACCTTAGCATAACAAAGGCATCCAAACACACGTAAATGATCAATGGAGGGAACTTTATTGTAGAGCTTTTCATAGGGAGAAAGGCCTTTTAAAATCTCAGTAGGTATCAAGTTAATCAAATAACAAGCAGTCAGGACACACTCACCCCAGAATCTGTCAGGAGTATAACTCTGCAATTTAAGAGCTCTAGCAACTTCTAATAAATGATGATGTTTTCGTTCAACAACCCCATTTTGTTGTGGAGTATAAGCACAGGAAGTCTCATGAACAATACCCATGTTAGAAAAAAAAGAAGAACAATATTCATTGATGAATTCACCGCCATTATCAGATCTAATACGTTTAATGCGTTTTGAAAATTGGGTTTCAACCATCGAGTAAAAATGTTTTAAAATAACAATGACATCAGATTTTAAAGTCAACAAATAAACCCAGGTAACTCTAGTAAAGTCATCCACAATGGTAAGAAAATATTTTTTATTATCATGAGTTGCCTTATGATATGGCCCCCAAACATCAATATGAATAAGGTCAAAAGCACCAGTGGTAACAGAATTACTATTAGGAAAAGGTAACCTAGTCTGTTTTGCCATGGGACAGACATTACATTCTGAAAGGCCTTTATTTTGCAATCTAAAAGAACTAAGGAATTGAAATTTGTTCAGGATATTGAAGGGAACATGGCCTAATCTTTGGTGCCATAGAATGGTCTGAGGATTAACAGAAACAGACTGAAACGCTACAGGGGCTGGGGAACAAGTTTTGAAAAAATAGAGCCCTGCAGCTTCATGTCCATTCCCCAACACCATTCCATTGCAGCGATCCTGTAATATAACAGAATTAGTATGAAAGATAACTGAACAAGATAAATCCTTAGTCAATTTAGAAATAGAGATCAGATTGTACTTAAAATCTGGCAAAAACAAGACATCAGTTAACACATTTTGTTCATCAATATTGACATCACCAATGCCAGCAACAGCAGATTTAAAACCATTTGGTAACTGAACACTAGAGCTTAAAGGTTTAAAGTTATGCATCCAACTTGATTTAAAACTCATATGATGTGTAGCACCTGTATCAAGGATCCAATCAGTAGAGTAATTAGGCACCAAAGGGGAAGGTATACCTGATGCAGAAGAGGCAGCATTTACCCGAGGTTCAGCCTCAGATACATTGTGCTGAGATCGCACCATACTACGAGCCAAATGCTCAAGTTGTTCAGTTGTAATCATCATGGGCTGATTTTTTGGAAGGTCAAGAGGGGTGGAAATGGAACCGCCAACCTCAGAACCTGGAATATCAGAGTGACCATCAATGACTGCATTAGCTTGAGGAGTTCTGGTCTGATTTGGACGGAGTTTCCATCCTGGAGGATACCCATTTTTCTTAAAACAATGGTCAGAATCATGCCCCTTAGCTTTGCAGTAATCACAAACCAGATTTAAGTTCCTTTTCTGTCCCCTTGATTTGTTGGAAGAGTTGGTGGACAGAGAAGGAAGTTTTCCATCAGCAAAATTGGCAACAGAATTAGAAGAAAGGCTTCGTTGATTTTCTTCTTGAATAAGAACAGAATATGCCTGGGAAACAGAAGGGAGGACCTCTCTCATAACCAAATTGGTTTTAACATTGGAGTAAGAATCATTGAGGCCATTCAAAAATTGGAAAAGCTTCAGGTTATTTGCATGTAAGATATGCTTTTGAAACTCGGGACAACCACAGTTGGGCAAATTGCAGATAGCATCAAACTCCTCCCACATGGTTCTCAGCCTAGCAAAGTAGGTGGATATAGAATCCACACCTTGCTGAGCCAAACAGATGTCCCTATGAAGTTGAAAAATTCTAGAACCATTGACTTTGTGAAGCCTTTCTTTTAAATCATTCCAAACAGAGAAGGCACTCTCAGTATAAATGTTCCCAGACATAAGTTCGCGAGAGACAGAGTTCATAATCCAAGCCAAAACCAAAGCATTGCATCGATCCCACAGAGGGTGAAGACTAGGTTCAAAGTTCTCTTTCTTATAAGCACCAGTCACAAATCCAAGTTTATTTTTCGAAATCAAACAGATTCTCATAGCTTTGCTCCAAAATCCGTAGTCCTCAGAACAAGTGAGTTTTTCAGTGACTAAGGATAAACCAGCAGAATCAGAAGGATGAAGGTAAAGAGGGTGATTGTGATCAATTTTTGGCATCGCTTCGACAACTACATCAGTTGGAGCATCGCCTGAAATGAGTCCAGAATTCTCCCCAGGATTCTTGTCCGATTCATCCGCCATTTAGCGAGAAAGTAAGCAGATCAAAGAAGATCTACAATGATCGGGAACAAAGAACGATTATAGGGAGAAGAAAGTCTCAGATAAAAAAAAAATCACAACCACAAATAGGTTTCGCAGTAGAGTATTAAAAAAAACATCACAGGACTACAGCATAAAGATAAGATAACAGATGGAGCCAAATCATATCCTCAAAAGAATCATGTAATATAAGTCTTCGTCACAGATCTAAACAAGTAAAAAATTGCAAGATCTCGAAGTTTTAGAACGCAATCTTAACATGCAAGAAGATTTCAGTTGCAGAAAAAGATATCAACAGCAATCCTTAAAAATCAAGTGTAGATCTAAATTCCGTTCTTGTCAGGTATTGGAGAATGATCATTTATCGTCACGGATCTTCAACGATTATTAAAAAATCGCGAGATCTAAGAACAGATAAGGATGAACATCACATGCAAAAGGATTTGCTTCAGAAAAAAGACAGAAGAGGAGATTTGAGAAGGATCAAGTGTAGATCTGTAATTATCTAGGCGAAGAAAACAAACACTGATCACTTTTTATCATAGATCTACGGCGATAATCATAAAATCGCGAGATCTACAAAGCAGTGAGGATGAATATCACATGCAGAAAGAGGATTTACCGAAAAAGTTTTTCAGAAAAAGGATTTCGGAAAAATCAAGTGTAGATCTGTGCTTATTCGAACAAAAATCACGAAAGGAGAAAAAATTCGTGAATCAAAACAGAAGCAATGAAGGTTCTCGTCACGGATCTTGAGCAACAACATGAACGTCGCAAGATCTACGAACGCACGAACACAAGCATCGCATATTTAAAACAGAAAAAGGGAGGGATGAGAAAAGATTTTACCACAGAGGAAACACGGCAACAGAATCGTCGAAGTGGTATGAGCTTCGTAGCTCTGATACCATGTGAAAAAGAGCACAGCAATATACGGCGGAACACGGCGGAGACTCGCCGGAGAAACGAAGAGTCGCAGAGAGAAAAGTGAGAGAGTTTTATCAGGGATCACTTGAGTTAGTTGTTTATTTTCTCATCACCCCAAATATATATAAAACCCTAGCAAACTAATGCAAGATTGCACCGCAACCTTTTAATGTGCACAAGTTTGGTCCCAACACATTACACAAAGTTACAGATTGGACTAATGATCAATAACACGGGCCGAAGCCCAATAACACTAAGGCTAAGCCAAATTGAAGCAGTAAATCTGGACTTGGGCTGGGCTGAAACAACAGGCCAGATCTCCAATAGTGTGGGCTTCAACAGATGGCTGGACGACGAAGATAACATCGGTGCCGGAGGAACTGCGACGGAAGTCTCTGGGCTTGGTTGGATTCTGGTGGCATCTGGTGACCGAAGTAGTGTCGGGGGCGACGAAAGTTGATGGTGGCTGAGCGAATCAAGGAGGCCGAGGAAGGAGGTGGTGAACGGGGCAGCAAAATAGGTGTTCTATATCGGAGCTTATGACGGGAATGAGCAGAAGCTTCACGGAGTGGGTCGGAGCTTCTGGTCGGGAACGAGCTCGGTCGACACGGAGCTAGGCAGGGACGACAGGGGCGGACCGGAAGTGGTGCTCGGAGTTGCGACGGTGAGGTGCAGTGGGTCATGGAATCGGTGTCTTGGTCGGGCAACGAATGGACGGAACTACCTGTATTGTATGAGAAGCTGGCTGCCGAAACAAGCTGTCGAGTGGATATGAAAATTGCAGAATCGCTTGTTGCTTAAAGCCGTGAAGGGAAGACAGTTCTCAAGCTCCAATAATAGCAACTTTGATCTTTATTACCCAAGAAAGAGGTTGAGCACTTCCTGTAATAACAATATGAAATAAAAAATCATATATGTGCACTAAACATAGATTATAATCATATATAAATAAATTTAATAAAAATGGTTAATAACTAAAAAACTGTCCAAGGTTTACCCTATGTTAAAATTAGGTGTCTGAAGTTTGAAATGTTAAAATGGACTGTCCCAAGTTTCATTTTTGTTGAAATTTGGTGTCTCGGTGTGATAACTTTAGAGAAGTCAATTCCGACGAAACCGTCTGTCAAATTCGAGCTCTCATACACACTCCCTTCTCGTCATCTTGCCGGGACCGTCACCTAAAAAGTTGGTCACATCCGGGCAAGTAAATCTCGCTCTATTGTCCTTGGAAAATGGCTCCACACCACTCTTTTAGAAACTTTTTTTAAAATGTTTAATTTTTAGGTGAAATTTGACGATTTTGTGAAAAGTAAAGAGTAATGGATTATGAGTGGGTTGGTGGGTTGATGAAAATGATTGAATGAAGATGAAAAGACGCACAAAGACACCAAATTTCAACAAAAATGAAACTTGAGACAGTCCATTTTAACATTTCAAACTTCAGACACCTAATTTTAACATAGGGTAAACCTTGGACAGTTTTTTAGTTATTAACCCTAATAAAAATGAGAAATCTAGCTACACTATATATGCACAATTGAATTAATTAAGACACAAGTAAAGGAGCATGGAGATGGGGAATTGCAGTACACCGAAGTGGGGGTGTAGAGATAGATGATGTCAGTAAACTTTAAATATGATGACTCCCAATCGATTTATTGGACCGAATCGAAACGATTAGAAGTTTATGAACTTGCTAGGAGAAAATCTTAGATGAAACAAGTACAAAACAATCTATATCTATATATAATATAATTCTAATAGGTGTTACAATATTCTGACAAATAATAAAATAGACCAATGACGTGTCAAAATGGAGATATAACATTGGTCCACGTCAATTATTATCTCTTTCTGATGACATCTCAATGACATGTGTGTAGTTCTAATGCTTTAGATTTACTCCAAAGCTTCACATTGCTTCTCAGAAGACGTTTCTTTTAAAAAATGTTAGAATAATATAAATATTTTTATTAACTATTGCACACACCATTATAAAATTAGTTTCAGTTGCACCAAAATTTAGATGATCGATGGTTTTATTTAACAAAAATAAAACATAAGAAAATATTTTTAAAAAAATTAGAAAATAAAATGTAGAATATTAAGAAAAATATAATTAGAAAATTAAATATTAAAAAATTGATCAAATTAAGTTTTACACCCTAACATTAAAAAGATTCAAAATTTGGACCATCATTAAAGTTATTTACTATTTATTGCATACACCCTTAGAAAAATTATTTTCAATTGCTCTAAAATTAGATGATAGAGGGTTTAAAAAAACATTTTAAACATAAAAAAAAAATTAACCATAGAATATTAATAAAAAAAATATAATCATAAAATTAAAAATTTATGAATGAATATTTTCAAGATTCCACCTGGAAACGCGCAACAATAATACACAAACGGTAACTATATTATCTCTACTATTTTTAATTTGCACTTTCCTTTATCTCACGTCAAACGTGTTAAGCCCCGGCATAGTCATCATCTTCTTAATGTTGATCATCACTCTCCTCACAACCATTTCCATCAGACGCTGGATCCGCTGCTCCAACTACGTCTCAACCGCCACCACCACAGATCTCAATCTTCTCCTGCTCATCCATCCCCACTTGAATGCACGGTTTGCTTCTTCACGTTACACCCCCACGACCAGTTCCGACTCCATATGCTTCCACACGTTGAGCATGTAATCCTTAATCCGATCCAACCTCACCCGCTGCAAATTAAGCATCGTTGTCGTTGGCCCTTCTAACCTGGATAATAACTTCCGCAGTGAGATTGGCTCCAATAGACATCGTCATTTATAATGTTATTATTTGAACATTAGAATAACCAATCTTTTATAGAATATATGTAACTATATTCAAAAATGAAAATAGTATACAAATCATATAAGGTATAGAAATCCATTTAGAGAAACTACTTTATTTGGCCAAATAATAATAATATACCTTATTTTTAATTTCTTTATAATTAATATACCTTTAATTGCAATCAATTTGTTCGTTTATAATAATTACCTGTGTTTTCTTATCATAATTTCAATTTACAGATAAATTAATCTTTTTTTTATTTATTTATTTCAGTTAAAAAATAAATCACATATACATGTTACAATAGCTTAAAATATATTATTAAATAATACATCATAGATAGCAAAAAAAATGATATAGCATTTGTAGCATGTTATAGATATAAACAAAATTTGTCATTTTACATTATAATAATTTTATCTTTAGCTTTGATCTTTAATTTGTTTATTTATTAAATATAGGAGGTTTGAAAATTCATATTTCGATTTATTTCAAAACCTCTAAACAATTTCACATTTAAAATGTTCTTAGTAAAATAATTTTTTCTTATTAAAAATATATTTTCACTATAATATGGTATTTTAATACGACATATTAAAAAGCTTTCCTTAATTGAATAATTTTAACTCATGCGATTTATATATACACGTATCTATATATATTATAATTTCAATAGAACATATATAAACATGACAATTAAGTTTTTAATCACATTTTCTCTATCCTAATGTCAAATTTATAACTTTTAATTAGTCCATGTCAAACATACAATAATTATTCTTACATGGCATGACATATGTCTAAGTTCTCATGGCTCCAAGTGCTCTCATTCACTCTCAAGAGATGTTTTTTTTTTTACAATACTATCAAAAGATGTTACAAACGTCACAAATGTTACATAAGTATACTAATATTTATTTAAGTAATATAAATAATATAAATTTGATAGTATAAGTATCGTTGAATTATATATATATATATATACTAATATTAAATATAAAAATATAATAAAATTTGAACTTATAAGTTTGTTTTTTCCATCCTAACAATATAAAGTTGCAATTGCACCCTAAAATAAGTAAATAAAAAAAATTCAATGTATTAGACTTTATTGAACACAATCATTATATAATTCTATTTTAGCTTGATGAATTTATAAAATGGAAAAAAAATATGATAGTATTAAAGTGAACTCAATTTTTTAAAATATATAAAATTTAGGAAGCACAATTTTTGTTTCGCTTATATGTTAGTCACTTTGCATCCTAATAATAGAAAGTTGGAATTGCACCCTTACAAATTTATTTAGAAAAATGCATGAAAATATGTGGAATAAATAAACACACTAGAAAATATGTGGAAAATAATAATATTATATAAAAATATAAAGAATAAATTTATAGCGTAATATTATATGTGTAAATCCATTAACTAATAGACATATGCTTTTTTTTTTTGCCAAATAGACATATGTTGACTTACGCTAACATATAATTATATAAAGATGTATACACCGTAATAGTGTGTAGTAGTGTTTCAATTGTATTGAATAAATTATTATAAATAACAAAAACCAATCAAAATAATTATTTATATTAAATTTGAATTTTTGAAAAATCCTAACAATTATATAAATAAATCACTTACCGCGCAACGCGCGGGTTGACCACCTAGTGATCTTATATTTGTTTTCTTTTGCGGCCCTTTTCTTCCCCCATTACATGTACGAGAGCACATCTATATATAGGCTAACATAGATACCTAGTGTTTTACTTTAACTAGGAAATAAAATCTACTAAATACTAAATATTTTAAATATTAAATTAAATATTCAAAAAATATATTCCGTAATAAATACATATAATATCCTAATATACACTGGAGCAATCTTGGAAGCTTCGCGACTTGCCATATTTGAACATTTCCTCATTTAGCGCGCCTGTCGCGCGTGGTCCAAATTAGGTGTTTACACCTCACTTTCAGAAGTTAAGTATAGCAGGCACCTCATAACACACGTGCACATCAACGTACCAACACGAGGTACAACACCTCACATTCAGAGTTTAAGTGCGCCCGTCACAAGGACAACCCTGTGGGAGTATGCTATAAGTGTAGCCAACACTAAGAGCAACGCCCTACACTCAAGACAACGAGCAGACCCGCTACGAAGGGCAATATGATGCATACAAGTCATAAAACGACAGTCGGCAAAAATAGTAACACCCGGCATCCAAAATGCAAACACGTCCACTACGGGGGCAAATCCACACATAGGCAACCCTATATGTGTAGGTCACAAGTGCGACCGACACCAAGGTCGACTTCTTCTCATGGAAATACAGGGCATGCCTACTACTGGGGCAACCTCGACGTCGAGTTATGAAAGAGAAGTTGTCGGTCGAAAGATTCCGCGATCAAAGTGCGAGGAGGAGCAGTGCTCTAACACATCCAAGGGGAGGGATAACCCTCAACATGTGGCGATAGACCCCTTTCGCATAAAGGGAAAGAAGAAAGTTTGTAAGTATTCTCACCTCCGTGTCTATATAAAATGAATCGCAGGGCAAGGTTCAAGAACCATGCACACGCTCCAACAAATGAAGGAAAATGTCACACCTGTCAAGAGCCAATGCTAAAAATGCTCGCACTGCTACGGGGTAGGCAAAACGTTGTGCCCTGTCGGGCCACGGAGTTCACACTCTTGGATAAAAAAATGAGTATACTTTCACCCTTACACTTACGTTCATTGTTGTGATTTACATCCATGAATGCGTCAATGCCTCTATCCACACTTATGATTACAACATGTTTATGCTTGCATTCCTGCACCCATGATTGTAACATGTTTACACTCGCGTCCACATCCATGCTTGTATCCATGTGCATGTTAGCTCACACTTTCTCACGTTCACACGTGTTCAACACTTAGACATTCATAAATGTCATGTATTCATGCTTACATCCATATAAACACTCAATACACTCATACACATATATACAACTGCATTACGTTGGTAACCCCAACGCTTGCACACACGTACACTTGACGCCCGCACATTCATGTCTACGATTGCAATATGTTTACACCTGATCCAGTACTTGTGATTTTACTTGCATGTATGCTAGTACAACACATCCATGTCCATGATATGTCATTTTTACACCCATGTTCATTTATTGTCTATCCTATACTTAGAAATTTTCCACACATGATTAGCATATTTTCCACATGTAGAATCACTTCATACGTGCATGCCAACATGAATTAGATTTTCATTCATATACTATCATAATCCCGTCATCCCCCTTTCCTAACTCGTGTTCTTAGACATCGAGAAAGGAAAACATTATTTTCGCCATACCTGCATTTTTCGGATATCTGTCTGAATATATACATGTCTGTACTAATGTCTATATTTTCATTGTCCAAAGAAATGAGGATAAATTGCGTTGATACACTTACAGACATACGATGGTTTCGACACGAGGTAAATTTTGGATTACGGCGACGTAATACTACGGAATGCTAAACGTGTACTAGCAAGAAATCTAATCTATGCAGCGGAATTAGTACGCATACCTTTTAGCTTTCCTGCCCAAGAACGATGTGGAGGGAGTTCTGATACTCCGGTCGGAACTGTTGCGTCCGGATGAACTAAGTCGTGGGGACGCGTCTATTCGCGTGGTTGTGCGGGCCTTTGTAACCCTTCCGTTGGGAGGAGGTTGGGCCACCGACGAGTGTTCAGGCTTGCTCCCGTACGAAGTCGGTGTCTCGGTATGGCTGTGACTCGGCAAGGTTGTGACCCGGCGAGGTTGTGACCCGGCAAGGTTGTGACCCGGCAAGGTTGTGACTCCGAAAGGTTGTGACCCGTCGAGGTTGTGACCCGGCGAGGTTGTGACCCGGCAAGGTTGTGACCCGGCAAGGTTGTGACTCGGAAAGGTTGTGACCCGGCAAGGTTGTGACCCGGCAAGGTTGTGACTCGGAAAGGTTGTGACTCGGGTGTCGGATCCTGCACAAAGGACCAATGCTAGCACGGAGAGGGGGGGGGGGTGGTGCTAGCGGAGCCCTCTCCGATGCTTAAGTCATTATAGTGGCAAAAAGGTAATTTCTAGAGAGAGAATTTCTAGAGAGAAGTCAGAGCTCAAAATACCAAAGTTGGGCAAATGAGAGAATGAGTGAAAATGGGTGGCCAAGACCTCCTATTTATAGGCTTTCTTGGGACCGGACCCGGTTTTAGAGCGGATTGATGACGGTTCAAGATCATGCGGTAACCGTCATCCATATTGGTAATGTGCGAACTTGACTTCTCTACGCGCAACGGTAATCGCGGATACGGTAGTCGCGCGATACCCGTAAGGTAATCCGGACCTCGTCGAATTTGGGCAATTCGGCAAGGTCCGGATTGCCGCGCAACCCGGACCTCCGGATTGCGAGCAACCCGGAGGTCCGGATTGCAAGCAACCCGGACATCCGGGTTGCAATGCAATCCGGACGTCCGGATTGCTATGCAACCCGGAGGTCCGGTCCGGACGCGCGTAAAGGCGCTTCCGGACCGTTTTGATACCGTGGGAGATGTTTTTAAACCGAGATGTAATTTTCGACACGTTTACGGGGCCCGAAATGTAAACACGAACCCGAATTGGACATTTATCCATCACTTGCCCCCGAGTCAAGTAACGGTTTAGAACCTTTCTTGACTCTATTTTAACTTAGGATATTTTTCCAATTTGAGTTTGACGCTAACCTTTCGGTTTTGATCGTTGGTCGGACGCAAGCATCTTGATTTCGTCCGTCGCTTGATTTTCCGGCCGAATGGCTTTGTTTCCTACCATCATGGTTAGTGCAATAGGAAATGTATATGCGCGAATATGATTATCGTCGGAGACATGAGCAAACGGTAATGTGCTATGCGAACATGCATCTATCCACATGGGTACATAAGTAATAATCATGGCAAGATTGTAATTACGCAATGCAAGAAATAGAAATCGTACGTTTCTAAAATGACTAAGTGATTACCGAATCATGAATCATGTGATTGCAACATACGTGTATAGTAATGGACTTGATACGTGCAATGTCAAGACATGTATAAGAATAGATATTTTAGGAGGAGAGGGTAGAGTATACCGTAGGAGTTTAGTCTTGAGTGTAGGTAAACTAATCATTTGATCCTTATCCATAAAGCATCTCTTTGGAATTAGTAAATACACATATCCCCATTTATCCTTCCAGCATCTTGGGAGTTCACCATTCCACTCCCTTTGCAGGCAATTCATTCATCATTTCCCGGAATTGCTTTTGTGCTTTAAAGTTTCTTCACCGTCGTGGAGCTTAGATACGTTTTGACAGTTTCGAGTCTGATTTTTGGCTTGTTTTTGGAAGTTGACACCACCATTCGACTCGGTTCGTCGCAAGGATTCCAGCGCCGCCTTCGGAGCCGCCAGAAGCTACCGCACGCGCCCTCACGAGCCGCCGCGAGTGGAGTTGCTTCGCCGGAGCGTGTGGCCCACGCGCCGCCTTCCCGGGCTCGCCTCGTTTCGGTCCACACCTTTCCGGAATCGTCTCGACGAGGGGAGTCCATTGGAATACCTTTCGTCACGTTTTGAGGTAGTTTGGAAACTCGAATTCTTAGGACAGCTTCGACTTGAATGCCGATGTCACCGTATTGTTGTTTGTTTTTCGTTGTCGACATGTGGGACTGCTTGTTGATGTTTATACGTCGAGTAATTGCTGATTGATTGCCATCATTATCGTCGTTTGTCCATAATTTAGGCGATTTTCCATTTCCATGGGTGTTTGATGTAGAATTCCCCGTATCTTCGCGTAGAAGCTTTTTAGTCGATATGCATGATTTTCCTTCTTGGTGGGTTTTTGGTTGACGGGGATTGCCCAATAACTTTAGGCGTAGTCACTAGTCGTCTTGACGCCTTAGAGAAAAATTTCCCTTAAGCGTTGCCACGTTCGATCCTTACGGCTTGTCGCGTTAATTCCACCGTTTGCATGATAGCTCCTTAAGACGCTAGTCCCTTCTATGGTACATACCAACTTTACTATGTGCGTGGAACTTGGCTACGTGCGTTGACTTTTTGATACGCGCGTTGATGTTGATACGCGCGTTGACTTTTGATACGCGCGTTGACTTTTTGATACGCGCGTTGATGTTGATACGCGCGTTGACTTTTGATACGCGCGTTGACTTTGATACACGCATTGATGTTGATACGCACGTTGATGATGATATGCGCGTTGATGGAGATACGCGCGTTGATGTTGATACGCGCGTTGATGTTGATACGCGCGTTGACTTTATATGCGCATTGATGTTGATAGTTGAGCGTCAGGTATAGACTGTTGGTTATTACCTGCAAGTATGCTAAAACACTTAGGAAATATTTAAACGATATCTAATGCTTGTTACCATAGATGTCGTTGTATGAGCTTTGTCGATGAGCGTCGTAGGTGTGCTTAGGGGGCATAGCTACTCGCTGTATGCAATCCATCTTTGTTGACATGTATGTGCGTACATGGCAATACTTAGAAAATATTCTCCCCTTGTCGACATGCATTCTCGTCGACATGTATGTACGTACATGGAAACACTTAGAAAATATTTTCTCCTTGTCGACATGCATCCTCGTCGACATGTATGTACGTACATGGAAACACTTAGAAAATATTTTCTCCTTGTCGACATGTATCCCTGTCGACATGTATGTACGTACATGGAAACATGATACGCGCGTTAACTTTGATACGCGCATTGATGTTGATATGCGCGTTAACCTTGATACGCGCGTTGATGTTGATATGCGTGTTAACCTTGATACGCGCATTGATGTTGATACGCGCGTTAACCTTGATACGCGCGTTGATGTTGATACGCGCTTTAACCTTGATACGCGCATTGATGTTGATACGCGCGTTAACCTTGATACGCGTATTGATGTTGATACGCGCGTTAACCTTGATACGCGTATTGATGTTGATACGCGCGTTAACCTTGATACGCGCGTTGATGTTGATATGCGCGTTAACCTTGATACGCGCATTGATGTTGATACGCGCGTTAACCTTGATACGCGTATTGATGTTGATACGCGTATTGATGTTGGTACGCGCGTTAACCTTGATACGCGCGTTGATGTTGATATGCGCGTTAACCTTGATACGCGCATTGATGTTGATACGCGCGTTAACCTTGATACGCGCGTTGATCTGTTGAAGAGGTTGCCCCCCTTGCTCGATGCTTGTTACTTGTTGCATGAACACTAATAAGTCTTGTATGGAGCGTTTGTTGCATAAGTGCTTGAACAAGTGTTGGTGCGTGTTTGCACACTGACTGGATTGTTGATAGCACTTTCCAGGATATCGTTGGCTTGCAGTTTCTGTTTTTAGCATAATTCTCGGAAGATCCGACGCAGGGGCGCGTTCCTCGAGCGATCCTTAGTTCGTTATGCTGAGCATGACCGTGCTAACTCTTTCTTGTGATAAGAGAAATAGAGTTGAGGGTTGTGTAGTGGCGTCTTCTGCCCCTCGGTCGAGGGACCGGCTCAAGGAGGAGCGTTACTCCTACTGAGATAAGTGTTTGTTGATTGCTGATTGTCGCCCTTATGTTGAAGAGTTATGTTGTGCTGAATGTTGAAACAATCATTCTTGCATTTGTTGTTGATATTATGAACTCTTTGCCATAAGTCCTTAGAGATGATGTAGTCTCTTGGTTGCTGTTGGGCTATTTGCTTCCAGCATGTTGAACCCTTTGTGAATGGGTTGATGTTGACAATTCTTTGTTCATGCTTTTGCTTGCATGTTATTTCGTCACCTGAACCTGTTTTGAATAGTAATTATGTGATAACTTGTTAGTAATATTTCATACCTTGAGTTATCTATGTTGTCCAGATGCTTTGGACTTGAGAGATAGGATATATATCCTTAAATGATGAACATGATGTCCGTAGTTGCGACTATATGTCGCACATTGTTAAGTGTTGTGATCGCCCCTCTTGGCTAGACTCCAAGGCATGGCGAGATGGGTAGAGCATAGGATGTTGCGACTTGCGCACTATAGGTTTTGTTTGGAGATGACGGTGGCAATTTCTGCTTGTTCCGCCGAGTCTCCGTTTATTGAATGTGGATGACTAGTATCGTAGACATAGTCCCTGCAGTCGTGACCGATAGCCACTTCCTGATTGATAAGTTGAGATGCTCTCCTGATTGCTTGCCTGATGCATTATGCATATTCCCTTCTTTCCTGAATAGCTTGCCGCTATATGTGTATCAACTCGCGTTGGGGAAGCATACGTAAAAATATTATTTGAGAGATGTTATCTTGGCTAAGGAAGATACTAGTTTATACCGTCTCTTAGTTCCACTCTAAGGCGACGTTGTACAAGACTCTACTTGTAGATTTAATGAGTTTTAAACAGGGTGCGCACCTGCCAGCGTGTATCAACTCGCGTTGGGGAAGCATACGTAAGGGTATTATTTGAGAGGTGTTATCTTGGTTAAGCAAGATATTAGTTTATACCGTCTCTTAGTTCCACTCTAAGGCGACGTTGTACAAGACTCGACTTGTAAATTTTATGAGTTTTAAACAGGGAGCGCACCTGCCAGCGTGTATCAACCCGCGTTGGGGAAGCATACGTAAAAACATTTTTGTTTTTGAAGAAGCATTTTGTGAATCCTAAAAAGCTTGTTGGTGAAATATTTGAGAAAATATTTTGGCATTGAATGTGATACATCCAAAAAACCGTGTTGATAAAATTTTTTGGAAAGGTGTTTGATACGTAAGATGTTTGATAAAATTTTTGGCAAAATTTTTTTGGTAAAATGTTTGAAAAAATATTTGTGATACATGATTCCTGCGTCCAGGGACCATGTAACACTTTTTTGAGAATATGAATTGTGATGCATGCTTTCTGCGTCCAGGAACCATGCAACACGGTTTGAAAATTTGTAGTACGGAATTGTCATCTTAACCAGAGGACTTTTGCCGTATAAAACGAACCCTGATGGCGTTCGTAATATGGGAATGCCGACTAGACAGAGGACATTCGCCATAAAGAGTGCACCCTGAACCGGATATACGCACTTGTTATAGAGTGGGGTCGTTGTCTAAACAAAGACCTTTTGCTGTATAAAACGAACCCTGATGGCGTTCGTAATATGGGAATACCGACTAGACAGAGGACATTCGCCATAAAGAGTGCACCCTGAACCGGATATACGCACTTGTTATAGAGTGGGGACGTTGTCTAAACAGAGAACTTTCGTCACTTGAGGGGTGATCAGCCCCGTATGCCCGTCCTGTTCTGAATCCAGGGGAATGGCTATGAACATGAGGATTTGCCTCTAACCAGAGATGTCACAACATGTCCTTTTTTAGAAGTGAACATGGGGTTTGTCTTTTTAAAAAAGAGGGTACCACAACATGCTATTTTGATAGTAGGCCTTGGTGTTAATCCAAGTTATTGCTTGTAGCTGACGTCCTGAATAGCCGTTGTTTTGATAGTAAATCCGCAGGTTGTCATTGCGGTATATAAGTTGATTGTGCACATAGCTTGATGGCTTTGTGTTGCCGGCACCTTCTTGAGATAGACGCCTGTATTATGAATGGAGAAATAAACTCCTTGTTGGTGTAGATAATAGATATGTTGGTGTTGTATATCATAAGTCCCTCCTTGAACACAATGCGTAACTTGTATTGTTGAAGTAGATTTTTGTGCATAGGTTACTACTTGGTGTAATTCCTGAGTAGTAATCGTAGTGTAGCATGTACCTACGAGCAGAGTTATTTTTGTCAGATAATCGCAATTTTTTATAAGTTTGCAAAAGTATGAAGTCATGAAATTTTCTTTTTAGTTATGCATATAATAATTAAAGTAAAGGAATCTGATACAAGGATTCCTTGTTTGTGTAGGAAACTTCCCTGAGTGCGGATACAAAAGGTGTAGATCATGATAAGCATATGTTAGGTAGAATTGCCGAGCACTTGTCAGGTTGGTGCCCCCCAAGTCACTTGGCAGTTGTATCGCTGTTTCCTGATTGTTTATATTGTTTCAACTTCTAATAGTGCATGATCTGTCCTTGTGTAATGCCCCCGCCTTGTTTATTATTGCGACATGATTTTAGTCTTGCACGTATACAATGCTTGAGACTTTCTGTTGTTGACGCGAGGAATATGTGTGTAGTTGTTACTTGGCGTTATTCCAAGGTAATATGCGTCATAATAATGTACCTACGAAAGTAGATTTATCCTTTATTAGATATTTAGAGCTCGCACGACGGATTACAAGAAAGCGTCTAGTGATCACTTCTTTTGAAAATTACTGAGGCTAATAAGCATGAGTTGTACTTAATCTTTAAAAGATTTAACATAGATATGCGAAAAAGGAGATAAGGAAGATAAATGGTTTGGTGATGTGTTTGACGTCCTCATAGGTGATTTGTTGGCTAGTTGATTCTGCCACGTGCCACATAGTTTCTCAATGCATCTAGCGTGTTGAGCTCTTCAATCTCCCCTTTTGGGGATGGAAAAAAGTTGATGTCATGCCCCCAGGTTTTACTTTGCTTGTGTTGTTCTTCAACATCTTTGCCAAGGAAGGCAGTCGTTGGCCCGAGTGGACGGTGAAGTTTACTTTCCGGGAGTTTGAGATTTGCTTCTTCTGCATCCATACTCCAAAGATTGTACAAGTCGTCACAATTGGTTCCATAAGTGACGTTGTTTTTCTGGCGTTTGGCGATAGGTGGATTATCGTCCGCCATTTCTTTTCCTTTGCCTTTTTCTGAAGATTTGACACGAGGATTCCTTTGATGCTTATTGCCATGGTCGATATACTTCTTCATTTTTCCTTCTAAGATCAAGCTGTTTACATGAAATCTTAAGCTGACACAGCCATCTGTCTCATGGCCACATACTTCGTGATTCTCGCACCATTTGCTTTTATCTTTTCCCAATGGGCCATTGCGGAAATTAAAGGGTTTTTTCCACAGCTTGGACTCCTTCATTTCTTTCAGGATGACAGACAATGGTGTGTTCAAAGGAACATATATGGCGAGATTGGTATCTTTGAGCCTTTGGGCATCTGACTGGAACGGCCTCTTTTGTCGCGGTTGCCTCTTTTCCCAGGAGACGTGTATCTCTTTTTCGATTATTGCCTTCAAGGTTCTTGTTGTCAATCCCGTGATTGGGATATCGATGTCACTAGCAGGCTTTTTCGGTCCATCCGTGTGACGGATGTCAGCATCGCCTTGGTTTGTCCTTGTGGAAGTACCTTCTTTGTGTATTTTGGATGACTCTGCTTGAGGCTTCTTTGGAGAGCTGTCGCCTTGATCGGTAAATTAATTTAATTTGCCTTTGAGGACGAAGTTGTTAATGCGGAGACGTAGGCTGACACAATTGTTTGTCTTGTGGCCGAAGACTTCGTGGTGTTCACACCACTTGTTTTTGTCTTTCCCCAACGGGCCGTTTCTGAAATTGTTCGGTGCTTTCCACATTTTTGCATTCTTCAGTTCTTTCAATATATCGGACGGTGGGGCTTTCAAAGGAATGCAGTCCGTGAAGTTTACTCCTTTTGGCTTCTGGAAATTTCCTTGAAGGGGGCTTATTGGCTTAGGCTGCCAATTTTTTCCCTGCTGACCGCTTGAAGGTGGTTTTGCTTGATTCTGCTTAAGAGGTTGTTTCCATGCCTCCTTTTGGTGTTGTGCTATCACATGCAGGTTGCATGAGCGTGCGGCTTCGTGCCTTGGCTGTTGGTACTGGAGGGTACCTTCCGTGCATTGTGCGGGGGATGCATTTCTTGTTGGAGTGAAGAAAGCACTGGATGTGGCAACAGGGATGTGGAAGGATCCAAGTTGTCTTCTTATTGTCTTCTGCAAAGTCATGGGTAAGGCGTTGTGGTATGCGATGTGCTCCTTGTGCTGTGCGCCGGGCACATTGTTGATCGGTGTGGATGAAGCTACGGAAGTAGCGCTTGGGATGTGGAAGGATCCCGACTGGCTCCCAGCTGGAGCTTGGCCTCCTGTTCTTTTGCTTGCCGGGGACTTCTTTGGATGTCCAGGCCTTTTCCTTGGGGTTTTCACCTCTTCGGGAGGGTTGTGATCACTCGCCATGATTTCTGCTGTACGGTAGCTTTTTGTTCGAATCACGTAGACGACGCCAATGTTGCGTCCGGATGAACTAAGTCGTGGGGACGCGTCTATTCGCGTGGTTGTGCGGGCCTTTGTAACCCTTCCGTTGGGAGGAGGTTGGGCCACCGACGAGTGTTCAGGCTTGCTCCCGTACGAAGTCGGTGTCTCGGTATGGCTGTGACTCGACAAGGTTGTGACCCGGTGAGGTTGTGACCCGGCAAGGTTGTGACCCGGCAAGGTTGTGACCCGGCAAGGTTGTGACTCGGAAATGTTGTGACCCGGCAAGGTTGTGACCCGGCGAGGTTGTGACCCGGCAAGGTTGTGACCCGGCAAGGTTGTGACCCGGCAAGGTTGTGACTCGGCAAGGTTGTGACTCGGAAAGGTTGTGACCCGGCAAGGTTGTGACCCGGCAAGGTTGTGACTCGGAAAGGTTGTGACTCGGGTGTCGGATCCTGCACAAAGGACCAATGCTAGCACGGAGAGGGGGGGTGGTGCTAGCGGAGCCCTCTCCGATGCTTAAGTCATTATAGTGGCAAAAAGGTAATTTCTAGAGAGAGAATTTCTAGAGAGAAGTCAGAGCTCAAAATACCAAAGTTGGGCAAATGAGAGAATGAGTGAAAATGGGTGGCCAAGACCTCCTATTTATAGGCTTTCTTGGGACCGGACCCGGTTTTAGAGCGGTTTGATGACGGTTCAAGATCATGCGGTAACCGTCATCCATATTGGTAATGTGCGAACTTGACTTCTCTACGCGCAACGGTAATCGCGGATACGGTAGTCGCGCGATACCCGTAAGGTAATCCGGACCTCGTCGAATTTGGGCAATTCGGCGAGGTCCGGATTGCCGCGCAACCCGGAGGTCCGGTCCGGACGCGCGTAAAGGCGCTTCCGGACCGTTTTGATACCGTGGGAGATGTTTTTAAACCGAGATGTAATTTTCGACACGTTTACGGGGCCCGAAATGTAAACACGAACCCGAATTGGACATTTATCCATCAGGAACCACGTGCAAGTTCTTCGTTAGAAAAAGTCCCACGCGATGTAGCTCCACAACAAGACCTCTGATCGATTCTTCAACGGAGATGGAACCTCATACCAGATGTGATGGTGCCGAAATTTAACTACGGGAAACTAGTGTTCTCAATGGAGATCCTTGTTATTATGAATGAGTGAATAAACCCTTAGCAGACACCCTTATATATAGTATTGGTGGAGTTGCCAAAAGGCAACTCCAACCAATGTGGTATAGGGTGGTCGGCCGAATTGCATGTATAAGGGGGAGGCCCAATTTTGGGCCTCCCTTGTCAATTACTAATTGGATTTGGCCCAATTAGCCCAGATTGACAATTACCTAAATTAACTTAGGTAATTTCCTTAATTAACGGGCTCCTATTACGCCGTCACGTCACCATATGCTAACAGTAAAATCACGAGATTGAATTGAGCGTGTCATCCTATCGTAAAATAGAGTCAATCAAGGTTTAAGCCATTGGTTGACTCGAGGGCACGTGATGGATATACGCTCAATTTAAACCCGTTTTCATTCAGATTGTATTATTTTAATTACCCCACGAACGATTGCAAATCGAAACTTTGACCCGAACACGTCACCCAAAGCAAAACGGCCCGGATGGAAAAAAACGCCCTCCCGGACACGACGCTGGTCCGATCTCTCCTAGTTAGAGATCAGACCTGCCAGTCTGATCCCAAGCTTTCGGGTTCGGACCACCCGTCCGACCCCGAAGGTCCCGACACCCTTCCGACGTGTAGTATTTCTGTCGAAGGGGTGTACGTGACGTCCGGAACACTGTCATCCAAACCGTCTCTCGCGACGACCCGACCTCACTTTGCACTTCTGACACTTAGAAAATATCACGAACCCTTCCATGCTTGCTAAGGGCTTAATCCCTTTATCACTTGTTAACTGAGCTCGTTTAGGAGTTAACAGTGTCATTAACCACCTTAATCTTCTTTGAGCCTATATATAGAACTCCACCTCTTTTCATTTACTAAGTTAATGTGACTTGAAATATTTATGCTCTGCATTCTCTCTACTTTATCTCTCTAGAACGATGTACTGATTTAGGCATCAGAGAGGGTTCATCGAGTACCACCCTCCCCCCCCCCCCCCCCTCTGTGGTCTCGATATTGCCTCTTTTGCAGGTGTTAGGGGGAACGCACGCGGACTACACAGGAGCGACCTCCCGACGTTTGGAGGTCTCAACGATTCTCGAGTCAACGATCTGACATACAACGACGGGATGTATGAACAACTACATATACGGACATCCAGAAACTTAGCCATTTTAAGGGCTTGCATACCTCCAACAGTCCGACACTTTGACAGTCCAACGGTCCGACACTTTGACAGTTCGACAGTCCGACACTCCGACACTTCGACAATCCAATGGTCCGACACTTTGTCATACGACAACCCGAAGTACAGACTACCCAATATCACGAAGGATCCGACGTCAATGATCGAACCCAACGAGCATTTCGAAGGAATCGGACCGCGAATAAAGGAATTTCACCTATAAGATTGTTATTCGGATCGACACCCCGTCAACCCGATACACATGTCTTAACTGCTACCTTCAAGGTGTGCCCTAATGCAGTTCAAATTAAAATCACATACTCTAAAAAAATAACTCAAAATTTAACATCCCAAAAAAATTCCACCTCAAATGCGGAACAATTAGTATCAAATTCACAAAACGTGTAGCACCTACCTCATAATTAGAAGACCCACGAAACCTCCTAGAAGAGACTTGCAGTCGTCCTTCACCAAGGGAGTAAGAGAGCTGCAACCGTTCTTCCATTTTATAGGCCCGAGCAACAGACCCACGACCGAGAGACCCACAATCGAGATACCATAAACAGTTCTTTAATTTCCTGCATAGGAGCAAGAGACGCAACCGGTTTTGTTTAGAGGTGAGTTTAGATTAATAAAAAAATGATAATATCAGCAGTCTAATCTGTTAAGGTAATTTTTTTAACTGTGTTATTCTTTGAAACAAAATGATCAAATTCTCAAACCTTTTTTTTTTCCATTCACATTCTCAAACATAAATAACTAAAAAAAACACACATTTGAACTAAATGTAAGTAACTAAACTATCTATTAACCCAAATAAAATTAAGTTATTTACTCATAAATCAAGTACAAAGCACGAATGGGGGCCGCGTAGAGCCCGTACGTGAATCAGAATCGCGTATTAGGTATTTTGGTCAACGGATTTATAAGTCCGGCATTTTCGTATTTGGCTATCACAAAATCGTTATTTAAGTGAAAATTTCATATTATTAGATAACCAGTCATATTATTATGTCACCGACAGAAAATTGTTTTTTTAAAATTAATACGTTAAAAGAACATATGATAGCATATATCATATGTCATTTGGAAGGTTTTCACAAGGAAAAAAACTGTTCATAAAAAGGAACACCGTATAAAAATTTAGCGCTCTGTAACTATGTATTTAAGAATAAATAATATCATAAAAATTAAAAGAAACAAATATATCTATATACAAATTAAAATTATGGAATGACATTTAATTTTTGGGTGCATTTTTTAGTCCCGAATTATCGGTTGCAACATGTGGCATAATAATATGTATTTGGGACCGGAAGTTCTAGAATTCATTTTAAAATAGAGATTTAAAATTTTATATTTGTCACATATCATTATCTAATTTAATCAAATCAAGTGGAATATATTTATTTATATTATATATGTGTTTTGACATGCATTGATTTAAACAAAATAAAGTAGATGTGGTATATAAAAATGAAAAAACAAAAATAAATTTGTTGCATCTGAGCTTTCTCACTTATATATTCATTACATTTAAACTTTTAGATTTTTCCCAAACACAAAAAATTCTAGATGTTATTTGAGCTCAAGTGATTTGATAGCCTACATAGTCCTGGTCACGCGATTAACTAGAAAACAAAGTCTCAACCCAGACTTAATTCGATGAGCCCAAATAGAATAGGCATTTGATGAATAAATATGTAAATCCAAATTCAGGATGTTGTATGAATGCTAATAACGTATCTATCTATCTATATCTATATTCTATATATAATATAATTCTAATAATCTATTTTCTATATATAATATAATTCTAATAAATTTTATGTAGAGATGACAAATAATAAAATTGAACATTGTTAAGTAAAAATAAAATAAAATGATTGATCCATATTAAGTTTAGTTGAATTATGATGGATATGTGCCCAATTTGGTTTCGTATTTATGATTCTGGACCCCGCAAACACGTCAAACTCACGAGTTAGGACGGTCCGGACGTGCATCGCGCGCGTCCGGACTAACGCGTCCGGATTGTCCAACAATCTGGACCACGTCAGATTGTCTCAAATCCGACGTGGTCCGGAACTGTCGACTCTTAACGCGCGTAACCCATTGCATATTTTAGCACTATGTTCGAGTTTTCCAATAGCCAACCTTGATTAAACCTGATTCCGGTTCAAGAATTTCTACTAAACCGGGATCAAACCATGCAAAATCGGGTTCGGGTCCAAGACTTCCTATATATTGGAATCTTGGCCACCCATTTCATTCAACTGATGGGAGATTGGCTTAGGAGCTCTGACTTCTCTCTAACTTTTATCTCTCTAGAATTCCTCTCATTGAAGCATCGGAGAGGGTTCATCGAGTACCACCCCCCCCCCCTCTTTGTGGTCTCGATATTACCCTGTGTGCAGGTGTGGAAGGAACGCGCGTGAAGAAGAGTACGAGTTCCGACACCTCGAAGAGAGATTCACACAAGTATTCGACAACCTGTTATCTCGCGCGGGCTAGGTCGAAACATTTGGCGTCGTCCGCGAGATTCGAACAACAAGCACTTGCTAACCAGCAATAACAAGATGGCAAACACATACGTTATACACAGTGGTCACGGTGCCGGAGGCGAGACGTCGTATGCGCGAGAAGTGTATGCATCCCAGGAGGTGCACAAGGCTGAAGAACATCAACAAGATGACGTGATTATCTAAGATGTTATACGGTTCTCAGAAAAGGACAAGGAACACATAATGTACCCTCACAATGATGCTTTAGTCATAACTATGTCGATAGACGACATGAACATTAAGCGCATACTAGTGGATAACGGGAGTTCTCCAAACATACTCACCAAAGCGATAGTCCTTGCCTTGGGAAGGAAAAAATGTGTTACACAAATGAACTCACCACTAGTAGGATTCATGGGTGATGCCAGTTATCCGTTGTGAACAACTACATTACCAGTCACTCTGGGGAATGGGGAACAACAGCTGCAAATGGAGATACCGTTTGTAGTGGTAGACAAGCTAGACGCATACAATGGCATCTTGGGGTACACAACCATGAATGCGTGGGGTATGATAGCTTCAACAGTATATCGAAATATTAAATTCCCAACTGTGGCAGGGACTGGGGAAGTCAAGGGAGACCAACAGTTATCAAAGGATTGATATAGCGTAGCACTCCAACATAATGTCAAAAAGGACAACAGTGGTGTTCCTGCCATTGACGAAGACCCAAGAAAACAGCGTGCTCGTCCAGCCTTAATGGAGGAGTTACGAGAAGTAAAGATAGATGAACCTGGTCGAATGGCCCGAATAGGCGCGTCATTATCGGAAATGAAGCAATATAGATCACATCACTCCTAGTAGAGTACAAGGAGTTGTTCGCATGGTATCCGAGAAACATGCCAGGGATAAGCCCAGACGTAATCTCCCATAAGCTTAACATCAAGCCAGGATCTCGAGTTGTGGCGCAGAAACTGCGACCACTTGGGGGCGATAAAAAGATAGCTATTCGGGAAGAAGTAGGAAAGCTGCTCGACGCAGGTTTCATCAAGGAATCAATGTTCCATACGTGGGTTGCAAACCCAGTCTTGGTACCTAAGGCTAATGGCAAGTTGAGGATGTGTATTGACTACAGGGACCTCAACAACGCGTGCCCCAAAGATTCATACCCTTTACCAAGAATCGACCAACTAGTCGATGCCACTGGAGGGCATGAGTTGATGTATGTAATGGATGAATATTCTGGATACAACCAAATTCCAATGTTTAAGAAAGACGCACCGCATACAACATTCTATGTTGACTGTGACATATACAATTACAAGGTCATGCCTTTTGGCTTAATTAATGCGGGCGCGATATACCAGAGAATGGTGAATATAATATTTGGGGACTTGATCGGGAAAACAACGGAGGCGTATGTGGATGACATGGTAGTAAAATCAACAAAAAGGCGTAACCACGCCGATAACTTGCGCGCAACATTCCAGAGAATGCACGAATTCGAAGTTCGCCTAAACCCGATAAAGTGCGCTTTCGGCGTACAATTAGGAAAGATATTGGGTTTCATGGTCAGCCAAAGGGGAATAGAGGCAAACCCTGAGAAGGTAAAGGCAATAGAATAAATGACATCTCCTAGGAAACACAAGGAGGTACAGAAGTTGAACGGTCGTTTGGCAGCTCTGAACTGATTTCTTGCTAGAATCGGTGATAAAGCCCTCCCTTTCTTCGAAGTCTTGCGTGCAAACAAGAAGTTCGAGTGGACACCTGTATGCGAGGAAGCTTTCCAGCAATTGAAGTAACACCTGCGAGCATTACCAGCACTGGCAAAGCCGCTCCAGGGAAAACCTCTTTTCCTTTACATTTCAGTAAGCAACACTGCAGTCGGTTCAGTGCTCGTCAAACAAAAGGGGGGGCACTCAGCTTCCAGTGTATTACGTGAGCAAGATCCTGGCAAAGTACGAGGTGAACTATGTGCCAATAGAGAAATACTTGTACGCTCTCATAGTGGCGGCAAGGAAACTGAGACCGTATTTTCATGCGCATGAGATAACGGTATTGACGGACCAACCATTGAAACACATCCTGTCAAAGCCAAACATGTCAGGAAAACTGACAAAGTAGTCAGTTGAGTTAAGCGAATTCCGTATTCACTTTGCTCCTAGAACAGCAATAAAGGGCCAATCATTAGCGGGCTTCATCGCAGAGTTTACAGGGATAACTCCTGAGAATGAAACCCCAGAGAACGCGCAAGAAAAGAAAATCCTGTAGAATTTTGGGAAATTTATACTGATGGATCCTCAAATGTAGG
The DNA here is from genome assembly GCA_036873135.1 of Clarkia xantiana subsp. parviflora. NCBI lineage: Eukaryota > Viridiplantae > Streptophyta > Magnoliopsida > Myrtales > Onagraceae > Clarkia > Clarkia xantiana. The sequence continues at coordinate 21,954,957 of JAPTYO010000002.1, read as the reverse complement.
GGGTCAGGTGCTGGACTCCTCCTAATACCGCCAGACGGATCAGACCCACTGAAGTACGCGCTAAACTTAACATTTAGAGCAACAAACAACGAGGCAAAGTACGAAGCTCTGATAATAGGTCTGAGGATTGCAAAGATTGTTGGTGTCAAACACCTAAGATTCAAATGCGATTCGCAACTCGTCGTCAACCAAGTAAAGGGCGAATACTTGGCTAAGGCTGGAAACATGCAGAAGTATTTGGGACAAGCAAAGGAACTCATTGCGAATTACGACTCCTTCGACATAACATCAGTCCTAGAGAACAAAATCAAGAGGTGGACGCTCTAAGTAAGTTCGTGCAAGGCAATGAGCAGGGCAAGGAAACACACTTTATGGAGAACAGGATCCTGTCAGTGATTGACCAACTCGAAGTGTTAAGCATAAGCTCAGAGACAACTTGGATAACACCAATCCGAGCATACCTCACAGATAACACGCTTTCTGAGGACAAAACTCAGGCGAATAGGATTGAAAGATTCGCTGTCAACTACGCGTTAATAGAAGGACAATTGTACAAGAAGGGTTTTTCAACCCCATACTTAAAATGCATCGCTGACCCGGAAGGCTGGAAGGTTCTGAGCGAACTACATGAGGGAGAAGCGGCTTGCCATGAAGGGGCAAGGTCTTTAATCGCAAGGCTCTAAGCTTGGGATACTACTGACCAATAATGAAGGCCAATGCAACAAACATGGTCATAGAGTGTGAATCCTGCCAACAATATTCAAGGAACATAACAGCTCTCGCGGCAGAGTTAAGCCCAATTGCAAGCTCATGGCCCTTCGCGCAGTGGGGGCATCGACCTGATAGGTCCACTCCCAAGATCCAAGGGACAAACCAATTTTATTTTGGTAGCCATCGACTACTTCTCCAAGTGGATAGAAGCCAAGGCATTGGCACGGACAATTGAAAAATACTCGATTTTATTTGAAACCACATTGTGGCGAGATATGGTGTCCTGATGGTGCTCATAAGCGATAACGGACCACAGTTCAAAAGTGGTTGATTGAAAACTGCGAAAGACTAAACATAAACCACCGCTTCGCGTCAGTGCATCACGCGCAAACTAATGGCTAGGTAGAGTCGGCCAACAAGATTTTCCGGGATGGTCTCAAGAAAAGAGTCCACGCATTAAAGGGTGGATAGGCAGAAGAGCTCATCCGCGTACTATGGGCGGTGCTCACAACACCTAAAGGAAACACCATTCAACATGGTGTACGGGACGGAGGCGGTTGCCCCCGTAGAGATAGCGCTCGCATCATATCGAACAACTCACTTTGACCCTCAATCAAATGAGGAGGAAATGCGCCTAGATCTCAATCTGGCCGACGAGAGGCGATGGAAGTCAGAGGAGCTGCAAGCTAGGATGCGATTAATCACTGCAAGATACTACAACTGGAAGGTCAAATCAAGACAATTCCATGTAGGCGAGATGGTGCGGAGAAGGAATGAGTTCTCACACCTTGATCAAATCAACAAGTTATCTCCAAAATGGGAAGGACCATACAAGATAGCTTCCATACCATATATCAACGCGTATCGTCTCCAGGATGCATATGGCAATATCTCAACGAACACATTTAGCGGGGGACACTTGAAAAAGTTTCACGCTTAAGGGAAGACTTCCTACTTAACTATGGAGCCCTCGTATCAAGCTCTTTTGATTTACCTATTATATGCATTACTTGAAGGAGATTTATAACTCCATACATATGCAACCATGTAACCGCGCAAACAATCTAATGAAGTGAATTTGTTCTCGTAGGTACATTACTACATTATACACCCTACTCTGAAATCACACCAAGTAGCGGACTATATGCGTACCATTTGCATCAACAAGATAAGTTATTATGCTAAATACAACAAATAGATTATATTTCACAACGTCGAGATAGCTTTTGTGAACATCGACAACGAACACACAAACGCTCTCTACATTCATTGGGACTGATCACCCCACAGGGCGTGACAACTCCTTGCTGGAGACCCCCCCGCATGGCGTGCTATACTCTGAACGAGTTATCCCCATATTTACTATAGGGCGTGGCAACTCCCTGCCAGGAGACCCCCCCCCCCCCCCCGGCATGGCGTGATATACTCTGAACGAGTTATCCTCATATTTACTACAGGGCGTAGCAACTCCCCTTCGGAGACCCGTCGCATGGCGTGATATACTATTTGCGAGTAATCCCCAGGTTTACTACAAGGCTTGGCATCCCCCTTCCAGAGACCAGCCTCCAACACATGATAGGACCCGGGCAAGAGGGCAACCGCATGATAATCTACTGCGTATTATCAAGTCCAGTAGCGTTTATTTCTACAAAACGACCAGGAGACATCCTGCTATATGTATTATGTCAAAAACTCATCCAAATTCACAAGTCGAGTCTTGTATAACGCTATTTTGCAGGTGAGCAAATATTGAGAATAAAACACATCCAAATTAGCAAGTCGCGTCTTTCCACAACGTCGCCTTGGAGAGGACCAAGAGACGGTAAAAACTGCAAGTCGTGCAAACACGATCTTGTACAGCCCCTTGGATTAACCAAGCAGAGGTGTAGTAATATCGCAAGATAAGTACTGGAATAGCCATGGAAAGTCTCGCAACAACACTACAACGGGGGTGCCCAAGAAGCGGAAATAAAACACATCCAAATTAGCAAGTCGTGTCTTGCCATAACGTCGCCTTGGAATGGTCCAAGAAACGGTAAAAACTAAAAGGCGTTTTACACGACCTCCGTCCCGCCCCTTGGAACAACCATGTTGAGGCGTGGTAGAATCACAGGGTAAGTACATGGACTGGCCAAATGAAAACCCTGTAACAACGTTACGAGGGGTGTGCCCAACTAACGGATGGAAAAATGCACCAAATTTAACAAGTAGCGTCTTGTCACAACGCTGCCTTAGAATGAACTAAGAGACGGTATAAACTAATTTCTTGACTCGTCGAGACAACATGGCGACGTATGAATAAGTGTCAAGTTCCGAGTGCCAAGTGCCAATTATTCAAGTACATGATACATGTGTTTAACACACTCTTATATATTACGCCATGCCTTGAGAACAACCAAGAGGGGCAAGCAACACAAAAGAACGTTCATCCTATCGTCACAATCACGGATATTACATCCATTCAAACAAGGATTTTCAATCCTACTATGCAAGTCCCAAATCACATGGGCAAATACGATAACGAAATATACTAAATATTACTACTAAGTTATCATGCATTTCTAAAGTTCCTGTGACAGGTCTATATGACAAAAGTCAGCCAAGCAAGCATAAACATAAAGGTGCAAGGTACAACGCCCAATATAACCTCAACCCAAACACGGGGAGCAAAAAATATATACAAAAGTCCGATAAACTCGTGACGATCAACCCGATGCCACATGTGAAACATCAGCATCTTTAGTAGGCTCGGTCGGGACATTAACCTGAACCACGGTCTCAACAACCACGTTAACTTCCCCGTTAGAGTCAAACACTACGTCAAAATGTTGTTCAGCAGCATCACGAAGGCGCAGAGCCGCCACATGCCCAGTCGCAAACCTCGCATATGGGCCCAACTCTCCAAAAGGAAAACCGGGGGCAAAAGCATACACCCTCACAATGTAATCCTCAGAAAAGTCATACATCAAAGTATCGACATCGGCTCGAACAGCAGCACGAAAGGCCTCAGTACTCGGATACTCTGCAAAACCTGCATCCTTACCTTCCTTGTAAGCACTCTCCTGCACAGTCTCTAGAGACAGAGCATACACCTCGATGTCATCAGAAACCTTCTTCTCAAGAGCAATCACCTCGGACTCAAGCTCAGCAACTCGAGCCTGGCGAACAGATGCACTCGCCTCCAGCTCAGCAACCTTAGCACTAAAAATTTGGGCCTTCTCCTGGGCAATAGCAAGCTCACGACAAACAACGTCACACCGGTTCAAAGCAGCCTTCTTCTCCTTCGTGAGTTCAATCACGAACGAGGATAGGTTCACGACGTCTTCAACAACCTGAAACACAACACATCCAATATGGAGCAAACCATAACAACATAACACTTTGGCATACAAATCATCAAAGAATAAAAGATTGATACTCACCGGTGCAAAACGTGTCAACGTGCCTTCAGCATATGCGCGCGCATCGTCCGACTCACTGGGACGAACCCTCCGATCACCATGAGGGACACACATCTGCAGAACACGCATCCCCAACTCGGGAGTGCTCAATATAGAGTCCTTAGCAAAATAATGTTCACCAGCAGCAAATGGTGCCCAGCCCGACCCAACAACATCGCCCTTAAGAGGACGAACCAAATCAGCGCGGCCGACCGCAACAAGAGGTGCAACACCTTTGAATACAGAGACAGATAAATAAAAATCAAACTAATACAAGGATAACAGAAAGGTGGAAACTTAAGTTGCATACCTCTTGGAGGAGTCCTCTCCTCCGGAGTCCGGTCCCTCGACCGAGGGGCAGAAGGAACATATGCACGACCCTCAACTCCCTTCCATTTGTCGCGGGAAGGAGTCTTGGATATCTCAGCAGCCCTAGAGAGTTTTGGATCGCTCGAGGGACGCACCCCGGAGTCAGGCCTCTCAAAGCAAGCCCTAGAGAACGTACAATAGCTACCTAGCCTACAACAACCCACTCAACACGCGTACATGCAACAACTACACAGCTACAAGACTTACAAGTCATTATTTACTACATAGCTAGCATCCCCTGAGTTGGGGGCAACTCTATGTTAGTAAGGGCCTCGTCCCGACATCTATACGGTTCATGTAGTCTATACGACTCTACACATGTCTATACAGCCATACACGCGCCAACATAGCCCTACGCCTTTATTTAAGGTAATAGTGTAGACATAATCATGGCACTAACCTCTACAGCATGCATCATTTAATTGTTGCAGGTCTATATTCATATGTCAATGTGCTTAGAAAAGGACACGAGACTCCAACACTATCATGAACATTCTCGTGCTACAAAATACATATGGGCAAGGTCCAAATATCATATAAGTCATTACAAAGACTTGTATGTACAAGCATCTTAATCAAGGAAGCATTCATGAGAGCATTATGACTTTATTTGATCGAAGGCCTCGATCGACAAACGTGTATCCCGACATTTCAAAATGGCGATGATTTGATCAACCAATAACGGCAATCAATAAAGGAAGTAGAATTTACTACGTTATATATACTAGTGCTAAATAATTAGCCATATTCATGCTCTTTGTATAATGCTAACATGTCTTAGGCATTTCAACAAACACTTGGTGGGCATTTTTAGTCAAGCATTTCTAGAGCTTAAGGTTAATCAAATTGAGATGGAAAAGGACCAAGAAACACCTGGAAATGATCTATAAATCAATCATGAGTACCTCGCCGTCGAAATTTTACCTCAAAGAAGTCTGTCGCCACCGTCCGCCACACGCATCGCCGTCGTTGCTGCACGCGTCGCCGCTGCCATCGCACGCTCCGCCGCTACCGTGGCTGAAGTTGGCTGCCCTCCGCCGTGCTAGGTGGATGATGGATGGTCGGCCAAAGTTACTTGGGGTCCAATATTCTTATGCTCTAAGTAAAAGGAGAGCTCTAAGGAAAATGTGTGTGGAGACTAAGGGTGGAAGACAATCTCCTACAACTCCTCCTTATATAATACATGGGTATGGGTAAAGATAATCCCTCCTTATTTTTTTCTAACTTCTTTTTATATATCTTAGCATCTACACGTGTTTACATGCTCCCATACACGCGCATATATAGTTATGCTTCCATGATTACTTATATGACGCGTATTAATTTTTACATCATCATTAAAATCATATCCTTGTTTCATGTCATCATGCATTTATTCCATGATTATACAATTGATAACGTGACATCGCATGTTGCACGTCCATTTATTCGCGCACATACAACATGTTTACATACACGTCAGCATCCACGTCCGTGCCACGTTTTCAACATCAAACATATGTTTGTTATATATATACATACATTTGCTACACTAACCATGTCAGCAGTTATACATATATTCGCCAAGGAAAATAAGGAAGGGTGACAGCGAGGCCCACGTGCCCAACTATCAGTAAGTTTACCCGCGAGGTAAGTCCCGAAACTGAATTGGGCATTTATCCTATCTTAAAATAGAGTTAAGTAAGGGTCAAGTCATTACTCAACTCGGGGGCAAGTGATGGATATGTGCCCAATCCGGTTTCGCATTTATGATTCTGGACCCCGCAAACACGTCAAACCCACGAAAAATGGCATGAAAACGCTAACCCCGCGAGTTAGGAGGTCTGGAAGGGCAACGCGCGCGTCCTGACCAAACTCGTCCGAACTGTCGACTCTTGACGCGCGTACCCCATTGCAAATTTTTGCACTATGTTTGAGTTTTCCAATAGCCAACCTTGATTAGACCCGATTCCGATTCAAGAATTTGTACTAAACCGGGATCACACCATGCAAAACCGGGTTCGGGTCCAAGACTTCCTATATATTGGAATCTTGGCCACCCATTTCGTTCAAGTGATTGGGAGATTGGCTTAGGAGCTCTGACTTCTCTCTAGCTTTTATCTCTCTAGACTTCCTATCATTGAAGCATCGGAGAGGGTTCATCGAGTACCACCCCCCCCCCCCCCCCCGGTGGTCTCGATATTACCCTGTGTGCAAGTGTGGAAGGAACGCGCGTGAAGAAGAGTACGAGTTCCGACACCCCGAAGAGAGATCCGCACAAGTATTCGACAACTCGTTATCTCGCGCAGGCTAGGTCGAAACAAGTTACATCCATATTAATATTCTCTAACCTCCACATTGAGTTGTAGATTTAAGGCAAAGCTCATCATGACTTCTTATAATCTGTTACAATAAAAAGTTAGTAAAAGTATGTTTTGTATCATAACTTTAAAATAAACACAAGTTTTACACATTCACAAATTAATATATTAGATTTAAATATTTTTTAACTAATGCATAGCTTAAAATTAGTTTCAAAAGTTAACGCAAACAAAACTACAAGTATTAAATATATATAATCACTTCATTTATATGTTAGTCATTTTGCATCCTAACAAAATAAGTTGCAATTGCACCCTAACAAATTTATTTAATAAGTATCACTAAAATATGATGCAAAAAATAAATAAAATATAATAAACACATATGATAATATATTAAAGATAATAAGTTTAGATAGAAGTATTAAAAATTTGTATAAAATACTATTTAAATAATAAATAAATACATGAAAAAAATTAATAAATAAAAATAAATTAAACTTTAATATATATAAGACCTTATTGGTATATCTTTTGTTGAACACAATCATCATATAACGATATTTAGCTTGATGAAATTATAAAATATTAAAATAAAAGTATGAGGAGCATAAGAAAGTGAACTCACTTTTTTAAAATACATAAAATTTAGGAAACACAATTTTTGTTTCGTTTACATGTTAGTCAATTTGCATCCTAACAATAGAAAGTTGCAATTGTTAGAATATGGTGACGTGGCGCCGTAATAGGAGCCCGTTAATTAAGGGAATTACCTAAGTTAATTAGGTAATTGTCAATTTGGGCTAAATCCAATTAGTAATTGACAAGGGAGGCCCAAAATGGGCTTCCCCCCTTTTTACATGGTTCGGCCGAAACCCTAGTACCACATAGGGTGGAGTTGCCTTTGGCAACTCCACCCAATACTATATATAGGGGTGACTCCTAACGGTTTACACACACAATTAAGAACAAAGATCTCCATTGAGAAAACTTGTCACCCTAGTCTAAATTTCGGCACCATCAACATCAAGTCTGTGGTTCCATCTCCGTTGAAGAATCGATCAGAGGTCTTGTTGTGGAGCTACATCGCGTGGGACTTCTTCTGACGAAGAACTTGCACATGGTTCCGACCGGAGGATCAGAACTCCCTCCACATCGTTCTTGGGTAGGAAAGCTAAAAGGTATGTGTACTAATTCTGCTGTGTAGATTAGATATCTTGTTAGTACACGTTTAGCATTCTGTAGTATTACGTCCTCATAATCCAACAGTGGTATCAGAACCAGGTTAGGAGTTCTTAAAATTTTGATAAACTGATGTTCTTGAATCTATGAAAAATCCGAAATTTTTAGGTTGATGAACATCAATATGTGTTCCGAAATTTTCAACATAAAATCATGTATTTGATCTTTAAAAACTTAAATTTTTTGAAAATTATGTGTTTTTGAGGATCAAAACCGAAAATCTTGTTATGAATTTGAGTTTGATGTTCATAATCTTCAAGAATACCATGAGTTTTATCAAGAACACAATTTGGATTTTTGATAAAGGTAGTATTTGATCTTAAAATTTGACAACTTTTCCAACTCTTTGTGTTTGTGCCGAAAACCCTAGGGGTATTTTAGGTAAAAAAAATTAATTTTCTTGGTCACCAAGTCATTAAAATTTCGGAACAAATATTTTAATATATATGTTGCCACTTTTAAATTTTATTAATAGGTAACTATATATCTGTAAATTAGAAAATATGGATAGGTTTATAATATAATATTGTAAGAGATATTAACTATCAATATATATAGCTAAAAGATAGGGATAAAGATATATTGATAGGATTTAGCTACTTAAAAAGATTAAGAAGATATATTGTCTGTATATTTTATCCCTAAATATATTTTTGGACAATATTTATATATATAGTGATTTGGCCGAATTTTATATATATATATATATATATATATATATTATGTATTGTTAATTGATTTACATCTTAGTGATAAAATCTTGACAATATATATATATATATATATATATATTTATGTATTTTAGCCGAATTATATGTATATATTAGCAATATTGGAAATTATTTTAAATAATTAATATTTCTTGGTGGCTAAGTTAAGTTTTTAGTGGACTTTAAAACCCTACTTAGCCCACAAGACATATTTCGGCCGAACCCTAGGGTTTATGGGCCTGTCCAATTGCTAAACCGGAATGAATAAAAACAATTCGGCTTTTCTTAATCGGGTCGACCTAGTCGGGTCGGGTCGGACCGTAGTAACTAAATTAAACCTAACCTAACCTAACCTAACCTAACCGGTTTGAGTGATAAACCGAACCACTATCTTATTTTATTGAATCGTTCCGGATCAAATCTGAATTTTTAAAATCAGACCGAATTTAACCGGATTTTAAAATTTGGACCGAACCATTTTAAAATTTTTGGAAATTTTTAAACTGTTCAATAAAATAGGATGACAAATTTTAAATCCAAAATATTTTCAAACTTTAAAATTAACCTAATGTTTTTAAATTGTTCAATAAAATAGGATGTCAAAATGTTTTAATACACGGTTTCAATCAAAACCCTAATGCCCGATTTCGATTATAGGGATGGATCTCGGACTTGCATGTTTTTGGGACTGGACTAAATTAATGGGCTGATTTGCAACTGTTTACTTTCTGCATCATATATTTTGATAAAATTAGAACTGTCGTCTTGACTTAGTCAAGCTAGCTGGATATTATATTGCGAGCATTGAGCTCTGAGATTTAAATATATGGTTTGCGCAATAGGATAGACATGCTATGCTGATTGAAAGTGCCTAGAATCCATGTCTAGAAATTCGCATAATTGATTGTAAGCATGAATTGCAAAACAGCCCCTAATATTTTCAAAATGTTTTATAAAACCAAAAATTACAGTCGCCAATTATGCATGATGTGTGCGGATGTTGCATGTTTTGACGCGTATGCTAGGATGTTCATGATAGAACGCATGTGATAATTTATTTTACGTAGAATTATATATGCTAGGAACATTAGACGCATGACGCGTAAGCATGTTGTGTTCGATATTTATGGCATGGTATGATGATTTGCTAGAAGTAGTATAATTATAAATATGCATGCGTAAATTATCGGATAATTTTACAAAATCATAAGGGCCTTGGGAAAGCCAAGATCGGGTATGCTTATTTGAAAATTCCCGTTCCGGTAATTTGCAATAGAATAACCGTTTTCAAAAGACTGGTCTATTAGATTGAAAACGAGAATACTGTGAATTCTTTCACGACACCCCATTCCTCGGTTTACTGAAGGTTGGTTTGGTTTAGTCACTGAAGAATCACTATTCGTCGTATTCCATCTTAATAGATAATCTGATGTTTGCAATTAAGTCAAAATGTTATTCTCTTCCTAAACTTTGCATGATTGTCAATGTGTTAATATAGATGGCTGCAACTTGCAATGTCATTTCCCAGTTGAATAAGGGAATAAGATTGAATAACGGTAATTATAAAATATGGAATAAACGAGTTAAGATGATAATCTCTGAAATAAGAGGTCTGGAGCATTTGACCACAAAACGAACTAGGCCTGAGGGAGACCTCACAGATGAGCAAAAGACGTTCTATGATGAATGGGATGTCAAGGATCATGATGTTCGTTCCACCTTGCTCTCTATGCTGGAAGACGAGATTCTCTATAGGTTTGACCATTTGGGGACTGCCAAGGACCTATGGGATGGTCTTAAGGCAACATTTGGTGTCTACACCATTGCCCAAAAGAGAGCGTTGAACATCGCTCTTGACACCTATAAGAAGAATCCCAAGCATACGATAAAAGATCATATTATGCATATGTGTAACTTGATCGCTGAGCTCAAGGAATCAGGTGAAAACCTGTCTGAGGAACAACAAATCAACTACATGATCCGCTCTTTACCCGACTCTTGGAATATCATGAAAATGAGCCTTACCCATGCTACCCATCTCGATACTCTCGAGAAGGTACAAGTTCATCTTGAGCTGGAGGAAGATAGACTTAAGGCTGAAAAGTCTAGATCTGAAATGCATATTGCATCCTCCGCTCCAACCGAACAAAAGGGGAAGCGCAAGAGAAAGGGAAAAAGCTCTCAGAACAAAACTGAGAAGTTTGTGGCGAACAAATCCCAGAAGAATTTTAAACGCAAACAATCTGGTGGTAAGAAAAAGCAAGCAAAGCAGACACGTAAAGAGGAAACTCGAACGTGTTTCAGGTGTGGCGTGAAAAGACACCTGGCTAATGCCTGCACTAATCCTCCTAAGGTACGTAAAGGGAAAATATGATGAAAATCATTAATTCTCTTTGCTTCTAATCACTCGAGAGTAATTCATTTTCTTTTGAATTACAGAACCGAGAAACAGAAGCAACGACCTGATCGAGAATGCCCCAGAAGAATAAAGATGGAATAAGAGATTCTTTACCTTTAGATTTGCTAAAACTTCTACTTTTATTTACGTTTGAGAATACTCTTAAATAAGTTTCTTGGTGGAACAAAATATTTTCGGAGTATTTACTAATACTTGAATTGAGTATTGAATTTATCATCGTTCGTTTTTATCCTATTCACGCTATTCAACACATTGCTCAAACATCCTTATTTGTTAAAGTACTCCATTATAGTTTATATCCCAAATAATGTGCATGTTTAAAACCGATCTTGCTTTTAAATTTGGAGACTAAAACGATTCTCAAAACCACGGTTTCTAACCGGGTATGCGCGAGGCGCATGTCACATCGAAAGACGGGGCACATCGTTTTAGAATACGCATTTAATAATCAAGTATTTTTATGAATGCGGAATTTTCGTTTGTAATTCTTCAGATATAACTTATAGATAACTACTTAGATTTTATGTAAGCCTTCCAGCTACTACAATCTAATTAAAATATCAACCATGGCATTAAAAGCGACAGCTCAAATGCATGGTCCATAAGATAGATAAATCTATGGATGAGTTAAATAAACGAAAAGAAGTAGTCGGTAAAACGACTCTCCCACCATTAGCCTTGAACGAAGAGTTTGGCTAAAAGCATTCATTAAACACTTCAAGAAACATAGTTCAGAATTACATAATGTTAGAGTTGCACATTAATTGTTCCTGCGGGATGAGATTAATTCAACTCACATTAATGTAAAACACCATGTTCTGACCAAATCAGTTAACACGTTACCATAAAAAATAATGAATGATTCGGGTAAAACCTTATCACAAAGACGCATTAGTTTGCGCATTAAAACGAGTATTCATTAAGAGTACGCACTACTCACGAAGAATACGAGTTTGAAAATTAGTCTGGAACAATGATTTCGTGGTCAAACATGGCACATTATAGAGATTTGATGATGGATTTCCAACGGTTTGCAGATAGAACGAACGAACTAGTACTGATTAAAGTTAACAGATGGTTGATGGAGATTCTCAGGTCCCACTTACTTCGAGTGGGAGAATTGATATAACATAAGTGATTGATTTGGTAAATGATGATGGAAACGTTTTCATAATAAATCGAGTGAGTGGGCTCACTCCCCCACAAACAATATCATCACTAAATTTCAAAATGCGAATCAAGTCGGACCTGATAATCATGATAATGAACTATTTCCACTACCCATTTTTCCTAGTGGGAGTGGAACAACCAACTTGGTTCCAGATCCTAGTGATCGAGGAATACATCTCGGAGGTAAAAACCCGAGACCAAGAAGATATTCCAAGTAAGTTCAACCACCACCATTGTTTCCAGTGGGAGTAGTGCCCCGATAAGAAGCATTATTCCGAGTGGGAGTAACAATCAGACTAAAACATGAGATTAACGTGCCTAGACATAATCAAAGGCAATGAACTTCTTACGAGAAGTATCCCATCAAACGAGATGTGTTAAACATCTTGATGTTCGTACTTGAACCAGTGACGGTTCAGCAAGCAAAGGAAGGACCTCAAAACGAGGGAATGGAGGAAAACAATGGAGGATGAAATTGCCTGAATAAGAACTAACTCGTTTTTAGTCTCTAGTTGATTTATCTGTTAACCACAGAACTAGAAAGTGAAATCTTAGAATTCACTTCGGGTGGAAATTTCGAGTGATGCAAAACTCGAATAATTGCTAAAGGATATACCCGAATCCACGGAGTGGACTTTGATGAAACATACTCACCAACTGTGCGTTACACCACAGTAAGGGTCATCCTTGCCCTAGTTGCTAGTCTTGATCTAGAGCTACATCAAATGGATGTTAAGACCGCATTCCTCCATGGAAACCTGGAGGAAGAGATCTATATGGAGCATCCGGAGGGTTTCATCACTCCTGGCAAAGAACATAAAGTTTGCAAACTCCAAAGATCTATATACGGCCTTAAACAATCGTCTTGGCAATGGTATCGCAGATTCCACGAGGAAATCGTCGGATACGGATTCGTGAATCTTCACGAGGATCCCTGCGTATACACTAAGACCTCCGGGTCTAAGTATGTCATCATAACACTATACGTGGATGATATACTCATTGCTGCGAACGATATGAGTTTCATGAATAAATCAAAGTCCTGGTTAGCATCAGCATTCGAGATGAATGGGAGAGGCCACGTTCATCTTAGGCATCAAAATTGCCCGAGATCGTACCACCAGGAAATTATGTCTATCTCAGGAATCATATATCAACAAACTGTTGAAAAGATTCAGAATGCTGGATGTTAAACCCGTAGATATGCCACTTGTGTTCGGGTGCGCGCTATCGAAGCGTGATGGCCCGAAAAACCAGTAGGAGCGTGAACAGATGAAGAATGCAGAGTATCTGAGCATGGTAGGGAGTCTAATGTACGCCATGCTCTGTACTCGGCCAGACATCTGTTACGCTGTGGGCCTAGTAGCAAGATTCCAATCAGATCCTAGTTATCAACATCTAAAGGCCGTAAAACGAATTATCAGATATCTGAAAGGTACTGCCGACTACGTTCTGTGCTATGAGGGCAATCAGCTCGAATTGATCGGTTATAGTGACGCCGACCACGGTGGCGATCCGGATGATCGTAAGTCCACCACAGGAGGAGTTTTCCTCCTTGCTAATGCTGCCATATCATGGGTAAGCAAGAAGCAATCTTATGTCGTACTTTCCACTATGGAATCAGAATTCGTTGCCCTCTCCAAAAACGCACAAGAAGCGGTCTGGCTGAAAAGGCTTCTTACTGCATTAATTGGCACCGACAAAAGGAGTAAACCTGTGAAGGTGCACTCCGACAGTCAGGCGGCCATTGCGGCAGTTAAGAATCCAAAGTACCATAGTAGGACTAAACACATTGATGTGAAATACAAGTATGCTAGGTCGGTTCTGGAAGACAACATAATCGCTTTAGAATACTTTCCTACAGACAATATGGTCGCAGACCCTTTAACTAAGTCGTTACGTAGGGAGATTTTTGAAAAACACGTAAAACTGCTTGGATTACGTAGGGCTTAAACTGTGTGGCTTGTAAAAGTGATAACATTTTGACATCTGAAATTATGTTTCAATTAAATAAAAGAATTTCAATTTGAGTTTATGATTTATCGACGTCATAATGATTAATAACATCGGATTTTACGGTCTATAAACTAAGTCGTAGGAAGAAGTAAATTCTTCCACCAAAATTATGTTGAATGTGAACCTTGCCTCGTCACACAGGCACGATCATCTTGTAAGGAGAGAGGGATCTCTACCATAACAAGATTGGCTAAGAATCAAGGGGATAAACCTGATTAAACAAAACGATAAGATCGTCACGCTTAACAACATGACTTAATCTTCGTTTTGTAAATCGCCGAGTTGGACTTTGTCCATCACTATATATCACATTCAAGGCCAGATGAGAGATTCTGCGATAGCATTATTGACATATCCCATCCCTGGCTTTACCAGGTGTGCTATCGACGCGTGCTTCATACTGCGCGTACCATATACGACCACGGGGTCATGCTCGGTTGTGCTAGCTAGAACCCTTGTGATTAAAAGGGCGCATACTTCTTCACCTTGAACGTGTGATTGATCCCGGATGTCTTATGAAGAGGCATCCAAAGTATCCTCACGGACTCAGAACTTATACCTAAGGTCTGGCTCAATGCTCGCTTCCCGGCGTACGAGCGTAGTGCCAAAGAAAATAGCCAAGTGACCACGTCTTGGAAACCGGTTGAGTCAGACTAATGGTATAAGCGATGGGGATGGTCAAGTTCACATTTAATTCACCGACTCTCGTGTTCACTAGGTGGCCGCCAACCGGATATTAGTTGAAGGTTGTGAACACTTGTACGGATGCCCTGGAGAAGTATTCATTTGTGGAAAACTGGGCAATTGAAGAATTTACAGTTGACCAAGGATGCAGTGCGGTACATATTTTATTTTTAACAGGTTTGGTTCATGAAAAGGGAATCAACATTCTGCGGGCGCTACAATACTCCTAACAGATGAGTAGCACGATGCCCGTCGTATCCGCCGGTCGCATGGCAAGCCTCGTATGAACTATTCGGAGACGGAGATGAAGACTGAAGACTGAGATGTTGACACCATTGCGTAATCGTATAGATTAACGAGCACCTTCCCATTCCGGCGAGTGGGAGCTGTTAGCATATGGTGATGTGGCGCCGTAATAGGAGCCTGTTAATTAAGGAAATTACCTAAGTTAATTAGGTAATTGTCAATTTGGGCTAATTGGGCCAAATCCAATTAGTAATTGACAAGGGAGGCCCAAAATGGGTCTCCCCCCTTTTTACATGGTTCGGCCGAAACCCTAGTACCACATAGGGTGGAGTTGCCTCTGGCAACTCCACCCAATACTATATATAGGGGTGACTCCTAAGGGTTTAGACACACAATTAAGAACAATGATCTCCATTGAGAAAACTTGTCACCCTAGTCTAAATTTCGGCACCATCAACATCAAGTCCGTGGTTCCATCTCCGTTGAAGAATCGATCAGAAGTCTTGTTGTGGAGCTACATCGCGTGGGACTTCTTCTGACGAAGAACTTGCACGTGGTTCCGACCGGAGGATCAAAACTCCCTCCACATCGTTCTTGGGCAGGAAAGCTAAAATGTATGTGTACTAATTCCGTTGCGTAGATTAGATATCTTGTTAGCACACGTTTAGCATTCCGTAGTGTTACGTCCCCGTAATCCAACAGCAATTGCACCCTTATAAATTTATTTAGCAAATTGCATTTAAATATGAGAATAAATAAATAAAATACATAAGAAAATATGTGAAAAATAATAAGATTAGATACAAATAAAATATATAATATATAAAGTGTAATATCATATGCGTAAACCTATTAATAACGAATAGAACTTATGTTGACACACGCTAAGTTAAAATTATATAAGATTATATATACACCTTAAATGTGTAGTAGTGTTTCATTTGCACTGAATAAGTTATTTAAAAAAAAAGTTATAAGTCAATTTCAAATTTGAGTTTTTGTAATATTCTAACCATTATAGAAACAAATTATTTACCGTGCAATGCGCGCTCAACCACCTGGTAACATAAATAATTTAATATGGTATAACAGTTCAACGCTTCATTTATTAATTAGAGGTTCAAACCCTACTAAGACTATAAATATGGAAAAATATTTATGACCTGTATTTTACCCCTGACGGACTGACCCATTGCAAGTCCCCTCCTAAGACCACCTCACAAGAATAAACATATAAAAAAATTAGTTTATCTCGATATTAAAAAAAACAAAAACAAACTAAAATATGATTTGAACTCGACTTCTAAACGACTCATTTTCAACAATGTAATACGGTGTAGAGATTCAAATCTTCGTCCATTAATTAAATGTTTCGAGTTCGAAATCTAGAAAAGAAAAAAAAAAAATATATATATATATATATATATATATATGGGTAACATTTTGCTCCATTAAAAGGTAACTCGATGCAAGTGTGGATTATTATATATGTGAAACAAATGTCTCAATGCTACTCAGTCCTTAAAATACCTCGCAACCCGCAAGAAAAAAATACGGCTCATATTGTGGTCATCTCCAAAGTTAAGTTTACTTGAGTTTTCAGATCTCATCATGTTGGACATTCTACCACTTCATAACAATACAAAGTTAATATTATCGTGGCAACATTTTATTCTATAGAAGCTAACTCGATCCAGTATAGATATGTTTATGTGTGAAACAAATATATTAAATCTATGATATATGCCTTAAAATACCTCGCAGTCCACAAGAAAAAAAAATGCCATGATGTTCACACTCTACTACTTCATAACAATATAAAATTAATTATAATGATAATACATTTTATTCGTTAACAATTAATTTGATACGAGTGTATGTTATTTTATTTGTGAAACAAGGGTCTCTACTCTCATGATATAGGCCTTAAAATAACTCTAAGCCCAAAAGAAATAATACGACTCATTTTGGGTAGTTTCCAAACTTAAGTTTACTTGAGTTTTCAGATTTCATGAATGTTTTATATTCTACCTCTTCCTAACAATATAAAATTAATTATGTTATATAAACTGCAATAACAAAAACAGTGCTAAAGTGTGCAACTCGTAAACTTCTCTAATCAATCAATCATGGCTATACATCTTCAATAATATAATTTATTGTTAAGTACTTAGCTTCGGCATTGTTCGACTTCTATGTTGATGACACAAGCTAAAAGTACACTACCATGAATCCATGATTGATTCAATTAGCAATCTCGATGTGACTCATCTTGCTTGTTTGGCAAATCGTGTGTCGTCTCCATACAGAAATCGCGTCTACTTTGTATTATTCGAGTATTTTCCTCAATTATTCAAAAAAAAAA
Source organism: Clarkia xantiana subsp. parviflora (assembly GCA_036873135.1). Lineage (NCBI taxonomy): Eukaryota > Viridiplantae > Streptophyta > Magnoliopsida > Myrtales > Onagraceae > Clarkia > Clarkia xantiana. The sequence continues at coordinate 21,937,285 of JAPTYO010000002.1, read as the reverse complement.
ATAGTATTATATGTTCAAACTTCAAAGAACCGTGTCTTGCATAATTATTGTCTTATATAGTCTAGTCAACTTTTGTATATTCTATATATAATTAAATTTCATAGTGTTGTACTTGTATCAGTAGCTGATCTAAAAATCTTAATGAGGTCCATCATTAAGAAAGATACACATAAAAGAAATAATATTACCAAACTATATACTACATATTATTATATAAATTGAGTTTTGATAAAATACACTTTTTAGTTCGTATTTTGAATTTCCTCATTTTCTCTAGATAGAATGTTTTTTATTTACAACATGATTTGTTAAATCTGTTCCAACAAATTTTAATTCTTTATAACTATGTAGTAAAAAACGAGTTTCTACGTAGAGACGGAAATGGGTAGGTAAAGTCGGGTCGTAAAAACGGAACGTAGAAACGTAAGTTTCTACATATTTGCTAAAATAACATTAGAAATGAAATTTATAAATGTAATTATGCGCAAATAATACAAAAATAGTAAATATACTCATTAATAGTTGATAAAATAATTTTAATAAAAAAAACATGGACCCATTAGTAGTCAACAAAGTTGTCACGGTGATCAATTTTTGTAGATTAGCATGAAAAATTTACGGGTAAAATGAATTTAGAATTTAAGTTTTTAGGATTGGAGAAACATAAAATAGAAAGGGAAGTCAATGGAGTTTAAGACTTTTAAGTCATATTATTAAATGATCAATGAATGTTGAACTTGAATGTCATATGAATAGGTTTCGAGTTAAAAAAAATTGATTTGTTAAAAAATTGATTTGTCACATAAATTACTATCAATGACAAAATTTTATTGTGTTTGGTTGATAAGTTTTTTGGGTTTTGCATAATTTATTAGATTTAGAATTTTTTTTAGCAAATTATGGTAAAAATTCTAGAAACAGTAGAAACTTACGTTTCTACCCGTTTCTACACGTTTTTACGACTCTACACGCGTTTCTACCCGTTTCTACTCAGACAACGATTTTGATACGTTTTAACTCGTTTTTTAAGGTAAAGACGTAAAACCGTGCGTTTTTACGACCTAAAAACGAGTTTTTAACTACATAGCTTTATAACGTGCAGAGCAACGAAATTGGAAATTGGTAATTCAAATGTTTAAAATCAATATTAAAGTTTTTGATGTTCAATGGGTATGATTGTATTACATACTACAACCGGTGATTTGAACTTTAAAAATCCACTAGAAAAATAATTTTATTAAATAACATTTTATAATTTAAATATTTATAAATATATTTATTTACTTTATTTTTTAAAATATTATACACACTTAACTATGTTAATCAAATAAAAATTCATAAGTTTTTGATATTATTATGATGTAGAATTTTTTTTCCCACTTTAACTAGCTTCTTCTTCAAACATGTACAAAAGAAAAATGAGTAAACATGAAGCTAATAATAACAATTAACAACTAATGTATATGCAATTCCAGATGCATTAACAACTTGTGTCATACAAATGTCTAATCACGTGGACCATGGGGACATTAATAAATTTAATAAATACGAAGTGATCTTTGATGAATTAGATAGGTTTTTTTTTTTTGGGCCAAGCTAGGTTGGTTTAAAAATTATAATCTCATATTATTTTTATTATTATCACATTATGTTGCTGTAAAAACTTATGAATTTCAAACTCAGATTTATTTTATTGATATATAACGTGTGTGGATATAATAATATAAAGTTTAATTTATATGATGTGTTTTTGTTATATATTTTAATTTATATATGTACTATCTTTATATTTATTTTTTTAAATAATGTATCCTCAATTTGGATCTGCATTTTTTTTTTGCCATGCTCTGCATATTTATTAGATAGTGATATATATATGGGTTAATAACCAAATTGCTACCAGAACTTTAGTAATTTACAAATAGTTATTTGAAATTTATTTTTTTTTAAATTGGCTATCCGAAATTTTAATTTTCGAACAAATTTTTATATTTGTTTCATTTCTTGTCAAATTGGACATAAAATAAGCATGTTTTCGAGTGCGGAATCAAGAACCCGACTAAGTGGGGTCCTCTCGTAGATTGTTTTCAATAATGAATCATATCGGTAATTTTGGCCCCAAAAAAAAAAAAAAAAAATCGGTAACAATTCGGGCCAATTTTTTTATAAGACTATCGAGTATGCATGTAATAACGTTTAAAAAAAACCACTATGCCAATTTTTTTTATGAGCTGATGAAACTAAACTTTATATATGTTTGAATTACATATCAATATGTTCTTAATATATAATAAGATGTAATTTACTATATATAAATCTTATCTTTTAAATTTAAGAGAGGATTTCAGCCAAAAAAAATTTAGGAGAGAATTGAATTATTCACTTTCTCAACCAAATGTTAATGCGAACGATATATATATAGAAATGTGCTATAAATACAAAATTTAGGAAAATTCAACCCAAGACCTTCTTGAAATAAACTAACGTATTATGCTGATGTTGAACTAATGACTTTCTTAACTCAATGCTAATGCTTATGTTAAAATAAAATAAAAAAATATTTTTTTTGTCTATATATATATATGTGCGCTATAAATACAAATTTAGGAAAATTCAACCCAAAACCTTCTTGAAATAAGCTAACGTATTATGTTGATGTTGAACTAATGACTCTCTTAACTCAATGCTAATGCTCATGTTAAAAAAAAAAAAAAAGATTTTTTTTCAAAAAAAAATATATATATATATATATAAATGTGCTATAAATACAAAATTTAGGAAAATTCAACCCAAAACCTTCTTGAAATAAGCTAATGTATTATGCTGATGTTGAACTAATGACTTTCTTAACTCAATGCTAATGCTCATGTTAAAATAAAATAAAAAAATATTATATATATATATGTGTGTGTGTGTGCGCGCGCGCTATAAATACAAAATTTAAGAAATTTCAACCCAAAATTTTCTTGAAATAAGCTAATGTATTATGCTGATGTTGAACTAATGACTTTCTTAACTCAATGCTACTGCTTATGTTAAAATAAAATAAAAAAAAAAGTTTTTTTTTTGCCAAAAAAAAAAAAAAATGAAATGTTCTATAAATGCAAGGTCCAGATAATGAACCCAAGACCTCCTTAAAATAAGCTCAAGTATTATGGCGATGTTAAAATAACAAAATAGATAGAAGAAAACTGTTATAAAAGCAGCACCTAGTAGAATTCGGAAAAATCACCCAAATACCCACCTTTTGAAACTCAAACACAAAAACAAGTGGAAATTTGGTCCATAACTCAAAATACCCAACTTCGCAACTCTCAGAGGCGTCATTTTTAGGGCGCATCTGAGAGATGCGCCATTTTCGCGCTGGTTAACGGTCAAACGGCGCATCAGAGAGATGCGCCGAAAATCCCGCATGTCTCAATTGCGCCATTTTTGGCGCATTTGAGAGATGCATCTTTTTGTTGTCTATATAAGCTGATGCGCCATTTAGAGCGCATCAGCTCTCTTTTCCACTCCAAAAAACCTCTCAAAAAATTCTTAGATTGTCAGATTGTTGATATGGCGCAATCAGCAGATCCGTCACTTCTTTACCACCAGCCGACTCATATATCTCAGAATGTTACTTGGGACATGGTAATATTTATTATTGTTAATATTAATGAATAAATTGTATTTAGACTTACATGTTGATAGGAATTTACATACCTGTTACTGCCTATAGGTATAGATCCATCAATAAAATTGTTAATTTGATAAATTTTGAAAGGTTATAATTAGTTGTATATTTTAATTTGTAGTTACCACTTAGAATTTCTATATATGTAGAATTAGTTTACGTTTAAATTTATAGGTCGTTCTCCAAATAAAACTGTTAATTTGATTGGTCTGAAATTTAATAACCAATTAAATATTTTAAGTTATAGTTGCTCTCTTAGAATTTTCTACTGTATATAATTAATTTACGTTTCAATATATAGGTCGTTCTCCAAATAAAACTAAAAATTTGATTGATTTTGAAAGTTAATAGCAACTTAAAATTAAATACGCTATGTCATTAATTTACGTTTAAATTTATAGATCATGAAACTTTCGGATGAGGTCACCTTTAGAGGTGCTAAGATGTGGGAGTTAGATGCCCTAACCCAACAGTACGTTGATGTCGCTGGGTTTGGATTAGCTGGTAAAGCCTCTTATATCTTCTTCGATAAGGCTTTACTGCATTCCCTTGTTGAGAGGTGGCGTAATGAGACCCACACATTTCACCTAGCTCATGGTGAAATGACGGTGACGTTACTAGACGTATCCGTCATTTTGGGTCTACCAATCAGGGGGAGGCCCGTAACCGACTTTTACCGGTTCCTGTCGAGACCCGAGAGGACGACGATGGATCGCTTTACGTTGGACCTATGCCAGTGTCTCCTTGGTATAACAGTGCCCCAAGAGCGACTAAAGGAAAAAACGGTACGTTCGTCAACGCCAAATGGATCAGGACCCAGATTAAGGCACTCCCGCATGCCACTGATGAACAGGCACAACGAAAGGCACGAGGCTATATCTTGATGCTCCTCGGTCAAGTGTTGTTCGCCAACACCCAAGGGAATCATATTCCACTTGAGTACCTATTCTTTCTTGAAGACTTGGGTAGGGTACGAGAGTACAGTTGGGCTTCGGATGTATTAGCCTATTTATATAGGGGCCTCTGCGATTCTATTCAAAAGAAGATAAAAAAAACTGCCAAGGATGCGGTTGTCTTCTACATGTATGCAAGATTTCTAGTATTGACAGTATTTTTAATTTTATAGCTTCGTTTTTAATTTAATTTTGCACGTAAGTCTGGGTGTGGGAGCATATCTCGGTTGGCAGGCACTCACTGCAGAACATGCCAGACCCTGGCTTTAGTCTCAGATGTTGGTGGAGTGAGCCGAAGACTCAAAAGAATAACCTGACGTCGTTTTCCCACCAAGTATACCGAGATATGTTGGTGGGCCCCTCCGCGAAATCTGTAAGATCAACTATCCAAACTTAATTGATAATGTTTAAATTGTTTCACCATTTATTGTAGTCTGATTATTTTTTAACATTACAGGTGGAGTGGGACCCATATACCGCAACTCGGCGAGAAAGGCTCCACGCCGTATGTTTCGAAGATGAGGATTGGGCGAAGAGGCGGCTGCCGTTGATCCACATGAACATCGTGGAGTGGTACCTCTCCGATCGGGTCCCATGACAGTTTGGGTTCGGCCCGACGATTCCCGACGCTCCTGGTGAGCTTCAAGAATGGACCCGTCTCCACGAAATGCGCACCTGGGGTAGGGACGCGAGACCCCCTTTTTGCGAACAGCATGAGGATCTTATCCAAGTGTGGAACAACGGCGGCATCGTGGTGGTTCCAGGTGGCGTACCAGTGACCAACGAAGCTTACATGGAGTGGTACAACTCGATTACAGTTACGATGGCGACTCCTCGTCAAGAAGAACCTGAACAACTGCCTGGAATTCTACCGCCAAGACACCACGATAGAATCGGAAACAATTTTATGATGGCGGTAAGTCTTCTATTTGACCTCTTATGTTAATTTTAACAATTTTATTTGGTCCAACATATTTTCAAACTTTTCACATTTAACAGTTCAATGAGATTGACCATGCTGTGTTGCGAGCGAAGAAGATGCGTCACCTAGCCACCACTGAGGCGGGAATTAGTTGTGTTGATGCTTTCATTGAGGACTTCTGTAGAGTGTATGATCACGCCGACCTGGTTCAGTGCTTTGAGGCACTTATGGCCCGTCCAGATTCTCCCCCCGAGGTACCTCCCCCTGATGTTGGTGCAGATTTTGATGTCGATGTCGAGCTCGGTGATCTGATCTTTGGATCCATGGAGGTCGAAGAAGTCGAGTTCGATCCTCGCGTGTTAGATTTTGATGACAAGTCACAGGGGATGTACGACGCACCTCATCATCCACTCAGTTTACGCAGGGAGATGATCCGGGTCCCAGTTGTAGTAGGAACGTCCGGGCGAGACGCGGTTAGGAAACTATTTTAGTTTATGATATAAAATTCTGTAATTTACTAAATCTCGTGAAACTTCAGTGTTAGTCTTAAAAATATGTCAGGAAACTATTTTAATTTTTTCATATTAAAGATTTTTTCAAAAAATTTGATTTCAGGGTAGCTAACATGCATGGTTTGAAAAAACATCAGTTTTTCAAACTGTTTAGAAAAAATTGAAAAAAAACATAGTACATACATCATGAACATACGAATACAAATCCGTAAATAGTTCAGTTACAACTATCTCCAAATAAAACTAATACAACGAATACTACTCATCTTGGGCCCGATTGTTACAACTTTTTGCGTTGTGACCTTCTTGACGACATCTACTGCATCTATTCCGCTTGGGTTCTTTGGATGTGTCTATTTCCTTGCGAATTCTCTTTTTCTTCCGTCCCCGAGGAACAATCAGCATCCAAGGATCTACAACAACCAAAGGCCCTTCCCATGTTGGCCATTGTGAAAGCCGACGCAGTGTTTGAAACGGCATACCATAAGTTTTAATAAAAATTTTGTTCTTGGACCATTTGGGAACAAAATCTTTAAGACGACAATTCGAATGACCGATGGCTGCAATGGCGTGACACCACGGGTAATGAAATAGTCTACATTTGCCGCAGTCACAGTCCCTATCAATCATGTTGCCTGTGTAGTCTTCATCGCATTCAGGAGCCGAAACATAGTACATCACGCCCTGCTCAAAATTTAGAGTTTTACAGTCCCTCGCATCTTCCTTAGCCTTCTCTATCAACACTGTAATTTTCGGAGAATACCTTTGCCTTGCCAAAACAGCTTCTTCTGCAATCTTCTTCCGGTCAACCCAATATTTGACCATCTTCAAGAACGTTTCAGTGACTAATGCGGTCACCGGTAACATGCGAGCATCTTTTAGGACCTTATTGAAACACTCTGAATGATTTGTTGTCATTACACCATACCTCGAATCGTCATCGAAGGCTAATGACCAAACAGCGAAGTCACCACAACGGTCTATGAAACGCTTATACTTGAGACCATATGCAACCAACCTCATTGAAACCTCATTCTGGAACTTCTGCTTGTTCACCTCATAAATCATGCTCGAGAATTTCTTTTTCAGCTGTTTATTCTTGAAATGAGTATTAAAGTTGCTCGCAAGATGTCGGGCACAAGACCTTGTGTGAGTGATTTGGCTCCGGATAAACTTCTGCTAGAGCACGCAATATACCAACGTGACGGTTCTTAGTGATATGCTCCTTTACATGGGACAAAAATCACGTCCACGTTTCAATGCTCTCCTTTTCACATAAATAGAATGCCAACGTGAAAACTTGATTGTCAGCATCGTATCCAACGAAAATCAACAATTTTCCTATGTACTTTCCATACAGATGCGTGCCGTCGACGTTGATCAACGTCGATAGTGCCGAAACCCGTGGATTGAAGGAGCGTAGGCCCAGAAGCATTTATCGAACGTCGCAATTTCCCCAATAACGGGGTTTTTGTACTGGAAATCGAATATTGATCCAGGATTGTAATGCGCCACAGCCAGTAAATGTTGTGGAAGTAACCCGAATGAAGATTCATGACTACCGAACATTCGTTTAATGACATTACATTTCGCGTACCACACCTTACGATAAGTTGGTACTCTTTATAGTCGAAATCTTTAAGCTTATTCTGCAAATCTTTTACTGTCACACTGAGGTTATCTTTCACATGACGGTAAATCACTCGTTCAATCATCGAAGCGTCAAGGTTTTTGTGATGCACGATTGGCTCAATATTAACACATGTGTGTATAGGCCCAACTTTCCTGATCGTCCACTTATCGAACCACCCTGATGTTGCACGAAGATTCCACGAACAACGTTCATCCGTGCATTTAAACAGAATTTCAAGTTTGCTTGATCTTGGGGCCTTACATTGTCGGGAATTCGCGATGTGCCATTCTTTAACGTACTTCTGCAGCGCTTCCTTGTTAGGATATGTGTCTTCCTTCTTGAAATAATTTTCCGCATTGTTTGACGACCTCACAGCATGTATTTCCCAGTCGTCGCACTCTAGCCCTTCTTGTCATTCCCCCTCCACCCATTGTTTTGGGAACCCGTAGTCTCCCTCCTGATTTTTCCCCTGCTGATTTTCCCCCTCCGACCACTGTTCCGGGAACTCGTAGTCTCCCACCCGGTTCTCCCGGTTCTCCAACTCTTCGAATGGCTCTGCTCCAGAGTCGGATGAATACCGCTCATCCCTCTCTACAACCTCTGGTAGGGTCGCATCACCTTCATCCACATTAGCATTGCTACATTCACCTTCATCCGGATTAGCATTGCTGCTCTCCCCTTCAGGATTGCCTCCACGTAGCCCTAAACCGGCCATCTGATATGTGAGGTCATAAAAATCATTGTCCACATATTGGACGTGTACGTCTTGTTCGTAATCATCATCGTCCTCAAGCTTCGTATCACCCCATTCTGGTATGGGAACCAGTTCAATTTGCTCGATGCCTAACAATAAAATGGACTCCCAATAACTTTGAGAGCCGACTGTGTTCATTTCTCCATCGAACATCCACAAAAATTTAACATTTGGTGCTCGGCACCGGGTCATGCTCTTAGCCACAAATATGACCTCATCAAGTGTATTGTCTCTATTAGTTTCATAAAAACTATTTTTGCCCCAGCTGTACCTAACGTTAACGCCGTTAAGATCCCACTCACCATCGTATCAAAACCATAGGGTCACCATATTTTCCTACATGATTATTATTATAAAGTGTATTAGCACAGCACCACATACATACTTACTATATATATACTGGCAAGCATAAAAATCTAAATCTTGTACCAGGCAATACTATTCTATGTCATCACTGAAATAACTATGTACAACTAACTAAAATATGAACTGCAAATCAGATATATTACCTTAGTATAGATTGGTACAACAATTGATGGACTGATTTTTCAACTCTTCAACAACAACAATAAACTCTTCAACCAAAAGAAAAAATTTATGTGTTGCGATGTCTAGTTATAGGGTAATCCGTAAAAAGATGCATCTCTCAGATGTGCCAAAAATGGCGCAACTGAGAAATGCGGATATTTGGCGCATCTGAGTGATGATGCGGGATTTTCGGCGCATCTCTCTGATGCGCCGTTTGACTCAACGGTCATATTTGACCGTTGAGCCGATATGGGTTAACGGTCAAAGTTTTGACCGTTAACCAGCGCGAAAATGGCGCATTTGAGAGTTGCGGCATTGGGTATTTTGAGTTATGGACCAAGTTTCTCCTTATTTTTGTGTTTGAGTTTCAAAAAGTGGGTATTTGAGTGATTTTTCAGTAGAATTCAATAAAGGACCTTAGATACATCATACATATAAACATCACGCCTAACCAACTCAGCTATTAGTGGATGATGTCCCTTATTGCTTTCAAATAGAACTAACTGGGGTCCTGCGAAAAAATATAAAAAATATATGTAAAGTTTTTACAAAAATTCCAAACACTTGGTACACCGTGGATCCACCACTGTTTTCGTCACATGTGGTTTTTTCATGTGTACTAAATATGTTCAAACATATAAATTAAAAGTATTGGTTGCAATACTTTCAATTTGATGCTCAATTAGACTTCCGCCTAATTCAAACAGTGTCTTTCAATTGAGTATCAAATTGAAGTTATTTCATTGCAATACTTTCAGTTTATATTTGAATCCATATTGGTTAACCATGAAAGACACCATGTGACAGAAACATGCTCATTTTCTGTCCAATTTAACGGAAATTGAAATAGAGGTAACAATTTGCTTGAAAAACAAAAATTCAGATAGTCAATTTTAAAAAAATAAAAATAAAATTCAGGTAGAGATTTACAAATTAATTAAAGATTAGGTAGAGCTTTGGTTATCACCATATATGGTGATACTATTGATTGACGGAAACGTTGAACAGTTGCAAGAACTGAATATTCAGTAAATAATCAATATAAAATAAAATTTAAATAGACAAATGTTAAATTTTAAAATTACAAAATTTAAAGTCAATATTACAGTCCAGAGAGGTATAATTGTCCCCACTTTTCTATGTACCTCCTCGGTCCATGCTATCGAGATAAAAAAAAGGGTTAAAGGTACTTTTCATACCACATGTTTGACCGAATGTGGCTTTTAGTACTGGATATTTAGTTTTGTATACTTTTGGTACCAAACGTTTGAAAAAATGTGGCTTTTGGTACATCTGTTAGTTGGCCGTTAGTTTTGGCCGTTAAATGACATGTGCAAGTCACGTGATCGACTCTAAACTTTTAATTTTGTTCAATTTAGTCCCTCAAATATATTCCTAACTTTTATTTTGTTTAATTTAGTCATAACACTTCAAAATCGGACCCAATTAAATCAATCGAATTCAATTGACATAGCCCCATTTGGGTCAAATTTACCCAATTTGGGATAGGTCCCAATTGGGTTCGATTTTGAAGCTTTAGGACTAAGTTAAACAAAATAAAAGTTATGAATATATTTGAGGGACTAAATTGAACAAAATTAAAAGTTTAGAGTTGATCATGTGACTTGCACATGTCATTTAACGGCCAACACTAACGGCCGACTAACGGATGTACCAAAAGCCACATTTTTTTAAACGTTTGGTACCAAAAGTATACAAAACTAAACATCCAGTACTAAAAGCCACATTCGGTCAATACCAGATTAGATTAATTTGGAGGTGGCGGAGGAACATTCCAGCTTCTCTCATGCAAGGGAAGGGAAACAAAAGGTTACCTTATTTAATATAAAAAAAAATTATAATTCATACTCCGATTAAAGTTAGAAAATGATCAACTTCCAGATAAGCGGAGAAGCTGGAATGTTCCTCCGCCAGTAGCTTAAGCTTAAGCTATTATTGCAGGGAAATCACTATCAGTAACCAAAGCCTCATTTTTTAAAAATGATGATACTGTGCTAGTTTTTCGATATTGGGCCTTAACTACAGCAATTACTACGACTTGACTTATAAAGTAGACTTTAGAATATTTTGGACCGAACATGGCCCAACATATATATATAAGCCTAAGCTCTTGACCCATTATACAAAAGGTTTTAGGTTATGAAAATACTAATATTTTTTTTTAACATGATAAGAAGATAGTCAAGAAAAGGTAGTCTCTATCAATTACGATATCTTAATAAATATAATATTTAGAAATATAATTGTGCTTGAATATATTAAATAATGACATATAAAACAACTAGTGATTTCAAGATTTAAAATCAATTCCAACACTTATGAAATAAAATGGGTAGTGTAACAGGTTATTTTGAGCTTTAAAAACATAAAATATATATCCACTTTATAAAATAATTTTACGTAATAATTGTTATTAAATATTTTAGTCAAATAGTCATAACTTTTTCTACTGTACTTTTTTTTATGTGAAATTAGATTTGAAACACTTTTGAATGACATGTGGTATCATATAATTTTAACTTATGTATACCCCACTGTAATAAGTTATACAATAATAAGATGTATATCTTAAATTTAAATATAAATTTGTATACACAATACACATCAATAATATTTAAACATAAAATTTTAGTAGCGTAAAGTGCAAGTTAATAAATAGTGCCATGCAATAATCTGATTGGTAAAGCGCGGTTGCTAGATATTCATATGTATTTTTTTAAACGATATTCATATATATCGCACACATATCCCTCGACTGTGGAATAGTATACAACTTTTTTTACCACATAAGCATAAACTATAAAACTAGTTCATTAGCAAAAGAAGAAAAGATGCCAAATAAGGACAATTCATTATTATTATTATTATTATTATTATTATTATTATTTAAAAAAGTTTATATGGGTTCCGATATGATAGGACATAATTGCTTGATGGGCATATGGGCCGAAGGTGAACTACCTCTCACTTTCTACTTTAAATGCGTATTACTTCAACCAAACCTAACTTTCTCCTAGCTTATATTAGCATGTATTAGGATATCTTAGTCGATGCTTAACTAATACATACAAATAAACATGCCCTTAAAGCTCTAGCTAATGATACTATACATCAGTTGTGAGTTGTGATATTTATTTAATTATAACAAAAAAGGGATGACATTTTAAAGATAGGATAGAATTATTGAGAGTTTATTATAAAAAATATCATTACTAATAATTGTTGTTTTTCTTAATCAAAATTAGTTGCATGTAGGGGTGGCAACGGGTCACGGGTAATCCGTGACCCGCGGGGCCCCGCCCCGATTTTGACCCGTTGACCCGCGATCCGTGACCCGTGGGGCGGGTACGGTTTTGGGGTCGCCCCGCCCCGCCCCGTATGTGGATAATTTATATATGTATTACACGTATTTATATAAAACTATATAGGTAATATAATACCTAGTTAAAATAATTAGGATTTGTGACTTGTATTTGGATTTGAAGTTAAATTTATTATTTGTGATTTAAATTTTAAATTGAATTTGTATATGGTAAATATAGAATTTAGGGTTTAAATTGCTAATAATATATTAAGTACCACTAATAGGTGACCCGCGGGTCGACCCGCCCCGCCCCGCGAACTGTGTGGGACGGGTACGGGTCGACCATCTCGACCCGCGGGGCGGGTATGGGGCAAGCGATACCCGCCCCGACCTGCCCCGTTGACAACCCTAGTTGCATGTTTGGTTTTTGAAGGGTATCTAATTTCTCGATAAAACATCATCAATTAGATATCCTTCATGCTAATTTATAGATGTCATCATTGTAGATGACATAAGATATTGTACATGAATAAGATAGTGTATGGTCTTATCAATGTGAGAATTACACACGTCTATTTATGACCATGGCATAAATAAATAAAACCAAAGTGCTGCCGACGACAAACCCTAAGAAGAACATGCAATACAAGTATATATGGTGGTGGTGTTTGAACAATCAAATCATGGCTCATTCTGAATTATTCATCGTACCAAAATATATATCATATGAATGAATCATTATGCTCTGAAATACAATGCACATATATATATATATATATCATTGGTTTAAGGTACTTTTCACACCACATGTTTGGCCGAATGCGGCTTTTAGTACCAGATGTTTGGTTTTGTATACTTTTTGTACCAAACGTTTGAAAAAAAGTGGTTTTTGGTACATCCGTTAGTTTAGTTTTTTCCGTTAAATGACATGTGCAAGTCACGTGACCGACCCTAAACTTTCGATTTTGTTCAATTTAGTCCCTCAAATATATTTCTAACTTTTAAATTGTCTAATTTAGTAACAGAACTACAAAATCAATTCCAATTGAACCATCGAACCCAATTGACCTAGCCGGACCTAGCCTAGGGCTAAATCCGACCCTGGGTCAGGGTCGGCTGGGTCCGGCGACCCTGACCCAGGGTCGGACCTAGCCCTAAGCTAGGTCCGGGTAGGTCAATTGGGACCTAGCCCCAATTGGACCCAAATGGGGCTAGGTCCCAATTGACCTAGCCTAGGGCTAGGTCCGACCCTGGGTCAGGGTCGGCTGGGTCCGGTGACCTCGACCCAGGGTCGGACCTAGCCCTAGGCTAGGTCCGGCTAGGTCAATTGGGTTCAATGGTTCAATTGGAATTGATTTTGAAGTTTTGTGACTAAATTAAACAAATTAAAAGTTAGGAATATATTTGAGGGACTAAATTGAACAAAATCGAAATATTATGGTCGGTCAGGTGACTTGTACGTGTCATTTAACGAAAAAAACTAATGGTCAACTAACGGTTGTACCAAAAGCCACATTTTTTTCAAACGTTTGGTACCAAAAGTATACAAACCAAACATCCGGTACTAAAAGCTGTATTCGGCCAAACATGTGATGTGAAAAGTATCTTAAAGAAATGATATATATATATATATATATATATATATGCGCTTTTCTAGCTAGCCTTATTAATATTGAATCTGTAACCTGAAATAAATTGAAATAAATTTACGCGTGGTCCAACATGAGTCGATCACCAAACGAAATCGGGTAATAGAAATGTCGACCTGTCGCATCGTTGTCCATCCTACCTTGCAAGCTTCATAATTAGAAGTTGTGGAATAATTGAGGATCCTCATCGAGTATTTTATTGTCTTCTATTGATTCATTTTATCGTCTTGTAAATTGATGGTGAAGACACAAAAGGTTGCCAGGGAGAAGATGGATGGAAATAATGTAGCTACTATATTGGTATATATTTGTACTGATGAAAGTAGATTTATCGTATTACTATGTATATATAATATAAATTAAGTTTCCATTCAAATAAAATTATCAACAATGTGTAATTAAATTATCAACTGGTGTCCGATCTGTTATTCTCCAATACCTTAGGAGTTTAATATGTCAGCAGATTAACAAATATTCTTGTTTTCTAGCGTTTTAATTACTGATATCATTCAACTTTCAAGTATAGAATTAATTATGGTCGTGTGGCAAAAGGACTAAACTACTATATCAACTAATACACTAAATAATATTTCATGAATGACTTATTAGGGGTATACTTGGCACATATCAATAATTAATGCAAGAATACGAGGACCATATGAAATTACGTAAACTATTTTGATTCGATCTGCGCGGTGATAATATCTAGCGTGATTTGAAATGTAATATTATATATTGTGATGTTTTATATGTATATTAATAGATTCAACTCTCAATTTTTATAGAAATTAAAGTATATATAATTGGACATGTAAAATTTGCAACAACTCACTCAATTATAAAATTTAAATTGGTATAAACTTTCATATTATTAAATATTATATGTTTTTTACTAAAAAAAATATTATATTATTTTAATATATATATATATATTTAATTTACTTATTATATTATTATTATATCAAGTGATAATATTTTATTTATGATATATGATACGTTGTTGTAAAAATTGTTTGTTTAGAATGATATATAATACATTCGATTTTCATATATAGGAAATTATTAGTAAAAAAAATGTGATTAATACATATAATAATATGTAATCGATTAATGATGAGGATGAATCAAGATATGTTAATTAATGGAGAACATTTATACATTGATTGTGACGAAATGAAATCGATTCAATGAGTTTGATTAATCTCTATTATACATATTAACCATCTTGCGCGCCGCGTGCGACTGCACCTAGTAGTAATAAAATCTTAACCATAATAATAATATCCAATTACACGATAAAGATAACTATACAAAATTGAAAGATGATTTAGTCGAACATCTCTAGCAATTTAGTAATGTTTGTGCCAATTTTATGTGGTCTCAAATATGTATATATTAATTTTTATTTTATTTAATGTATTGTTTGTATTTGTTCTATAATGTAGTTTTTTTTTAATTATGACAATCATTATTTTAAAAAAAAAATGTGATCATTTATATATTATATTCATAACTATTTATATAGTTTTTTAAATCCAAAAAGAATTTTAATTTTTTTAAACTTATAATAGGAGATAATTGAGCTATATTACTCTAACGGCGTCGAGTTTCAACTTTTGGGATGACTACACGTTGGTCAAATTTGGAATCTGAATATTTGACATAATATTGACCAATTTTGACGATTTCAGGAAAAAAATATGTAAAAATTAATTTAAAAAACATTTAGATTTTTATGCTTTTGTACATAATTTTTTCAATTTTTTTTAATTAATTCGGTCAAAAACTTGAATCTCATTTACTGGTTTGTTCATATCCGTATTTTTTAAAATATGAATATTTAATTTACATATAGTGCTTTTTTAAATAAAAACACTCGTATGAGTATGAAATTATATGGATTCCAATATTTAAGTGGAACTTGGTCTCCACCATTTGTGAGAGTTTCAATATTACTATAATAGTTATTGTAGTATTTTTACTTTGATTAGTTTGTAGTAACTAGTAACCTAACACTTGACGTGGATGAACTAGGAACTCACTATTTGAAGTGCTACCCATCAAGATGACAACAATTAGGGATGGCAACGGGTCTCGGGCCCCG
Organism: Clarkia xantiana subsp. parviflora; assembly: GCA_036873135.1. Taxonomy (NCBI): domain Eukaryota; kingdom Viridiplantae; phylum Streptophyta; class Magnoliopsida; order Myrtales; family Onagraceae; genus Clarkia; species Clarkia xantiana. The sequence goes on along the minus strand of JAPTYO010000002.1, from coordinate 21,921,229 downwards.
CTGACCCGTGGGGCCCCGACCCGGTTTTGACCCGAGGACCCGCCGACCCGCGGGTCACGGGTCGGGTTCGGGGCGGGGCAGACCCGGGGCGGGTCGGGTCCGGGTCTAGGGGCACGGGGCCCCGTTGACCCACCCCGAAATGCCTATATATATATTTTTTACATTTTTTTAATGTTAATATAATGTAACATTTATTAAACAATATGGTTAATATAGTACCTATATAAATAACATGGTTTGGCCAAAAAAAATATATATATATAAATAACATGGACCAAATTATAAATAGATGTATATTTAGATTATTAGGATTTGTTAATTTGTATTTGGTGTTCGGATTTGAATTTGATGTGTTTGTATTTGATTGATGTTAGATTTATGGTTTGAATTTATATATAATGCATTATTTTAGTAAAAAAAATTGTATTTAATATTGAAAAAAAAAAATCACGGCGGGTCGGGGCCCCGCGGGTCGACCCGCGGGACTTTTTACCCGCCCCGGGAGGTACACTTACCCGGGTCCGGGTCAGCCAGGCTGACCCGCGGGGCGGGTCCGGGGCTGCGAAAACCCGCCCCGTTGCCATCCCTAACAACAATCTTAACATTATTATTCACACCTAAACTAATATCCAGTCACATAAAATCAATTTGTAATGGAAGTGTTCACCATGCCACATGTAATATGACATAGCGGTTCAAAGTTTCATTTATAAAGCAAATATCGGTGGTTCAAACACCATCGAGACCATATGAGTAGAAAAATATCATAGTCAAAAACCTACCCCTTATATGCAATAGGTGTTGACTCACTCATAGAACCATCCACGAAATAAAAAGTGTTATCATGAATTTGATTTACATTCTCAATAATTCAGTATAAATTTGTATCAGAAATCTCAAATTAATGAATAAAACAACGCTCTATCGCTGCTTTATATATTGGATGCGGCTTTCACAATCTTGATAGTACATACAAAACTTTTCATCTCTAGAGAGGCAGAGTGCCCTAGTTTCCATCCAAACCCATCATCAACACTCAACAGGTTGTGTTCGTTCTTATAGGGCCAAAATCTGCCCCCAAAAATAAATAATATATATATATATAAACATAATCATCACATTCTTACAAATACTGAGTATACAGTATACACACACATACAGAGAAAGCAAGAGAAACGCCGTTTCATTCTGTGTCGTGAACCGCGAAGCTTGGCACCGGGCGATACGACAGCGTCTTTTTCAAACCGGTAGTACACGTGGCCAAGGATGATTGGAAGGGTCACGCAAGAGGTCCGCGCGCATTTAATGCACTACGATCGCTATTGGCAACAGGTTTCTGCTACGGCATTAAATGCTCTAGCCCCCACCATACGTTACGCCCTACGGTTCGCAAACCCCGTGCCGCCTAATTACAATATTACCCTACCTCCTCTAAAATCTTTTCAATGTACGCCCCATTATAACCGGTAAAGATGGGTGAAAATTAAATAATTATAATTTTTCGCATTATTTACTGTAATGATTAATTACATCTTTATAATGTGCTGTAGTTATAATAATGATTTTTATTGTCATAATATTATAATTATGGTATTGAATTTATAGCCGCAATTATAACTACAACCGCTATATATATATATATATATTACTATAAGTATTAATCCAATCTTATAATTCTTATTTTCAGTTTCCATCATTCATTTGTTCTAAATCGTCCATTCAATCTTGACAATTGATTTTTCATCCTAAATATCTGGTCGATCAATTCTATTTCAGTCTGAAAAACATAATATTGTAAAACTCACAGTCTCATTTCATTTCATTTACAATTAGCTGCGTTGCGCTAGCCCTATGTTAACAGACAAAAAATCATGCATTTGCTTTTGCTCTGACAAGTCTCGCTGCCTCGCCTCTCTACTGAGGATCACAAGTGATAGGCGACTGAAGAAGTGTTGTTTAATTAGGTAAAATAATGAAAATATGTTCGATTTGGATTTCTTGTATGATACAATGAATATATGTTTAATTTGGATTTTTTGTATGAAACAATGGTGTTTTATTAGTTTGAATGGTTATAGTTGAATGGTTTAATCGTGGTGAAAAACCATGGTTATAGTTATGGCTATGACATGAAAAATCATAACCACAATAATTATAGTTATGATTATGATATGAGTGGAAAAAAAATATGATATGACTATGGTATTAGTGATACCCTCACTATACCCTCACCATCACCAATCTTACACCAACCCTAACTAGATGGCACCTATATTTGCTTTCCATGTTTAACCCATAATAATAATAAACACAACTTTAGACCGTGCTTCTTCTAGGTTATTGACTCGTACTTGGAACATAATGAAATAGTTTTAAGTTATTAGTTATATTTATTTATTTTATCTTTTTATAATGTTTATGCACAATAAATAAATAGAAAGATTATGACAAATAAAATTTTCAAGTATATACAAATATTTGTGGTTGTATAAAATATTTATTATAGATGTGTAAAATTTATTTAATCATTTGTTATAAAACATAGTACGCAAATGAAGTATAAGTACAAATATTTTTTAAGTATTTTAGTTCATTGTTTAAATTGTTAGCATTAAAATATAACCATAACTTATATATTGTAATATAATTTTTCTCTATGTTATTTATTTAAATAATATTTACTCGAATTTTAAACTTTTTAAGCTACTCTTATTATTTGTAACCTATATATTTTCCTATCTTTAATTTTTGTTTTGTTCATTTTTCCTATTATTCTACTGCAATTTCTTTAATAAATTTGCTATGGTTCATCATTTGTAACTTTCTAGTGTTTTTTTATTATCTTAAAGCCAAATCTTATAATAAGCAAGAGAAACAACGCCAACTTAGGACATCCAAATGGGTAACTTTCTAGTGTTATAATGAAGTTTTAATTTGAAAAAGTTGTAAATAAACCAGAAAGTGAAAATGAATGAGAGATACAATGATTTTATGAAGAAACAAAATATTTATATAAATATGAAATGAATTATAATAACGAATACATAAATTTAAATTATATTTATTTTTATATTTGATATTTAAATATACACATTATTATTTACCAAATATTAAATATAATTTTGAAATTAACATAATAGTATATAAGTGAAGCATAATTAATATTAAATATAATAAATGTATAAAAAAAATTGAAACGGCTTTTAAGATGTAATGAGGAGCTTTAAGAATATTTTAGACTGGTAAAAATATAACATCACTTAAACAAGTGTAATATACAATGTAAGTGAACTAACAGTATTGAATATTTTTATTTATTTTATTTAAATTAAACTTATTAAAATTATATTATATATAAATATTTACATAAACATCAAGTAACATTAAGTCGGTGCAACCTTGCACTAGGCACTAGCGCAGTGTTTTTTAAACTTCATCACACATAGACATATCTATCTGTCTAGAAACACATAAAATTAACAGATTGTACCATAGCATAATCTAATCCAAAGAAATTTAGTTAGTCTTGATGATGTCAAAGGTCAAGTGGTAAAATCAAAGTTTATTGACTCAATTTTATTGTATTTCATTATGTGATACAATCTTTCATTTTGAATGTTTAAACGTACTAAAAAAATAGGCATTGTTAAATATAATTATTATTTATAGATAGTTAAATAAAAAATTGTTAGCTGAACTTGTACACAGTATGCAAATTAATAGCTAAATTTTTATTTGTAACTAATTGCTAGCTAGATATTTAAGACGAAGCAATTTGCTACTTGTGTTTACTAATTCCGTTAACTTTAACGAAGAAAACAAAAACAAAACAAATGCACATATACTTTTGATATAATAGTAAAATAATCTCTAATTTATTGTCTAATTTCATTAAAATTATAACATTCGCAAATCAAATATAAAATAATACATGTGATAAAAAAAATATATTAAAATATATCAATATAAACTACAAATATCAAAGTAAAATTCTGATTTTTTTTTTATTTATTTTGAAAAAAATCAATACTTTAAGTGAAAAGTAAATAAATTAATTATCTTTTCTTTCAATTTGCATAAGTCACCTAGAATTTTACTTTTTAGATACATTTACTTTATTTTATTCATTTTCATATTTTAACTTTAACTATCCTGATTTCTGACTAGTTAATAATAATCATATAATGATAGTCATTTTTAGTAAAAAAAATATATTTTACTTTCAGCAACTTTATAATATCCAAAAGAATTACTGTTCGTTTACAAGCCAATTAGTAAGGTTATTTATTTAAAAAAAATGAAACAAAATAGATAAACCAAAATTATATTGAACCAAAAGGATCTGGATGTATTCAAATTTCAAAATGACCACAGCAGTACCCAACTTTGAACAGTTACAATCATTAACCCGGATAAACAGAACAAAGTACTTGCAATTAATTAACATGTTGAGACAAAACGGGGTATTACACTGAGTCAATACCCGAACCACCATCCTCACCTTGTGCTAAGAAAGCTTGACCAGGATTCACTGTGCGGTTCGTTCTTGACTCACCACCCCCACAACCAAACCCAACCAGCATCACTCCAAAACCCTAATGAAAAACTACAGGATCTGATCTATCTATACCATTAGAAACACAAAATGAATCAAAGATGACGGAGAAAGGAGACAACCGCACGTGAATCTCACGTGGGTTATCAGCTGTCGCAGTGAAGGGACGCTTTTATCTTCTGGATGGTGCACGATATCAGGTTCTTCACCGTGTCCACAGACTCCACCGTCAGCTTGGCCGTCGGAAGGCTGTTCACCAATATCTGAAACGCTACCGTCAGCAGCGACCCCCCTGTTTTTCCTGACGCGCCGCCGTTGGTGGAGGTGGCCGACCCGTCCGGGACGATGGAGAAGCCAGAAGGGAGGAGAGCCACGTAGGCGGAGTCGCCGCCGTTCATGACGACGTGCATGGCGGGGATATCCACTGGCGCGTACACCACAAGCGAGCCAGACGCGTCGATACAAGTCTCCTGCAATATTAGCATGCTGCTCTGGCTTGAGTTCATGGCCTGCGCGCACGGAAACCTAGGTTAGAATTGTGAGCTGTGATTTGACGTCTAAAGAGTAGCTTGAAAACCCAATTCTACCCCTAGACTCAAAACTATATTTCGAGGAACGGCCACGCCGGTAAGTGCGTTGACGTGTCAGTCTCCATGCACAGATAGGGTCAAACCTCTAGCTTCGTAGCCTTTTATATGACGTCAGATCAGAGTCAGACCTAGAGAAAAAGTTGACAACGGACCTACATTTGACTTTTCTTAATAAAACAAATCAAAGAAAAGGAACCTGTCTGTCTGGTTCCAAAATCGCCTTTTTCCATTAAGATTAAGATTGATTTTCACTACGAACTATAAAATAGTGCATAATGTATGTATGTGTATCCTTAAATAATAAAAAATTAAAATTCTTCTGCCATATTATTTTATCATATAAAAACTTGATCAGTTTTAGAGGCTATTATTAAGATTAAGAATAATGGAGGGTTTTTTTGTGTGGCCAAAATGGAGGTTTGTTGGTGTTAAAGAAAGAGGTAGGTAGGGTTTGAATTACTTACACTAGCACGTAGAAGGGAGACGCAGTTGCCGTGGTCTGGGCCTTTGGCAATATGAGCCATCTCGTTCATGGGACCGCCATTGGAGAGAATGTCCCACTCGCTACGGAGCTGCTCGTCTCGCAAGAAATCGAAGAGCCTCTGAGGGGAGAGAGGCAACCACACTGACGTGGCGGCACTGAGCACTATCCCTGATGGCTCGCCCGGGTCATCAATGCTCTTTCGAGTCATCACCCGAATGTCTTCATCCCCCACACCCGAACTCAGCTTGTTCCACTTGTGCACGGTTGATGCGCACACACCCGCACAGAAATTGGATGTCATTCGTTGTGCCAACTTTAGCATGCTCCTTCGCCCGTTCTGGGTAATCGCTGCAACAAAAAAAACAAAACTTTAAGGTCTAAGAAGTTAGACGGAGCTACCAAAGTATATATAAGTTTACGTGAATACCGGTTTGGTCGCGGGAGGGGACGGTGGACATGAGGATGGCAAGGCACTGGCATTGTCGTTGGAGGGTGGCAACCCATCTCTGTGCGCCAAAGCCCATGCACGACCGTATCAATGCTCGGTACAGCTCGTGTATTTCGCTCTCCTCGTACTCTGAATGTTCAACCCACGTTACCTGTTGTATCATTCATCCATGAAAACCACTCATTAAAACTCTACTTTTAATATATGAACTGAAGAAACATAATTTAATTATTATATTTTTTTAATAATTCATTTGATGGGGATCGTGGATGCATGCAAAAATGTATACGAAGCAAAAAATGAGAAACGGTATCCCACAGCAGATGATGAGTCCTTCCAAAAATACTATATATTAACAGTAGAACATAATAATTCAATAATAAGAATAGTTAGTATTATTTTATTATCTTTTAACAAATATATATATAGGGGCAGACATGGAAACCCGCAAGATTTCAAGGAAACATCGAGATGTGCAGTGCAGTGTCTTTGAGAGAAGAAGCTCATGTAACAACAAGATAGATAGACCCTAGTCTTATAGATGGTTTTGACTCCCAGGTCGTTGTTTCCATTCGGATCATTATTTTTATTATACTATTATATATATATAAAAACTAGTAAAATATGGGGTTATATATATATATATATATATATAAAATAAGAATCTCGATTAGAAAGATCTTGACTTCACAAGTCTCTGACTCATAAAATTCTCACTAATTTTATGAATTTTTCATATAAAATAATCTCCTCGTACCCAAGATATGTTAATAATCTCTTTTAATTTATGAGTATTCCGTTCCACCTTCTCTAAAATTTTGAACAGCTACAATAAACTCACAGTATGCCCTCTTATGTATAATAACCAACCAGAAACGTATTGATTTGCCTTGCTTGAAATTTAATCACTGACTACTTCCCTACTTGAATGTGAGACTTCTCACACAAAGACTCATTAATTAATATTAACCAACTAATTAAGACAATGGTATTGAATTAACAAGTCAAGTTATCAATGGCTGATCCAAGAAAATAATTAACTACACAAAGACTTGATGTACAAAGCTAGGTAAAGTGATTAAAGGCAGCAATAGATGCACAAATTAGGCAATAGAGTTGGTGGGCTAGGTTAGGTTAGGTCATAGAGGAGGATTAAACAAATGGGTCAGGGGGGTAATCAAGATAGCATCAAAGATGTATTGGAATAGAAACATCAAATTCATTGTTTAATCATGTCGAGATTAAAAGAATTGCAGATTACAATGCAATTTGGGATTATGAAATTAATGTGTTCAAAGACTAGAACAACTACACAAGGAAAGCGGATAGAGGCTTCCAAATAATATTCTAATAATTAGGGCACAGGAAGGAATCCTCGATTCCACAGTATATATTGTACTGGTCGGACTATTCTATATATATATATATATTATTACTATCAATCTATCACAGAAACAGAAACCTAAGTCATTGTTGAAACTTGATCAACATCGGATTAAACTATAATTTTAGCTGACACGGTTGGAAGGAGGTAAAGCAAAATGAGATGCTGCGATTTCAATGCGGTTTTGTTTTTGGACAGACAACATGTTGTAGTATGTTGATTTACAGTGAGTGAAATTCAACAGAACCCATAAAGCAAAATATTGACTTTCTTTGAGATATGCAAATAAGGTGAAATTTTTTTAGAGAAATATCAAATATTTAACCCCTCAAGGTTTGCCTAATTAGATAAAATAACAATGGCATTGTCTCACTTTTCAAATTAGTGCCAGAAAACTTGAGTGTTAACTTTAGAAGTTTTACTTGGCGAAGCAAAATTACTCATTTACAAAACAAACAAACAAATCAAATATTTTCCATCTTTAGAGGTGGTTGATTTTTTTTTTAAATGGTACGTAACTTTTTCTATGATAGACTTTTTTTATCATCTTTTCTATGATAGATAGTTCCTTACTTTGCAGTACTATTTTGGCCATCAAAATGAGAACCTAGAGAAATTATGTGGTTATATGTTATGAAGGAGAAAGATAAAAATGGAGGCTTGATTCAACCTTCATTTTCCCAATTGTATTGGATCAATGATGGTCTAAAAAGTTATATTTTTTTACCAACTAAAAAGTTATCATCTTAATCAGAGAAAACAACTATCAGGCTAAATTCACTATCAATGGCAGTAAATTATATTATTAGGTTATGAAAATGGAAGAGAAGATGTTAAATTTACCTTAGAGTAGCCACTGGGCATGTCTTGGACAAGGCAGCCAGAAGGAAGTCTCCGGCAGCTAACAAACGTTGCCGCGCCTGAGTTTTCTCGGATGGCATCAATGGACACATCCACGACGGCCCATACACCCTCTGCGTGTTGCTTGCAGAATCGGAGAAAGTGCACTTCTCGAACAGGCACCAACGGCGACAGAACTTGCAGTTCAGCGTGCATCTGACAGAAAAAAAAAAAATCTTTTAATCCAACCACGGATTTTATTGAATCGTGGGTGTCGTGTTTTCTTGAGGTTGTGGTGTCGTTTTACCAGTTGAAGAGCGCCGTTTCGAGTTCCTCCCATGCCGGTCGAGACGACGTCAGTGGTGGAGGTTCTTGCGACAATGGAAGGGAACATCTCGGCCCATCGGTTCTGATAAAATTGCATTGCATTGTAATATTAGAAGATGAAAATGTCGATGAGAGAGAATGAATATGAACAGTGTCGAGTTAACTCACTGAGTCCATCAGCGTTTCGACTAGGGCTAAGCTGTTGATGATCACCATTCCCGTCTCTCTCGAAGCTTCGGAGACGAAGCCCTCCTGTTTCATGCCGATGCAAGGGGAGCAGATCCTCATGTACTCTTGGTGGTTAAGCGTCTCTCTTCCGCTGCCGTCAGGGCTCGGAATCCAAAGTGGTTCGTCAGTCTGAGACATCTTTACCAGCTCGTCCATGGCGGCAAGGGCAAGCTCCAGAAGCATGGACCTCTCTACTGACCGGTCCGACCTCGCCGGAGCGCCGAAGTCGGGGCCGGGTGGGAGGCCAGCGGAAACGGCGGCGGCGGCCGCCATGGATGTCAGACTGCCGAAGCCGTTGCCTCCAACTCCGAGCTCCAGGCTGGAGCTGGGTAGCTGCGGCGAGAAGGAGATGGGACGGCCGAGGAACTTTCCGGCGAGGGCGCAGACGCGGTCGAGCTCATCCTTGAGGCGCGCGTTCTCGATTCTCAGGTGCTGCTCTTCCAGGGAAATGTCTCCGATGATGGCCGGACCGCCGCAGTTGGTGCAAATCGGGCTCCGCAGTGCGTCCCGGAGAGTCATGTTCTCGGCCCTCAGCTTGTCGTTGTCTTGCCGGAGCAACGAGTTATCATATCGCTCCAGTTGCGTCTGCACCCATCAAATTATTTCAGAAAAAAAATTCCACAAATAAAAAAAACAAGATTCTGTTTTCTTCACCTTCATTTGAGTTCGCCGATTCTGAAACCAGAACTTGACCTGCCGTGTTTCCAAGCAAAGCCTCCGGCTGAGCTCCAACCTCTGCTTCTCATCTGGATGTGGGCATTCTTTGAACAAGCTGAACAGAAACCCTAAATTAATTAATTTAGGTTATCTAGATTTAGATTGAAGGTGAGATTATGTGAAAACGTACGCTTCGAGTTCTTGGATTTGCTGCGGAGTGTGTCGGTGGTACCGCTTCTTCCGCGGCGGATGGTCGTCGGCGTCGAGGTCATCGCCAGAGGCAGCACCGTCAATGTTGTCTGACTCAGATCTGCTCTGCCGCTCCTGATCGGCGGATTCCCTGGTCCGGCGGCTGAGAATGCTGGCGTCGAAGCTCTCGCCGAGACGGGCGCCTTCGCCGCCGTGGTTCCCAATCCCGGTCTGGAGGGCGAGGGACAGGCCCGGGGAGTTGAACATGATGGATTTCGAAAACGGAGGAACGAAGAGGCTCGCCTGAGCGATTGCACCGGACGTCATCTCGTTGGTGGTGCCGCCGCTGAACCCGCCGTCGGTTTTGTTCCTTTTCGCGTTAACGCCGCCGGAGTTTCCGTAGGGGATATCAATCTCCGACGCGAGTCTGGTCTCAGAGGTTTCGTTGTCGAGAAAATCCCCAAAATTCATCAAAAATCAGGAAAAACGAAGGAGAGCACAGAAATAGAGAGGAGTGAGGAGACACAAGGAAGAGGATAACCCTAGAATGTCTCCAGCTTCCTCTCCACCGTGCTTCGTAAGAGAAACCCTATTTAATTCTGGTTTGGAGAGGGAAAGAGAAAGAACATGATATCACTCTTTCACTGCATGCTTGACTTAGAGAGGAAAGAGATAGAAGAAGCAGGAGAAGGAGATTTTCAAAGGCTTGGCTCCAAACAAAGGGAAGGACATAGGAAAATAGAGGGGAAAACGAAAGGCCTCTAAAAGATTTGCAGATAGAGTGAGAGAGACTCCGCAGAGAGAAAGTGAAAACGAAGAACCAGATGACGATGATGAATGAAGAAGGAACAAAACATGTGGACTCATCGGAAACCAGATTTTTTCTTCTTTTTTAAATAAAATCCAGACTAGATATAAATAACACCAAATTACAAATAAATAAATCAATCTAAAACAGATTGGTTGACTCTTCACTTGGTGTCTGAAAAGCCTGTAATACTGTAAGAAATACGGCTTACCGGAGTGAATTCATAGAATATGTTTTATAAGTTGGTTTGCTAAACTTATTTTCAAACCAGTGTTATCAGAACCGGACCGGAGGTCGAACCGGTCAGCAACCGGTTCCCGGTTCGACCGGTCCGACCCGGTTCGAACCCGGTTTAACTACTGGTAATCTAAATACATTATATAATAATAGTTTTTATTAGTTAACTCAGCTAGGCCAAAAAAATGATAAGCCCAATAAATTCGAACTCGGCCCATATTACAAACCCTACCCTAATCCATCTAAATACTAAACATCTTAGCCACTCCTCACGCCTCCATCCACTCACGCCTCCATCCATGATAGTTGATTACACAGATTAGGAAGATGAAGGGATTGGAGCACATCTCATGGAGAATCTCATGGTAACAGTTACGACACCATCTCATCACCGTATTGTCCTTATTGTTCAGAGCTAAAGAAAATGTCATTCTCTATCTCCCTTCTCTCTCGTCACCACCCCACCCCACCCCACCTTCTACCCCTCTAGTCTTCACTATCCCTTTCTCTCTATCCATTGGAATCTGAAATTTACATATAAAAGAGACAGATTTCTGCTGTGGCGAGCGAGCATGGCGACGACGCGGTGGTTCGGCGCGGGCACGATGACTGCTTTCTCTCTTCTTTGGACTTCTTCCTCTGCAAACGTTTCTTCTGTTTAGATTTGGATTTGGATGTAGGATTCCAGGTCTGCGGCGCCCAGTTAGCTAAATCCTAAGAACAATTTTTTTTTTTTTTAAATAATGTCCGAACCGGCGAACCGGTGAACCGTCCGATTCGCTCAAAACCGGTCGGTTCGTCAAAAAACCGGCTAACGAACCGGGTTCGCTTACATCCTCCGGATTTACTTGAACCGGACCGTTAGAGGCTCCGGTTCCGGTTCGAACCCGGTCGGACCGCCGGTCCGGTCCGGTTCTGATAACACTGTATTCAAACTATGTTTTTTTCAAAATTAATTCCCAAAATAAATTTTTCTATCTTTTTAATTAGATATATTTTTTATTTTACATCCTAAATTTTATATTTTGTTACAATTGACCCTAAACCGAAATAATACAAGAAATATGTTAGAAAAATTAAAAAAAATAAGATAATTATATGTAAAAGTTAAAAACTAAAAAATAATAAATTATTAATTATGAAAAAACTGTGAAAATAGATTATGCTAAAGGATATAAATTATAAAAAAAAAGTTGTGTGATAAAATATAAAGAAACTAAATACTCATGATTTTTTTAAGTATGAAAATATAAAAATGAAAGCGTACATAAACCCTAAGTAAAACATGTTAAATTTATAAAATTAGTGACTGGAAAAAAAATAGAAAAAATAATTTAAATTTGAAAAATCAATAGAATAAATTTAAGAATGAATTCAGTTTGTATATTTTTATTTTCATACTCTTAATGAATAGTTTTTATATCATTATATGTTGTTTTTCTTGCCAATATAAAGTTGTTTAAAAACTTATTTATTTTTATATGTAAATTGTATCCTTTAATTTCATATATTTTTTAAAAATTAAAAGCTACAAAAAAAATGTTTGTTTGATTATTTTTTAATGTGTATTTTTAATCATTTCATTAATTAATTATTTTTTATTTCCATTTTTATGTTTTTCATATATTTAATTTTCTTAATTTTCAATTTTTTTTCTTGTATTATATGACGATTGAGGGTTCATTTGTAACACAATGTAAACTTTAGGATGCAAAATAAATAATAGATATTATTAAAAATATGAAGAGACCTATTTTGAGAATTAGTTTCTGAACAAGCCTAGTTTGGGAATTAGTTTCGAGAAGTGACCTAGTTTGATCATTCACTTCTAATTCCTCCATGTAATTAGTAATGTACTATCAATTCATTAAAGTGAAATTGTTACAGTAAAATTAGAACTTTCTCTAATGGTGAGACCATATTCCACTTTTACATTGGGACTCACAGAATTTCATACTCCCAAGTCTCAATGTGTTTTTTTATTAAAAAAAACGTTGTATATAAATTAAACATTCATATTTTAAAAAATACGAACATAATCATACCAACAAATGAGATTTAAGTTTTGGATTGACTTAATTTAACAAAATTGAAATAATTATGTACAAAATCATGAAACTCTAATTGATTTTTTTTATTTTCCGAATTCGTCAAAATTGGTCAATTTTAGATCAAAGGTTCGGATTCTAACTTTGACCGACGTGTTTAATCATTTCGAAACTTGAAACTCGACGTTGTTTAGGAAATAGTTAAATTATCAATTATTTACCTACTATAATTTAAAAAAAAAAATACGATTCTCTTGGTATTTAAAAAATTATATAAAAAGATACGAAAATAATATATATACAAATATATAAGCACCATTTTTTAAATAATAATTATCATAATTTAAAATTTACATTATAGAAAAAATACAAAAAAAATACGTTCAAGTTGCAAACTAAAATAAAAATTAACGTATATGTATACATATTTTAGACTACATAAAATTGACACAGACATTACTAAATTGCCAGAGATGTTAGACTAAGTTCTCTTGTACTTTTTTACGTTTCTCTTTATCATTTAATTGGATATTATTAATGGTAATATTTGTATTACTACTAGGTGCAATTCGCACAGGGCGCGAAAGATAGTTGATATGTATAATCATGGATATTATAATACATTAATCAAATTCATTAAATCGATCTTATTTCGTCATAATCGGCGTATAACTGTTATTCGTCGATTGGCATATCTTATTCATTTTCTTTAGCGAATTCACGCTTACGAACATTAATCAGATACATATTAGTAAATACATTAAGTATTAGTTAGGTGTTTTTACTAATAATTTTCAAGATATGTAAATTATAAATATATTATATATCATCCTAAAAACTAATTTTTAAACAATGTATCATAAACAAAATATTTTCATTTGATATAATATATAAAATAATAAGTAATTAAACATAAATATTCACAACATGAAATTTTATACTATTTTAAAGTTTATAATTAACAACATATTGAGCCGGTAAGCTTTAAAATTGGTTTGAAGTTAAAAAGTAATAATTTCGGTTTGTTTCATCATTTAACTTACTTAATATAAAAAATGATCGATTACGGTTAGTGTCATTATCTGACATAGTGTAGCAAAATTATATATATATATATATATATATAATGAAAGAGAGAAACAAAATAACTGAATAAAATATATTAAAAAGTTGGCATCGATATGACAGTAACGTGAGAGTTCCCTTGTTGGCAATGTGTCACTCCTATCTCCACTCGATAATGGAAAACGTGAATATTTGCAATCCTAGTTACGCCTAGTGGCGTCTAGTGGCAAATATTGTAACCAGAAACTCCCATTTTTGGAACAAAGCACTCTCAGTTGAAAGTCAAGTTCATATATTACTAGTAGGAACCAACAGTAAATGACACTAGATACAAGGAACTCACTACAATGTTAAATTTACAAATAGAAATAAGAACTATGAACTAGGCACTAGCGCCATGGACCTTGAGCATACACCCAAGGATCAGCTCTATATGGCAGAAATCCATCCAAGTATGGCAACCAATGAAGGAAAAGTCTCAATGCATCCCAATTCGACGTATCCGCTAGGTTCGTTGCATTAGGGAATGTGTTTAGAATATTCTCCTTGTTAAATGTGTCTCCCCAATAAATGTAAAGCCTCCTTAGAGAGCATTCCCTACTTGTATATATAGGGGTATTCTCATTCTTGTAATTCATCCAAGAGTTCTTAGCAGTACAATACATAAGACTTCTCTCTTCATATTCATATTTGAGTTATTGTGATCGAGGGTTATGATGACTTAGGAGCGGTTCCTAAGGTCGCACGGGTGATGGTAAGTTGTGAGAAACTCCAAGCCCGTGACAAGTGGTATCAGAGCTAAGTTTCAATCATTTCCAATCGATGGCGTCCAACGAGGTGGTAGTTGCCGAAAAGTCCAAGAAGAGTACCAAGGAGCAGTTGGCAGATATAGAACATCTTCTCGTGAAGATTCAGAGCGAGGTGATTGAAGTCCAAGAAGACATTGAGGGAGCGTCAAAGGACGTGGACCAAACCCGTTCTGGCATGGAGTTGCTTCAAGATGATGTGAAGATCGCAACTGAGGAACTCAACAAGCGGGATGATTTGCTCAAATATTCATCCAACAATTCGAGAGGAGATGGAGGAGTTTGCGGGGATGCGGACGGAGCTTGCCAAGATGCGGACAGAGCTTGCTGAACTCGCTGAAATGCGAGTGAAGCTTGCCAAGCTTTCGATGTTGGAAGCCGATATGGATGAGCTCAAGAAGAAGCTCAGCCGTGTTCGGAATACTCGAGGTGATGGGGCAATCATCTGGCATAATGTTCATCGTCTTGATGTTCCAAGACCCAAGTCATTCAAAGGGTCTCGGGTGGAAAACGAGGTGGAGAATTTCTTGTTCGCCTTGGTGGACTGCTTCCAAGCAACATGAGTAGAGGAGGACTCGGCGCGCCTAGGTATGGTTTCCTCTTATTTGCAGGACAATGCCTTGGTATGGTGGTGTTGGAAGCGCGATAGCCAAGGTGGCAAACGAATCAGTACATGGGATCAGTTCATGGCTGCATTCCATGCGCAATTCTACTCGGAGTATGCAGAGAATGATGCTCGCGGTCAGCTTCATCGATTGGAGCAAGAGGGGGGATCTTCGGGAATACATTAAGCAATTCTCGGAGTTAATACTCCAAATTCCTTCATGACCGAAGGCGTTCTTTTATTTGATGGATGGTCTCAAGCCGTGGTCGAAGCGCTCGACAAAGTCATGACGACGACCGAGTTGTTAAGGGGGCTTTGTAAGCATATGGTGATGGGCGCCGTAATTGGTAGCCCATAATATGTATAGTTTACCTAATGAACTTGGGTAAATGTCACATTAGGGTAATTGGGCTAGACCCAAATCCCAATTGACATGGGAGGCCCAAAATTGGGCCTCCCCAATTACACAGGCCGGCCGAAACCCTAGGTGGGGTAAAGTGAACTTTTGTCCACTTTACTCCTATAAATAAGAGGTATTAGGGAAATGTTAGGGTTAATCATAATTCCCTCAAAAGAGAGTTTTAGAGAGAAAAATCCTCCTCCCACACTACAAGTGTTTCGGCCGAACCACACAAGTCACCAAGGGTGTGCCAAATTGCTTTCGAGCAAACTCTCCAGAGATTTGTCCCCGTGCCAAGAATCGATCAGAGGCTTTGCTGTGGAGCTGCACCACGTAGGGCTTCTCTAACAAGAATCTCTACGGGTCCCGACCAGAGGATCGCGAACTCCCTCGAGCAAGGATCTTGGACTACGGTTACTCTTGAGGTATGTGTAAACTTTCCGCTACGTAATTGATATTACTAGCACATACCATGTTTAAGTTTCCGTAGTGATTACTCCCCGTAATCTTACAGTGGTATCAGAGCCTGTGTTAGGAGTTCATGATTTTGATAAATTGGTGTTCTTGAAGTTTTAAAATTTTCGGATTGAATTTTTAAAAGGAAATTTTGAATTTTTTTTAAGTTCAAGGGTGGTCCGAAATTTTCATGTTCTTGGTTAAATTTGATGTTCATGATCTTTAAGAAAAATGTAATATTTATCAAAATCAAACATTGGATTGTAGATCTTATTAAAATTTGATCTCAAAATTCGACCACTTGTTCCTAATTAGTTGTTTGTGCCGAATTTTTGATGAAATTACAAGGTAAATTTTTTTAATTTTCTTAAACAAAATGGAATAAATTTCGGCACAATATTTTAAAATTATATTGTTTACCATATTTTAATTTTTAATAAGGTAACAATATATCTTTAATTAGGAACATTAGGATAGAAATATATATCACTATCAATATATCTAAATATTTAAATAGGGTTATAGATATTATTGATAGATTTAGTTACCTAAAAAGTTGAGAAAATATATTGTCAGTTATTTTTTTCCCTATTAAAGATATTGACAATAATTAAATATATATAGAAACCGAATTTTTACATATATATATATTGTTGATTGATTTAATCTTAAAGATAGAATCTTAGCAATAAATATATATATGTTAGTAATTTGGGCCGAAATATATATATATATATATATATATATATATATATATATATATATATATATATTAATATTGAAAATCATTTTATATAATTAATGTTACTTGGTGGTCAAGTTAAATATATTTGGACTTTAAAACCCTACTTGGGCCACAAGTAAGCATTTCGGCCAAACCTTTTAAATTTTAATTATTGGGCCAGTCCAATATATTAAACCGGGACGAAATAAAGCCGAACCGGATTTTCTCAATCGGTTCGACCTATTCGGGTCGGGTCGGGGTAATTAAGTGGATCTAACTGAACCGGTTTTGGGTGTTGAACCGAACCGAACCCTATTTTTTGGACAGGTTCGGAACAAACCAGATTTTAAAATTAAAATCGAACCGAACCGAATTTTGCCGGAACGAACCGAATTGGATTTTCCGAACCGGATTTTCTGAACCGAACCGGACCAAAATGAACTGAAATCGACTGAACCGAACAATGTTTTCTAAACCAAATTCAAGTCAATTAAAATAGGGAGGACAAGTTTTAAAATCCAAATGTTTTTGAACCTCGAAGTGGACTACACAGTGCTCATAAGGTTACTAACCTTTATGCCTTGTTTCAATTATGGGGATGGATCTCGGAGATACATGTTTTTTAGGACTGGATTAATTAGAGCGATGAATTGCAATTGTTTATTATTCAATATATATTTATACATGATTAGAACTGTTGTCTTGACTAAGTCAAGCTAGCTGGATATTGCATGTTGTGGGCGGATTCCTGGTTAAATATATGGAATGCACACTAGGATAGACATGTTGTGATGGTTGTAAATGCCTAGGATTCATGTCTAGAAGCTTGCGTAAATGAATAAAAGAATGAATTGCAAATCAGCCCCCTAATGTTTAAAATTATTGTATAACCGAAAACCAGTCGCCAAATGTGTATGATTGATGTGAATGTTACATTGATAATTTACTTGTAAGTAGAATTATGAATGCAAGCGTGAGTTCCTCAGAACATTAGACGCATGACGCGTAAGCATGTGTGTGTGTATGATGAATGTTACTGGCATATGATAATTTACATGGATAGTAGAATTATGTATGCATGAGTGAATTAATCAGAATGATTTTCCAAAACAAAAAAGGGACTTGGGAAAGCCAAGATCGGGTATGCTTATTTTAAAATTCTCGTTCCGGTAATTTGCGATTAAAACTGCTTTAAGAGAATGATCTATTTGATAGAAGACGACGATAGTGTGAACCCTTTCACAGCCATCTTCCATTGGTTTACTGGTGGTCGGTTGGTTTAGATGACTGGGGAATCATTATTTGTCGGATTCTATCTTAATAGATATTTGATGTATGCAATTCTTTCTCAAAAAGTTATTGTCTCCCTGATTATGCATGATTGTCATCGTGTTTAGTAACGAATTACAGCATAAGATGACAACATCTTGTGCTAATGAGCTTTTGACTGAGACAAACTATGACTCGTGGAACAAGCATGTAAGTGCACTGTTGGATGACAAAGACCTGTTAGGTCACATTCATAAATCCATGAGCTACCCAGAAGCTGGTCTAACCAAGGACCTAGCATATGCCCATTTTAAATGGGAGCAAGATGACAAAAGAGGCAAAGGAGATTCTGCTGTCTGAAATGTCTTAGGAATTCCATGATGATTATGAAAATGTTCCGATTGCGAAGGACATATGGGATGCCCTCTTCCTGAGATACGGAAACGACATGGTAGCAACCCTGCACCCACTTGTACCTTCCATGGAAGAAAGCTTTAACAACTACAGCAAGAGTGTACTAGAAAAGGTATATGATCTCCTTAGAACTTTGAAACCACTGGAGGAAGAGGGTCAGGTGGGTGAATGGGATAAAATTCAGGCCATCATTGGGGCCCTCCCAAAGTCTTGGAGGACAGCCTCCAGCCAATGCTTTATTGACTGCCAGTAGAGATGGCAACGGGGCGGGTTTCCGCATCCCCGGACCAGCCCCGCGGGTCGGCCTGGCTGACCCGGACCCGGGAAATTGTTCCTCCCAGGGCGGGGCAAAAATCCCGTGTGTCGACCCGCGGGGCCTCGACCCGCTCCGCCGTGTGATTTTTTTTTTTTTTTTTTTTTCATTTATCAATATTAAAGACAATTTTTTTTTCCAAAATATTACACTGTATATAAATTCAAACCATAAATCTAACACCAATCAAATACTAACAACAATCAAATTCATCACAAAATACAAATTCAAATCCAAACACCAAATCCAAATTAACTAATCCTAATAATTTAAATATACATCTATTTATAGTTTAGTCCGTGTTATTTATATAGGTACTATATTAACCATATTGTTTAGTAAATGTTACATTATATTAACATAATATATATATTTAGAAAATTCGGGGCGGGTAAACGGGGCCCGCGAACCTAGACCTGAACCCGCCCCGTGACCCGCGGGTCGGCGGGGCCCCGATACCCGTTGCCATCCCTAACTGCCAGTGGTTCTGTATTGGATCTTGCATAGGTGCTGAAATTCATCGAGATGGAACAGGCTCGAATGAAACCAGCACTGGGACAAGCTGGGCAAGGGAAGAGGAAGAGGATGAACAAAGGAAGGAAACAATAGGCAGTCGACGGTAAAGTGTTGATAAAGCCTAAACCTGGCAATCTCCGCCTAAAATTGGAGGTAGTCCGCGAGAACTCTAGTCCACGCCGAATAGGCGAAGGTATAGGGTCCAACAAATCGCATCCTGAAAAGGTATGCGGCGTTGGTTATGTAATGGAAGCTCTTGGTTCCTCTACTGTCATGTTAACTGACTCAAATCCTTCTTGGATTCTTGAATCATGTGCGACGGACCACATAGCCAATGACAATGGACTGTTCGCCAAGTTTAGACGATTGCCAAAGGATTCTAAGAGGATATACATTGGTGACAACTCACAAGTTGAAGTCATAAGAGTAGGGAACTGCAAATTGTCTATGAACAATGGCAGGACCATACTACTTGAGAATGTCCTTTTTGCTCCTAGAATTCGTAGAAATGTTGTTTCTGTTTTCGCTCTTATTCAGTCATGCCTATTCCTCTTATGACCTCTTTATCATGGATCTGAATGGTAGCATATACACGAATAAAATGTATGCATTGTCCTCCAAGGAAGCAGAGACTGACGCAACCGAATGGCATGCAAGGCTAGGACATTAAGCTAGGACAGGGTCCATTCACTAGCCCGAAGAGAGCTTTTGCCTGGTATCAGCAAAGTGACTAAACTCACCTGCTGTTGGGATCAAAATGACGTGGCCTTGAACTTCTAGTAGTGGACTTCGAGGTCTCGCCGGGAGCTAACTCTCGTAAGTATCTTTCCTGAGCTCTTGGGTACTTAGTCTCATTTGGGAGCTTTGTGTGAGGCGAGGACCTGAAAAGGGGTGGGGATGGCCCCTGATTCCACTCCGAAGCTTAAGTTAGTATAACATTCTGGTAGTGAGAAATCTTAATCATGAATGAGAATACTGAGGAGTATTTATAGGCGAAGCTTTTACCGACTTTAGGTGGTGGCAGCTTCGTTTTGATTGTTGATAAGGGCGGTGACCGCCTTTCTTTCATTGGTGGAGATGGGAGGCACTGTGTCAGCAGGTGACAAGCAGGTCACCGCCTCTTCTTCCTTAGAATGAAGGGTTTTCTTCTAAGTAGGTGACAAGCAGGTTGCCACCTCTTCTTCCTTAGGAGGAAGGGTTTTCTTCTAAGTAGGTGACAAGCAGGTTGCCACCGGGTGTTGATGATAGTCGAAGGCGACTTTGATGGTCTCGCCTTGACGCCTTGGTTGACTTGGTCGACTTGGTTGCCTTGGTCGACTTGGTCGCCTTGGTCGACTTGGTCACCTTGGTTGCCTTGGTCGCCTTGGTCGAATTGGTCGCCTTGGTCGACTTGGTCGCATTGCTCGACTTGGTCGCCTTGGTCGCCTTGGTCGACTTGGTCGCTTTGGTCGACTTGTCCATGGGGGGTTCCACTATTTCACCTCTTCTGATAGATTCCGACTTTAGTGCTCCCGAATTTACTCTCCGAGGGTCCCGACTTCAATAGTCCCGACTTTAGTGTCAGAGAGTTTTGCCGCAAAAATGGAACGCTCTTAGTATGGTCGTATTTAATAAATCACAATCCAACACTGACCCCCGAGACTTGGGTGATGTCGTTTCGGCATTATCCGAGTCGAGATAAAAATAAAGACACAACATTAGCATTTTTTAGGAGTTGACGACCTTTCGGAGTCGATGACTTTTTCAAGCTAATGGTCAGTTTTATGACTAATCCATTTTTAAGCCATTGTCGCCGACTTTTCGGAGTCGGCGACTTTTTTCTGAGGCGACATCTTTAAGCTAAGGGTCAGTTTTATTACTGGTGCATTTTTAGCTTTGTCGCCGACTTTTCGGAGTCGACGAATTTTTCCGACGCGACGACTTTCTGAGGCTAATGGTCAGTTTGATGACTGATCCATTTTGGCCTTTTGTTGTTGATGATCAATTCTTCTCAGATCGTCTTGAGGCTTAGGTTTTAACCTTTCACTCTTTTCCATCGAATGACTGATTTTTATCAAGTCTGGAATGTCGACGCCAAACCTCTTTCGAATTGTCGACGAATCTAAGTGATATGAATGATATTAGATTCTTAATTGTCGACAATCGATTCGGAAAAGGACTTATCTTCACACCTAACCTCTTTCGAGTTGCCGACTAATCTGAGTGATTTAGTTGATATCATATTGTTGATGGTCGACAATCGATTAGGAAAAGGCTTCTTCAACACCTAACCTCTTTCGAGTTGCCGACTAATCTGAGTGATTTAGTTGATATCAGATTGTTGATGGTCGACAATCGATTCGGAAAAGGCTTCTTCAACACCTAACCTCTTTCGAGTTACCGACTAATCTGAGTGATTTAGTTGATATCAGATTGTTGATTGTCGACAATCGATTCGGAAAAGGCTTCTTCAACACCTAACCTCTTTTGAGTTGCCAACTAATCTGAGTGATTTAGCTGATATCAGATTGTTGATGGTCGACAATCGATTCGGAAAAGGCTTCTTCAACACCTAACCTCTTTCGAGTTGCCGACTAATCTGAGTGATTTAGTTGATATCAGATTGTTGATGGTCGACAATCGATTCGGAAAAGGCTTCTTCAACTGTCGGCGACTTTCCTAGGCTAAGGGTCAGTTTGATGACTGATCCCTTTTTAGCTTTGTCGCCGACTTTTCGGAGTCGACGACTTTTTCCGAGGCGACTTCTTTAAGCTAATGGTCAGTTTGATGACTGATCCCTTTTTAGCTTTGTCGCCGACTTTTCGGAGTCGACGACTTTTTCCGAGGCGACTTCTTTAAGCTAAGGGTCAGTTTGATGACTGGTCCCTTTTTAGCTTTGTAGCCGACTTTTCCGAGTCGACGACTTTTTCTGAGGCGACTTCTTTAAGCTAAGGGTCAGTTTGATGACTGATCCCTTTTTAGCTTTGTCGCCGACTTTTCGGAGTTGACGACTCTTTCCGAGGCGACTTCTTTAAGCTAAGGGTCAGTTTTGATGACTGATCCCTTTTTAGCTTTGTCGCCGACTTTTCGGAGTCGACGAATTTTTCCGAGGTGACTTCTTTAAGCTAAGGGTCAGTTTGATGACTGATCCCTTTTTAGCTTTGTCGCCGACTTTTCGGAGTCGACGACTTTTTCCAAGGTGACGACTTTAAGCTAAGGGTCAGTTTAATGACTGATCCCTTTTTAGCTTTGTCGCTGACTTTACGGAGTAGACGACTTTTTCCGAGGTGACTTCTTTAAGCTAAGGGTCAGTTTGATGACTTGATCCCTTTTTAGCTTTGTCGCCGACTTTTCGGAGTCGACGACTTTTTCCGAGGCGACTTCTTTAAGATAATGGTCAGTTTGATGAATGATCCCTTTTTAGCTTTGTCGCCGACTTTTCGGAGTCGACAACTTTTTCCGAGGCGATGACTTTAAGCTAAGGGCCATTTTGATGACTAGTCCATTTTTAGCTTTGTCGCCGACTTTTCGGAGTCGACGACTTTTTCCGAGGCGACTTCTTTAAGCTAAGGGTCAGTTTGACGACTGATCCCGTTTTTAGCTTTGTCGCCGACTTTTTGGAGTCGATGACTTTTTCTGAGGCGACGACTTTAAGCTAAGGGTCAGTTTTATGACTGATCCCTTTTTAGCTTTGTCGCCGACTTTTTGTAGTCAACGACTTTTTCCGAAGCGACATTTATGGCGACGACCATTTAACGATGAAACTTTTGGTGACTACCTTTTTGGCGACGACCTTTGGTGTCAGCATTTTTGTGACGACTTCTGGCCCCTAGTCATTGCCTTAGGAGGTGTCTCCACCTTCATATTATTCACTTTTGGTGTCACCCCTTTTTGAAGTTGAGGCGCCATGACTTTTTGATCAGTTTCCCACAGAAGGCGCCAAATGTTGGGATCAAAATGATGTGGCCTTGAACTTCTAGTAGTGGACTTCGAGGTCTCGCCGGGAGCTAACTCTCGTAAGTATCTTTCCTGACCTCTTGGGTAATTAGCCTCATTTGGGAGCTTTGTGTGAGGCGAGGACCTGAAAAGGGGTGGGGATGGCCCCTGATTCCACTCCGAAGCTTAAGTTAGTATAACATTCTGGTAGTGAGAAATCTTAATCATGAATGAGAATACTGAAGAGTATTTATAGGCGAAGCTTTTACCGACTTTAGGTGGTGGCAGCTTCGTTTTGATTGGTTGATAAGGGCGGTGACCGCCTTTCTTTCATTGGTGGAGATGGGAGGCACTGTGTCAGCAGGTGACAAGCAGGTCACCGCCTCTTCTTCCTTAGAATGAAGGGTTTTCTTCTAAGTAGGTGACAAGCAGGTTGCCACCTCTTCTTCCTTAGGAGGAAGGGTTTTCTTCTAAGTAGGTGACAAGCAGGTTGCCACCGGGTGTTGATGATAGTCGAAGGCGACTTTGATGGTCTCGCCTTGACGCCTTGGTTGACTTGGTCGACTTGGTTGCCTTGGTCGACTTGGTCTCCTTGGTCGCCTTGGTCGACTTGGTCACCTTGGTTGCCTTGGTCGCCTTGGTCGAATTGGTCGCCTTGGTCGACTTGGTCGCATTGCTCGACTTGGTCGCCTTGGTCGCCTTGGTCGACTTGGTCGCTTTGGTCGACTTGTCCATGGGGGGTTCCACTATTTCACCTCTTCTGATAGATTCCGACTTTAGTGCTCCCGAATTTACTCTCCGAGGGTCCCGACTTCAATAGTCCCGACTTTAGTGTCAGAGAGTTTTGCCGCAAAAATGGAACGCTCTTAGTATGGTCGTATTTAATAAATCACAATCCAACACTGACCCCCGAGACTTGGGTGATGTCGTTTCGGCATTATCCGAGTCGAGATATAAATAAAGACACAACATTAGCATTTTTTAGGAGTTGACGACCTTTCGGAGTCGATGACTTTTTCAAGCTAATTGTCAGTTTTATGACTAATCCATTTTTAAGCCATTGTCGCCGACTTTTCGGAGTCGGCGACTTTTTTCTGAGGCGACATCTTTAAGCTAAGGGTCAGTTTTATTACTGGTGCAATTTTAGCTTTGTCGCCGACTTTTCGGAGTCGACGACTTTTTCCGACGCGACGACTTTCTGAGGCTAATGGTCAGTTTGATGACTGATCCATTTTGGCCTTTTGTTGTTGATGATCAATTCTTCTCAGATCGTCTTGAGGCTTAGGTTTTAACCTTTTACTCTTTTCCATCGAATGACTGATTTTTATCAAGTCTGGAATGTCGACGCCAAACCTATTTCGAATTGTCGACGAATCTAAGTGATATGAATGATATTAGATTCTTAATTGTCGACAATCGATTCGGAAAAGGACTTATCTTCACACCTAACCTCTTTCGAGTTGCCGACTAATCTGAGTGATTTAGTTGATATCATATTGTTGATGGTCGACAATCGATTAGGAAAAGGCTTCTTCAACACCTAACCTCTTTCGAGTTGCCGACTAATCTGAGTGATTTAGTTGATATCAGATTGTTAATGGTCGACAATCGATTCGGAAAAGGCTTCTTCAACACCTAACCTCTTTCGAGTTACCGACTAATCTGAGTGATTTAGTTGATATCAGATTGTTGATGGTCGACAATCGATTCGGAAAAGGCTTCTTCAACACCTAACCTCTTTCGAGTTGCCAACTAATCTGAGTGATTTAGTTGATATCAGATTGTTGATGGTCGACAATCGATTCGGAAAAGGCTTATTCAACACCTAACCTCTATCGAGTTGCCGACTAATCTGTGTGATTTAGTTGATATCAGATTGTTGATGGTCGACAATCGATTCGGAAAAGGCTTCTTCAACACCTAACCTCTTTCGAGTTGCCGACTAATCTGAGTTATTTAGTTGATATCAGATTGTTGATGGTCGACAATCGATTCGGAAAAGGCTTCTTCAACACCTAACCTCTTTTGAGTTGCCAACTAATCTGAGTGATTTAGTTGATATCATATTGTTGATGGTCGACAATCGATTAGGAAAAGGCTTCTTCAACACCTAACCTCTTTCGAGTTGCCGACTAATCTGAGTG
Organism: Clarkia xantiana subsp. parviflora; assembly: GCA_036873135.1. Lineage (NCBI taxonomy): Eukaryota > Viridiplantae > Streptophyta > Magnoliopsida > Myrtales > Onagraceae > Clarkia > Clarkia xantiana. The sequence continues at coordinate 21,895,808 of JAPTYO010000002.1, read as the reverse complement.
ATTTAGTTGATATCAGATTGTTGATGGTCGACAATCGATTCGGAAAAGGCTTCTTCAACACCTAACCTCTTTCGAGTTACCGACTAATCTGAGTGATTTAGTTGATATCAGATTGTTGATGGTCGACAATCGATTCGGAAAAGGCTTCTTCAACACCTAACCTCTTTTGAGTTGCCAACTAATCTGAGTGATTTAGTTGATATCAGATTGTTGATGGTCGACAATCGATTCGGAAAAGGCTTCTTCAACACCTAACCTCTTTCGAGTTGCCGACTAATCTGAGTGATTTAGTTGATATCAGATTGTTGATGGTCGACAATCGATTCGGAAAAGGCTTCTTCAACTGTCGGCGACTTTCCTAGGCTAAGGGTCAGTTTGATGACTGATCCCTTTTTAGCTTTGTCGCCGACTTTTCGGAGTCGACGACTTTTTCCGAGGCGACTTCTTTAAGCTAATGGTCAGTTTGATGACTGATCCCTTTTTAGCTTTGTCGCCGACTTTTCGGAGTCGACGACTTTTTCCGAGGCGACTTCTTTAAGCTAAGGGTCAGTTTGATGACTGGTCCCTTTTTAGCTTTGTAGCCGACTTTTCCGAGTCGACGACTTTTTCTGAGGCGACTTCTTTAAGCTAAGGGTCAGTTTGATGACTGATCCCTTTTTAGCTTTGTCGCCGACTTTTCGGAGTTGACGACTCTTTCCGAGGCGACTTCTTTAAGCTAATGGTCAGTTTTGATGACTGATCCCTTTTTAGCTTCGTCGCCGACTTTTCGGAGTCGACGAATTTTTCCGAGGCGACTTCTTTAAGCTAAGGGTCAGTTTGATGACTGATTCCTTTTTAGCTTTGTCGCCGACTTTTCGGAGTCGACGACTTTTTCCAAGGTGACGACTTTAAGCTAAGGGTCAGTTTAATGACTGATCCCTTTTAGCTTTGTCGCTGATTTTACGGAGTAGACGACTTTTTCCGAGGCGACTTCTTTAAGCTAAGGGTCAGTTTGATGACTTGATCCCTTTTTAGCTTTGTCGCCGACTTTTCGGAGTCGACGACTTTTTCCGAGGCGACTTCTTTAAGATAATGGTCAGTTTGATGAATGATCCCTTTTTAGCTTTGTCGCCGACTTTTCGGAGTCGACAACTTTTTCTGAGGAGATGACTTTAAGCTAAGGGCCATTTTGATGACTAGTCCATTTTTAGCTTTGTCGCCGACTTTTCGGAGTCGACGACTTTTTTCGAGGCGACTTCTTTAAGCTAAGGGTCAGTTTGACGACTGATCCCGTTTTTAGCTTTGTCGCCGACTTTTCGGAGTCGATGACTTTTTCCGAGGCGACGACTTTAAGCTAAGGGTCAGTTTTATGACTGATCCCTTTTTAGCTTTGTCGCCGACTATTTGTAGTCAACGACTTTTTCCGAAGCGACATTTATGGCGACGACCATTTAACGATGAAACTTTTGGTGACTACCTTTTTGGCGACGACCTTTGGTGTCAGCATTTTGGTGACGACTTCTAAACCCTAGTCATTGCCTTAGGAGGTGTCTCCACCTTCATATTATTCGCTTTTGGTGTCACCCCTTTTTGAAGTTGAGGCGCCATGACTTTTTGATCAGTTTCCCACAGAAGGCGCCAAATGTTGGGATCAAAATGACGTGGCCTTGAACTTCTAGTAGTGGACTTCAAGGTCTCGCCGGGAGCTAACTCTCGTAAGTATCTTTCCTGACCTCTTGGTTACTTAGCCTCATTTGGGAGCTTTGTGTGAGGCGAGGACCTGAAAAGGGGTGGGGATGGCCCCTGATTCCGCTCCGAAGCTTAAGTTAGTATAACATTCTGGTAGTGAGAAATCTTAATCATGAATGAGAATACTGAAGAGTATTTATAGGGGAAGCTTTTACCGACTTTAGGTGGTGACAGCTTCGTTTTGATTGGTTAATAAGGGCAGTGGCCGCCTTTCTCTCATTGGTGGAGATGAGGGGCACTGTGTCAGCAGGTGACAAGCAGGTCGCCACCTCTTCTTCCTTGGGAGGAAAGGTTTTCTTCTAAGTAAGTGACAAGCAGGTTGGCACCTCTTCTTCCGTAGGAGGAAGGGTTTTCTTCTAAGTAGGTGACAAGCAGGTTGCCACCTGGTGTTGATGATAGTCGAATGCGACTTTGATGGTCTCGCCTTGACACCTTGGTTGACTTGGTCGACTTGGTCGCCTTGGTCGCCTTGGTCGCCTTGGTCGACTTGGTGGCCTTGATGGCCTTGGTCGACTTGGTCGCCTTGGTCGACTTGGTCGACTTGTCAATGGGGGGTGCCACTATTTCACCTCTTCATATAGATTCCGACTTTAGTGCTCCCGACTTTACTCTCTGTGGGTCCCGACTTCAATAGTCCCGACTTTAGTGTCCGAGAGTTTTGCCGCAAAAATGGAACGTTCTTAGTATGGTCATATTTAATAAATCACAATCCAACACCTGCCATGATTGTCTAGCTGGAAAGTCCACCCGCAAACCATTTGGAGAAGCTCAACGAGCCGAGTATCTGTTGTAGTTGATTCACTCCGACGTCTGTGGGACCAATGAGTGTAACCGCTAGGAATGGGAAACGATACTTCGTAACTTTCATTGACGACTTTACCCATTATGGGTTTACTCATTTGATTACTCGTAAATCCGAGAAAATAGATTGCTTTAAAAACTTTATAAACCTCGTAGAGAATCAACAAGAGCGTAAGGTGAAAAGCCTACGCACTGATAGAGGTGGAGAATATCCCTCTAATGAGTTTGATAAGTTGTGCAAAGAAAGAGGGATATCCCGTCAAACGACAATCCCCAACACACCACAGCAGAATGGTGTGGCTGTACGTCGTAATCGAACTCTCCTGGACATGGTCAAAAGCATGATGTCGCAGACACAATTACCTATCTCATATTGGAGTGATGCGTTATTGACTGCCACTCATATAGTAAACCTTGTACCAACCAAAGCGGTAGACACAACGCCTTATGAGCTGTGGCATGGAAGAGAACTAGATCTCACCAGACTGCGGCCTTGGGGTTGCGGCGCCTATACACATACGACTGATAGCCGTTTCGGCAAGTTGGGACCCAGAGGACTAAAGAGTATCTTTATTAGGTATTCAGAGAACTCTAAGGGTTACGTATTCGTGTAAGCTCAAGATAATGGTGGCGTGGTCGAACATGAATCCAGAGACGTAACTTTTCTTGAGGACGAATTTCCAATGCTTGGAGAGATTAAAACAGATGAAGTATTGACTGAACTGGAGCAGGATAACATTGACGATCAGGTCCCACTTACTTCGAGTGGGAGATTTGAACCAATAACTCAGATGAATGACATGGTAAATGAGAATGAGAACATTTTCATAGTAAATCCAGTGGGAGGAATAAACCCTACCACAATCAATGTTGTTGTAGGGACGAATCAAGTTGAACCTGATAATCATGTTACCGGACCTATACCACAACCGCCAATACTGCCCATTGTTTCCAGTGGGAGTATACCGACCATCTTGGTTCCAAATCCTAGTGATCAAGGAATTAATCTCGGAGATAGAATCTCGAGACCAAGAGGTCGACCAATGAAGGTTGTAGTAGAAGGTTCGAGCACTGCACTTATTCCTAGTGGGAGTGATGCTCCGATCAGAAGCATTGTTCCAAGTGGGAGTATTGTTCAGACTCAAGATGGGAACAACGAGCCTAGACGTAGTCAAATGCATAAAACTTCTCCTAAGAAGTTCCCCATCAAGAGAGGAGAAATCTTCACTCTAACATCTGTTAACGAACCTGTAATGGTTCAAGAAGCGTTGGAAGGACCTCAGGCAAAGGAATTGAGGAATGCAATGGAGGAGGAGATCTCTTCAATGAAAGCCAATTCGGTATGGTCTTTAGTTGATTTACCTGATGGACGCAGAGTCATAGGAGCCAAGTGGGTTCTCAAATTGAAACTCACCGCTGATGGGAAGGTCGAGCGATACAAAGCTCGACTTGTTGCGAAAGGATATACCCAACTTCACGGAGTGGATTTTGACAAAACATACTCACCAACTGTGCATTACACCACAGCACGGGCCATTTTGGCCTTGGTCGCAAGTCTCGATCTCCAGCTGCACCAAATGGATGTTAAGACCGCATTCCTCCACGGAAATCTGGAGGAAGAGATCTACATGGAGCAACCGGAGGGTTTCATTACTCCTGGTAACGAACATAAAGTTTGTAAACTCCAAAGGTCCATCTACGGTCTTAAATAGTCGTCTCGGCAATGGTACCGCAGATTCCACGAGGAAATCGTAGGAAACAGATTCGTGAATCTACACGAGGATACGTGCGTGTATTATAAGACCTCCGGGTCCAAGTATGTCATCTTAACTTTATACGTGAACGACATACTCATTGCTGCAAACGACATGAGTTTCTTGAATAAGTCAAAATCCTGGTTAGCATCTATATTTGAGATGAAAGACATGGGAGAGGCCACATATATCTTAGGCATTAAAATTGCTAGAGATCGGGCTACCTGGAAATTGTGTCTGTCTCAAGAAGCCTATATCAACAAGCTGTTGAAAAGGTTCAAATTACAGGATGCCAAACCCATGGATACGCCGGTGGTATTTGGGTGCGCACTGTCAAAACGTGACGGCCCAAGAACCTGGCAGAGCGCGAACAGATGAAGGGTGCATAATATTTAAGCATGGTTGGTAGTTTGATGTACCCATGCAATGCACTCGTCACGATATTTGTTATGACGTGGGCCTAGTAGCACGTTTCCAATCAGATCCTGGTTATCAACGTTTAAAGGCTGTAAAACGAATAACTCGTTATCTGAAAGGTACTGCCGACTATGCTCTGTGCTATGAGGGCGGGAAGTTAGAATTGACCGGTTACAGTGACGCCGACCATGGTAGCGATCCGGATGATCGTAAGTCCACCACAGGGGGAGTGTTCCTCCTTGCTAATGCCGCCATTTCATGGACAAGCAAGAAGCAACCTTGTGTCGCGCTGTCAACGATGGAATCAGAATTCGTAGTTCTCTCTAAGAATGCACAGGAAGCAGTCTGACTGAAAAGGCTTCTTATTGCGCTGCTTAATGGTGACGTCGAGAGTAAACCTGTGAAGGTGTTCTCTGACAGTCAGGCAGCCATTGCGGCAGTTAAGAATCCGAAGTACCATAGTAGGACCAAACACATTGATGTGAAATATTTTTATGCTAAATCTATGGTAGAAGACAATATAATCACTACGGAATACTTGTCCACTGATAATATGATTGCAGACCCATTAACTAAACCACTATGCAGGGAGATATTCGAAAAGCATGTAAAACTGCTTGGATTGCATAGGGTTTAGAATGGCATGTATCTGTGATAACATTTTGATATTAGAAAGTTACATTTTGTAAGCGAAAGAATTGCAACCGAGTTTATGATCAATCGACGTCATAATGTTTTGATTACATCAGATTTACGGTCTATAAACTAAGTCGTAGGAGGACGCAATCCTCTGCCAAACTATGTCCAATGTGGGCCTTACCTAGTCACACAGGTACGGTTGTCTTGTGATGGAGTGAGGCCTCCATCAAACAAGACTGGCTAAGAGTCAGGGGGATAAACCTGATTAAGCGAGACGATTATCTAGTTTCGAAGTAACTCGACGTGATCTTCGTTTCGCATATCGCCGTGATTAACTTCATTTGTCATTTAACCACATTCTAGGCCAGATGAGAATCTGTGATAGCATGATTGACATATCCCTTTCCTGTCAACCCAAAATGTTCAGGTATGCTATCAACGGTTGCTTCATACTACGCGTGCCATTTTCGACCACGGGGTCACAACTCGGTTGTGCTAGGAAGGAATCCTCGTGATTCTGGCAGGCGCAAACTTCTTCACCTCGAGCGTTTGATTGATCCCGGGAGCCTTATGAAGAGGCACCCGAAGTATCCTCATGGACTCAGAACTCATACCTAAGGTCAGGCTCAATGTTCGTTTCCCGGTGTACGAGCGTACTGCTGAACAAAAAGGCCTAGTGACCACGTCTTGGAAACCGGTTGGGTTTGACTAAGGGTATGAGAGATGGGGATGGTCAAGTTCACCTGTAATTCACCGATTTTTGTATTCACTAGGTGGCCACCAGCCGGATATTAGTTGAAGGTTGTAAATACTTGTACGGATGCCTTGGAGAAATGTTCCTATGTGGAAACTAGGCAAATGGAGAACTATTAGTTGACCTAGGATACAACGCGGTACAATATATAAATGTTGTTTATAATAGGTTGATTAGAGAAAAGGGAATCAACGTTCCGCGGGCGCTACAATACTCCTAACAGATGAGTAGCACGATGCCTGTCGTATCCGCTGGTCGCACAGCAAACCTCGTATTAACTATTCGGAAGCATGGATCAGATCAAATGGGAGAAATGTTGATGCGGATTTGGACAACAATACATTAACATGCACCCTCCCATTCCGGCGAGTGGAAGCTGTAAGCATATGGTGATGGGCGTCGTAATTGGTAGCCCATAATATGTATAGTTTACCTAATGAACTTGAGTAAATGTCACATTAGGGTAATTGGGCTAGACCCAAATCCCAATTGACATGGGAGGCCCAATTACATAGGCAGGCCGAAACCCTAGGTGGGGTAAAGTGGACTTTTGTCCACTTTACTCCTCCTATAAATAAGAGGTGTTAGGAAAATTTTAGGGTTAATCATAATTCCCTCACAAGAGAGTTTTAGAGATAAAAATCCTCCTCCCACACTACAAGTGTTTCGGCCGAACCACACAAGTCACCAAGGGTGTGCCAAATTGCTTTCGAGCAAACTCTCCAGAGATCTGTCCCCGTGCCAAGAATCGATCAGAGGCTTTGCTATGGAGCTGCACCACGTAGGGCTTCTCTAACAAGAATCTCTACGGGTCCCGACCGGAGGATCGCGAACTCCCTCGAGCAAGGATCTTGGACAACAGTTACTCTTGAGGTATGTGTAAACTTTCCGCTACGTAATTGATATTACTAGCACATACCATGTTTAAGTTTCCGTAGTGATTACTCCCCTTAATCTTACAGGCTTTGGTTGGAGAAGCCGAAGCCAAATGACAAGTCGAATGGTAGGGGAGATCGCAGCAAACCTTACCATTCCGGGGGAGACAAATCTCCCAAGTACGAAGGAATGAAGTCCAATGGCGGAAGGTTCATTAGTTTATTTTTCTTTCTAAAGACAATATTGGATCATATCGGAGGGACCGCGGACTGGTGGAGTGCTTATTATGCAAGGGGCTTCGTATGGCAAAGGAATTCCCGGTACGTGAAAAACTATCAGCTCCCGTTACTTCCGAGGAGGAGGAAGAAGAGGGAGCACGGTTGGGGTCATTGAGGATTCTTAGCACTATCCAAGGCAAAAAGGCTAAGGCGAAGGTCCTTATGTTCGCGGAAGTGGAAGTCGTGGGCAAGAAGATTAGTGCACTTATCGACACGGGTGCCTCAAACCTCTTTATGTCCGAGGAGGTTGCGAAGAAGCTGAATCTTCGCTTGGAGAAAACCAATACGCGGCTGAAGACGGTTAACTCGGAGGAAATCCCGGTATGCGAAATTGCTCACGAGGTAAGCATTAAAGTATTGGAGTAGCGAAGAAACGATGGAGGTGATCCCTTTCGATGACTACGACTTTGTTATCTAGATAGACTTCCACGATCGGATCGATGCCATGATCGTTCCTTTTGCTGATTGCATTTGCATTTTGGATTCGAGGTGTCAATGCATTGTGCCGGTCAGGCTTTCGAAATGAGATGGTATGAAGACTTTGTCGGCCATGCAACTTAAATGAGAGCACACTTACCTCGCGACATTGAAAATGGACGAGGGTGAAAGCCAAGGGGAAAAAATCCCGGAGGAAATAGTCCAAGTCCTTGGAAAATTCAGAGACGTTATGTCGGCTGAACTCCCAAAGAAGTTGCCGCCTAAGAGGGAGGTGGACCGCAAGATCGAGTTGGTCCCGGATGCACAATCGCACACCGGAGTTGGAGGAGTTGCGAAAGCAGTTGAAGAAGCTGTTAGACGCGGGGTATATTCAGCCATCCAAGTCTCCGTACGGAGCGCCGGTGTTATTCCAAAGGAATCAAGACGGTACCTTACGGACGTGCATCGACTACCAGGCGCTGAATAAATTAACGGTAAAGAACAATTACCCAATCCCTCTCTTTGCATATTTATTCGATCGATTGAGTGGAGCGAAGTGGTTCTCAAAGCTGGACTTGCGCTCGAGGTATTGGTAAGTTCGGGCCACGGAGGGAGACGAACGCAAAACAGCTTGTGTGACGCACTATGATCATACGAGTTCCTTGTTATGCCCTTTGAATTAACCAACGCGTCAGCTACATTTTGACTCTCATGAACAAGGTACTCCATCTGTTCCTCGATCGTTTCGTGGTGGTTTATCTTGATGACATTGTGGTGTATAGTCGGACATTGGAGGAGCATATTAAACACTTGCGCCAAGTGTTCAAGGCATTGCGGGAGAACACACTTTATGTGAAGAAGGAGAGCGTGTTTGCACAACGAAAAATCTCATTTCTTGGCCACATTGTTGGGGAAGGACGTGTGAGAATGGATCCGGGGAAGGTGCGGTAAATCGAGGATTGGCAGCCGCCAACAAGGGTGACCGATGTGAGATCATTCTTGGGCCTTACGAATTATTATCGCAGATTCGTGAAGGATTATTCGAAGATTGCTATGCCACTCATGGAACTTTTCAAGAAGAACAAAACTTGGGACTAGACCATGGAGTGTCAAAAGGCGTTCGAGCAGCTGAAGCGAGCTATGACCGAAGAGCCCGTTCTCGCACTGCCCCACTACGAGAAGACGTTCGAGGTGCAGACAGATGCCTCAGATTATGCCATTGGAGGGGTGCTCATGCAAGATGGACATCCGGTGGCATTTGAGAGCCGGAAGCTGAACGACACCGAGCGAAGGTACACTGTCCAAGAAAATGAGATGATCGCGGTGGTGCATTCCCTTCGTACGTGGAGACACTACTTTCTTAGAGCGCAATTCATTGTGAAGACGAACAATGTGGCCACGAGCTCTTTCCAGACACATAGGAAGTTTTCCCATAAGCAAGCTCGGTGGCAGGATTTCCTTGCGGATTTCGACTTCAAGCTCGAGTACAAGCCCGGTAAGACGAACTTCGTAGCTGATGCGTTGAGTAGAAATACGGAGTTGGCATCCATTTCTCGACTCAAGCAACCGCTAGTGGAGTCAATCATGGACGAGCGAATCATGAAAGAGAGAAACATATAGCTAAGGCGCGAATACTTTGTCAAGTGGAAGGGACAACCTGTTAGCAAGGCGAGCTTGGAGCACGTGAAAGCCTTGTGGCAGTTTCAAGAGGAGACTGAAAAATATCACGCCGAGGACACGACAAGGGTGTCGTCGGAATTTGGTGGGTGAGAATGTCACGGGCCTGGAGCGTACACCCAATGATCAGCTCCATATGGCAGGAATCCATCCAACTATGGTAACCAAGGAGGGTGAAGTCTCAAGGAATCTCAATTCGACGTATCCGTCTAGGTTCGTTGTATTAGAGAATGTGCTTAGAATATTCCCCTTGTCATATGTGTCTCCCAATTAAATGTAAAGCTTTCTTGGAGAGCATTCCCCATTTGTATATATAGAGGTCCTCTCATTCTTTGATCCTAATGCATATAGATACAAATGGTACAATTGGAGCAAGAATTTCCAGGAACATTTGGAACATTTCGTTTCTGAGCAGAAGAGCCGTTTTCAAGTGGTCTTCGATCGATATCGATTACGTATTGATCGATATCAATCACGTGTAACCAATATTCGAGTGATCGGTCTGAGGTTATCGACAAAAAAGATTTGTATAAGTTCATTCCTTTCGTTTTCTCCAAGTTCCTTCCTAGAGAGTTTTTACATTAAAAAACGAATTTTGGGTTTTCTTTTAGGAATCATTAAATACTCTAAATGATTGTTCTGGTGTATCGTGGAATTTTTTTGAAATGCAAGAATCAAATAATTCTCTGTGGTGGAACAAAATATCTCGGGTCTCCCCCTCGAAAAAGTGCTTATTCTTAGTTTCCAAAGTAATTCACCCAAGAGTTCTTAGCATTACAATACATAATAATTCTCTATTCATATTCATCTTTGAGTTCTTTTGATCGAGGGTTAGGCTGAGCGCTTGCTAATGTCACACAGGTGAGGATAAGTTGTGAGAAACTCCAAGCCCGTGACACTAGACACTACGATTGAAAATGGTCTAAGCATAGCATGAATATTGTAATATTTTACTCTTGTTACTAAGATATTGTAATAATATTTTACACTTTATTTTTTAATATTGTTATTACGTTTTAAATTTTTTAATATTGTTAGTTGACGACTTGATGGGGTCAGTACATGCACTAGTTGTTCAATAAGTATGCTTGAAAAAAAATTCAAACCGTAAGAAGAAAAATCGAACATAACATGTGGGATGAATCTAAATTCACCACTATTTTTTTTTAAATGGCATTCAAAGACATAGTATTTTAGATCTGAATATTGAATTCAAATTCAATTAGATTTCTTGAAAAATTGTAGGAGTTCACGACGAATAATGAAATGTGAAATTTATATAACTTGCGTGCGTACTAAACATATATTATTTATTTTTCACGACTGTATGCTTACTTTACATCTAGACTAATCCGGAGTAGTTCGTAAGGGATAAAGTGCTGATCATGAATATTTTTTCATTATAATAGTCACTAGCGGAAATTGAACCACTAACTTATAATTAATGGATGAAGCTGAACCACCACACCACCATATTACATGATTAACTTTATGACAATATACTTGGTATATTTGTTTTATACTTCCACTTGCATCATATCATTCTATAAATAACAAACTGAGAATCGTAAAAATATTCTTATAATTTAAACCTAAAAACTCTAAATAAAAACTACGTGTGCTTATTTTAAATTCACCTGAATAAATAAATAAAAATCTCATAAATTCATTGAATATATATTATTATATAGATAATATGATTTTTTTATACATTCTAAGTGCGACTTGTGCTCCAAGTCAAAGTTACAGTTATATTCACACAAAATAACAATAATAATAATAAAAATAAAAATAATAATGTAAAGTCCGGTTGTCTCCTTCTTTTCATTAAACATAACCTAATTATATAATTATAAGTTACAGTTTGGTGTATCATATTGGAGAGGGTACTTCCTGAAAGTGTTTCTGCCTCATATCACAATCATGAATCAACATCAACATAAGTAATAGATGTTTTAACTTGTCATTTAAGTTTCCTACTCCAAAATTCAAACTGATGTGAACTGACTTTGAGATTTATATATGGAGACATATAATTAGTCTACGTTACCAGAAATATTGAGGTTGCTTTAGTCTACGTTATCAGAAATACTATTAGGGGAAAGGACGCATTAGTCAAATTTGTGCAGCTGCAGCTCCCTCCCACTGCAACTCTAAAATCAAAACAATTTCTTTTGCTATCTCAACTTCATCTTTCATTATAATCAGTACTACATCAGTTTATAACTGCTGAATAAACATATTATATATAAGTGTACTGCCCTCGTGATAAGGGTTCTAAAATCACTTCACTAGAAAGAAAAAAAACTTCATCATCATCCATTCTTATATGAATTGTGAAACCTGGATCACAGAAATTCACAATTATGATCAAAGATCGGGATCCTAACTAGGATCGATTGATGATATGATCAGATCGTTTGTAGGATCGGATCGGGGATCGTACGATCCTACAAAATTTTACGAATTATTTTACATTAAAAATAATTTATTTATTTATTTATTTTTATATTGAAAACATTACTCAATATAATATCAAATCACCAAAATAGTATTCAAAAGTATTTTAGATATTATTAATTAAGTTATACACTTCTAAATAGACATCCAAGTCTAATAAAGTACTAATAACCTTAAATTAGTTCAAAGTTCAAACTTCTAATTATAATAATAATTGTCTATAACAATAATATCAACTCTATTTAAGTCTTCATCAACTTCAAATGTTAAGCATACATGGTATTCATCTAAGTTAAATTCCAAATCACATTGATCATTTAAGTTATAATTAGTCGAACTTCTACTTGTAAATAATTTGAAAATAAGAATTCAATCACAAAAAAACGTATGAAGTATCAAGTTAATTATAAGAAATGTATATGTTTAATGTATCCTAAGTAAACAAAGTTACTTGATTTATTAGAGACGTATAAATGGAGATGAATAAGAAATACAATATAAATTTTGTGTTTTTGATATTCTATTTACCAATTAATTTTTTATTATTAAAATATAATTAAAATTATGTCATAAATAAATATAATGAGCCTCCAATTTGTAGTTAGTGGTTGAAATAATAATAAAAACTCAATCTATGTATGATTTTCTTAGAATATTTTAGGATCACGATCCTAGACCGATCATGAACGATCCTACGATTCAGCGCTCGATCCTACTCTGATCCTTAGTGCAGCGATCCTAGGAGCGATCCGGGTCGATTTAGCCTTGTAGGATCTTAGGGATCGTACAATCCTACGATCCGGATCACGATTCTGACAACCTTGATTATGATTGATGATTATGATTTTTCCTTGTGAATTGTTATTTTCTGTCGTGGTGTTCAATGCACTAGTTGTGTTGACTCTTACAATATACCACTATATTAGTATATCATTAATTTTCTTGTTAAAAATGCTTATAGAGCACATATTGCTGAAATCGAACTGCCACCTAAGTTATGCTAATATCATGTGTCAATAAAAATATTTAACAAACTAAAATAAAGAACCCGAAAAATAAAAATTTGTTAAGAAAATGTATATTATAATTTTCTAATATAAAAAAATATTTTTTATACTGAAAAATCAAATATTGAAAAATATATTTTTGTTTGAAATTATATTTTTCTAATTGTAAACTATTTTTTGCAATTTTTTAATATATTTTTTACACTTTTTTGTGTAAAAAAATTGTATTTTTCCTATTTTAAGTATATCATCTTTACAAATATTTATTTGTCACATGCTAATAATGTGGTTTGTTTGGTTGGACCATAACAACAAAATTTACGCACAAACGCATACTTAACAACTAAAATAGGTGAATTTTAATGGAATAATAGTAGCGACTATAATTCATTTCGTTACATAATATTCGGATTCTTATATTTATTTATAAGCATAATTTATATTTAAACAATCTGCGTATACATCATCAATGTAGTATCACCAGCAGCCTAATATAATTTAGAGACAAACTCATTAAAATCAGTGATATTTCTCAAAATAATAATAATAATAATCAAGTTAAAGCATGAAATACCTGATTTTTTTCCCAAACAAACTCTAATTTTATTCAAAACCAATAAAACATTCAAGATACGACAAGGCACTCAAGGTGGGTTTAATCTACAATTCATTTCTTCAGTAAATCGACATGAAATCCCTCCCTGTTTCAGATTTTAACTTAAAAGGAAAATTTAGAGTATTTTATTTGTCGAAGAATAAAACTTTGAAATGGGCTTGAGGAAGGTGAAACTCTCTACCTACTCTATTGGGCTTCAACCCACCATTTAGGCTTTTACATAAAATAAATGTAGAGCAGAGCCTACCCCCTTTTCTTTTACTGCCTCAATCTTTATCATTTGCATCCATTAGGAACATTGAAATTCAAAAATCAGATATAATATTATGTCGTATCTTGTTAGGAGCCAGACTACTTGGTTAACCAATAATTTTTTAATTTAAATAAAAATAAGACTGCACCAATAAAGGACAGGAAACCATTCTGCTGCACCATACCATCTTTAATTTACATGATGTTAGACCATGTTCTTCAACCTTTTCTGCTACTGAATCTGTTTAAACATAATAATTTGAACAAGCAAGAGACCGGAAAATTCTATGTATTTGATGCCAAAAACTAAGGCAACAAAAAACTACTATCAAATATGGTAGTGGACGTACATTGTAAAGAAATAATGGAACCTCGGCACTGTCGGTGTGATCGGGAAGAAGATGGCTATTTTCGTAACTTTTTGGTTGCTATTAAGATATTTTGCCCATTAGTTGATTTGGGCGCGTCCTCATGTATTGTCGCACAGCTTTAGCTATGTTATTTACTCTCTCAATAACTTCGGCCTCGTCCCTTAAGTTATCAGCACTGTCCTGCAGGACGCAATATCCTATCCAATTCAATCATCAAAAGCACAAGACTACATCTGCATAATGAGTCCACATGCAGATCAGTTAACGGTTGTGAGGCAGATGATTCTTCAACAGCATGCAGTTGAAAAGATGATGCAGTAAATGAAAACTAATATCGTAAAAAAAGCTCAAGTTTTTTTTTTTTTAATTATTAATGGTCATCGTGGTATTGTAAAGAACTAGAAATTTAAGAGAAATAGAATTACCTGCTCTTGTTTGAACCCTGACCTCTTACAAGTGATTCTACGTTGTTAACATGAATGAAGTAGTAAGTTCGAGGATAGGTTGAGAATGGTTCGCACCTGCAACAAAACAAGATAACAACATGAATTCAGTTGTACTTTATAACTATTATGTGTAGCTTTGATCTACATAATGATTACCAATACACTAATTCCCATCACTAAACTATTTCTGAATGACCCCTCTGAAGTAGAAATATGCCAAGTTGTTTGAGGGCTGTTATGTTCGGCCAGGTCTACTCTAGGAGGACTAGGAAGTAAAATAAGGCAATTTCATATTGCCATCTTTTAGTTATAGCTTATTAAGGAATTACTATATTCTAGCAATAACTTTAGGAAATAATATATAGCCTACAGCTTCTTGTAATCTCTATATTAGAGCATGAAGAATATAATAAAGGGCACCTTCCAACAATTAATCTTAGTCTCCTATTGAGATTAGGGTTGATTAGGAAGAAGATTATCATCTACTCTATATTGCTGCTTTCGTTTTCTGTAGTCTGAATCCAGGGCCGTAACAACTTTGGTATCAGAGCTATGGATGACGAGACCAAGTCGCTTCTGCTCGAATTCATGAAGAGGATGGAGCAGTTCCAGGGAAAGACCGAGCAAGCACTGACCAATCTGAAGGAAGAACAGAATACACTTCGGAATGGCATGGAGGAGCTCGCAGCCACGGTGGAGAGGATCGCCGGAGGAAAAGGGGTACAGATTGACAAGGGGAAGGCACCCATGGATCAGCCGACCCAAGAAGACTCATCTGCAACCGAGGGCGAGTTCCCGAACCAGCAAGGAGGGCCGTGGCCAGTAAGATCGACGATCAGCGGCAAAAGTCACCGCCGGAAGGATGGGGCCGGGGATTGGCCAGTAAGGGAGATCGGGGCACACCCAAGCAGAACGACCATGGAAGATACGGCCGTTCCGACAACAGGGGGACCACCCCCGGCCAAGATGGAGTTCCCTACCTATGACGGAACAACTCACACCGTGGAATGGCTACAAAGATGCGAAGACTACTTCTTGGACCAGAGAGTGACCGACGACGGCGCCCGAGTAAGACAAGCGAGCTTCGTACTCACCGGAGCGGCACGGCAGTGGTGGAGTAATTTGAGACGCCTGGCCAACCACAATATCGGCTGGGACGAGTTTAAGAAGAGCTGTAAGAGCCGATTCGGAAGGGCCGATGCCGTGAACCCAGTCGGAGAACTCTCAAACCTACGGCAGACAGGATCGGTGGACGCATATTGCGACCAATTTGAGGCGTGCCTGGGCAGACAGTACCGACTGACCGGAGCACAACAACTCTGGCAATTTTGCGCCGGTCTAGCAGATGGGCTGAGGAAGGAGGTCGAGTACCTGCGGCCTGAAACGATTTTTGAAGCAATGGAGTTCGCTCGTGACAATGAATACAAAATAGAGGACGACCGACGTGTGAGGACCTTCGGAGGCCACCTGGCACCAGTGGTTCGCCAACCTTGGCCCGGCGGTCGCCACACCGGAACGGACCGAAAGGCTGAACAGGTCGTCAAGGTAGCGACACCGAGTTCGAAAAGCAGCGGGACTAGCGAACAGAAGGGGGGCACAGCGAAGACAGGAGCACCCAAACCGGTCTGGAAAAAATTAACCAGTGCGGAGATGACAGAACGACGGTCTCGGGGTCTGTGCTTCAACTGCGAAGAAGCATACACACCGGGGCACCAATGCAAACCAGTCCTATTCCACATCATGCCCATCGACGACGAAGATGAGACTGAAGGAGACGGTTTCGAGGAAGATACGTGGGAGCTCTCGCTGAGTGCCATGAGCGGGGAAAAAACCAAGTCGACATTCCAAGTCCGCGCCGACATTGCTTCAGGTACGGGCTGGGTGTTATTAGATACCGGTAGTACTCACAACTTTATCCGCACTAGTACAGCCGAGAAGCTTGGTTTAGCAATACAAAAGCGGCCGGGCCAATTTGTGTCGCTTCCACACGGGGGCAAATGCACGATCGACGGACTATGCCGTAGGGTCCCCTTGACAATTCAAGGGCACAAATTCGAGATCGACTGCTTCGCCATAGCCTTGAGCGGGTTCGATGTCGTAATCGGAATGCGTTGGCTAAACGCGTTAGGAAGGGTCATTTGGGATGGCATTACTCGTACTGTGGAGTTCATCTCCGGAGCTGCAACCATAACGTGGCGAGGAGAGGAAACAGAGACACTTGGAAAGGGGGCTTCGGTTAACGCACTTGGAGGTACGAGCCATGACTGGGAGGGTTGGTCCGAAGAAGAAGAGATATTTAGCATCGGAAATGAGGAACAAGGGACCACCCAGGCGACCAAGGAATTAGCAGCACCATCGGAGGAGGGACTGCAGCAAGTGTTATTGGAATTTGCTGATTTGTTCTCGACACCCACGGTGTTACCGCCATCAAGGAAATGCGACCATCGAATTCGGTTGTTGCAAGGGGCTGACCCGGTGGCAGTCCGACCGTACCGATACCCCCACCTCCTCAAAAACGAAATCGAGCAACAATGCTCGACGATGCTGCGTACGGGTATAATCAGACCCAGTTCCTCACCATTCTCGTCTCCGGTCTTATTGGTGAAGAAAACGGATGGCTCGTGGCGGTTTTGCGTGGACTACCGGGAACTAAACAAGGTAACAGTGAAAGACAAATTCCCAATACCGGTGGTGGATGAATTACTTGACGAATTACATGACGCACGATTCTTCACCGAGCTCGATTTAACGGCCGGTTTCCACCAAATTCGGATGTCTGAACCCGATATCGAGAAGACGGCATTCCGAACACACCACGGCCACTATGAGTTTCTCGTGATGCCGTTCGGCCTTTCCAACGCACCGTCCACCTTCCAGGGCTTGATGAACGAGGTCTTCAAGGACCAATTACGTAAGTTCGTCCTAGTCTTCTTCGACGACATACTCGTCTATAGCAATTCGTGGGTACAGCACCTCGCACACGTCCACGAAGCCTTCTCCTTGATCCGAGCACACAAGCTACTATTGAAGAGGTCAAAATGTACTTTCGGACAACAGTCCATTGCATATCTCGGCCACGTAATCGCTAACAGCGGAGTGATGGTGGACGAATCAAAAATATCAGCCATAACAGAATGGCCCCAGCCGGGGACAGCACGGGCAGTCCGCGGGTTCTTAGGGCTCGCCGGGTACTATCGGAAGTTCATCAAAGACTTTGGAGTAATAGCGGCTCCCTTGACAAACCTGCTAAGGAAGAACCAATTCGAGTGGACGGTGGGAACTCAAACAGCTTTTGACAACCTGAAGAAGGCATTATCTGAATCACCGGTACTTGCACTTCCCGACTTTTCAATTGTTTTCATAGTTGAATGTGATGCTTCGGGGCGTGGTATAGGTGCTGTTCTGCAACAACAGGGGCACCCGGTGGCGTATTTCAGCCGTCCGTTAGCAGACCGGCACTTGAAACTTGCGGCATACGAGCGCGAACTGATCGGGTTGGCCAAAGCAATAATCCATTGGCGGCCATACCTTTGGGGGCGTCACTTCATCGTGAAAACGGACCACTATAGCTTGAAGTTCCTATTGGAGCAGCGACTCACCACCTCGCCACAACTACATTGGGTAAGCAAATTGCTCGGTTACGATTTTGAGGTGGAATTTCGAGCAGGCGCACTAAACAAAGGAGCAGATGCATTATCGAGGCGAGGCAACGAACAAGACGAGGACGAACCAGCTCTGTTCGCCATCGATGTGCAACGCTCGAAACTACTCGCGCAAGCACGCAAGGCTGCAGACCAGACGCCAATGCTGTCCGACCTACGGGATCGCATCAGCGCGGGTAAGGGAGGGGGGGAATGGGCAATCCTCGACGGCCTAATACTGTACAAGGGGCGAGTTTACCTGCACGAAGACTCTCCACTGGTGAAGGAGGTAGTGTTGTCCTTCCACGAGATGGGGCACGAAGGGACCACAAAGACGATCGAACGAATTCGCCGGGATTTTTATTGGAAGGGCTGGAAGACGACGGTCCGCGACGTGGTGCGTGACTGCCAAATATGCCAACGCCACAAGTGGGAGAACCTGCAGCCAGCCGGGTTACTCCAGCCTCTGCCCGTGCCTTCCCAGGTTTGGGCGGACGTCTCCATGGACTTCATCGAAGCTCTCCCAAAAGTGGACGGGAAGACGGTCATACTCGTGGTGGTAGATCGTTTTTCAAAATATGCACACTTCATGGGACTTAGCCATCCATACACAGCCATTTCGGTTGCACAGGTTTTCTTCCGAGAGGTAGTCCGTTTACATGGGTTTCCAACGTCGATAGTGTCCGATAGAGACAAGGTCTTCCGCAGCACATTTTGGAGGGAGCTATTCCGCCTATCCGGCACGGATATCCGTTTCACCACGGCTTACCATCCCCAGGCCGACGGACAGACCGAAGTCGTTAACCGCACGGTGGAAATGTATTTGCGATGCATCACGGGCGCTGCGCCACGTAAATGGCTCGCTTACCTGCCATGGGTGGAATTTTGCTACAATACTTCCTTCCATTCGAGTTTGAAGACAACTCCCTTCAAGGTCGTTTATGGCCGAGATCCACCTCGCCTCTTGGACTACAGCCCGGGCAGCTCACGGGTAGAGCAGGTGGACCAACTGCTAGCTAGCCGGGACGAATTCTTGGAGTTAACCCGGGGCAACTTGTTAGCAGCTCAACAACGGATGAAAATGCACTACGACAACCGACACCGCGAAGTGGAGTTCACAATCGGCGACTGGGTATGGGTAAAGTTACAACCGTACCGCCAATTTTCTGTGACACGCCGCAGCTCGACAAAGCTTTCTCCACGCTACTACGGACCGTTTGTCATCACGGAACGCATTGGCAAGGTGGCTTACCGGTTGGAGCTTCCGGAGGGGGCTCGAATACACAATGTGTTCCATGTCTCGTTACTCAAGGCGCACAAAGGTACTCGAACCGCTCTAGCGACCGAACTTCCTCCAACATTACAAGGTCGGCTGGCTCCTGTTCGGCCTCTCAAGCTTCTTCGGGCGAGAAACAAAGGTGGAGTTCGTGAAATTCTGGTCAAGTGGACAGACAATGATGAAGACAGCGCGACTTGGGAAGTTGCCGAAAAATTATATGAGGCATTTCCCGAGTTCGAGCTTGAGGACAAGCTCTTAGCGGAGGAGGGGAGTGATGTTATGTTCGGCCAGGTCTACTCTAGGAGGACTAGGAAGTAAAATAAGGCAATTTCATATTGCCATCTTTTAGTTATAGCTTATTAAGGAATTACTATATTCTAGCAATAACTTTAGGAAATAATATATAGCCTACAGCTTCTTGTAATCTCTATATTAGAGCATGAAGAATATAATAAAGGGCACCTTCCAACAATTAATCTTAGTCTCCTATTGAGATTAGGGTTGATTAGGAAGAAGATTATCATCTACTCTATATTGCTGCTTTCGTTTTCTGTAGTCTGAATCCAGGGCCGTAACAAGGGCATTAATGAAAAGATCATGAGTATAACTTACCAGTCATGGTAGAGTCCAATTAGCCCTCTATCATAGATGACACTAAGAGTTGGAGGCAAATTAGATGGAATGACATTCATCACCCACACAGAATCAGAAGAGAGTGCTGCTGCAAAACCATCGAAAAACGCATTCACATCCATGATATTGCGAACCTTGGTTGTTCCCAGCTACACTTTCAATTTTTCCTTATAGTAGGTCACTCTTCTTTCCCACTGTCGTGTGTCATCCTCGAAAACACCAATCCCATTTTCCAATACTGTTGTTCTTTCAGGAGCTGTTGTCAGCCTCTCTGGCCATTTTGGTATCACCCCAACAGCAGATCTCTCAGCAGAGCTAGTTCTAGTTACGCACATCTTTAATTTGAAATACCTGTATGAGCAGATAAAGAATTTTAATGCTTCTAACGTCTATGAGCTTTGAATGTCTCGATTCAGCTTTGAAGAATTTGAGCAATGATAAGTCAATAAAATAAAAAGTTGGAAGTTTAACTTGTATACAATGGGTTATGGGAGGATGATTACCATGCCATGTTTGCACCGTCAGACTCATCACATAAACTGGGCCCAAGTTTGTTTTGATAGGAGAAGCAGGAATCTTGAGTTCGCTTTTTCCAGACAACAGTGCTTCCATCTACCACGATGAGCTCATAACAGAGGGATTGTGCCACAAGCTGAAGATCTGCCCACTGCTTCTCTTGTTTAGCCTACTGTACTGGAGGACCAGATATGACTAAGTAACCTCCTCGACGTAGCAGCCTATCCACCTCAATGAAGTATGCAGCATCTACAGAGAGAGTTCCATTACTATAAGAACAAGCCAATGCAAGAAGTTTCAAGCATATTCAAGCCAACAATAAGAAGTAACTCACTGTAGGCAGTAAACTGGATCAAACATCTGGAGCAATGTACAAAATCAAAGGCAAATGCAGGGAATGGGAGCCTGCGAGTGCCAAGCATAGCTACAAATGCTGGTATTCCTCTCTCTAAAGCAAACTGAATTTGTGATTTATGTGAATCTCTTGGAGCAAATGACATTGTTAAAATGCCTCTGCTAGGAGAGAACCCCCAAAACTTGCCACCTGAAACCAATAAGCCATTTGTTTGCCAGAGCTACAACTGAAGGAGTGTTATACAAATGCAGAAGAGAAGGGTCTTACCCCGCATCCCATATCAAGTGCAGTCCTGATAACTCCATCCTTTAATGGAACATACTTCTTAAGTTTCTCAATATAGTGCCCCGCACCATCAGAGAACATGGTGCCACCACCAGGGAATATGAAGTATTCCCATTCCACTTTCATTCATCATTGATGACCTTTTCTGTCCGCAATTTTATTGTGGGGCATGTTGCTATGTCATATCTACAACAAATTAGAAGCTTGTTAACATCAGGTCCCATCCTAAGCTTCAAAAGCCTTCTCATGAATGAGTAAGAATCTATCACTAACCTCAAGTATGAGAATTTGTTCATAGCCAATGCTTGATGCATAGCAATATTGTGAATAAGCAACAATCTAAGAACCTCTTAAAACTACCAGTGCGTAATGTAGGGAATAAATGCATCAATAACTATCAGTCTAGCCATGTTGATACTGCGTAGGCCAAGTCATTGAGACACTAATTGCACGAACAGTTCAAGAGTTTAGCTATGACATGTAAGTAAACAATGGCCATTTCTCTCTAAAGAGGAGAGTGAATGCATTTTATCATTTACACGATTCACAAGAAGATAAATCAATCATGGATGAACAAAGGAGGTGGTGAATTGACCAGTGTGACTAAACCTTATTCTGGCTTTCAGGCCACCGAATTGGAATCTTGTAACCTTCAGGAAAACATCATAGTAGGTCTTTTCTATCTCTCTTTCAGACCGATATTTGCAGATCTAGCATCAATGGAAAACATCTGCGACGGTTCAGTCGAAGGTCACAATGACGGTGTTTCCAAGTCGGTTACGGCCGTGTTGTGCATGTCCCACCATCAAAGGTTCTCTCTCTACGGAAGTTCTTCCACGTCTAGAGGTTGTAGATCCGACGATAGTAATTGCGATGGCTTTGGTAGTGGTGACGACGGCGCTTGCTCACTCATATGTTCGCTAAAGCACCCGGTTTCATGTCGAATAATATGTCTCGATGTCTCTCAGTCATTAGGGCCAGGGGCTTTTATTTGTTGCTAGTTTTGACTTCAGATTCTTTACCCATTTTTTTCACCTTAGCATCATCACCGTCACTCTCATTGTGTTGATATTTGGTAATGTCACATTTGTAGTTCCTTTAATTTTACTTTACTATTAATTTTTTTTTACCAATTACTTTACTGTTAATTTGTTATTACTTTTTCCTAAATTTTATTGACTGCTCATAGCAAAATAATTATAGGGTTGAAAATCAAAGCTTCTATCCTATCATAAACCCAAAATGGGAAATTGATTAGTTTGTTTCCAACATTTTGATTGTTCATGGAAATTTGTGTTTGAATTAGCATGGTTTCAAGAAAGTGGCCTCCTATAGTGGGATTTCTTTATGTACATATAAAAGAGACCAGTCTAAAATTATGTCTTACGATCCATTTTTGAATGTCGAATGAGAGTAGTTTTAGTTTCAAGTGCATTTTCTTTGCTTTGATATATGTTTTGTTTGTACTTTTAATCAAACTTCTAGATTTTCAAATCCACTTATGGTGACTCTCACAAATAGTGGTGAATTTGTATCTTAACATTGGTTATTATTGAGGAAATTGAGGTTTCGGTGAAGAACAAAGGGGTTTTGCAAGAGAAAGTATAATTGTATACATTGTTATGCCAACAAAGAACTTAAGGGAAGGGGTAAGTGAAACTCAATATGGAAATAGTTACACTAACTATATAGAAGAGTTACACAACTTAAGCAAAACAAAAAATAAAAAAATTAATGAGTAAGTAAAGCTCGGTCTTTCTTTCGTGACAGTGCGAATTGATACATGCCACTTATAAAGTCTTCACCCCTCCCTTATTATTATTATTATTATTATTATTATTATTATAAATATATTGTATGAGTGTATTTAGTCTTGATTTCCTCTCAAATATTAGATAATATATACATATGATACAAACCTTTTGTAATGTATATTATATATATATAAGTACTTTTTGTAACATAATAGTTATTTAAATATGTTATGAACTCACTAGTAAAGCTTGGTTACGCGGGTGCATATGTTGTATTTAATGTTATTAAATTTGGTACATACTACATTGTTACATTACCTTTGGTTGCGAAGAAGAAATTAAGCTTCGTTAAATAATAAAAATAAAAACTTTTTTAGTTGTTATGTAATGTTATAGTCAACATTTTCAAATTTCACCTATGTAATCTTGGACAAAAAAAATTCACTTATGTATTTGATAAATCAATTGTATAATTATTAATGATGCAACTGGATTTTATTTTTGGATCTACATATCTGGCACAAGAAAGTCTATATTTCTATACGTCATTATGATTTACTTTCTAATACATTTATTATGTTCATTCATACCATTTTATATTTTGCATCATTGTCATATTATTGTATTTTCTCATAAATTGATACTTTTTGCATTCCAACTTGCTTCTAAGTTTGTTGCAATTTCTATTATAGAAATTGTCTATCTTTTATTTTATCAAATTCAGATATACCGACCATTTTTTTACATTCTGATTTGTAATTGGAACCAAGCAATGCAAAAACACCAACAGTTGCGCGTGCAACACATGCGCTGACACCTAGTATGTATAAATGTAAATGGCAATAAAGTCTGGCTCTCATGATCACCAGAAAAGCAAAAGCAAAAGAGATAGATTCTTCCCGAATACAATATTGGAGAAACCGATAACACTCTCTTCAACACGTTCCTAAGAGCACTTACAATGGTAAGTTCCTAGTAGTGCTGAGCATAAAAATCGGTTCGGGTGAACCGAACCGGAACCGAACCAATACGAACCAGTTCTTAAATGGTTCGGTTTTGATAAGGAATATATGGAGCGGTTTTCGACTGGTTCAAAACAGGTTCCGAACCTGTTTTTCAGAACCACTTTTGTTACATAAAGCCTAAATTGTTAGATAGTAATGCACTCTTGCATCCTTTTTTTGGGTAGAATAAAGGGCTATAAACAAGCCGAGTATCCGGCAAGCTCGACTCGACTTAGTTTGCTCGAGCTCGACCGAGCCTTAATTTTTCAAGCTCGAGCTCGACTCGATGTCATACTTGGCATGTTCGAGTTCGGCTCGACTCGCCTCGATAAGGTTAAAAAATTCAATTAAATTATAAATGGTGCACCTTAGCTCGAGGTCGAACTCGACTCGATTAGACTTTGACTCGAACTCAAGCTTGAACTCTTCTTGGACTCAATATATACATATATAATATTATTACGTAAAACTTGAAAAACTCAAACTCGACTCGAATAGGCAAAAAAAAAACTCAATTAGGCTTGTGAGCCTCTCAAGTCGACTACAAGTGAACTCGAACTCGAATCGGTATCAGAAAAAACTCGACTCTACTCGAAATTTAACGAGTCGAATTTGAATATCGACCAAGCCGATATCGAGAAGCTCACGAGTAGCTTGACTCGTTTACACCCATAGGATAGACCATTCACTATTTGAATTTGGTTCATATTGGATATATAGGTGGTCGTAGTAGGTCTGTTTACTTATATATAGTTATTATATATTATGTTAGCGCATATCAGTTCTACAATCAATTGAGTTCAGTTTTGAATTCGAAACTTAATTCAGAAATAGTTCTATATTTTAACTGAGATGATAGATTAACTCGCTTAATATACAAATTTTCAAGCAGAGATTTGCTGCACTTTTGAAGTTTGAGTTACACCTCTTGACGTCGTTTAAAGTCTCGAGATTTACGTTTTAAATATTTTGAATTTTTATATTATATTAGATTTTTTCTAATTTAGACTTTGATACTCTTTGCTCTGAAGCGTTGTCTTTATAGTTTGTATTTTGCAAATTTGTGGATTGTATATGGATTATCAATTTGGATATGTTCATATGATCGTATTTGCTCTGCCTTCTTGCTCTGGCGGAGGGGTTGTAATGTTGATCCTCTTTGCCCAGTTTGTTTTTCAGGTGTGGAAGACACTCTCCACATTCTTCGAGAATGTCCAAACACCAAAGCATTATGGGCAACAATGGGTATCCCTATACCTACCTCTGATTTCTTTTCTCTACAACTGTTTGACTGGTTGAGTTTGAACTGCAGGTCCCAGGTTGTTCATCCATCTGGACATGCGTGGCCAACTATATTCTCCTTCACGGTTTGGAGCATATGGAAAGAGAGGAACTCTCTACTTTTCAATCAACGTTCATTTACAAATGACATCTACAGATCCATACTCTTCCAAGTGAATGAATTTTCCATTGTTAATGCACGAGCAATTCGTCCCAACCTTCATGATACTATTCTTGTTAATTGGAACCCTCCTCTTAAAGGTTGGCTGAAATTGAACACTGATGGTTCAGCGAGGAACAACCCTAAGCTAGCTGGTGCAGGTGGTATCATCAGGGATGAATGGGGAAGATAGGTAACGAGTTACTCTAGGAGATTGGGCACTTCAAACAGTTTGCTTGCTGAATTGTGGGCTCTTCGGGATGGACTTACCATAGCTTCAGATAACCGGATCGAATCTATTCATGTGGAAACAGATGCTTTGGAAGTCCATCACTTAGTTTGCGACGATTCAGTTGAGAATTACATTCTTATGCCTATTATTATTGATTGCAGAAACTTGATAAAGAGCTTTAGAAGATGCAAATTCCGTCATGTCTTTCGAGAAGCAAATGGAGCAGCAGATGCGATAGCGAAACTTGCAGCTAATCAAGAAGACAATTATTTGGTTATCCATGATGTTCCTCCTCGCCAATCTCATTTGCCGGTGTTAAAAGACATGTTAGGTATAGCGGAACCGAGAATTATATCTCGTAGGGAGTAGTTTACTCTTGTAAGGATGTTTATTGTTAGTTTGTTCTTCTATATTACCAAAAAAAAAAAAAAAAAAAAAAAAAAAAGATTATCAATTTGGGTATGTATTTTATTAAAAAAATATTATAAAAAGGTTCAAAACCGGTTCGAACCGGTTCTGCTATGGTTCGGTTCTATGACCTAAAATCTGGTTTGGTTCTGAACCGATTCGGTCCAGAACCGAACCATGCCCAGCCCTAGTTCCTAGTTCCTCCACTTCACCTGTCACGTCACTGCCAACTCATTAAAATGTGAACTGCTACAGTAAATGCTACAGTAAAATAAAAACTCTCTCCAGTGGTGGAGACCTAGTTCCACTTCCAAACTGGTACTCACATAATTCTATACTCACAATATAATTTTTTGTACAAAAAACTAAATAGATAAATTAAATATTTATAAATACAAAATTATTTTGGTATTTAAATAATTATATAAAAAGTTACGAACATAATATATAAATAAGCACGTAATTTTGTTAATATGATTGTCATAATTTAAAAATAACATTACAAAAAAATACAAATAATACGTTAAATTTGTCAACTAAAAAACGAGCATATTATATATATATATATATATATATATATATATATATATATATATATATATATATATATATATATATATATTTGAGACAACATAGAATTAGCACATGCATATTAAAATCCAATAGATGTTCCACCAAATTTTTTTAAGCATTATATATAAATTAAATATTCATATTTTAAAAAATATGGACGTGAACAAACAAATGAATGAGATTCAAGTATTAGACTGAATTAATTAAAATAAACTTGGAAAAAATATGTACAAAATCATAAAAATGTAATTGATTGTTTAACGAAATTTCACATTTTTATGAATTCGTCAAAGTTTCAATTTTAGATCAAATATTTGGGTTCCAACTTTGACCGACGTGTGTTGTTAATTATCCAAAAATTTGAAAGCCGACGTCGTTATGTTAGTTCAATTATTTATGTACTATACGTTTAAAAGTAATTAGATTCTTTTGCTATTTAAAAATTGTATAAACAAATATAATATATAAATGAGCACATAAGTTTTTAAAAATAATTATTGCAATAATTTAAAATTTACATTACAAAAAAATTTAAAAATAATACATTAATGTTTCTAATAAAAATTAACACATATATATATGAGACTACATAGAATTTTCACACACATTACTAAATTGCCAGAGATGTTCGGCCAATTCGACTTGAATTTTTTTTTTCCAGTTTAATTTGATAATAATTCACAATGGAAGAATCAAATATAACTTTAGAAGTGTTGAATCTTTTCAATAATTATACGCTACTTTACTATAGTAATATTACTAATAGGTGCAGTCTTTACTCAACGGGCTTGATGATTGATAACTATAATTATTGATATAATAATAGTGATTAATTAAATTAATTGAATAAATATTATTTCATCTTGTCGGTATATATCTGTTATTCATCGATTGACATGTCTTGATTCATCATCGTTAGAAGAATCACGTTTATGCACATTAATTAGATACATAATAGTAAGGGTTAAGAACCTATGAAAGGTCTGAACTATCACCCATGTTAACGGGAGAGGTCTGAAATTTAAAAAGTTAATAACAGAGGTCTGAAATTTCAATTTTGTTGATTTGAGGTTTTTCGTCCATTTTTAGGGTTAAATTTAACAGAATTGTGTGAAATGACATTTTTGCCCCTTTAATATTTTTATTTATTTAATATCTTATTTAAGGAAATGTGAAATGACAATTTTACCCCTAAAGTCAAACTAAAGCCACCCAACTCCGGCCACCACCACCCGACTCCGGCCACCACCACCCGACTCCGGCGACCACCACCTCGACTCCGACGACCACCACCTCGGCTCCGGCGACCCGACTCCGGCCACCACCTCAGCAAAAAAGCTCCGATCGGGGTCAAAAAGCTCCGATTGGGGCCAAAAAGCTCCGATCGGGGCCAAAAAGCTCCGATCGGAGCCAAAAAGCTCCGATCGGAGCTTTGTGGCTCTGGTCGGAGCCACAGAGCTCCGATCTGGAGCTCTGTGGCCCCGACCAGAGCCACAGGGCTCCAGATCGGAGCTTTTTTGGCTCCGATCGGAGCTTTTTTGGCTCCGATCGGAGTCCAATCGAGGCCGGTGGCTCCGATCGGAGCCCAATCGGGGCCGGTGGCTCCGATTTTGGCCCAATCGGAGCCTTGGTGGTGGTTTCCGGAGTACGGTGGTGGTCGCCGGAGTACGGTGGTGGTTGCCGGAGTACGGTGGTGGTCGCCGGAGTACGATTGGTGGTCGCCGGAGTACCGTGGTGGCTTCAAGGGCATTTTGGTCTTTTCACTCCAAGCATGTGAGGGGCACACTTGATAGAAGGGCATTTTTGGAAATTTATTTTATTTCCGGTCACATGCCAAGCATGTGACCAACTTCCGTTAGTTTTAACGGAAAAAACTAACGGAGACCGTTGTTATCAACAAAACAGAAATTTCAGACTTCTGTTATTAACTTTTTAAATTTCAGACCTCTCCCGTTAACATGGGTGATAGTTCAGACCTTTCATAGGTTCTTAAATGTGAAGCCTTCATGTGTTTTTACAAATGATTTTAATATAGATAAAACAAAAATATATTGTATATCATCCTAAAAATAATATTATTTTTATATAATGTATCATAATAAAAAATATATTCCTTTTATATAATAATAATATAATAAGTAGATTATATATAAATATATATGCATTAAAATAATATAATTTTTTTTAATAAAAAAATTATTTCATGTTTAATAATGTGGAATTCTATACTATTTTCAAGATTTAGAATTGGCGGCTGTGTTACGTGGTAAAATATAAACAAATTGAGTATGGAAACTTTGAAATTGATTTGAAGTTAAAAAGTAGTAATTTTGGTTCGTGTCATTATTTAACTTATTTAATATTAAAAACGACATATTACGGCTCGGTCATTGTCCGAATTAGCGTAGCATAATTATATATATATATATATATATATATATATATATATATATATATATATATATATGTATATATATATATATAAAAAAGAAAAGCGAAACAATTGAATAAAATAATATTAAAGAATATGAACCTACATGAACAGTAACATGGGAGTTCTTACTAGTAGGAACTGTCCAACTTCAATATTCACTTGATAATGGAAAAACGGTAATATTAGTAATCCTAGTCAAGCCTAGTGGCACCTAGTCAACGTCCAGTGACAAATCTAGGAACTAGGAACTCCCATTTTGGAACTAGGAACTCCCATTGGAATGCGAAGTTCCTATTTAATAATTACAAGTAGGAACCAACAGTAAGTGGAATTAGGAACTAGGATTTCTCTACAATGACAAATTTACAACATGAAACTAGGAACTAGGAACTACCATTGGAAGTACTCTAACAACATGAGTTAGTGGCGCTACCAGTTCCAAACTGTTATCGAACTCACATCCTGCTGGTGGGTTTGAATTCGAACCTAGAGTTTAGAATCGAATCCCATGTTCGATTTTGGAAAGAAAAAAAATAGAAACATTAAAGTTTTTCTATATGAAAAAATTCATGAATTTGACGAAGAATACGATGAAGAACGTGAATAATAAATGTAAAGATGGAATTTTGGATGTTTTTATTAAAATGTAACTAAACTGTCACATTTACAAACGTAGGTAACAAAAAAAATATAGAAGGAGAATGTATAATTATCTTATTTTAGGGTTGAGTACATGTACATCTTTTTACCAATATAAAATGTGAGAGTTGTCCTCACCCACAAAAGGTACCTCTTGAACATTTTTATTTTTATTTTATTATTATTATTATTATATATATATATATATATATTTAGTTTCCATATTTTTTTATTTTATTATATATATATACGTGTTATATTTAGTTTCCATATTTTTATAAAATTGGCGATTTAGTCTTTTTATCTTTGAGACCCATCTATTTATCTTTACTATTACTAAAAAAACCATTTTGTTACATTTTGTTATTTTTAGCTTTTTAGTTCGCTTAATTGGTAGGTCACCGTAGTTATTATTAATTTCTCCATCAAATATACTTATCAATTAGAGTCAACATGCATTCAATAGGTGCAAATGTAAGGTAGATGCATTTTTCCATTCACTATATCACCGATTTGGGGATGTTCCGCTTGTTGAAATTTTTGTATCAAATAAATTAGTTACTTGCTAACTCATATAACATATCAAATATGGATCAAACGTGGTTCTTGAAGTTTGACTTTACATATAATATGTTACTCAACGTTTAATACTTAATGACTCGAACTATCGATTTAGTTCTTGCGTTTGTAAATTCAATCATATTTGGTATATCCTAATTGATAGTTGAATAAATAGTTAAGTTGAATTCAAGTATAAACTTTAGACATTAGTGTTTAAAAAAATTGATGATTTAGTCCCTACAATATTTGAGTATTACTAAATATTTCATTAGATAAATTGCATTAACTTTTTTGTTAAGGTCGCTTAACTGACATGTTACATTAATTATCATTAACTTATTAATACAATATAACTATAAATTTGAGCCACGCATAAATGTATGATATATACTCAACTCATGCAAACTTCGAGTACATGTTGAGATTTTTTTGTATCACATAGATAAGTCACTTGTCAAATCATATCAAATGTCAAAATATGGGTCAACCACGGTTCTTGAATGTTGATCTTTTACAGATAACCTGGTACTCGTTGTCCAACATTTAGGGTCTCGAATCATTAATTTAGTTCTTCCGTCTGTCAATTAAATCAAATTGTAACCTAATTAGTAGTTAAATAAGAAATTGACATATCAAGTATAAACTTTAGATTTTAATGAATTGGAATTTCTTTTAGCGTCCCGTTGGCCAAATTTTTTTTTTCCCTTTAGCGTTAAATCAATTTTTGTTGGTATTATGATATAAAATTGCATGAAAAGTGTATAGTTACGTTTGTATAGGTCAAACTGCTCCACCGATGACTCTAAGTGGCTAATTACGGGCTTACATTCTTCACTCCTCAAGTTGATAAATTAGATACAATTTTGTCGTTAATAACTCACGTCATGCTCAATCCAACTCATTATTAGTTATAACAGTAAATTAGTTTCGTAATTTAAAACAATAGTTAATTTTTTGACTTAATTATCCTCTTCTATTTTTCCTGTTTTGAATTACTTTGTGTCGTTCTTTTCGATCACAGATTCATTTCTCGCAAACCCTAAATTTGACCATGTATTAACTGCATATTAAAATATTAGAAAACTGAAGATAAATTATGTATTTAGACGATTGATACGCGTGCAACGCACGCGTTAATAACTAGTATATATAAAAACAAGACTAAATCTAATAACAATATAATAAGGAAAGAGATAATATAAGTTACTCTATTCATAATATAACTCAATCAGAAACATAATAAAATATATTAATACCTAATAAATTTTAGCGTCAATAGATACTTTTCATACGACATGTTTGACTGAATATGACTTTTGGTAACATATGTTTTTTTTTTTGTACCAGACGTTTGAAAAAAATATGATTTTTGGTACATCTGTTAGTTTGTCGTTAGTTTTGGCCGTTTAACTTTTGATTTTGTTCAGTTTAGTCTTAAAACTTCAAAATCGAACCCCTTGACCCAATTAGACTAGCCTTGGGCTAGGTCAATTGGGACCTAGCCTAGGTCGTGGTCCGTTGGGTCTGGCGACCCCTACCCAGGGTTGATCCTAGCCATAGGCTAAGTCCGACTAGGTCAATTAGGTTCGATTTTGAAATTTTAGGACTAAATTAAACAAAATAAAAGTTAGAGATGTATTTGAGGGACTAAATCGAAAAAATCAAAAGTTTATGGTGGGTCACGTGACTTGCACATGTCATTTAACGATCAAAACTAATGGATGTACCAAAATCTATATTTTTTTTCAAACGTTTGGTACCAAAAATATACAAAAAAAATTGTACTAAAAAGTCATATTCGGCTAAACATGTT
Source organism: Clarkia xantiana subsp. parviflora (assembly GCA_036873135.1). Classification (NCBI taxonomy): domain Eukaryota; kingdom Viridiplantae; phylum Streptophyta; class Magnoliopsida; order Myrtales; family Onagraceae; genus Clarkia; species Clarkia xantiana. The sequence continues at coordinate 21,863,747 of JAPTYO010000002.1, read as the reverse complement.
ACCTTTAACCCTATATTTTATTCTCTAATAAATTTTATTTATAATACATAGAGTCATAATTTTTTTTTAATATTTTTCAAACATTAAGTGTTACACACCAACCATTTTGTTCCATCACATGGTACTACTTAAAATAGATTAGATCAGTTAGGTGGTCAATTTGTCTAATGCGATAGATTTAGTGTAGTCCAATAGAAATACTCAATACTCGTTCTAACAGGATTTTCTTCTGACCCAGGTTCCGAATAAAAAATTAGATATAAAAATGATATCTAAGTATACCAAAAACATACGACTCCTATGAATCTGCTGCTGCTGCATTATTATCTGGTGCAGGTGCTGTCCAGTACTGCTTATATGCCACCAAGATCTTCTCCCTTTCATTTGGTCCATTTTCATGGTCCACAATTCTACTCTCGTACTGCATTCCATCTATCAAGCTCCTTACTTTCACCAACACATCCACATCGTCTCGCATGATAATACCGCCTTGAGGTCTTAGGACCCTGTCCATTTCCAAAAGGATATCCTCCATCTTGCACCTGTTCAAAACCCGAATAAATTCAATTGCTTCTCCCAAACAACAGTCTGCAACTGTTGATTTGCGATAAAATTAAGTTACCTGTCTTTGTAGAGAGTGAATACTGAATATGCATGTATGAAGTCGTATGTTCTTGGGTACGTCGACATCGCCTCACACCTGTTGAGAAGAAACACATACAAGTCATAAGTTTAGGGGAAGATTTTAACATTTCAAAAAGTTTAGGGAGGAAAATTACCGCCTTGAACCTCAAATGATATGGTTGAAGACATTTGATACACTCTTATACTAATACTATGTGTTAAGAATAAGACGTGCATCTTAACCAACCGTCCCATATACTCGAATTTATGGATAAAAACATTCAGCATAATCTAATACTATACTATATATATAAAAGTAAGGGAAGAAGGAGATAGACTTAACCAGTTTTGATACGTCCCGATGAGTCCTCGCTCATAGATGACCCCAAGAGTGTTAACCTTCACCTCAACCGGTACAACATTCATAACCCAGACCGGGTCGCCCACCATAGCTGCCGCGAACCCTCCCAAATGTGCATTCATGTCTAACAAGTTCCGGTACCTTCCATTCTCAGCAAGCTGATATTCCAAAGATTTGTAATATGCAACTCTCCTCTTCCATATATTTGTATCCTCTATAAACATCTCCCCTGTTATTCCTTCCAAGCCTCCATTGACGATCCTCGGGGGCACGGAAGTTAACCGCTCCGGCCATTTCGCTACCTCCCCTCCGGCGACTTCCCTAATGTTGGACACTTCTGGGAGTTGGGTTAGGCAAGTCTCCATAGGGGTGTACCTATATACGTTCATGTACACAACAGACTAAAATTAACCGTTGCAGAATAATGTGACTCTGATACCAATTGTTACAGTAATTACCATGCATTGTCGGGGGTTTTTTGCGGGTCGCAAAAAGAGGGAAACTTGAAGACCCTGCGGTTAGCCTTGCAATGGATATGGTTGGTGGGTTTTTGCCATACAGCAATGTCACCCCTTTGCTTGAGCTTCTTCCAACAGAGGCTTCTTGCAATGTTCTCAATCGTCGTCTGCTCGGCTTTCAAGTCTTCTCGTGTTCGCTCCCACCCTTTCCAGTGGGTCTCCCAGTTTATTGGGGGGCCTGATAGGATCCAGTAACCCCCAGGGCGTAGTACCCGATCCACCTCCATTAAGTACTCCCCATCTGCATCCATAAAAAGTTTAAAATATTTACTACAGCATGAATGATGTAGTAGTTATACTCAACAAATTTATATCAATTTGGATTAATCTTCCTAGCTGAACTTTAGGTTTGGATAGTTTTGCTGTAATCTGAGAGAATTGAGTGAATAATGTATTCATTCATCAATTGAAAGTTAGTTACAATGTATGAAGGAGGGAACTATATATATTAAAGTAAAGTTAGTTAGGACTAAAGTCAACTAACTAAGGTTAGTAGTCTACATTTGCGAACTGAACTTATACAATGTTACCAATACAGTATTTCCGTCTAATTTGTTGTTAAATGTTAAACGGAGAAGGAAACAATCATATTCAATTTGGATTTGTTGTGTTTTTTTATACAAATTATTATTAACTGAACTTAGAAAGAGTTATGATTTGCTAACTAAATTTTCAAATGATCAAGCAAATTAGACAGAACTAGCATATTATAACTTTGAATGAGATAACTAGCAATTTGTCCAGAAAATAGTGGGTTAGTAAATTGTCCAACTTTCAAAAAGTGCAGTTAACAAGTTGTTAATTAACCATACCATTTGAATGTTTAGATAGTTTGTAATTAGCTGGATAACCTAAAGTCGATTAGGGGAATTACCGTATTGACCCCACGGGATTAGGCATCGAGAGCAATGTGCCATGTCGAATGCTCTAGACGGGTAGGGTAGCCTCTTGGAAGCAAGGACCCCGATAAGGGCAGGGACTCCTCTTTCAAGGGCAAACTGCACCTGTGCTTCATGGGTGTCCCTTGGCGCGAAGGACACTGTAAGTATGTTCCTCGACAACAGGTACGCTCCCCAACTAGCCACCTACGTCAACAACAACTCTCTTCGTCAAAAAAACACTACAGGAGGGAGATCATACATTTACCGACAATAAATATAAAACCGTCGCTAAAAAGTACAGAATGAGCTGGAATTAATTAATTAATTATTTGAAGCAGTTTACCTAATCTTTGACTAAAACGAATTGATGATATATACAGTTTAATTTAGTCAATTACTAATTTAATGATCTGATATGTGGTATTAATTAATTTAACAAAAAATTATATAGTCACTAAATGCACTTTTTTCTTAAGGAAATACCTCCATACTTAAATTAAATATTGAAAACTCAATTATTAACCCACCAAAAAAAGATGTATATGCAACTTCCTTTTGAATTACTCTTCATTCGACAGTTGCCTTATTTAATTTCAACCAAAAGAAAATTGCCTTACTCAATTTGGATTAAATAAATATAAGGAGAAAATAAATCAACATAAATACACCTGCCTTATTCACAATATTATATTTTCCATCAATGAGACAGCAACCTGTAACTTACCACCATCTTCTAATTCAAGAGGTAGAAGATAATGTTTTATGTTCCTATGCAATCTGTCTTTGCCTTAAAAAGAAAAATGCAATTTGTCGTTTCTAAAATATAAATAAATACAATTTTTTGAATGAATTATTATTAAAAAATTATGAATATTACTCATGCGTCACCAAAGCATTTTATTTTGCAGATTGTATCGATTGATATAAGAAAGGAATATGTCCTGCATTTCATATTCAAAAAATCAAGAATTTAGTTTACGTGAGCTTTTTTTTTTTTTGGTTAATTTGTAAACGATCATACCCTTTTCTAAAAGTATATAGTTGTGTATAAATGTATTACCCCGCAACCGGTATCGAGGGCGGTCCGGATTGAACCATCCTTCAGATTGATCAACTTCCCGATATCATCAATATAAGCATCGGCTCCGCGAGGGAACATGGTCCCGCCCCCGGGAAACAAGAACCGGTCTCCTTCGACATGGACCCAGTTCTGGTTCTTCTTCTCCACGGTTAACTCCTTGTGGGGCACATTTGCGAACCATGCCATGTCACGGCTTTCCGGCCACCTGAAGGGCACCTTGTACCCATGTGGCGCCGGAATCTGACACGTCAGCTTCTCTTGTTCTTCAGGGCAATGCCTCTCCCGATATATCAACCTAAAACAACAATAACAATTTCGTTACATATTGTCATACTAATAAATAAATTACATCGGCTAGTGTCATTTCTTCTCCGTGATGATGCCGATATTCATTATTTTCAACAACATTTATTCGGGGTTGACGTGATTAGTCATCTATCAAAATCTAGATCCAATTAATATTGTTTTTACATTTTTAAGGAATTTAAATTGATTTATTTAATAAATGGAAAATAGTCTTCGGCTTTGAGTGGGATTCACGACCTGTCCCGGTCGAATCTGAGGGACCTCTGGACGTCTTCGCACGGCGTGTACTCGCTCAGCGACGGTTCACACGGCGGAAACTGAGGCGGAGGCTGCGACGCCGTGGGGATAAGGTGCTCGGCGCTGTGGTGGGCCGTGAAGTCGAGGACGACAGGCCTGCCGGCGAGGATATCGCAGTGCTTCGTCGGGAAGGCGTCGGCGGGGACGGCGGAAGTGGCGCCGCCGGCGGAGTGCTGCCAGAGTCCGATGGAGTAGAAGGTGATGCAGAGGACGGAGACGGTGATGACGTAGTAGAGGTTGGCCCGCCTCGTTCTGAATGGCAGGTGGATCCACGGCGGCGAAACTGAGCAGTTAGTGTTACCTCTCGCCATCGCCGATCAACAATTAGAGATTACTCAGGCCGTCGAGGTGGTGCTAATTCATGGCTCCGATCTGGACGACTGTTCTGCTTCTAGAGAGAGAAAGCTATGCTGGAGAGAGATGGTGAGAAAAAATCTTTAAGAGTGAAGAAACGAGTGAAGTTTTCGGAATTTTATATTGAGGATGGATGGATAAATATATACACAGAGGCCAAGGTGATGGCGCTTGGGTGACACGCGCCGTCGCGTATTTTGGACTTTTCAGACGACCAGAGAGGGCGAGGAAGAAGATTACAAGTGTGTGAACGGACACTGCAGCGGAGGATGTACTTGTTATGGCAGCATTGTAAGATTCCGGATTCTTTGCTTGCCCCTTCTGTTTTTTTCTTCTTTTTTTTGCTCGTCTTGATTTGGATGAGAATAAAAAATAATTTTGCATTAATAATTACATTTCCAAATTATTAATAGTTATTTACCAAAAAAATGTCCGCTCCATTTTGTTAGCAATTAATCCTTTCTTTTTTGCCCAATTGTTAGCAATTAATCGGATTTGCCACCTATTAAGCTTTAATTAACTAAAAAAAGCTTTAATTAATAACACTAAAAAAAAATTATCACCTAAGAGCATCCACAGTGATATATTATGTAAAGATTACGTAAACGTGGGTCCTACATGTGTATTTAAGTAAAGTAACAAAATCTATCTACAGTAGTTTTACATAGCATTCCTTAAATATGAGACCTACACGTAAATTTATGTTTTTACATAAAGCATTCCTTAAATTTAAGTAATGCACTATGTATTACGTAACCAATTTTTTATTATAAATTAATTCATTTTATAATTAATGCTAATATCTTATTGGTGGTTGTTGAAAAATTTAATAATAAAATATATTTAAGGAATATATTTAAGTAATACGATTGCAGAGAAAATATTTTATACGTGTGTCTTAACTTTACGTATTACTTAAAGTATACATAAATGTCTACGTGGCAACTTTAAAGAATACAATTTATGTAAAACCATTATGGATGCTCTAATATCAGGTGTTTTAAATGGAAAATATAAATTATATTCGTAGTCAATTGCATTTTAATAATTTTAATATATCAAACATATCCACCAGTTTAATTTTTCGGATAAAATTGCTTTTATTGTAGAAAAATAATTTCATTAAAAGTAGTAGATTATAAAAAAAAAAAATTAAGATAATGCAATCAATGTTTGGAAGAGTAACATTTTAAATTTGTATTAGAAAGTCTTTTTCCTAAATATGTGTTTGGTAACATATTTAGTTTAAAATTAATTTGACTATATGTTAGTTATTAATTATATGTTAATTATTAGATTAGATTATATAATATTTTACGGTTAACACAAAATTTGTTATTTTTTAAAATATTTGTACAATACAGTATAATCATCTTATATACGTACTTTTTTTATTAAAAAAAAAACTTGTCATAATTAAATTGCAAGAAAGAAAGTTTAATAAACATATTATTTCAGAGTAGAGCCTACCTTGGAATCGACTTGGTCAGAACTCGAATTCGACTCAGAAAATTTCGAGTCGGGACGAGCTCGAGTAGAGTTGTTTAGTATGCCAAGCTGAGCCCATGCCTTCGAGTCTAATAAAAACATACGGAATGGACTTTGACAAAACATACTTACCAACTGTGCGTAAATACACGGTGGAGGGCCATTTATGGTCCTGGTCGCAGGTCTCTATTTCGAACTGCACCGAGTAGGTATTAAGACCAAATCCCTCCTCGAAAACCCGGAGGAAGAGATCTACATGGAGAAACTGGAGGGTTTCATTACCCCTGGTGACGAACGTAAAGTTTGTAAACTCAAAAGATCCATCTACGGTCTTAAATGGTTGTCACGGCAATGGCACCGCAGATTCCACGAGGAAATTGTAGGAATCGGATCTGTGAGTTTATCACAAGGATCCATGCGTGTATTATAAGACCTCCAGGTATAAGTATGTCATCTTAACCTTATGAGTGGACGACATACTTATTGCTATCCACCATGGAATCGAAATTCGTAGCTCTATCTAAGAATGCACAAGAAGCGGTCTTGCTCAAAAGGCTTCTAACTGCACTGCTTGATGGTGATGTCGTGAATAAACCTGTGAAGGTCTTCTCTGACAGTCAAGCAGCTATTGCGGCAGTTAAGAATCTGAAGTACCATAGTAGGACCAAACACATTGATGAGAAATAATTTCATGCTAAATTAGTAGACAATATAATCACTATGAAATACTTGTCCACCAATAACATGGTAACAGACACATTAACAAAACCACTATGCAGTGACATATTCGAAAATCATGTAAAACTGTTTGGATTGCGTAGGGTTTAGAAATGGCAAGTATCTGTGATAACATTTTGATATTATAAAGTTACATTTTGTAAGCAAAAAAATTGCAACTGAGTTTATGATCAATCGACGTCATAATGTTTTGATTACATCAGATTTATGGTCTATAAACTAAGTCGTAGGAGGACGCAATCCTCTGTCAAACTATGTCGAATATGGGCATAACCTAGTCACACATGTACGGTAGTCTTGCGGTGGAGGGAGGCCTCTACCAAGCAAGACTGGCTAAAAGTCAGGGGGATAAACCTGATTAAGAAAAACGATTCTCTAGTTTCGAAGTAACTCGACGTGATTTTCGTTTTTGCATATCGACGTGATGAACTTCGTTCATCATCATGCCACATTCTGGGCCAGATAAGAATCTGTGATAGAATGATTGACATATCCCTTTCCTGTCAACCCAGAAGGTTCAGGTATGCTATCAACGTGTGCGTTATACTACGCGTGCCATGTTCAACCACGGGGTCACCGCTCGGTTGTGCTAGGAAGGAATCTTCGTGATTCTGGCGGGCGCAAACTTCTTCACTTCGAGCGTGTGATTGATCCCAGGAGCCTTATGAAGAGGCACCTAAAGTATCATCACTGACTCAGAGCTCATATTTAAGGCCAGGCTCAACAAAAAGGCCCAGTGATCACGTCTTTGGAAACCGGTTGGGTCTGACTAAGGATATGAGCGATGGGGATGGTCAAGTTCACCTGTAATTCACCGACTCTTTTATTCACTAGGTGGCCACCAACCGGATATTAGTTGAAGGTTGTGAATACTTGTACGGATGCCTTGGAGAAGTGTTCCTATGTGGAAACTAGGCAAAAGGAGAATTAACAGTTGACCTATGATACAGCGCGGTACAATATAAATATTGTTTATAACAGGTTGATTGGAGAAAAGGGAATCAACGTTCCGCGGGCGCTACAATACTCCTAACAGATTAGTAGCACGATGCCCGTCGTATCCGCCGGCTGCACGGCAAACCTCGTATGAACTATTCGGAAGCAAGGAGCAGATCGAAGGAGTGAAATGTTGATGCAGATTTGGACAACAATACATTAACAAGCACCTAATAAAGTGTTGGAAAATATTGTACGTAAAGTGAGAATTTTAAAAAGAGAATTTTTTGGGTTAAATGAACGAATAAATTTTAATCGAATCTCGTGTAACTTAAGACAATTCCGCCTCTCAGTAATTCATCAGTTATGCTTGGTGATAATTATAAGTGATTGTCTCCCAGGATAAAATAGTATTTCAGTAGGGAGTTAACACAAAGCCCCCTACCAGTTGAACAGAACATATTACTTGAACTCCACCAATACAGGACTTGCGGTCGAACACGACCTAGAAAGCTGACGATCATAAATAGAAAAAATGAAGAATAGAAAATATAATTCTCTATTTATAGGAAGATTAGAGCATGTATTAATGGAACTTAATGAATACAAATGAAATGTCTGTATTAATGAATTTCTTGCGGACTATTAATACGTCAGATTTAACGAATCTAGAAGAAGTCGGGATGACGCTATCAGGGTGCACTAAGAATATTAATTTCTCATTCACCCGATAAAAAAATTGTATGTCAGTAATATATTTTTCTAACAATAAGAACTATTACAATTTGAGATTGGATTAGTGAGAAAAGTGAGTTAGTGATTTAGTAATTCTCACAAGAGAACGATTGTATTCAACCGGCAATATCGACTTAGAATTATTTTAAAACTATAAATTCTGTCAGTTTGAATTTGTGAAATAATCTCGTAAAAGAAAAACATTGCAACTTGAGTAATATTTAATGAAAAATTATTATTTAGTTATCGATGCATTAAACGTTCAAGTTTTTATTTGGTCAAGTTCACAAGATCCCATATGATTGGCATTGAGTTCTAGCTAGACCATATACATTTGGCCATACCTGCTACCCTTCCCGAGCTAGTTAGCTGTTTTTGCGAAGGAAAATGGAAAATTACAATTTAGTACAAAACTTAACTAAAAAATGAAACCTATTAGGTAGTCAGGTTTGTCAAGAAATATACATTATTTTTATTCAGGATTTTTGGATGGACGTAATGTAAAATTATTTGAAATGTGAGATTACAAACATTACAAGAAAAGTCGAATTTGCCTACAGGCCAAAAATCGGTCGGAAACCTAACGGAGATGGTATGTTACGTCTGTTTTCCGTCAGATAAGGCATGTCATTAAAACGAGAGCCGCAACGTGGTCGGAAAAGTTCCTGACAGGCAAAATCGGTTGGGAAACATTGCCTACGAGATATATCCATCGGGAAGAGGACGGTACATTAAATATGTCGTTAAAATTTCCGACCGATGTCCTGCTTTTGTACGGGTGGCCACATAAGTCTGGGAGGCTGCGCTGCCGCCCTCTCGACTCCAATTGGCCGGTGCTAAAGCTCTCTTAGAGAGCTGCAACCAGGTGTTACAGAATATGTGTGTTTAGCAGGTGATTTTTCGTTTCCGATGAAAGTCTTTAGAATACCATTAGACAAAATTTAATTACGCAGATGTAGTCACCCATTTCGTTAGTACTGAAACTTTCCATTGCAGTTGCATAAGCTCATTGCAGTATGTCATCTTCAGTTGTTCGGACTTCGACCCGAAATACAACTACGGGAGACATTTACGAATATTCGTTGTCGACATTTAGCAACCCTGCACCCGATGCCAAAGGTATTCTAGCGAGTCGGTATTAGGTGAATTCAAATTGTGCTGTTCAGCACTGATGGGTTCCGCTGTAGCCGTGAAGCCCTTTAACGACGAGTAAACGGTGAATAGGCCCACTGGGCCCTAAAAGAGGTCAAGAAGACCAATGTGAAGGGTCCCGACAAGAGGAGTCCCGATGGTGAGAGGTCCCGACAGGCGAGCTGGATGCTTCCGATGAGATTGCCTTTAAGTAGGCCCCGATGATGAATCCCTGAGAATGTTGGCCCTATCACGATGACGAGGGGCCCCGAGCGGTGACCAAATGAGATAACTCTGGAGTCCCCGATACTGGTCGGGACTCGCTATCAGAGGTTGAGGCTGAGATACGCGGGATCGTGGTCGAGATAGGCGGGATCGTGGCCGAGATAGGCGGGATCGTGGCCGAGATACGCGGAACGTGGGCTAACTGCCCTGGCAGTTCACCAAACTGGGGTAAACTCCTCTCCTATATAAAGGAAGAAGTTACCTCAGAACATATACGTTTTGATACTGAGACTCTTGCGTGCCGGTTTTATTGAGATAATTGAGATACTCATTTAAGCATCGGAGAGGGATTCTGGGTCACCGCCTGGTCTATTCCCCTCTTGCAGGATTACGTGGAGCGAAGGACCTTGGATTTCCGTCAAGACCGTACCGGAGTTCCAACCGTGATCCAACATTGGCGCCGTCTGTGGGAACCGTAACAAAAAGCTGAAAATGACCTCTACTCGTTCAAGGGCGGCTGGCAAGCAGAAGAAACAAGGACAATCTGGTGGTTCCCGTCACCCCGCTGGAACTTTGAATTCAGGGCTGCCGGAGCGTGCTGTGGACCAAAATCCCCCTGTTGAGGTTTCCCAAACAGGGGGGCACAATGAAGTTCCTGAGGATACTGCTCAACATAAAGAGAATAGGGAGGAGAATGCTCCTCCAAACGCGGACCTGGCGAAGGCTGTGGCGGATGCCATGCCGATGTTCCTGGAGGCCATGGAGGCTCTCCTAGAGTGGAGAGAGGCTGCCAAGAGGCAGGAGGAGGTGCCTCCACCGCGGGAGGTTCAGAATCCACAGGAGACCCAACCCAGAAACCAGGACAAGGTCAAGGAGCCTGCTCAGTCAGAGAGATTTGTGATCGATGGGCCTGGACCGGTGCAGCATAGGACCATTCCCCTTAATGGTCCCATCACCCCCGACCAGGTGGTGAAGATCGTGAACATCTGCATGGGGGACCAGAAGCAAATGATGTCGAAACTGAGGGATCGATCCACCCATCCCTTTGTTCCCCGATTGATAGACACCCTCGCCTCGCCAGGGCTGGGTATCCCCACGATTAAGGAGTATGATGGCGAGGGAGATCCAGTTCGTCATGTCCAGAACACTTCATGGCTTGTCTAGGCAGAGCCCCGAATGACGATATTGTGTGTGTGTTATTCCCAGGTACACTGGGTTAAAGGGCCCTGACGTGGTTCTTCAGCCTGCCCCCAGGATGCATCTCCAGCTGGGCTGATATGCACGACCGTTTTATTCAGCAGTACCAGGGTCGTCGACGCCTCTTGAAGAGCATGAGGTCTCTGGCCCAGGTAGTGCAGAGGCCCGACGAATCGCTGACGCATTATTACCAGCGGTACACTGCTAGTGTGGCGGAGATCGATGAGGAGATATCGGAGGGAGAGACTATTCGCACCTTCCTTCGGAACCTGACAACCCCCTATGGTTCCGACCTGATGCACAGCGTGGCTGAGAAGGCTGTGTGGAACATGGAAGCGTTGCAGAAGAGGGTGAAGCAGCAAATCGATGTGCAGGAGTCGAAGATAGCTGCTGGAGAGCTTGACACTCCGAAGTCAAATAAGGGGAAGCAGTCGTTCAAACCATTGGATGACCATAAGCGGAAGGATAAATCCATAGGTAGTTGGAGTCGAGGTCGTTCTGATCGAAGGGAGGACAGACGACCCCCGAGGAAGGACAAGCGGGAGGACTATCACATTCCTCTCAATAGTTCCATAACTGAGGTGTTAATGGTGATGGATCGACAGGGTATCTCCAGGTACCCCCCGAAGAAGGAAGGAGAATTTTTGGGATCCCGCACCGATCGTTACTGTCGGTTCCACCGCGCTAGTGGTCACGACACTAACCATTGTCGGGAGTTGAAGAAGGAAATCGAAAAGCTGATCCAGAAGGGGAAGCTTAAGGAGTTTGTGGCTGATAGGCGGTGTCGATCCCGCTCCCGATCTCGATCGCGGTCCCCAAAGAAGAAGAAGTCGGAGCCAGAGTCTTCTGGTGCCCGTAAGGAGAAGTGGGGCACCATTAATGTGATTCATGGAGGATTGGTAGCAGGAGGTGATACTACAGCCTCTCAGGAGGTTTATGCCACTAGAATTTCCGCTGCTGTGGTGCTGGGCAAGAGGTCCCGATACTGGACCGCGAAGAAAGAGATGGTGATTTCCTTTTCAGCGGAGGAACTGGTAGGCGTAGAGACTCCCCACGATGACGCTTTGGTCGTGACCTTGGACGTAGATGGGTACGAGATGAAGCGGATTTTGATCGACGGAGGGAGCTCCTCCGATATTCTGTTTATGGACGCGCTTGAGGCCATGGGGAAAACGAAGAAGGATCTGAAGCAGGTGAACTTCCCGATGATTGGATTCTCTAGTTTTACCTCCTATCCGCTGGGAATGATCACCTTACCAGTGGAGTTCGGTAGTGGGTGGAAAGCGGAGAGGAGGAATGTGGAGTTCGTGGTGGTTGAGTCCGCGGGGGCTTATAATGCGATTATCGGGAGAACTACCATCAACCCCCTGATGGCAGTTGCCTCGACTATTCACCAGAAGATGAAGTTCCCGACTGACCACGGAGTCGGGGAGGTCAAGGGCGACCAGGTGGCTTCCAGGAAGTGCTATGTTAATGCCACCCGGAGGAGAAGACGGGAGGCTATGACTATCCTCCAGACCGATGCTGATCCCAGAGAGGAGTTTGGGCGTCCCGCCCCTATGGAGGATTTAAAGGAGGTCGAGATTGACATGCCTCAAAGGAAGGTGAAAATTGGATCCGCCCTGTCTGACGAGAGGGCTCGAGAATTGATTGAGCTGCCAAAGGAGTTTAAGGAGCTGTTTGCCTGGTCCCCGAGTGACATGCCAGGAATCAGCCCCGATGTAATTGAGCATGAGTTGAAGATTGATCACGCGATCAAGCCTATCGCACAGAAAAGGCGTCTGATGGGTGCAAACAAGAGAATCGCGATCCAGCAGGAGGTGGGCAGGTTGCTCGATGCTGGATTTATCAAGGAGCTCCGATTCCAGACTTGGGTCGCCAACCCGGTCCTGGTGAAGAAGAGCAATGAGAAATGACGGATGTGTGTTGATTTCCGCGACTTGAATAAGGCTTGCCCGAAGGATTGTTACCCGCTTCCGAGGATCGACCAGTTGGTGGATGCTACGTCGGGACATGAATTGCTGAGCTTCATGGATGCTTACTCGGGCTATAATCAGATCAAGATGGCTAAGGAGGATTCCCCTCACACTTCTTTTTATGCTGATAGTGACATCTATCACTACGATGTCATGCCCTTTGGATTGATCAATGCCGGGGCAACTTATCAACGGATGGTGAACAAGCTGTTCGGGGACATGCTGGGGAAAACCATGGAGGCTTACGTAGATGATATGCTGGTGAAGTCCCGACAGGATGAGGATCATGTTCACAACTTAGCCACAGCATTTGAGCGGATGAGGCTTCATCAAGTTTGCTTGAACCCGACCAAATGTGCTTTCGGAGTGCACTCGGGGAAGTTTTTGGGCTTTATAGTAAGCCAAAGGGGAATTGAAGTGAATCCCGAGAAGTTGAGGGCAATCGAGGAAATGCAGTCTCCGATAAATCATCGGGAGGTGCAAGTGCTGAATGACCGACTAGCCGCAATGAATCGCTTCCTTTCTAAGGCGAGTGACCGATCCATGCCATTTTTTGAAGTCTTGAGGGCCAATAAGAAGTTTGAGTGGACTGTCAAGTGTGAAGAGGCATTCCAGGCACTCAAGCAGCACCTTCGCACCCTCCCGTCGTTGGCAAAACCGATCCCAGGCGAGCCGCTCTATCTATATTTGGCTGTTTCTGAGTTTGCTATTAGCTCTGTCTTAGTGAAGATAGTCGAGGGTAATCAAGTCCCCGTTTATTATGTAAGCAAGGCGTTTGCTAAATCTAAAATGAATTATCCCGCCGTTGAGAAGTATCTTTTTGCGTTGATCATTACTGCTCGGAAGCTGAGGCCTTACTTCCATGCGCATGAGATTACTGTGTTGACAAATCAGCCTTTGAAGCATTTTTTGAACCGACCTGATGCGTCGGGGAGATTAGTGAAGTGGGCAGTTGAGCTTAGTGAGTTCCGCATTCACTTTGCTCCGAGAACGGCTATTAAGGGCCAGGCGTTGGCAGATGTTTCGACCAGGTTATTGCGGGCTGTCCGCCGGATAACTCGTCGAGGTCTTCTAGTTAGGTGTGAGCTAAATCCGCCTTCTAGTGTCGCGCGCGGGCTTTAGCTTTGTCTTCCAAATGAGGGCAAGTCTCTCTGGGTCTCTAACGGGACATCCGTCGGCACCTGCAAAGGAGCGTTACCAAGCAGTCCCCGTGGAGAGGGGGGGGGGTGCTTGGCGTGCTCACTCCGACGCTCAACATCAATAGTTTTCTAGAGAGAGAAAGAGAGGGTTTTTAGAGAGAAGTCAGAGCTTTTTCCCGAGCTTGCCCAAAGTGATTTTGGAATGAATTGAATTGACCTGAAAATGTTCACCCCCAAGGTGGCTATTTATAGGCAACCTTGGACCGTAAACCGGTTTTGACCCGGTTCAATGGGGAAATGTGAACCGGGATGTAGGGGTAAGCTTCGGCAAAAAGGGTTCTGACGTGCGTCTCAGGCGGCTGTCATGGACGGGACGCGCGCGCCTCTGAAACAAAGGTCTCGGACACATAGGAGTTAATATAAAAATCGGGTCTCCGTATACGTCCGAGGTAAGAGGGGGGGTGTGCGCGACACCCCCCGGGTGTGGAACTTACCCGGAATTCCGGGTAAGCCTAGGCCTACCCGGAATTCCGGGTAAGCTTAGGCTTACCCGGAAATTCCGGGTAAGCCAAGCTCACCCGGAATTCCGGGTAAGCTTAGCTTACCCGGAAATTCCGGGTAAGCCTAGCTTATCCGGAATTTTCCGGGTAAGCTAGACTTACCCGGAAATTTCCGGGTAAGCCCCCCGGGGATGCCGGGCAAATTCGAACTTGCCCGGTTTTCCCCGGTCAGCTTGAAATTGGGGAGGAACGGTGAGTCCCGTACGTGTATGAGGTCCGAATAATTAAAACTGAGCCCGGATCACGCGTATGTCCATCACTTGCCCCCGAGTTAAACAAGGGCTTGACCTTTGTTTAACTCTATTATAAGATAGGGCATATGCGTGATTCGGGCCGTCCGCTCACCTCGAGTTTCAACCTACCAAGGGTGGACGCGCGTGGCTCCGACGAATTCCTTGCCTTAGTTTTTGAGATGGTCATGCTTGGTAACTGCATGAAGGGTTAGTAGCATAACAGACTACGAATAATATGAAAAGTATGATTGTTTGGAGAATTAAGGTGCGAGCACGCATGAAATTTTTCGAGCTCGTACGATGAGCTAATAAATACGGAACGTTCATGACACGACTAAGTGTATCAAAATGATAATAAACCATGCAAGTCTTGAGAAAATGTTTTTCATGTAGTGTGATAGTTTTTGGGAGCTCGTCGTCCGAGACGGTCGTCTTGACGGCGAGACGACGGTTTTGAGTGAATGAAATAGGGCCGAGTTTTGGAAAATCACATGCAACGGCCCTAACACGAAAAAAATCATAATCTCAACGTTTTCAAAAGGTTGAGGATATTTGAAATGACTTAGTTAAATTTATCCAAGTCATTTGATAGTCAAAAACCCAAGCCATCAACAATTTAAAAAAAAAAATGAATGGTGGATAGGAATGTACCTCCTTGATGTATGGTACTTACCATGTTGTGTAGTCCCCTCTCTTCCATGATAGTTTATAAAACTATCAACTTTTGAATTGGTTGTGGTGAGAGTTTTGGAGGAGCTAAGGTAGGGATTTTAGGAACTCACTCTAGGGTGCAAGGGAGACCACATTCCGGCCGGCCACCACCAGGAGCACCATCGGCGACGTCAGGGCGGCGCAGCGGCGGCGAGGCGGCGGCGGCAGGCGGCGGGTCCGGCGGCTGTGGCGGGGGCGGCTGCAACCTTTGTGGTTCGATTTTGAGCCCGATTCGATCCGATTTCGAGTCCTTTTTGTCGAGCATCGATTGGTAATGTCCTCCACTCACTTTTCTTGATGTTGAATAGACCTATAGGGCTGCACATTTGAATTTCAATAAGGTGCCTTGTAGGTGTTTGATAAAATGCATGAGTGAAGTTTTTTGCTTGATTTTCAAAATTTGCTTTTGGCTAAGCTCTAGGTGTAAATAGATAGAGTTAAGGATAGCGAACTCCCTTTGTGAAGAGGTTCCTAGGTTCCGATCAACCGAGGGGGAATCGCGGGGGTTCGAAATCGAAGTTTTTCGAGCGAAAAACTTGACCCCTTGTATCTTGATATGGGTAACTTGAAATGATGTTTCCTATTGTAATAAAGTCCCCTTGATTTTTTATGAGCGGATTGCCATGCCCCCGGAGCTTAGGTGAATGCTTGGTAGTTTGCCTTCGTTAGTGGCTTAGTTGACCCGAGTGTTTTTCGGGTTGTTCGGAGAGGGGTAAGTCCCTTCGTGGTGTGTAACGGGCTTGCTTGAGTGCTTTTTCACTGGTTGTATGTGCCCCCGGGGCCTTGAGCCATTCTAAGGATGAAATTTGATCAAAAGGTAGTCGGGTGGCATTTTGGTAATTATAACCAACTTTGTATGCCTTTGATTTCTTTATCTCTTGAACTTGTTGCTTTGTAGAGGGCTTGAATACCTGTGACACATTGTACAAATATATGAAAATTTGATTAGTAGGTGGCCTAGGCCTTTGATGAGCGTAAGGATTTTTGATTCCCGAGCGGGAGGGTCCCTAGCTGTTTGCATGCGGACGGTCGGTCCGTTGGGTTGAATGTCCTTGCAAAGGATTTTGATGGGTGTGGTTGATGTGTTGCTTTGGTTTTTAATTGAGTTGGTGTACGGTTTTTGCAGGGCTTGGTCGACGAGCTTGCAGGCGTCCGATTCTGATACTTAGAGTATTTTTGATAGGAAACGGTTTCCACTTCTTCGCACAATGAGTAAGTCTCATCCTTTTGTTTCGGATAACTTTGAGGGTGTGGTTGGCGAAAGCACCATGGATTCCGATTCTGAGCCTCAAAGCGGTGTACTCTTGGGACCGTCGGGCGACCGCGTGATATTGGAGAAGACTCAGATATTTTTTCCAAACAAGCTTCCGCGTTCCAAGTTTGACCTCTATGTCTTAACCCGGGGCTAGTGTCCCGGTCTAGAGGTCTCGTATCCTTGGGATGTTGTGAAGGGAGTTGAATTTGGTCGGCCCACCGTTCCTCCAGCTGAGTATGAGGCGGTCTACCTTTCGCAGTTTCGAGAAGGACTGCGGTTTCCCTACTGTCAGGATCTGGTCCGCCTTTGTCGATATTATAGGATTTCCCCTGTCTCTATTACCCCTCCAGGGTTTAGGGCTTGGACGTGTTTTCGGGTGCAATGTCATCTGAATTCCTGGGATTACTCAATAGTGTTGTTTCGAGCCTTCTACCGCCTGGGTAAGGCAGATGAGTCTGGGATGTGCACCTTCAGCTTACGTTGGCCTCATATGACCGAAAAGGGATTCTCTTCCCTTGGTTTGCGTCGGGCAGGGTGGAATACTGAAGCGCGGTTCTGCGAACGGTCGGACACTTCCCAGAATAAATGGAAGTGTCAGTACTTTTTTGTGAAGGATGCAGGCACGACTTGGGCGACTTCTCACATATTGGATGCCGATCCCGTTCCACGATTTCAGGAGTTCTCTGATAGAGATAAGGTCGCTTTGAAGAAGATCCATGCGGCGAATAGGGCGGGGGAGTACAGCCCCCTTTATCGTGCTTCTGACGCCGAGCTACTCGCGGCGGGCATTCACGTACGTCCTTCGGGGGAGGAGTTGGTATGTTTTGAAGTTTTGTAACATCTGCTCTTGTTTTCTTGTAGGTTGGTTTCTTAACAGACGCCCCTGTTTACAGGGTGGAGTTGCAGGCGGGTCTTCTCAGATTGTTCCCGGCCTAGACGATACGCTTCCTGTTGGCCCGGGTATGGGACTTGTGCCTTTTAAATGTTTCGTTGTGGCTTTTCGCATGCTGACACGCTAAAGGTTTCTTTGTGGTTGTCTCTGTAGGCTTGGACTTTCCGCCGGCGGGGGGAGTTGTTCCTGTCGGGGAGCATGATGCTGACGTCCGCTCCCCGAGCGATCCTAGGAGGTTGACATCTGACGGCATGCCTCTTGCTCCTTCCAGCGACAAAGGGAAAGGGCCTATGTATGCCGATTCGACCATGCATGTCCCCCGGTCGGGGAGCGGGCGTTCAGAGGAGGTGCCTCCCTTGGCAGGTAACTGTGGTTGACTTGTTGTTGTATTAGTATGGTTTGCATTCTTCTAATGTGTTTGTTATTGGTGTGTAGTTGTCCCTACTCCTCCGGCTCTTCGCAAGTCTGACTTGATTTGCCGGCCTGATCGGGATGTTTCTGGGAGTGAGTGGGTTCCGTATTGTCAGTCTGCTGTCCGTTTTCCCAAGGATGTTTCCTTGAGTACGCCTGCTGTTGGTGTGCGTGTGGTTCAGCGGTCTGTTCCACCGGCTGACCGCAAGACGTGCCCCCGAGATCCTGAGGCTGCGTTGAAATGTGTTGAGGAGTCACTCGCGCGCTTTGCTCCTGTACGTTGTTTTCCTTTTATGTTGGATCTATCATGTTTGTCTGACTTCTCTGTGTATGATGTGTTTGTGTTGTTGTTGTAGGTGAATGCCGTGATGACCAACCTCTCCTCTTTCGTTGTTGAGCTTGTTGAGGAGACGAGGGGTCTGCAGGATCGTCATGAGCACTTGTCTCAGGACGTTGTCGTGCTGAGGGAGAAGGCGCGCGCACATTCAGATGCTTCTTCCGAGGCTTCCGCTGATCTTAAGAGGAGTCAGGATTATGCGTCTCAGCTGGAGGCGGAGCTGTTTGCCCTACTACGTCAGGAGAAGGTTGATGAGGAAACGCATGTTGTGGCGCTGAGGGAGACTAAAGAGTCTCATGTTGCCCTGGGTGATCAGCTTGGAATGATCGAGTTTCCTACTACAGCTGATTATCCCAAGCTTCTCGAGAAGGCGCGTGATGATCGCATGGAGTCCTTCTCTGTGGATTACTTCAGGAGGGTACATTCCCTTGCCCCCGATTTTCCTTTCCAGAGTGCTGGTCCATATGCTGGCTATGCCCTTGGGGCTATTGCGGGGACCCGAGCGAGTGGTGGAGCGAGTGGTTTGACGGGACAGGCGTCCGTCCCTGTTGGTGATGATCGCCGGGGTGCTTTCAAAGGCCCAGCGCAAGATGTTTTTATGACTGATGTCTTTGGTTCTGATGCTCCTGACGTTGGGTCAGGTTGATTTTTCTTTGTTTTTCCATGTGTACATATGGTTGCTCCCCTTGCATGGGTGAGATTTTGACGGGTTGCATCTTGGGCTCGACTTTTAAGCTGGCTGGATGTCTTTACTCTTGAGTCCTGCTATATTATATATATATGCCTGACATGAGATGTTAGAAAGATATAATACTAAGTATTATTTTGCCTCTTTCTTTATTGTTGTCTCAGTGACTTGTTCTCTTTTTGTAAGAGTATTGCTCTACTGAATGGTTGATTTTCTTGATCCGATGGTTTTCCTTAGGAAACTGCATCTCTGTTGGTGACGGTTGTGGGTGAGTTGGTATTACCGTCGTCTGTGGCTTTGTAGGGAGGATGATCTCCGTTGAAGTGCTTGTCTTTCTTTATGAGGATGTGAACAGACTAGTTTGTTCACATATTTGATGCTGTGGCTGAGTGAGGATGGATTAGTACGTCCAACCCTTATTTTTGTTTGCGAGGGAAGATTCCCAATGATCCGCTTGTCCCCCGACTTTTGGCAAGGATGTGAATAGATTAGTAGGTACACATCCTTGTATGATGGCGAAGTGTGGATAGATTAGTACGTCCGACACTTGCATTTGTTTGCGAGGGAGGATTCCCAATGATCCGTTTATCCCCCGACTTTTTGCAAGGATGTGAATAGATTAGTACGTTCACATCCTTGTAATATGGCGAAGTGTGGATAGATTAGTACGTCCGACACTTGCATTTGTTTGCGAGGAAGGATTCCCAATGATCCGTTTATCCCCCGACTTTTTGCAAGGATGTGAATAGATTAGTACGTTCACATCCTTGTAATATGGCGAAGTGTGGATAGATTAGTACGTCCGACACTTGCATTTGTTTGCGAGGAAGGATTCCCAATGATCCGTTTATCCCCCGACTTTTTGCAAGGATGTGAATAGATTAGTACGTTCACATCCTTGTAATATGGCGAAGTGTGGATAGATTAGTACGTCCGACACTTGTATTTGTTTGCGAGGAAAGATTCCCAATGATCCGTTTATCCCCCGACTTTTGTAAGGATGTGAATAGATTAGTACGTTCACATCCTTGTTATGAGGATACTTTAACTCCTTGTATGCGTCTAACGTCCGTTGTTTTAGTTTGTCGTGATGAGCTTCGCTTAGGCTTGCTTTGATATCTTTCTGATGGCTTTTCTTGTTGGTTGCCCTTTCTGCGTATAGGGTTAGGGTCTTTGTTGGTGATGTATGTGACTTGTTCCTGGTATTGGACCGGGGGAGCTTGCCATTACATAGTGATTTTTCCTACGCAAGGAGTGAACTTCATTAGTTTTCTTGTTTATTTACAAGGGATGTGCATGGATGGAGTCAACTGATCTCCCATCCTAAATGTTCTACTCAGCATTTGAAAAGTAAAGATAGAGTATGTGCATGTCATAAGGGAAGGGTTATTCCCTTAGTGACGGTTTGATAAAGCTGGCTTCCTGCATGCAATGTGGGAGCGCAGAGCTCCTTGTTTGATCAGGTCCTCGATTTTGTTGCGAAGGGAGGGGCAGCCATTTGTGCTGTGACCCCATTTGTTGTGATAGTGGCACCACAATTCTGGATTCTTCCCGAGGAAAGCAATTCGGATCTCGCTTGGAGGGGGTAAAACATCCTTCAGGGTGGTCCTGAACAACTCTTCCACCTCTATGTTTAGAGGTGTATATTCTCCATCTTGGTTGTTGTTCAAGTCTTGTCTTGCACGCTCTTGTTCGCGCGCCTCCTCGTGTTCTGTAGGTGGGCTGAACCACCCCAGCTCATTTGCGACTTCGATTGCCGTTTCCATCTTCTCCTTTAGGTCAGCCATAGACTTGGTTGTCCTCCACCCATGTGTTCGTCCGAACAGGAGAAATGTGGGTGAGTTCATGTTCAGGAAAAATCCATTGATCACGGCTGACTTGTCTGCAAAACTTGAAGTTGCGTTAATAGCGAATCGCTTGAAGTAGTTTTGGATGGATTCTGACTCTCCTTGTTTAATGTCCCATATGCTTGGGAGCATTGGCTTTTGAAGTGTTGGGAGTCTTTCTCCTTTGCTCATCATCTCGTCAAATCGCCTTTCGACTTCAGATTTGGAACACTGTCCCCTTTCAATGACTGCAATGTCCAGGCGGTTTTTGCATCTTAGGGCGTTGACATAGCATTTTCGTGCTGTTGTCTGATCGCCCAAGACTTCACCGATTCCTCCCCTTAAGCGGTATTTCAGCTTTTGATGTGCCGTTGAAGGCACCATCTCGTAGGGGTTTATCGTTGTTCTCCCGAGAATTCCGTTGTAAGCGCCGAGGCTTTCGACGATCACAAAAGTGATGTCGACTTTCATAGCGTTCCACCCCTCTCCTATCACAGTGGGAAGGGTGATCATTCCCAGTGGGTATGTAGCAGCTCCGGCAAAGCTTACTAACGGGAAATTTCCCGGCTTCAGGTCCTCTCTTTTCATTCCCAGCTGTTCGAGGACGTTAATATGGAGGATGTCTGACGAGCTTCCTCCGTCAACTAGAATTCTTTTGACATCGAACCCGTTGATTTCCATCGTTATTACTAACGCGTCATCATGTGGGTAGACGATGTGTGCCATGTCTTTTCTCGAGAATCCTATCACGAGGTCCTCCTCTTCTGGTTTCTTTCTTTTTCCATACTTGGGGAGTGTGCTTGCCTGCGCAGCGTAGACATCTCTTGTGTTGGAGACTTGTCCTCCTGCAGCTGGACCACCGTGAATGACATTAATGACTCCCCTCTTTTTAGGAGGAGGGTTGTCAGTGGTCTTCTCCTTTCCTTTTTCCTTTGGTGTGAATTTTCTCTTCACCTTTTCGATCTTTCCCCCCTGATCGACGTAGTGCTTAAGTCCGCCTTCTTGTATGATTCGATTGATTTGGAACTTAAGGCTTCTACAGTCGTCTGTTTCATGGCCGTTGACTTCGTGGCTTTCACACCACTTGTCTTGCTCCTTCCCTAGCTGACCCTTTCTGAAACCGAATGGCTCTTTCCAGAGGTTTTGCTCTTTCATTTCTTTCAGTATGACGCTCAGGGGAGCATTCAAAGGGATCAGCTCGATGGTGTTGACATCTGCATTCTTGTCTTCTTCAATGTTGAATGTTCTTTTCTGGGGCGGAGTCCATTGTTTTTGTTGGGGGGTTTGATTCTGCTTCGGGGGGCCTGGCTTGCTTTCATCTTTCTTGTTGCCGGGCTTACCCCACTTGTCCCGTGCTGTCATCTTGTAATGCTCAGCATCAATGTACTCTTTAACTCTTGCCACGAGTTCTTCCATTGTTTCCGCAGGTCTTGTAGAAAGCTTTTGGCCTAGGTCGTACCCGTGCCTACCCAGGTTTCTGACAAAGGCATGGATGATTTCTGTCTCTGCGATGTTCGTTTGGATTTCCGAGATGTTTTGATTGAATCGGATGTAGTAGCTTGCGAGGGACTCATTCCACTCTTGCTTGACGTCATCCAAGGCATTTGATCCTTTGATAATCGATCGTTCTCCCATGTAACGTTGGATGAACTTTTCTTTGAGGGACTGCCATGAGTCTATGCTTTTCTTTGGTAGGGAGAAGAGCCAGTGTGCGGCTGGTCCGCCTAACGTTTGGGGGAACGTCATGGCTATGTGGTGAGGGTTGTCTGTCCTTCCCAAAAGCATTACCTCATGCTGCTGCACATGCTCTATTGGATCTCCCTTGCCTCGGTATTTTTCTGGTCTTAGATTATACAGTGCGTCTGGGACGCGACTGTACACCAGTTCGTCAGTGAAAGGGTGGGATGTAGTGTCCACCAATGTGTTCATCCCTCTCATTTTCCTTTCTTTTATCTTCTTTTCAATCAGCTTTTCAAGCATCTCTTCCGTCAACCCGGTGATTGGGTTATCCTGATTCTGGGGGTATGCTTCTTGGCCCATGCTTGCGCCTTGTTGGGGAAATTGCGCCTGCGTCGGGTTATACTGAGAATATCCACCTTGATATCCCTGGAATGTCTGGGATGGCTGCCTCCAGGCTCCTTCACTGTATGGCCCTGCTTGGTAGGGTGTTTGTGAGTGCGAAAGCTCCTGCCTTGTCCACTGCTGGGGGAACTGCCTGCTCTGCTGTGCATTCCCGTGGAAAGTCGGGGTTTTTGAGATTGTAGGGCCTCTCTGCTGAGGTGCATTCATTGGAGGCGCTTGCCTTGGTGGCGGGGGCATATTTGCTTGATGCGCGGGAGGGGGCGGTGGCGCCCCGTATCCTTGGTTGCGCAGTGCTTCTCTTAGATGAAGCAGTTGTTCGAGTGCTGCCATCATTTGCGGGGTGACTGTGGGTGCAGTGTGTGCCCCTGGTGCTTGGTTGTATGCTCCCGCGTTTGGCATTCCGTATGGTTGCTCCTGCGTGTTGAAGGTTTGGTGGGCGAAACCTGGAGGAGCGTTGGTTTGCTGTGTGCCCCCTTGCGCGTTACTCCGAGAGTGTACGCTTCTAGTTGGCATAGACGAGGCGACTGAGGCCTCGCCTTGGCTCTGCGGGGGAGCTCTCTGCGGAGGAGGTCTCATGCTTGACTCCGGAGCCGGAGTTTTCCTTGGACGTCCTGGTCCTCTTCTCTTCGTCTTAGTCGGCGGTGGCTGCTCGTTGCTTGCCATGCTGTTTGTTCTGTGGGTGATCCGCAGACGGCGCCAAGTGTTTCGACCAGGTTATTGCGGGCTGTCCGCCGGATAACTCGTCGAGGTCTTCTAGTTAGGTGTGAGCTAAATCCGCCTTCTAGTGTCGCGCGCGGGCTTTAGCTTTGTCTTCCAAATGAGGGCAAGTCTCTCTGGGTCTCTAACGGGACATCCGTCGGCACCTGCAAAGGAGCGTTACCAAGCAGTCCCCGTGGAGAGGGGGGGGGGTGCTTGGCGTGCTCACTCCGACGCTCAACATCAATAGTTTTCTAGAGAGAGAAAGAGAGGGTTTTTAGAGAGAAGTCAGAGCTTTTTCCCGAGCTTGCCCAAAGTGATTTTGGAATGAATTGAATTGACCTGAAAATGTTCACCCCCAAGGTGGCTATTTATAGGCAACCTTGGACCGTAAACCGGTTTTGACCCGGTTCAATGGGGAAATGTGAACCGGGATGTAGGGGTAAGCTTCGGCAAAAAGGGTTCTGACGTGCGTCTCAGGCGGCTGTCATGGACGGGACGCGCGCGCCTCTGAAACAAAGGTCTCGGACACATAGGAGTTAATATAAAAATCGGGTCTCCGTATACGTCCGAGGTAAGAGGGGGGTGTGTGCGACACCCCCCGGGTGTGGAACTTACCCGGAATTCCGGGTAAGCCTAGGCCTACCCGGAATTCCGGGTAAGCTTAGGCTTACCCGGAAATTCCGGGTAAGCCAAGCTCACCCGGAATTCCGGGTAAGCCAAGCTCACCCGGAATTCCGGGTAAGCTCCGGAATTTTCCGGGTAAGCCTAGCTTACCCGGAAATTCCGGGTAAGCTAGACTTACCCGGAAATTTCCGGGTAAGCCCCCCGGGGATGCCGGGCAAATTCGAACTTGCCCGGTTTTCCCCGGTCAGCTTGAAATTGGGGAGGAACGGTGAGTCCCGTACGTGTATGAGGTCCGAATAATTAAAACTGAGCCCGGATCACGCGTATGTCCATCAGCAGATTTCATAGCAGAGTCTACAGCCCCCGATCTGGAAGAAGCGGGCCCTGTAGAGGGGGCAACTATGGAGGTTCCGAAAGCAGAGCAACCAGAAATGGCAGAACAATTAGAACAGCTAAATGAGGAAAATACTTGGGAAATGTACACTAATGGTTCTTCGAGTTCAGACGGATCAGGAGCAGGGTTCGTACTGATACCACCAGGCGGGGGTGAGCCCCTTCGATATGCTTTGGCCTTAATGTTTAGGGCCACTAACAATGAAGCTGAGTATGAGGCTCTTATCACAGGCCTCAAAATCGCCAAAGGTACGGGAGTTGGTCACTTAAGAGTGAAATGTGATGCTGGCCTGATTGTGAATCAAGTCCAAGGACGATATGAGGCAAAGAGCCCGATGATGAGAAAGTATCTTCGCGAGGTGCAAGTTTTTAAGGAGAGTTTCAAAAGTTTTGATATTGAAGCAATCTCGAGGGGAGAAAATACGGAAGCGGATGCCTTGAGCAAATTTGCCTTGGGGGCACCCCTCGAGGAAAATCGGAAGGTGCACTTCTTGGAGAAGGTGATCTTGTCGACCACCGATCCATCGGAGGTATGTGCCATTGAAGCAGGATCGGAGGAGGAGCCCACTTGGATGACCCCGATAGTCGCGTATCTGACTACGGGGGTAGTCCCCGATGATGGAGTACTAGTTGACAGGATACGTCGGATCGCAGTTAATTACGTGGTGGTGGAAAGTCATCTGTACAAGAAGGGGTGGTTCTCAACTCCTTACTTGAAATGTGTGGCTGAGCCTGATGCAAATCGGATCCTGAGGGAGGTGCATGAAGGGGTCGCGGCTTGTCACGAAGGTGCCCGATCCATTGCGAGGAAAGTGCTGAATTTGGACTATTACTGGCCTTCGATGAGCAAGGAGGCGACGTTATTAGTCCGATCCTGTGACGCGTGCCAGAGGTACGCCCCGAATATCGTGGATCCGGCTGCTAATCTGATGTCCATCAAGAGTGCTTGGCCCTTCGCGCAGTGGGGTATCGACTTGGTGGGACCCCTCCCACAGGCACAAGGTCAGTGTAAATATTTGCTTGTAGCCATTGATTATTTCTCAAAATGGATAGAAGCTAAGGCGTTGGCCAAGACAACGGGGAACCAAATCGTCAAGTTTCTCCAGACCCATATTATATCCAGATACGGGATTCCTAAGGTGTTGATCAGCGATAATGGTCCTCCCTTTAACGGGGCTCAAGTGAAGGAGTATATGGAGGAACTGAATATCGAGCATCGGACAGCCTCTGTCCGATGCTCGAAGAAAAGGGTCTATGCCTTGAAGGGCAAATGGCTGAACGAGCTGGAAAATGTGCTTTGGGCTGTTAGAACGACACCCAAACGATCAACTGGGGAGACTCCGTTGGCCTTGTTTATGGCACGGAGGCCGTTGCTCCCGTGGAAATAGCTGTGGCGTCCCATCGGATGAGGTATTACGAGCCTGTGACGAATGATGAAATGAGATGTCTGGAACTGGACTTGCTCGAGGAAAAGAGGCAGGATGCTGATGAAGTCCAGGCTCGAATGCGTTTGGCGACGGCCATATATTATAATCGGCGAGTTAAGTCCCGACAGTTCTTCGTCGGAGAGCTGGTTTGGCATCGGAACGAGTTCACCCTTTTGGATCGGATCAACAAGATGTCACCAAAATGGGAAGGACCTTATAAGGTCGTGGCGATGCCAGCTCCAAATGCGTATAAGTTGGAAGACCTCGATGGCAGAGTGTTGAAGCATTCTTTCAGTGGTGAACACTTGAAGAAATGTCATGTTTGAGATTAAGTCGCCTTCAGTGGTGCACGATGTTATTAAGTCGCCTTTAGTGGTGCACGATGTTATTAATTCGCCTTAGGTGGTGCAAGTTATCTATTGTTTGATTCGATGTAAGTAGATTTTGAGCCATCAATAAATAAAGAGGTTACTTCCGATCAGATTGTTCTTAGATTTATTCTAAGTGTTGTGAAGTTGCCTTAAGTGGTGCAAGTTGCTAAGTCGCCTTAAGTGGTGCTTTGTTCTTAGATTTATTCTAAGTGTTGCAAAGTCGCCTTAAGTGGTGCAAGTTGTTAAGTCGCCTTAGGTGGTGCGTGGTTCTTAGATTTGTTCTAAGTATAATTAAGTCGCTTTGTGAAGTGCAATGATAATCGGAACCAAAAAAGATGTGATATTATAAAGATTTGCAAGGTTCACGATAAATGAGGAAATTACAAGGACTGTAAAGATAAAGCATTAAACTTGGTCCTTGTCGGCATCAGCGGGAGCAGGATCCACGAGATCTGTGGCAGAAGGCTCTACAGGTTCAATTGCTGGAGGGTCGATTATCGGGGAATCAACTATCGGGGATCAGCACTTGGAAGCTCCACCATGTCTTCAACACCCGCGGGAATGTTGCCCTCATCACTCTCCTCCGAGAGGTCGAAGTACCTCTTCGCAAAGGGGGCGAGAGTCGCGGACTTGTCGAAGCTAATGGCGTCGCCATACTCCAGATGGAGCTCCACGACCACATTGAAGAGGGTGTTCTCCACCTCCGCGGTACAGAACTTCACCGCGTCAGCTTGGAAGTCCTCGGAGCCCCGATAATCTTCCCGACCCTTGGTTTCACCCTTGGTTTCAGCCTCGGCCAGTCGGGCAGGGACCTCAGCAAGTTCCCGTTCCAGTTTCGCCTTGGCATCTTCCAGAGCCTTCTTCTCGAGGACAAGTTTGTCCCGAGCCTCTGCGTCCCTTTTCCGCTCCTGCTGCTCCCGCTTGAGCAGCCCCTCGAAGTCTTGAACCCGCTTTTGGAGGTCCCGAGTCTTTCGATTAAGGATGGCCTGTTCCTTGGCCAGTTTTCCCCTCGAAGACTCGGAGGCGGCGAGATCCTCCTCAAGCTTGGCTACAACCTCGGGAGCCCCCTTGGCCCGCTCCTGCTCCAACGCCTCCTCGAAGGCCATAATGTACCCGAAGCAGCGGTTTATATCCGCCAACTCCTGCAAGGAAAAAGAGGAAAATGTTAGCACATGAGTATATTGCCTTATCGACTGAAGAGAGAAAAAAGGGACTTTACCTCCACCCGACGGATAGCCATCCCGCGGATATCCGCGCAGATGTCCTCCCGATCCATGGAGAGCGGAAGCCTTAAAGATGGTAGAATCGAGCCTGCCACCAAGTGAAGACCCAGCTCCGGGTATGTGTCACCCTGTCGAAGCTGTACTCCTTGCAGCGTCTGGATAGGGGTCCAAGGAGCCGCCTTCTGGTCGGGGTCATAGACCTTGTAGAAGCTCCCGTCCAAAGGGAGAGGAGGAGGACCGACTGGAGTTGCGGAGGCGCGCATCTCCGAGTCACCCTGGGACCCGGAGGGAGTTAGGCTGTGGATGGGCGACTGCTGCTGCAAAGGAGGTGAGGGGGGCAGTCCCCCAGAGGTTGGCTTCAGCGGGGACTGCCTCGTCCTCCGACGATGGATTAAGGCGAGGCCCTCGTCTGTCTCCTCGGAAGAGTCCAGATCTTCCACCCGACGAAACTGATCGCCCGTCGGGGTTTCTCCAGCCCCCGATCCCATCGGGGCAGGAAGTTGAGGGAGACCCTCTCCAACCAGAGCACCAGAAGGTGGTACCCCTGCTGAAAGTGGTGCCCCTGCTGAAACTTTAGTCCCCGACTGAGCTCCTGAGTGACCTGCACCTAGAGGATGAATTGCTTCAGAAAGATAGCCAGGAAGTTGGTTAGGGTCCTTACACCAAATGACGCGCCGAGAGACGTATTGATCTTTCCCGTGGTAGTTGTAGTAACCCGCTTTGAGGATGCGGGGAGTTTCCCCTCGGAGGATGCGTTTGATCTCCTTAATTCGGGCCTCCTTGGTGGAGGGGATCAACTCCTTAGGAACCTGCTTCCTGTATGATTTAATAGCTAGGCGGAGCTGTTTACCTTCTTCAGCGTTTTGGACATTGAAGAGTTTGTCCACCTCCTCCATGCGGCTCCGCTTAGTCCTCTCCGCGGAGGGAGATCCCAACGGAGCAGCAGCCTTCTTTGCCGACTTCCTCTTCCGCGCGGGGCGTTGGACAGCGTCGGTCTCCCCCTGCTTAAGGATGAGATTGGTCAGCAGTGATACCTTCTTAGCTGCAAACAATGGAAAACATAGACATGGTTAGAAACGTTACCCAAGGAACCATATTGGAGGGGCCGTCGTGGAGTTGACCCCCAGAGATTATATCGAGGAGGCGGATCCCGGCATTCACCAGGTCCCGCTCCGTTAGAGAGTTAGCATCGAGAGGAGTGTAGGACTCCCCCCAACGGTAAAGATGGATGCAATGGAGGATCTGAAAATCTTCATCAGAGTAAGTGTGATAAGCGGGAAGAGAGTCGGCTTCCACCTCCCATCGGGGCCAGGGGATGGAACTGTTCTTGATGAAAAAGTAGCTCCTCTTCCACCCGCTGTTGTCAGACCCCGTGTCAATCAGGAGCCCCCGACCCTTGACAACCTTCCAGGTGTCGCTGGTCCAACTGCACAGAGCAAGCTGCGCCTTATTCCACTTGGGCATCTGAGGATAGAAGGCACAAACCCCAGCCTCGTTGCACTTCATCCCGTAAAAGTTCAGAAGAGTTGGAGGCTGTAGACCCATTTCTGTCGGAAGCAGAGGACTTGAAAGGCGTTCCACACGCGGATGGCGTGTGGGGAGAATGTAGTTGGATGTGTCTTGTAGTGGGTGCACATCTCAACCAAATTCCCGCAGAAGAGGAATCAGATTCCCTTCCTTGGGACGAGTGACCACAGGGTCACCCGAGGCACGGTGGCGAGAATAAGGAAGGCGAGGCTCCCAGGTTTGGGTAATGCATCCTTCTCGGAGAGCTGCATCATAGGCAGTCACCGAGATTTCGTTGGGAGCGTAATCAAAGTTGAAGGGTTTTCTCCCCTCGGAACTGGATCCGCTGTCTGAAAATTAGCCATGGCAAGAAAAGCCGTAGTGGGTTTTCGGAAAAAAGGCAAGCGAACTGATCAAAGATAAGAGAAAGGCTATGCTAACATCAGAGAATGAATTCTTACCAGACATGATGAAGTGGAACGGAGAGGATGATCCTAACGATTGCCGGAGAGCTGATTGGAAAACGGGAAGCCGAAGAAGAACTTGTGCTTTCAAGGTTGCAGAGCTTTTGAAATCGCAGAAACGGTAAAAGAAGAACAGTGCCCAGGATCAGGGTTTTATAGAGGAAGGGACAGTCGAAAGGACCTTCTAATCTGGGCCGTTGAAGGCGAAGCGTTTCAATCTGAGTCGTTGAGATAAAAAGGGGCAGAATGGAAAGAGACGTTAATGATGAAACGACCTGAAAAGTGCTTTTTCAGAAAAAATCAGGCACGGGTGCCAAAACCGTCGCTTCGTCACCTGCTGCATTTAATGGCCGAGTAACCGAGGAGTCTTCTCGGATTTGGTGACTATCCTCGAGGTATCGAGGAATCGTGGACGAGAAGATCCATGTCAATGAATTTTGTCAAGGGAAAAGCCTCCGATACCGATATCGGGAGGTCGGGAGTTTAAAGACACGACGAACTGTAAGTCCCTCATGTCTTGGGGGCAAATGATGGGTTCCGCTGTAGCCGTGAAGCCCTTTAACGACGAGTAAACGGTGAATAGGCCCACCGGGCCCTAAAAGAGGTCGAGAAGACCAATGCGAAGGGTCCCGACAAGAGGAGTCCCGATGGTGAGAGGTCCTGACAGGCGAGCTGGATGCTTCCGATGAGATTGCCTTTAAGTAGGCCCCGATGATGAATCCCTGAGAATGTTGGCCCTGTCACGATGACGAGGGGCCCCGAGCGGTGACCAAATGAGATAACTCTGGAGTCCCCGATACTGGTCGGGACTCGCTATCAGAGGTTGAGGCCGAGATACGCGGGATCGTGGTCGAGATAGGCGGGATCGTGGCCGAGATAGGCGGGATCGTGGCCGAGATAGGCGGGATTGTGGCCGAGATACGCGGAACGTGGGCTAACTGCCCTGGCAGTTCACCAGGTAACTGGGGTAAACTCCTCTCCTATATAAAGGAAGAAGTTACCTCAGAACAGATACGTTTTGATACTGAGACTCTTGCGTGCCAGTTTTATTGAGATACTCATTTAAGCATCGGAGAGGGATTCTGAGTCACCACCCGGTCTATTCCCCTCTTGCAGGATTACGTGGAGCGAAGGACCTTGGATTTCCGTCAAGACCGTACCGGAGTTCCAACCGTGATCCAACAAGCACCACCGTATGTGATTCCAATGTTAGACTTTGGTCTTGATTAGTTCAGATTAAATGGACGATTTCTGCATGTAAAAATGAGCTGATATATAATGTCTTCACTGTAATGTTGCAATCCTGAATATTAACTTTACCACTGCACGTTTCCATTGCTAACAGCGACTTGTTGATATGTCAAATACTCTTTCGACAAAACACAATTAGAATCGACTGAGTCGGATTTTATTAGCTTGGCTAAGCATAGTCCTTCGTTGAACAAAACAAGAAGTGGTCACATCACAACAAAGTGCACTGTCACGTCTTTTCTTATATATATAGATAGATGAAGTTTCAAGTCGATCCCTGTTAGTTAGAAATCCATACCACGCCAGTTGTGGTGACGCAATGTCGATGGATGGGCTATTATATATAAGATTCGACACCCACATTCCATAAAAAATACCAATGCATGCCAAAAATAGTAATGTCAAAACTACCCTACCAAAAATTTGATACGATGTAACCCAGGCCTCTCTAACCATGCACTTTTAAAACCTTATATATGCATAATTAGTTGTAATTATATCACCGACAGAGTTTTTTGATACATATGAAGAGAATTCGAGATAATAGTAAAGCCTAGTTACGATTCAAAAAAAAAAAAAAAAAAGGCTTATTGTGTATAATATATATAGAGAGCTTAGCACGGTCCCGACTATATAGACTAAAGTTCATATTGCAGAGACAAGTAACACTAAAAGCTGAAAACCTCATTCTGTTTTTAGTGTTGCGTAGCATGTGTAGCTGTCACTTAGTAGGATGGATCAATGAGCAATTGATTTTTTTTATAAACAAAGTTTGCTATTTTAGTATTTATTATTATTATAGCAAAGAGAAGGTTGTTTAAAACATGACCTCTTAGTCTTTCCTTTATGATGAATATATAAAGCATATGCAGCTGTCGAAAGTTCATTGTATGCTATTGAACATTTTAAATGTATCAATTCACATGCATTATGATGGGATAAGATTTTCCGTTATCTTTTCATGTCAATATGCCATATCTTCTTTTAATGTTATATAAATTATTTAAATTATAGCTTGACCCTTTTGAACTAGGTCCTCCATAACACATATATTATTTATTTAAACATTTTTTTATCCACATAGCAGTTTATCACTTCATAATCCCTTAAGCTAGAACCCTAAAAATAAATAAATAAATATTTGCATATTACTCTTTACGGACCGACAGTGATGCAAGTATGAATTATTCTAAGTATAGTACATACATATTACAGGTGTTGCTCTCTCACTACAACAAATCAGAGAATCAACGACAACAAAATTATCATACATGTAATCAATGACAAATTTATTAATTGTCACTGAGTCTCATTAAAACCTGCAACCGTAAAAGTCCCAGTGACGAATTTCTTTAATGGTTACTAATATCATTCATTCTATAGTCACAATATTTTCATCGCAATTAAGCTGACAATAGTGACAAAAAAACCAAACGCCACTCATAGAAATAATGTTAGTAACAAAAACCAAAATTATATGCAAATTTTTTTTTTCTACTCACAAATAATTATAATTAATTTATAAAAAGTAGCTATCAATATTTATTAAATAAACATAATTTTTTAACAATATATATTACAAATTATATTATCCATTGCATCAATGTGACATATATGACGTATATATGAAGTTGGTATATATATATATATAACTACATACTATACATATGTAGCCATGGACTGAGGTGAGGAGATCATTGTGCAGCGCAAATTTTAATCTAGAGTGATCAACAACAAGAACCATCAGTACTAATTAAACATGCGTGGATGCAAAGGAATTTGTTTTGATAACGATGATTCTTCTTCTACTGATAGTAATAGTAATAATAATAACATATATATTTAGTTGTTTAAATGATAGCATATACAGCCTTGATCATTCTCCTCTCCTCAGTGTGCCTTTGATTTGGGTGGTGATGGAAGTAGCTGCACAACACAGATTCAGAACATCATGTATCAAATATGTCCTCTCATATATATATAATTGGGGTTAAGAGCTAATTACCATGTAAACAAACTGAATTTTGATTGTTTGGCAAAAAGAACTTCAATTTTTTAAACAAAAATAGAGCCCTGCTAGGGCATGCGACACCTAATAGCCGACTCGCGTGCAACAACGAGAAGAAATAAACTTTTAATCAATAAGATTCTGGATTCGGGTTTTGTTGTAGCAAGCGAAAGCAGCATGGGATACTCACACATGGTAGAATTGCAATAATGGAAAAATTGAGGGCATTTTTACTGTAAGAGACACTAGTATGCAAGTCGCACGATCTAGCATTTCTGAATTCACTAAATAATGGGTTTTCATTTCCCATGGTAGTCGGCAAGGTTTCAATCACATGTTATATCATTTACAGGAAAATACAAATTATATTAATTTTTTTCATTAAAACATGACTGATGAAATTGCACACTTGATAAGTCACGTGATTCATTTTCAGGTGATGCAAGAAGGATATACCACTTCATGAAATCAAGACTTCAATGGAAGACCAAAATCACCACCACTAAAGGCTCCATTGCGGCCACTAAAGCTTTTACGGCAAAATTTTAATAGAGTTATCAAATGTTTTAGTGGCGGAGTAACCATTAAAAGCAATGGTTTTAACAACAAACTATGTTGCTGCCATACATG
This sequence comes from Clarkia xantiana subsp. parviflora, assembly GCA_036873135.1. Taxonomy (NCBI): domain Eukaryota; kingdom Viridiplantae; phylum Streptophyta; class Magnoliopsida; order Myrtales; family Onagraceae; genus Clarkia; species Clarkia xantiana. The sequence continues at coordinate 21,830,169 of JAPTYO010000002.1, read as the reverse complement.
GACTTTTTGTGGTGGCTCTATGACCGCTAAAACATGTTTTTTTTTTTTTTGCAGCAACCACTGCATTTGTACATACATATAGCTTCCATTGTGCATCATGTAGATGTTACATTCTCATCACATTTGTACTTCACTATGCGTTTGAAATTTTAGTTTGCTTTACGTTAAGAAAATAAGTTGTCGAATAAGTTACATTTGCTTTTTGTCTAACACTCAACATTTGGCGATTTTTTTTTTTTTTTGTGATAATCCTTATTATATGTACCTGATAACAGGAGATGAGGGAGGTAACAAAACCGAATGCTCCGGTGACTCGAGGAGTAACTTTTTTGGGTGCTAACTGAAGAAGCCCGACAGCAACCACAATATCCATGGCCGCCTTTATTAGCGCCAGAGATCTCTCGTTCGACTCTTTAAGCTTCGCACCATATCCTTCATCCTAATTATATATATATAATAAAAACATAGCCATATATTATGAATTGAACAATTTTCACATTAGGATGAGATGGGTAAAACGCAGTAGAAAAGAAAGACATATATACTTGGTACTTGTTGCTGTTCTTCAGTTCCCTTTCGATCTTCTTCATCGACGACGAAACACGTCCTAACTCTCCGATCTGATCGACAAATCAAATGCAGATATTTACACCCATGATCAGGTAATTAAACATTCAATTCCTTTTGAAACCACAAACATGCATGTAAGAACAGTACCTCAACCAAAGTGGTGCAGATCGAAGAACCCATCCAGCAGAAAAGCGATATTCGACCCAGCCTCTCCGCTCTTTCCTTGTTCTATTTATAAGAAATGTCAGCCGAAATTGCGAGAGCAGTTCTTGTATGCTTAAAGCAGTTACAAAAAAAGAGCTTTTAAGTACCTTGTAGATGCCAGTTCGACCCAACCAGACAATTTGGTCAAGGAACAAGAAGGTCGACAAGAGTGCATTTTTCGACTGGACATCAACAGTAATGTTTAAGGTATCATCGTATATAGATGTTTAAGTAAAGACTATAGTTAATAAGTTTGATTGACAGAATTAATCAAAAGAGTTTACCTTTCCCAGTAAAACAAGAGCAAGGGGTGTTCCTCGAGGACTCGGGCTAACCAAAGCATGCAGATCATTCACAAACTGCAAATACATATAAATACTAAATATATATGGTGTGTGGTTTGTCCCGCAATGATGATAAAATATGAGTTTCAATAATATATAAGAAAGAAATACTAATTACAACCCTATTAATTTCCGATATGTTTGTTTATATCCTAAATTTCTATAGTCTTTATCCAGCAGAATCTTAAGGTACGCAATTTCTTTTAATTTAACATTCTTGAATCCTAAATTGCACCAAAATCACTCATTAATTGAGGAGATGCTGCTTTATATGTATGTCAGTATCTAATTTATTCATCTACGATCATAATGAACAGAAAATATGTAAAAAAGAAAGGTTTCAAAGCCTGGTATAATAATTATGTATATCAGAGCAGAGCAGAGAGATTATGAAGGGCATTATGGCTGCTCTAGATCTACTGATCATGGGATGGGAGTGAGTGAGTGACCTTGAAGAGACGAAAGACTTTACGAGCCAAGCTGGTGGATTTCTCAACATTCTGAGCAGTTCCGGGCTGTCCTTGGCTCAGGAATCGGGAACCATATTGTATCGTCCTGCAGATCTTGTCCCTTGCTTCAGCCTTGTTCAAGTAGAGGACTGCAAGTCCAAGTTCTGTTCTTGCCACATCCAAAGAACTCATCTTTATCCAATAATAATACCTGCACCAAACCAACAATCTAATCTTCTAAACCAAACATCAAATTAATTATTGGGTGAATTTACAGACAACCCTAATTAATAAGGAAGGCTGCTCTTACTGGAGGAAGAGAAGAAACCCTGGATTATTTTCTTTCTTGATTTTTCTAAAATCTAAATACAATAAATGAGTGCAGAGGAGGTTCCTTCATCCATGGCTGTGGTTTATGTCCTTTTCCACTGTTAGATAGAGCTCTGATAAGGCCATGTTTGGTCATCACTCCTCCAAAACAAACAGACGAAATTTCATCAACAACTAGCTAGCTAGCTTTGTATCCTTCCAAACAAATCAAACTTATTCAGAACAAAAAAATATTGTTAATGGGCGGGCCTCCGGTACATTTCAGCCACGGACCTCCAGTATTTCAATGCACAATGATTATTCTTCTAACAGCCCTAAGTCCCAACATAGGAATAATACAGATTTGGCTAATACACTACAACATCCTAAGGTATTCTCTTGGGGAAGATCGCACCTTTTGAAGTACCTTGGGCAAGATCGAACCTTTTTAAGTATTTTTATGAGTGTTTAAAATCATTAATGTACATGACTAATCACATACTGAAAAATTGGTATCTAATATAATTTTTTGTAACTTTTTAGTTACTTCAGAAGTCCAAACTGTTGCACCGTCACTTTGTCAATCCATTTTGGAGAGAAAATGATTATGTATCTTGCATGTGATCTCTTATGACACTTAAATAGTAAAATACACCCATATCTGCTTATTTTACATGATATAATTTTTTTGACTTTCAAGCATCTTAGAATTCCAAAATGTTGCACTGCTACTTTACTCGTTTATTTTTTTATCTAATATTCTAAAGTGCTTCTAGTTTTTCCATTATATTGTTATTCTAACCAATATTTAATTACTAATAAAATGATTGAAGCTTTGCCCGGTCATTACATGCCTTGTTGCACCTTGTTTGGTCGGGTTGGTTATCATCAACACTACCAAACTCTTAAACTTCAGGTATTTCCACATGACGCTTCCTCTTCTTCTTCATCTTCCTCTTCTTCACTGTGATCGCAATGTCGACATTGCTAACTCTATTGTTGATGCAACTTTTCAATAATGAATATGGGTCTCTAACTCTCTATCATTTTAGCATGATCAATTCACGAGTTAATTAGAATATTTAGGGTAATATATAGCCTAAAACTATGGATAGGCACGGGTGGGCTCACTCAGATTTTTCAAAAGATAAAACCTGCCAATAAATTGTCGGATTTTTTTTATCATCGGGCTCGGTTTTAAAAATTAACATAAATATGGAAAATCATATTATAAATAAACTATATATATTCCAAAAATATATAAAATTTATGCTCTTTTTTAAAGAAATTAACATTTATATTATTTTTTACTAAATCGGACAAAATGTTCACCCCGTTAAAAAAATATGAAATTATTATATCATAATTTTACATTAATTAAACATAAAATTTTATCGTACAAAATGTTCACATAACTAAGTATACCATTTGTCAAATGTTAATTTTTAAGGGTTATTTTTGTTGTATGCGGGTTGTGTTGATTTTTTTTTTCGAATTTTAATTGGGTACGAGTTTTTAAACTCAGGTCTGGACAGATTTTTTAGTTTCGGTTTCCTGGTTTTTTATACTTATCCCTACTAAGAACATGACAAATTACATTTTCGACCTTTCATGTTTAAAAAAGTTCTCATTAATTTCCAGTAACACACGTTGCAACAAAATTATGACGTCATATTACAGAGTTTTATTAATTTGGAAGCACCAAGCCACCAACCACTTGATGATCGTTAGTGACAGATTGTTGCTTCTATGATGATAAGTCGTATCCGCCCTAATCTTGCATTACAGTGTACCGAAATAGCTTCATAATGCAAAATCTCAACTTTTACTCTAATTTGTTGCTACATTAGCATTAACTAATTAATTTGTTATAAAATTAAAAGTATCTAAGAGTTATTCATCACTACTTTAATGGTGTTTAATTTTTTCAACCAATCTTTATTTTATATATATTTATGTATTAAAAAACTAAATCAACAAAACAAAAAGTAGAGAGAAGATAATTAAAAAAATAAGATAGTGTAATAGTGGATTGGAGATTAAACCCACTGTGGATGCTCTTAAGAGAGTGTATATATATATATGAGCTATATGTTATTTTAGTTTTAACCGTCTATGTCTATATTCTTACTTACAACGCCAAATATTATTATCTTTGTAATTTAATTAAGTTGATTATACTACTAATGTCCATGATTATGTTAAACCACGTTGAAAGATAATGTTAAAAAAAAAAAAATCAAGCTAGCTAGGCAAACAATGAAACAAGTAATTTGATACCTTTTCTCTACTTTTAAGAACCAAAAATCAATTTTAAAACAGTTCCCCACATAATATTCTTTCTAATAATATTGCTTCAGCACATTTTTGGATTCACTTGATCAAATTATTAAAATAAAACATTCTACACCGCTTTATATTATAAGAATTAATAATTCACTTTTAAATTCTTCAACTGCGTCTCTATCATTCACTGTACACACAACTTTCATCTTTAACCATCCATCCATTACAGAATTAAGAATATTGCTGCATATCATATATGGTGCATCCTTATTCAAATCTCACTACTGCCGCCATTGTTAGACACACTGAAAGTTGGAGGAACAACAACAGAGGAAGAAACCTTAAACCTCTTGCTCCTCGACATCTCCTCATCTCCTTCTCGTACCAAACCCGACTGGCCCCACTCCGGACTCTCCATCCACCCGCCCACCATCGGGTCAAGATCCGACCCGTCCGAGTCAAACCCATGTTGCCTGAACCCGACCCATTCGCAGCTGCTACAATCCGACGACATATTACTCGAACTATCCCACGAATACGTAGTATCGACGACCGCATTAATATTCGGTGGCACGATAATGCTCGGCTGCACCACCTTCTCCATATTCCTCATATCCACCGAGCTTTGATACTGATTATGGTACCTCTTGAAATGGAAAATATTAGCAAAAGTGAAGTGGTCACTGACCCTGCTATTCGAACACTTGTTCTCGGTCGTCCTAGCCATGATGCTCTGCAGGTTCTTACTTAACTTGGCCTTCAAGGAAGAGAAGCTAAGCCCTTGAGAGCAGTTCATTGGTGGGGTGGTTGAATCTGAAAAATTAGGGTTTCTGAAGAAAGAGAAGTTGGTTCGGGCATTTCCGCCTCGAAGGGCTCGGGCAGCTTCGTCATAGGCTCGGGCAGCTTCCTCTGCAGTGTCGTACGTCCCAAGCCAAAGCCTCACTCTTTGAGACGAGTCCTTGATCTCCGCTACCCACCTGCCCGACGGTCTCTGCCTGACACCCACGAACTTCCGGTTGACCGGTTTGTGATTCGGTGGTGCAACAGGGACCGGTTTGTTGTTGGTGGGTTCGGGTTCGGCCATGGTCGCGCTTTAATGGTGCAGATTCGGGTTTTGTCGGATCGGGATGATAGAGAGCTTCTAGGGTGGTTGGGAAGTGAGGTGTTTGTAAGGGGATGAGGGAGAATGTTGGGATGCAGCAATTTATATATATGCAGAGAGTTAAGATTAGATCCAAGATTTAAGGAGTAGTGAATTATTATGAAGGGAGCTGTGCCTGTGCGCGCATCAGAAGCAAGCATATACCGTAGTTTGTTTGTTTCCTTTATTAAAATAAAACCCTAACTGATTGCCAAAAATGGAAATAAATAATAAAACCCTAGGTAGGTAGTGGAGAGAATGTGAGGTGTGTACATCTGTTGAAAAAGCTCAATCGGCTAGGGTTAGGGTTAGGAGCTGAAGTTTTATTCGGCTGGCTAAGACTAGGTGTGATATATGTAAGGTTCAGTAGATGCCAACAAATTACTTTACGCACCACTTGACGTACGTCTACACGTTTGTGAATGATTGCCTAGCCGCATAATATTGTTAGATTCCTAGGTCATTGACTTATATTATACTAGCCGTTAATTAACTTAAATGATAAGTTATATTATGTTGATATATAGTTGTTAAAGTTGTGCTTTGTGAATTAATTTTGTTTCAAACAAATAAAATTTTAGTTTGCATCTTCTTCCCTTTTTTTAATCGATTTTGCTTTAGTGTACATAAATCAGAAAGTTACTTTCACATAAAATCAATTATTCATAAATCATTACAGTTGAAAAATTATATCTAATTTACGACACTCAAAATTATAAACGCTTATATGTAATCAATAAAATTATATAATCTTATATATTAAAATAAAATATAAATATCTATTTATAGTACATGCACTAAAATAATATCATTTAATAATTTGCTTTTCTATTTATACATGCATTTTTCTTTTGTGGCCTTTAAAGCACTAAACTTTATTGATTGTATATATACACATTGCAAATGAATAGTGATTTACGCACCAGCAGTCCAGCACCCAGCGGCATATATATCCAAAAGCAGCTCTAATTGTGATTTTAAACCTCCATAATTATCGATGGTGCCATGCCATTAATTATCCGATCACAGTATCTATTTAGCGCGACAAATTTACATCTTTCATATATGCATAAATAAATCCACACACAACTACACAAGTGGGCTAGGGATATGTATTTGATCAACTAAATTAAAACAGTTAAACAACTACTAATATAACCTAGCTAGGTCCAATAATCCATAGACATATATAGTGATCTCTTACTATATAATTTTAGAAATTTTTCTCAACCCTATGAATGGAATAAAAAATTGAAGCTCTAATAACTGCAACTTACATAGCCTAATAAGAGCGACTGGACCAAAATAGCATACCTGATTCTACAAAGCTGAATCCAACCAAAAGAGTCCAAACTCATCAATTCCCAAGTTATTCACTATATAATTTATATTTTAAAAAAAATCACTACAAACAATTCCTTGATATCTACCCCTATGTATCTCCAAGAGCCATCATTATATAAATCAACCATTATTTGTCATAATAAATTTTGTTGTTCGGGTAAGAATTGAACTAGAAGTAAAAAATATTAATGTAAAAAACTTAGGGAGAATGGTCAAATAAAGAATAATTATACTTTTTAGTGTAAAAAATTGCAATTTACAAAAAGTTGAGAGATAGACAATTACCATGAGGTCATGTAAGTGAGTATTACCACATCGAATATTTTAAAAGAGTTTGAACATTATATAGCACTACTGGAAATTATCGAATGGATTACTTTTACAATAGTTTTAGTAAGAAAAATAATTTTAGTAAGAAATCTAAATAGTGTATTTAGTCTCGTTCTCCAATTTTAAAATCCAACAATAGCGGCTCCATCCATGTTTACGACAGCAAAATTCTATACACTTTAAACCTTCTAATAGTATTTCAAGTGCGTTGAAGTTAAAAATCATCTCTCTAATAGTGATAGAGTCTATACCTAAAAATAGGTAAAAATTCTAACAGTATTTGAAGTGCGTTTAAAGTTAAAAATCATCTCTCAAATAATAATAGAGCCTATACCTAAAAATAGGTAAAAATATCTCATATTAAGTATAATTTAGTTATACTAATATAAAATATCAATAATGATATATGTTCCGACAAACAAGTTCCGACATAGTGAGGAAATGAATTTGCCATTGAAGTTGCCAAAAATTACATTCATACCACACACTCACAAATAAGATCTTGGTAGAATGGAGCGTCAGAATGTGTATCATTGCTGATAAAATATAGAGTTTGAACTCGTCGGATGGAAGGTCCATCACTCAATGAATAAAAGTTACTCTAAAAATAACATACTTATATTCCCTAATAGCTCACATCGATAGAAAGGTTTAGGGTTTAGCACCTAAATCATGTCGACTTTTCGCCACCTAAGACTATAGTATGTTCTAACTTCTAAGAATTAGGCTCTCACCCATTAAAGCCGGTACATAAGTTGGATATCCACCTATTTGTAACTATTTGTTTTTAGGGTTAACAGGTCTTTTGGTCCAACATGTTTGACAACTTTTGGGTTTTGGTCCAACATTTTTTTTCCCTAGTTTTGGTATGATATGTTTGAAATTTTTTGGCTTTTGGTCCATCTGTTAGTTGACCATCAGTTTGACCGCTAAATAGTCACGTGACTTGCACATGCCTAGTTCCAAAATTTGATTTTGTTCAGTTTAGTCATCAAATTTATAGTCCTAACTTTTTACTTTTGCAATTTAGCCCTTAAACATTATCAACCGCACCCTATGACTAAATTGACCTAGTCATGGTCCGACCCATGGCTAGGTCGGACCATGGTTAGGTTCGCCGGACCTAGGTGACCCTAAACACGGTCCGACCTAGCCATGCTCCGACCTAGCTGGGTCGGATCATGGCTAGGTCAATTTAGCCCTAGGGTGCAGTTCATAATGTTTAAGGGCTAAATTGCAAAAATAAAAAGTTAGGACAATAAATTTGAGGATTAAACTGAACAAAATTTAAAAAAATTGGACTAGGCATGTGCAAGTCACGTGACTATTTAACGGTCAAACTGACGGTCATCTAACGGATGGACCTAAACCCAAAAGCTTTCAAACATATAATACCAAAATTATGGAAAAAAAAATATTGGATCAAAACCCAAAAATTGTCAAACATGTTGGATCAAAAGACATGTTAACCTTTTTTTTATGTGTAAAGTTTTTTTTTTTATAGTAAACCCTTATTCATAGATCGGCTAAAAGAACTCTTATTCATAAGATTTTGGATCCGCGCGCACATCACCGGCCTCAAAGATGATGATTTTTTTTTAACTAAATTAGAACGTAGATCGTTTTAACAATATTTTTTTGAAAAAATAAAACACATGGATGTATAGTGAGCTTCTTTAGAGCATATCTTTGATCAAATGTGTTAGGTTCCAAAGTCTCGGGTCAACGGGCGGTCGACCTAAGTCTTGTCCCTCACTGGAGATGTTGCGGGTTTGGTGCTCTTGGATTGTGTCGTCCTAGCTTGTGTCCTTCCGTCCTTCGCTTCTCTTCTCGCCCTGCAAGAGGGGCAATACCAGGCACAGAGGGGGGGGGGGGGGGGGGGGTGGTGCCTGATGAACCCTCTCTGATGCCTAAGTCAGTACGGTTTTTGTAGAGAGATAAAGCTAGAGAGATGTCAGAGCAAAATTATGCAACTTGCCAAGATGATCAAATGAATAGTGGAAGAGTTGTATTTATAGGCAACGGTGTCATTAAGGTGGCTTAATGACATCGTTAACCTTTAAACACAATTAATTAATCTTTAAACACATAATTAAGACCTTAAGGTACGGAGAAGGTTGGCGGAAATAAACCGAGTATGGGAGTCTAAAAACGGTGTCGGGGCCCTTGGGGGAAGGAAAATCCGACCCCCAGGGGTAGGGGTTGGGTGAGGCCACCCAACCCCTCCAAGGGGAGATAGGGTTGGCCAACCCTATCTTCCCTAGGGGAGATCGGGTTGGCTGACCCGATCTCCCCTAGGGGAGATCGGGTGTGGCCACCCGACCTCACCTAGGTGAGTCTAACTTGGCCGGACGAGTGCTTCGGCCTCGTCCGGACCGTTTGTGCTTTCGCGAGGTGTTCGGGTTGAAGTTTCGATTTACAATCATTAACGGGGTGATCAAAATGAAACGATTCGGGAGTCAACGGGTTCAAATTGGGCGTATATCCATCACATGCCCCCGAGTCAACCAATGACCTGACCCTTGATTGACTCTATTTTAGGATGGTATGACACGCGCAATTTGAAACCGGGATTTTACCTTTTTGTCTGAATGCTTACTTACCCATGGATGTGTGTCTCTGACTCTGCCCCCTGCCTTATAAGATAGAGGAATTGTAAACGTCAGAATAGCACGGACACGTGTCTAAGCACGCGTCCGTCTGTGGTGGAAATAATAAATCTATCTTTGCTACGGGCGTATACTCGAAAAATACACGCTCGCGTAGGGATGCAATACGAATACGGCTAGGCGATTCATGCTTCAATTTCATGCCGGGATTTGTCTAAGTGGAGAAAAATTTAATTTTGGTCTAAAATTTTTCTAAGTATGGGATGCTTAAAAATAAACCCGTGGGATGTTAACTTGAGTGGAGATATGCCTAACCATAGTCTAAGGGAGGTAAAGATGATAGTTTTCCTTTTACCCTTAGATCTCTTCTAATTTTAAATGAAGGGTTGTGATTATGTCACTTTAAAAACCCTACACCTTTTCAAATATAAAGAGGAGTATAGAAAATACCTCACTTAGCTACCATTGTCATCTTTTTCCTTTTTCCTCACACTTGGAGACCAAGGGAGGCATTCTTGCACACCAAGGGAGGGGGGCCGGCCGAAATTCCGGTGAGACACCAGCAATTCCGACCAGCAGCTCAGGCGGGACAGCGGCGCGAGAGGGTCCAGCCGGAGACGACGACGCGACCTCAGGCGGACGGCGGCCAACGGTGGTGCGGAGTGCGGCTGAGGCGACGGGGATCGCCATTCGCGACGGCGAGGGATTCTGCAGCTTCGACGGGCGGGACAGGCGGGGATAGGCGCAGCTCGGCTCCGGCGGCGAAAAAATCGAGGCTCCGGCGAGGGGCTGATTCCGGCCAACTTCGAAGTTCGATTTCCGGACCCGTTTATCGAATCGGGTCGGGTTTTCCCAAGGTCCACTCTTTTCCTTCTCGTTACCGCGTAAAATGTTGATTTTTGAATTGCCGATATTCGATTGCCGATGCTTGATTGGATATGTGATTGCCGTGGATAGCCATAGATAGTCATGGATTTGGGGAAAAAAATTTTGGCCGGTCGTCCGGAGATAGTTTTTTGTCCGATTAGACTATTCCCGTTTTGAATTTGATGTCGAGGCGCCATTTGTGTGTTGATTTCCGTTGGAGGGCGTAATTGTAATTTTGCCCGAGAACTGACTTTTGGTTCGGACAAAATTGTCCGATTTGGTTGTCGTGGTGTCCTTGGCGCATGTTTGTTATCTTTGTTGGATGCCTTCGAATCTTTGGTTGTTGTTGTCGGTCGAGTGCCGGGGTACTCCCGGTTTTTCGGAAATTTTCTTGTTTTGACATCTATCATGTCGTGTTCAGGTACTGTATTCCTGGTGGTGTCCCCGCACGCAGACTCTGCAAAGGCGTTACATCCTTCGAAGGATGAGTGAGTTTCTCTTCTCTTCTATTCGTCGCATTACTTCCTTTCTTGTCATTAACTTAGTGTCGCAATCTGAGCCGGGGTGTTAGTCGAAACTTGATTCGAACTTTGGGATTTCCTGCTACCTTTGACTTAGGTCTCGCTGCTTTGTCGGAGAACCACCTGACTAGGTCTGATTATAACGAGCACGTTACTTTAGGTGATATCTGCCCCTTAGATGAGCATCTATATCCCTTCCTCCCCTCCTTGGGGAATACCCGCCAGACGGTGACAGAGCCTCCCAGGGGGAAGGTCGTTGTTTACCCTTCCCAGATTCGATTTGGATTGCGGCTACCTTATTGCGATGATCTTGTAGAATTGAGTAAGTTCTTTAGGATTTCCCCTGTGAACCTTGCTCCTAGTGCTATCCGTGTCTGGGTGGGCTTCCGGGTGTTATGCCACTGGTACTCCTGGAAGTACTCACTGGTTTTGTTCCGATGCTTCTATCGATTCCAATATCAGAGGAAGGTAGGCTTTGCGAGTTTTGTAACTCGCCATCCATCCCTCAAAGATTCCCGATATGCTGACTTCGGGTTGAGTGGGGTCGAGTGGAATACCTCTCTTTGCTTCGTGGCCTGGTGTGATAACTCGGCGAGCCACTGGGCCAAACATTATTTCTTCATTACGGATCGATATGTTACTTGGTCGGTCTTGAATGAGGATCGGTCAGACGGCTGGCCTGCCTTCGAGGAGTTCTCTTCTGCGGATTTAGAGACTATGAAGGCCATCTATGAGAGCAACAGGACCCAGTCATACTGCCCTGTGTCCTTAGTGACTGAGACGGATCTTTATGAGGCGGGGATCAGTTTGACTCCTGACTCCGAGGGTTCGGTATGTTACTTAGTCTTCTCATCTGCATTTACTTTCTGCTTTTCCCTTGTAGGTTGGTTTCACGGGAAAACATATAACGTGCAGGCGGCACCGGTCGATCTGAGCAAGAGGAGGGCTCCATCTGGCTCTACCCTGAAGAAGTCCCCTATGCTTGGGAAAGCTGCTGGGGCCTCTGGTATACTTCCTTCCCTTTGCCCTTTTATGGTATACTTGTGTTTTTCTTACCTTGTTTTTCTTGTATTGCTAGGGCACTCTCCTCTGGTGACCGAGAGGGTTGTCTCCGTAGGCAAAGGCTCTGGACCTTCTAAGTCCAAGTCGCGGAGGTCTGACTCTGAGGTCGGGGCCTCGGCTGTCAAGAGGAAGAAAGCTGCGGATCCTCCTCCGTCTGTCGTTCGTCCCCCGACCCTGTCTCGCGACAAAGAGATGGTGGTCGAAGAGGCGCCTTCCTGAGCTGACAAAGGGAAGCGACCTGTTGGTGATGGTGGAGTGGTTACTGGTTCTCCATCCCCTGCCCCCCAGCCGAGGGCACGGCCGTCAGGTTCGATCTCCTTCCTGTCATTGATGCTTCTATGTTTGTATGTTTCTTTATCTTGCTTTGTTTGTATAGGTGGGCCTCCGGCTTTGAGTCGGAAGGATTTCACGCGCCTTACCGACGAGGATATCTTTGGGTCTGAGTGGACTCCTTTTGCTGGGTTGAAGGAGTTCCACCTTGATAGCGGGTCTTCCTTGCGCACTCCTGAGGTTGGTAACCGTGTGCTTCGCGGTGCCATCCCTCCTGGTGATCGTGCTGCTCAGCCTAAGTCTCCTGGGGAGACCCGGCGTTTCGTTCAGGGTGTACTGTCCCGTTATGTGCCCGTGAGTGGTGTCTCGCTTTCTCCTTTTTACTTTCATGTTGTTGCTTTTCCAGTTACTCATCTGTTGTTAAATTGTCAGGGTATGTCTGACATGGTGAACCTGTCATCCCTTGTGCTCGAGTTATCCGACGAGAAGAAGGCTCTTGAGGACAGCCAGGCATCCCTCAAGGCGGAGCTTGCCAGTGCCACTGAGAAGGCGCGGCTGTCCGATCTGAAGATGGAGGAGCTCAGGGACCAAGTGTCATTGCTTGAGACTACCGTAGGTAGCCTACGCCGGGAGGCTGAGGTCGCATCTTCACTCCATTCTGAAGAGTTGCGGAAATTAGAGGCAAGGTGCCGGGCAGAGGAGAGGACTGTCGCAGTGTCTGAGTATAAGGCTTCCTCTACCTTTACTGCTGACTACAGTGTGCGGCTTACTCAGGAGATGAACTAGTTTGGTGAGTATCTTGTTGACCATATTTTTCGCATTGATCCTCAGTTTCCGGTTGGCGATCTTGGTGATTTTGGACCGTACGCTACTGGTTACATGGCTGTCCTTAGGGGTCAGGCTGCTGTTGCAGACGAGCCTGCCCCTACACAGGTGGATGCTACGCCTGTGGATATTGACACTTCGGACTCTTCCTCCTCTTCCTCCATCTCTGCTGGTGGTTCGGCCTCAGGGGGTCAGGGTGACTCCCCAGAGGGCTCTGGTTGATGTATTGACATCCTTCTATCTTTGTACATACGACCATACTCTTTCTCCCCTTTGATGGGTTGAGTATCTTTTGGGATTGCTGTTGGATTTTGTGTTGCTTTCCTTTTCCTTATTGTGTTGTTGGCAGTGTGGTTCACTTGCCTTTTGATGGGTACTTCGTATGCTTTTGTATGTATCCCTTTGATTATGGACTTTTCCTTTGGTGTGTCTCCTTTACTTATCCTTCTTTTGTGTTTTCCTTCATGCCATGCCTGCTATCTCATCAAGAAAAAACGTTATGTGTTCTTCATAGCACTTTACTTTTTAAAACTACTTTCTCATGGGATCCTTCTTAGTATGGTGTAATGATCTTCTGATACCCTTTGAATGGTATGTATGGCGTTGCTAGACCAAAGATACGCTCTTGGTGGGCGTTGAATGCTGTTCGCGAGATACGCTCCCGGAGGGCACCAGTAGTTAGACCAAAGATACGCTCTAGGTGGGCGGTTAATACTGTTCACGAGATACGCTCCCGGAGGGCACCAGTAGTTAGACCAAAGATACGCTCTAGGTGGGCGGTTAATACTGTTCAAGAGATACGCTCCCGGAGGGCACCAGTAGTTAGACCAAAGATTCGCTCTAGGTGGGCGGTTAATACTGTTCACGAGATACGCTCCCGGAGGGCACCAGTAGTTAGACCAAAGATACGCTCTAAGTGGGCGTTGAAACTGTTCACGAGATACGCTCCCGGAGGGCGTCGAAACTGTTCACGAGATACGCTCCCGGAGGGCACCAGTAGTTAGACCAAAGATACGCTCTAGGTGGGCGTTGAAACTGTTCACGAGATACGCTCCCGGAGGGCGTCGAAACTGTTCACGAGATACGCTCCCGGAAGGCATCGAAACTGTTCACGAGATACGCTCCCGGAGGGCACCAGTAGTTAGACCAAAGATACGCTCTAGGTGGGCGTCGAAGCTGGTAGTTTGAAATCTACCTCAAGATACGCTCTTGGGGGCGTCGAATCTGGTAGTGTTTTTTCTACCTCAAGATACGCTCTTGGGGGCGTCGAATCTGGTAGGTTGCAAATCTACCTCAAGATACGCTCCTGGGGGCGTCGAAGGTCGTAGTTTTAGAAACTACTCTCAAGATACGCTCTTGGGGGCGTCGAAGGTCGTAGTATAAAAACTACTCTCAAGATACGCTCTTGGGGGCGTCGAAATTCGTAGTTTTTGGAAACCACTCTCAAGATACGCTCTTGGTGCGTCGAAGGTCGTAGTATGAATACTACTCTCAAGATACGCTCTTGGGGGCGTCGAGGGTCGTAGTATAAAAACTACTCTCAAGATACGCTCTTGGTGGCGTTGAAGGTGTTGTTGACTTGACGTCATATCTGTGTAAGGATAACTCAATGATTATATCATCTCCTTCTTTAAAAAATACTTTTGAGTAACTTCTACTTAATTAGGAGCATTCAAGGCTTTATGTACACATGGGATGCCTTGGGTGGGTCAAGGCACCCTTTGGAGGAAATCAAAGATAGTTGTCGAGTTGGAGTAACTTCGTGAGTTCTCCTTCTCAAAAGTTGTTTTTGGAAAACTTAGAAAGCTTGAAAATGCAAAGTGCTAAATATGAAACTAAGGATATGGGGTGGTCAGTTTGTCTGATGCCACGTACTCCTTTAGGCCTCCATTGTAGATCATCTCCTCCACTTCTATCTTTAGCACCATGCAGTTGTTAGTTTGATGCCCCCAGGTCCCATGGTACTCACACCATCCCTGTGCATCTCTTCCTAGGAAGGCCTTGCCCTCTTCTCTGCATGTGGGTAGCTCTTCCTTGAGGTACTTCTGGAAAAGTTCTTCTATGCTCACTGTAAGGGGTGTGAATTTGAAATTTACACCTCCTTCCAGTGTATCAGTCTCTCTTTCTTTCTCCGGGACTTCCTCCGGTTGTTCCATCTCCTTTGCAAACGCCTTATCTAGCTTTTCTTTGAGCTCTCTCATCGTGCTTGTCATGACCATCTCATAAAGCCCTCCATACGTTTCAAATGAGTTTGGATGCATGTTTCTAGTGAAGGATTTGACGGCTTCCCTTCTTGTGATGTCCATGTTGGCACCATAACTGGAGAACCTTTCGAAGTAGCTTGACATTGGCTCCCTCGGCATTTGCTTGATGTCATCGATGTGTCGGAAGCCTCTTATGATGGAGTCCCTTGTTCTTTTTACTTGTGCGTTTTCTGGTTGCCAAGGTATGATTGTTACCTTTACCGCCTTGCTCATGTGTCTCTTCTTAGCCATTCTTTGAAAAAACTGCTTGCTCAGGCGGAGTGTAACTCCGTTCTTCATCTTTCTTTGCCTTTGTCTCTTCATCACCTTCTTGTTGTCTTGGTCGGTCCCTACCATGACCATTGTCACTGTGTCTGTCCTGTGTGATCCGCGTCTCATGGAATTGACGTAGCACTGCCTTGCAGTTCGCTGGTCACCCAAGACTTCTCCAACTCCATTCTCAGTGATGTACTTCAATTTCTGGTGTACGGTAGATGGTACGATTTCGTATGGATTTATGGTTGTTCTTCCTAGGATCCCATTGTAGGCTCCCAGGCTTTCAACCACCAAGAAGTTAACGTTCACCTTCAGCTGTGTCCATCCTTGGCCCATGGTCACTGGCAGGGTTATCATTCCCAGGGGGTAACTTGTTGCCCCTGAGAAGCCAACCAGAGGGAAGTTGACTGGTTTGATGTCTGCCTTCGTTTTCCCTATTTCCTCTAGGACCCTTAGGCTTAGGAGGTCTGCCGAGCTGCCCCCATCTACCAGTATTCTCTTTACATCAAAATTATCAATGTCTATTGTGATGACTAACGCATCGTCATGTGGGAAGACAATGTGGCTCTTGTCCTTCTCCGAGAATTCAATCTTCATCTCCTCTCCTTCTCGTGGCCTTTTCCTCCACCTTGGCACTGAACTCAGTTTGGATGCGTAAACCTCTCTTGCATTAGCACTTGGGCCACCTGATGCCACTCCTCCGTGTATCATGTTTATGGTTCCCCTCTTGTTGGGTGGAGGATTGTAGTCTACCTTGCTTTTTCCTTTGTCCCTGTATGATGGCCCTAACTGTATGCTGTTGCCCCCATGATCCACGAACTGCTTTAGTTCTCCCATTTGGATGACATTGTTGATGCTTAGCTTTAGGCTGAAGCATTCGTTCGTGTCATGCCCGTATGCTTCATGGTTATCACACCATCTGTCCTTGTGTGTCCCCACCATTGGGGCTCTCCACCTTGCAGGGGGTGACCAGAGTTTCTGATATCGCATCTCTTTTAGGACAGTAGCTGGGGTGGCGTTCAATGGGATGAACTTGATGATGTTGATTTCCCTAGCCTTCAGTGGTTCACCCATCTGATTTCTTTGCTGGGGCGGACGCCATTCCTGCTGTCTTGTGTGTTGAGGTACCTGAGGTGGCTTTCCTCTGTTCGGCTTTGCATTGTCTTCCTTAGCTGCTTGAATCTTGGCTTTCTTACTTGCCCTGTGCCTCTCCAGGTCTATATGAGTTTTTACTCTCCCTGCTAGCTCCTCTAAGGTGCTTGCTGGTTTCTTGGCCATCTTTTCTGCCAGCGTGGACCCGAAGCGGCCTAGGTTTCTAATGAAGGCTCGTATTATTTCACCCTCAGTGATGTCGCCCTGGATGTCTGCTATGTTTTGGTTAAACCTAGTGTAGTAATTGGCCAGAGATTCATCATTTTCTTGCTTCACGTCATCGATGGAGCCTGTTCCTTTGAGGAGCTTCCTTTCTCCTAGATATCTCTGAAGAAATTTCGCTTTTAGCTGCTCCCATGAGTAGATGCTCTCAGAGGGTAGGCTAAAGAACCAATGTGAGGCCACCCCCGATAGGGTGTTTGGAAATAGGAGTGCCTTGTATCTTTCATCAGTAGTTCTCCCGAATAGGGAGGCTTCATGCTGTTGAATATGCTCCAAAGGGTCTCCCTTGCCATTGTACTTTGCAATCTGGATTGTATGCAGGGAGTCCGGCACCTTGTTCATCTCTAATTCCCTCGTGGAGGGGTGGTTCGTTTGATCACTCAGACAATGTAAACCGTGTTTCTTTGACTCATTCATTTTCCTTGTTATCATTGACTCTATCTCCTCCGGAGTGATCAACGCCGGTGTCGGAGTGTAATCTCTCTGATAGCCTCTGTAGTTATAGATTGGGCTTGTTGAGATCCCTTGTCCGTGTTGGTACGGACTGTAGGTGTATCCTTGGTGTCCATGCTGGGGTACTTCATGGAATTCTTGCCTCCTTGGAGGTCTTGCTTGTCTGTCTGCCCCCAGCGGGGTATAAGCCCTGGCGTTCTGTTGCTGCCTAGGAGGCACGAATTGCTGTCTTCCCTCTTGGGGTGGCTCTTGGTAATTTCTTCTTTGCTCTTCTCGCTGCCCTGCTCGAGGGTGCGAGTGGCGTTCTTCTGTTGGGATTTGCTCCTCTTCATGAGTCACTGTATGTGCTCCTTGTGTGTATGCCGGCCTTGTGTTTGTTGTGTGGGCACGGTTGTCATTCCTTTGGGCCGGCATCCCATATGGATATCCTTGAGGTTGCGCCTCATAGTAGTATCCCTCAGGAGGTGCCGTGTATTGGGATGGCACTCCCTGTTGCTCCCTCTCTCTTTGTGGCCTCCTTGTCAATGGGGTTGAGGCTGTGGAAGACTCAGCCCCAACTGGGCGTGAGGGTCCTCCTTCCTGGTTGTTGGGCTGGGGAGCCTGTGGGGTTACTTGAGGCTCTGGGTGCACAGGTTGTTTCCCCAGGTTAGGCTGCCTTGTTGGAGGTATAGGCTGTCTCCCTCGCCTATTGCCCCCAGGTGGGCGGTGATGCCTAGACACCAAGCTGTTCGTCATTGCTCTTGTTATTGCCAGGCTTTCTGTTCGAAGCCTACAGACGGCGCCAAGTGTTAGGTTCCAAAGTCTCGGGTCAACGGGCGGTCGACCTAAGCCTTATCCCTCACTGGAGATGTTGCGGGTTTGGTGCTCTTGGATTGTGTCGTCCTAGCTTCCGTCCTTCGCTTCGCTTCTCTTCTCGCCCTGCAAGAGGGGCAATACCAGGCACAGAGGGGGGTGGTGCCTGATGAACCCTCTCCGATGCCTAAGTCAGTACGGTTTTTGTAGAGAGATAAAGCTAGAGAGATGTCAGAGCAAAATTATGCAACTT
Organism: Clarkia xantiana subsp. parviflora; assembly: GCA_036873135.1. Lineage (NCBI taxonomy): Eukaryota > Viridiplantae > Streptophyta > Magnoliopsida > Myrtales > Onagraceae > Clarkia > Clarkia xantiana. Next base: position 21,811,647 of record JAPTYO010000002.1, on the reverse strand, counting down.
GCCAAGATGATCAAATGAATAGTGGAAGAGTTGTATTTATAGGCAACGGTGTCATTAAGGTGGCTTAATGACATCGTTAACCTTTAAACACATAATTAAGACCTTAAGGTACGGAGAAGGTTGGCGGAAATAAACCGAGTATGGGAGTCTAAAAACGGTGTCGGGGCCCTTGGGGGAAGGAAAATCCGACCCCCAAGGGTAGGGGTTGGGTGAGGCCACCCAACCCCTCCTAGGGGAGATAGGGTTGGCCAACCCTATCTTCCCTAGGGGAGATCGGGTTGGCTGACCCGATCTCCCCTAGGGGAGGTCGGGTGTGGCCACCCGAACTCACCTAGGTGAGTCTAACTTGGCCGGACAAGTGCTTCGGCCTCGTCCGGACCGTTGGTGCTTTCGCGAGGTGTTCGGGTTGAATTTTCGATTTACAATCATTAACGGGGTGATCAAAATGAAACGATTCGGGAGTCAACGGGTTCAAATTGGGCGTATATCCATCAAAATGTACAGCCCTAACTATATCATTAAGCACTAATCACAGTTTTCAGCTCAATTAACAGAGTTAAGTTGAGTAGAGGCAGAGCTGTGAGCCGAGCCGAACCGAACGGCTAAAGCCAGTGGCCAAGTGGGTCTGTGGGAGTGAGTACAGAGAGAAGGAGACGGAAAAAAGACGGTCTTGATTTGTCAGTTTGCAAATGAAGATAACTTGATTTGGAACGTTGGATCATATATAAACTTCTTTAATTAAACCCCGGCGGGGAAATTAGTTTAATAATCTAGGATTCCAAAACGATGACGTGCTGGATCACCGTTGGAACGTAGTTATTTGCTTGCTTATTGGTGATGGATGGAATTCTCTTGTGGCCCCATTACTCTCCTCTACGGTGTCGTTTCCGTTGGATTTAGTTTGGAAAGGGAGGGGAGAGACAGAGACACCAAATGCTACTTATTATTTTGTTGTTATATATGGAACATAATTATGGCATCTACTCAATTCATCATGGATTATTAATTCCTTCTAACACATAACTAATAATTAACTATCGATAAGCTTTTTTAAATGAAATTATTTTAACAGAAATTTGTCTTTATATATCATAGTAGGTGCTAACCCTGCGCTACGCGCATGGCGACTTGCTAAACCGTAAATATTAATATGTATGAAAAATATTGAAATGTCTAATTTTCTTCTTGGCTTTCTTTCAGCTATCGGGATTCTATAGAATTAACCTTGACCGAAATACCCTACATCGAATACCCTACATCGATATAACTTAAAAAAAGAAACATTAGCACTCTCTTTTGCTATACTCTCTTTCCTCTTGCTTCTATATATATAGATTAAAGTGATGAGTATAAAGATTGCATCTGCTGAAAATTATGAAAATCGTAATTCATCCATATTTTCTTCACACATTTCTTCTAATATATGTATATATATATATATATATATATATATATATATATATATATATATATATATATATATATATATATATATATATATATTTCAGATATGGAGAAGAGAAAACCAAGAGGTGGAGAGAAAAATTAGTATTTGAAATTGACTTTTAATTACTCTTAATTGCTTATGTGTTTAATATAAATAATAAAAATAGATTAATAAGAGAGATGAGGTGTCATGTTTTAATTGGTTAGTAATGCTGACGTGTCGATTTGTGATGAACTTACCGTGCTGACGTGGCGAAACTACACTCTCCCTACCTCTCTCCTCTTGCCTTATTATATATATAGATTATTGAGTTGGCGCTCATGTCAATATTAAATTGTATCATCATTCATTTCAACTTGACTTAGTTGGAAAAGTTATTAAGGTTAATCACTTTGTGTATTTCTAGACTATTTATTGGAAGAAATTGAAGAGCGGGTTCAGATCTCTTATATAAATTTAGTGATATTCTTTTCAATTAACCTACTAAATTTATATATTGTTTGATTTGATATTGTAAATTCTAAAATATTCATCCAATGTGTTATAAATAAATTATGTTTAAACTAACCATAAGACATATCGGAAGATTAATTAGTTAAAGTATTATATGGACGCAATGTGTGTTTGTCTCGTACCAACTATATTTTATACATATAGTGAAAAATCCACATCTATGATTAGATAGCCAAAGTGTCATTAATTACCCAAGTCCAACGAAGCCGAGGTTGGATTGTATTGGCTTGTTTCACATTATCTGCACCAAGGTGAAACAGAAGTGTTGAATAGGTAAATATTAAAAGTGTTGTCCTTTACCACTGTTTTTACTCAATTAGCATATCGATAATCTTGTAATTATTATTAACAATGTCGATGATTTCGTTGAGCTTCACTAATTATATTATCCTCTGTGACTGAGTCATCAGCTTTTATATATAAAAATATTTTTTTAAAAAATATAAGCAACCTTTTTTTGTAATAATAAATGTAGATTAAGGATGATGTTACATTAACTAAAAAAAATCAAGGACTGACTTATACATCCGTGAATATATACTGGGCCGCAATTTGACGAACCCTATTTTGAGTTACTTAGGCCCACAATGGGACATTACTAGGCCAGAGCCTAGATGAGAGAGTAAATGCTTCTTAGTTCCATATGTTTGAGGTGTAGCATCATTAACCAGTAACAGGTGCACAAACACAGCTAGGGAAGAAGCCATGAATTGTTTCAGAGAATATGGGGCAATTTTTTTAATTTTTTGTTTAAATAAGAAAATATGACTTGAAAATGGCTAAAATGAAAATAAATGCAAATTTTAGTTCTCAATCTGGAGTTTGTAAGAAGCCTCATGTGGTCGATTCAGGGCTGCATTTAGAACTAAAATTGCATAACAACGAAAGTTGAGGCCCCCTCAATCTCATTCTCATACATTTCCCTTAAGCGCTCAAACTATTCGTGAGCTACTCGAGATCGACTCGGTCGATGAATTCGACTCGCTATATTTTGAGTCGAGTTGAGCTCGAGTAGAGCTTTTTCTGAAGCTGATTCGAGTACGAATTCAGTGGTACTCGACTCAAGAGACTCACGAGCCTAATCGAGCTTTTTTATTTTGCCTATTCGAGTACGAGTTTAGTGGTACTCAACTCGAGAGACTTGCGAGCCTAATCGAGCTTTTTATTTTGCCTATTCGAGCCGAGTCCAAGTTCGGGTTTATTCGAACTTTACGTAATATTATATATATCGCTAAATGACGTCATATTTGCAACTATCATCTAGAGTAGGGATAGGCAAAGAAACCGGTCTGACTGGACTGGTTGAAATAGTTCAGTTCGGACCAGTTTTGAAAAGAAAAAAAATAGTTCTGAATCAATTTAGATCCAGTTAGAATATGTCGAAATTGTTCTTGTTGGGTGAAAATAGTTATGAACAGGTTTTAGCAAACCACTTCTGAGTCCCAGACCGTTCCAACCCGAGCTGGTTTTGTTTTGAATCGGTCCGGACCGAATAAGTCTTGTTCCGAACCGGTTCTTTGAAACTAGTTCTGGATTGGTTTTAGAAAACTAGTTCCAGTCCCAGAACCGATCCGGACCAAGCTGGTCTTGTTTTGAAATCCAGTCCGAACGGTGATGGATATCTGCCCAATTCGGGTTCGTATTTACGTTCCGGACTTCGTAAACACGTCAAAATCACATAAACTGATCAAAACACGTTCCCGAGGGTCAAAACGGTCCGGACGCGCGACACACGCGTCCGGACCGGACCTCCGGATTGCCCTAAGCGACCCGGATCACGCCAGGATTGCCCAAATCCGACGTGATCCGAGTCGTCGTCTGCAGCATGCGTGTTCCATTTGTGTTCTTACACTGAGTTAGAGTTTTCAAATAGCCAGCCTTGATCAAACCAGACGATGGTTCACACTTTATTTTAGACCGGCGTCGAACCGCACAAAAACCGGGATCGGTTCTAAGGTTGCCTATAAAAGGGACCTAGGCCACCCATATTATTTTTTATCTTCACTTGAGATTGGCTTAGTAGCTCTGACTTCTCTCTAGCATTCTCTCTCTAACTTTCTCTCTTTAAAATTCTCATTTAAGCATCGGAGAGGGCTCAACCAGCACTACCCCCTCTCCGTGCTGGTTACTGCCCCGTGTGCAGGTTCGGACAACAAACGTGAAGCAAGGAGCGCGAGTAAGAGAACCTAACACGACGATAAACCCGATGATTCGTCAAATCCGTCACATCAAGCGGGTTTGGACGAAACAAACGGGTGTTGTTCCGGCCGAACCTTTTTATTTTTATTTTTTCCATCCCTAAATACAGCCAAAAGAGTGCCAGCTGGCTCAAGCCTGAATTGATCTGTCCCTGCTAACACACATGTGATTAAATAATCGGTCTAAATTCGCACCAATATGTTTGTAAGACTTGGTGACTTGTAAAACAGGTGACTTGGTGAAGAAGCCACGTGATTAGTTACACTTTCCGTAGAGGTAGTTACGAGTTAGTTAAGCTCAGGTAAAGGTTAGCTCGTCTATACAAAATTAACCCTATTATAGCACGTCATCATCATATATATCCAATGAGTAGTAGTGATTCTCGGGTGGGTGGTCATAAACGGAGCAGACAAGAGAATCTATCTTGCTACTTGTTTGGTTCATCCGTGTGTGTCTCTTCTTTTTCGGCCTGTCACTCTCGTACAGCAATGATATGGCGCCCGCCTTTTTTCGCATCCATAATAACTAACTCTTAATTATTCCTCTTCGATCACTCTCCACAACACAAACTGCATGGAACCTAGCTAGCTAGCTCTTATCATCTCTAGCTAGATACTTATCTTTGTGGAGAGAAATGGCGGCAGGGTCGAACATGGTGACTACTATCATCGGGTTCGGAATGAGCGTCACCTTCACTGTGTTTGTTTGCATGAAGCTCATCTGCGGCTGGCTCTGCAGGGGGTCCGGTTCTCGATCTCGTTCTGCGTTCGAGTTTGATGATGCGCCCATTAGTGATGTTGAGCAGGTACTTATCTCAAACTGCTATTTCGAACTGTGAGCGTTAATGTTAGCACATCTCAGTATGTCATTTAGCTCATTTTACCGGTTAGTCCAACCAAATTTATAATTTGTGTGCCTTACTTGAAGTGCCTTAAACAACCTATCTATTGGGTTTTGCTAGGGTTGGCATCCCCGTCATCGATTCAACGGCCTTGAACCCGTTCTAGTTGCTGAAATCCCGACAATTAAGTTCAGTCACGACACTTTCTGCGTCGAAGAAGAAGAAGATGCCATGTGAGTCGAGTCGATACAAGATGTGTAGTAAAATAAATCTAAGGTGTAATTGATTCAAAAATTCATTTCAACCCAAAAAAACTTAGATTCTAAAGAAATTTAGTTTTTTTTTACCGCTTAGACTCATCGAGATTAGTGCAACATCTCAAATCTGATCACACTCTGGTTTGGCCACTGATTGCAGATGCACGATATGCCTCGGGGAGTACCAAGAGACGGAGATCCTGAGAATCATGCCGAAATGTGGTCACATTTTCCATTTGGACTGCATAGATACATGGCTGAGGAAGCAGTCTTCGTGCCCGGTTTGTCGATTACCATTGCGAGATTCTTTTAAACGGAAAGATGATGCTCCTCAACCGGCGTTGCTGCCTCCGCAAAGCAGCCACCACCTGCAGCATCATTCAGATGATGAAGAAGAGGAGAGCAACACAAGGAACAACCAATCTCCGGACGATTGCATAACCGAGTCAGCTGCTCCGATGAACCCACCACATCAATCTGCAACTGCAACTACTATTATTATTCCAGAAACAAGTAGAAGATGATTGCTAGCCAGCTAGCTACAACATCTCTAGCATACTTATTTTGTGTTAATTTTACATATACTTACATACATACAATAAATAGACCTAAACATATGTGTATATATATAGCTGACATGTTACTTATAGGAGGACAGAACAGGGGTAGTAATTTCTTGCACGAACGCGCGATAACTCATCAAGGTTACTATTTTAGATATAATAGTTCATATAACTGAAAGATGATACATACAAAGCAGTAAACACAACCATTTTCATATAAACTGTGAAAATTCAAATGTATTTATGACTACATTTTAACCAAAACTTTATTACTCATTGTTCATATTGCATTACTGATTACCCAAAACCTCAAACTCGATACATCGGAAATGCATGGTCCACTCCAGTCCTTACCAACCAATTAGTGAGTTTCCTCGAAAGTGTCCGATCCATTTATTTGAAACACCAATAGTTTGATTCATTCTTAAATTCTTGTTGATTAATTAATTAATGTTGAAACACCAAACAGTCAACGGGGCACAACGTGTGAGATGCTGAGAACATTGACCCACATTTAAGAGGAACTGAAAACCCGATGGTGAAGGGACTATATATAAAGTCTTCGGTTCTAATTTACGAAAGATGTATGATTGAGCACGACAATGCAGTTACAGTGTATACGCCTCACCGCACAATTGACCAGTCAATAAGTACCTCTTTTGTAACTATTGGTGGGAAAATTGAGAAGTAAATTTCATGTCGACATTGAGTGAATTTTGATACTAAAATTAATAAGTAATGGATGAAAATATGAATATACTCATCAAACTTGAACGAACCCTAATCACTAAGCTATTCCACAAATTCAAAATCCGAATTGAAATCAAAATACAACTAGGTAGCATTAAACCATTGAGAGTTGACCATGGCAACTGTAAAAACTAAAAAACAAGACAATAATATTCCACAACATTCTAAATTTCTAATCAGTGAGTGACACGAACTAGCTCCAGAACCGGACCAGTCCACGAAATTCACCACAGCGTGAACGAACCACCGATCTGGTTAGCACCGGACGGAGGCTTAATCGACACCCAAAGCAGCGATATCGAAATCGCAATAAGTCCCGACCACACATATATAATCGTCGGCGTCTTCCCTTTCCTCCCCATGAGCCCCTTCGCGAACGGATACAGATGTGCCAGAACCCAGAAACTGAAGAACACACCCCCGATCAGCTTACTCCACTGGGGAATCACGCTGTATATTGTCCGGCAAAACGCCACCGCCACCGCGATCAAGTTAGTTAGGATGATCGTGATCGGGAGAATCATCAACGAGCTCCATTTGAAGAGGTAGAGGTCAGCAAACTCATCGTCGATGTCATCTCCGGCGGATTTCGACGTCAATGTGAAGGAGATTTCGATTCCGGCGACCACCTTGAGGAGGCCCTGGACGACGGCAGCGATGTGGGCACTGGTGCCGCCGATTAACCAGAACTGCTCGTTTCTCCACCATTCTTCGAGCCCAATCCCCGACCATTTGATCTCGAGCATTGCGAGGATGCAGAGGGTTAGGGTTATGCCGAGGAGGTAGGTGAGGAAGGTGATGTTGAGGGACTGGACGATGAACTGGCCGGAGAAGAGGGACAATGCCGGGAGGAAGCAGTAGACGATTAGAAAGATGGAGGTGAAAGGGTAGAGGCCGACGTTGAGGTAGGCCACTCTTTGAAGGAACTTCATCCTCGGACTTGCCAGCAACGCGTTGTTCCTCGAGAAGAAGATCTCGACCGATCCGGTGGCCCACCGGAGCACCTGATGGAGGCGGTCGGTGAGGTTGATCGGAGCCGTGCCGCGAAATGCATCTCTCTTCGTCACGCAGTAGACCGATCTCCATCCACGGTTATGCATCCGGTACCCAGTCACAACATCCTCCGTAACCGAACCGTATATCCAGCCGATCCGGTGCCCCCATTCGGTCTTATCCTCGTACCAGCACGAAATTACGCTTATAGCCTCCGCTACGGTCGAGGCATCAAGGAGCTGTCGGGGAATGGTGAGGGCTCCGGGGGGCCGCCCATTTTTCACCGAGGAGTGGTCGGCAAGAGGGCGGCCTTGGAATTCCGCAATGCATATCGAATCTACAAAGAGTGTCGAGTTTCCAAACTGTTTTGGCAAAAGTGTAATATCATCATAATCCGAATCTTGATCCTCAGTCGGGTTTTCCGGTGCAGAAGCGACGGTGGCCGTAGTTTTCCACTTCCGTTTGAAAAATCCGAAACGACTCTCTTCCTTGACCCGAGGAGGGTCGAACCCGTAGAGTGCGGTTCTTCGGAACATGCACCCAGTTCCGACATAAAACGGACCCTGGAGTCCGTCAAGAGCCCGCATGTTCACGTCGAAGAAGACCGTGTTGTGGTTTGCATACCGGTCTGATGGGTCGATCCCTTCGAACCGCTGAGGGAACTGGACATAGCAGATACGGTCACCACCTCGGTCCATCATGAAACACATGCCCTCGCGCATAGCTTGAGAGTTGTAGACGTAGTGGTCGCAGTCGAGGTTGAGGATGAAGGCGCCATTGGACATTACGGCCGAGGCTCGGACAAGGGCGTTCATGGCTCCGGCTTTCTTGTTGTGGTCGTATCCTGGTCGTTTTTCTCGGGAAATGTAGACTAGCATTGGAAGTCGAAGATCAACTTCGGTGAGATCGATGGTCGACTCGTTCGCTTCTTTGCTTCTCAATGGCTCGTCACTCGGCGGCTTCAACATCACCTGCAGAGATAAGTCGGAATTTAAGTCAGTCGGCTTAAACACCATGTTATCTAAGAATTTTCGCAAAGTAGTGATAACTAAATCAACTTTGGATATGAAAACTTACCTGAATAATACTAGCATGATCACCTCTAGAATGTTCCGGCATTGGAGCGAGCCAAGTCCCGGGCCAATGAGTGCCGTCGGCCATCCAAGTAGCCTTTGGTATCTTCACCTTCTCGGCCCCGACCTCCTCAACCTCTTCCTTCTTCTGCAGCTTCATAGCCTTGATCTCCTCAGCAGCATTATACGCGTCTGATCGCCTCCTAATCGAATTCCACAACCCGTTAATCCGAACCTTAAACTCGTCGTACTCGCGCTTTACCCGCCTTCGGTCCCTAACAAAATCAGTCCGCACCTTATCCTTGTACGGATCCCGCTTAAGGTTGAAGTACGATTCGGGGTTCCGCGGCTCGATATTGTGCTTCCTGCAAAATGGAACCCACAGGTTTGCGAAACTCGCTGCCTCAGCCATAGCCTCGAAGGTTAGAAGGGACCCGCCATCGTCAGATATGTAGCATGCTAGCTTCTCGACCGGGTAATCGGCTGCCAAAATGGATAGGATCGTGTTCGCGGTGACGAGCGGCGGTTCCTTTTCGGGATCGGCTGTGGAGACAAAGACATCCATTCCTGGGAGGTCGGATTTTCCGGTTGGAGTCTCGAACTTCATTTTCAGGACGTCGAGTTCGGTAGTTCGGTTGATGGGGCAAAGCTTGGGAAGCTGGTCCAGAAGCCATGAGATGCCAAACCAGATTTCGCAGACCACAGACATCAACCACAACCACATTGCTTCGGGGTTTGGGTGTCTGACTCGCCACGCCAGGAGCAGCCCGAGCATCACGACTCGGATGAAGATCAGCAGCCTGGTTCAGGAATATGAACATTGTTAAAAGAACGCCAACTAGCAACAACATTAAGAACCTACCTAATGGGGCAAAGTTAACATAACAAAAAGATGAACAAGAACAAGAACAAACCTATATGGACTGAGGATTGCGGGGGACACATGCACTTTCCTAGTAAGCGGTCTCCATCTGTTCTCATAAAACACCTGAGGATCACCAATATCATTATAATTCCCATTTGCATCTTCCTTTGGCCACATTGCATTTCCATATCCATAACTCCCCTTCGTCTCGAACAACCAATTCTTATGATCGAAATCATCGGCTTCCGTCCTCCCGAATGACTTCCTCGACTTCATCAACGAAAGCCTCCTCTCTTTCTTCGACATTCCGCCTGATGAGAACCTTCTTGTCCCATCCATGTCCTGTTCGGAAACATCCTTGTATGTTGCTTGGCACCCAAGGCAAACCCTATCGCCTTCTCTCAACACGTCTCTGTAGCATTCCCAACATATCTTGAAATCGCACTCACAAGGGAGAATCTCGGTTCCCCTCTCATCGGTCATGATTTTGCCATCACAGCCAAGAATGGAGCATGAGGATCCCTTTGCTCCGGCCATCTGGGGGTGGTTGGAAATGGAGTTGGTGACCTTGAGCTTCAAGTGAGCTCGAGTGGCACAGTTGTGACCACCAGTGAATAAGGAGCTCGATGCGTATAGGTCTTCAACTTTCTCAGCTGTGGAGGGTTCAACTGAGCTGTACATTGGTTGGTAATCGGGGGTTTGTGGGATCTGAACTGTGTAGTTCGGGAACTCAGCACTGCTCACCACGCTCTCGTTTTCATCTCTGAATTGATTCACTGAACGCGTGCTGCTGCGTGTCAACTGAAAGTTGGATGCCATGTCAGTTACCACCTTGAGTCTTCACTTCCAAGCAGATAGTACTAGAGGTACCTGAGTTCATTTACAGAGAAAACCCCTTCAGAATATATGCATATAAGCTGTAGAACAACAAGAAAACATCTGATTATACCACCCAAAGTTTTAATCCAATACTTTGAGAACCAAAGGGAAAAATTGTTGTTTATTATCTAGATATATTATCCCCAAATCATTTGTAATTGTGTTTTGCTTTTGGTTGACGATTCAGAGCAAGTTATAGCTGGAAAACAACATCTAATGCCCAGAAAATTGATGTACCCTAAATCCTATGAAGCAAGCACAACCATAGTGACAGCAGCAGCAAAATCATGTATAATTGTGCATTCGTTTCTAAATACAGCATCAACGAATCATGCATAATTGTGGTGTGGTTTTCAGTCGTTATATTTAATCCTCGTCTCCAGAAATGGTTTTCATCTGAAATTGAATATGACAGATTCACTTCACATAACCTAGCTAGCAGAATCATAATCAAAGTGAAATTATCCAGCTTAGATTGGAAGAAAAGAGTCACCTAACAATTTGCAGATGATGCTTCAAGTAAACGGCAGAAGATTAACGGAAATTTACCTCTCTGAGACTGAAGCGGCAGAATGAGGGTACAAAATCCAGAGAATTTTGAGTTGATGCACTAGGAGTCCATGGAAAGGCAGCGGCATTTGCAGTGGATAAGTTTGAAATTGAAGTGAGGAAGATGAGAGGGAGAAGCGAGGGGTTTAATAAGAGAGAGAAAGCTGAGTAGAAGAGGAGAGTAACGATAAAGGAGAGGACTGGAGTGGAGAGTGACTGCTGGAGATGAACGTTGGAGAAGATGAGTTAGTAGAGTAGGAGACGTTTGAATTTTCGAAATTCGAACCGAAAATAAAAGAGGGATTTTTGTTCATTTTCTTTTCTTTTCTTTTCTTCCTTTCGTTTTCTTTTTAAGCGCCGAAGTGGAAAGCGATGGAAACGAGGAGCTTTAACGGCTGTCTTCAACGGTTATTCGCTTTTGATTCGATTCTTTAGTAGAGAAGAATAAGATACTGGAGTATATTGGTGTTTGGTACATAAGATGATAAGAATATATGACATTATGTGAAAAATATAAATTATGAATAATATTACGACTCGATAATAATAAAATCATAAAACCAATGGATTTTCTGTAATTTTATAATTTTTTAAATAACACTATCATGAAAACTAAATAAATAAATACTAAGTTTAAAGAACTTACTACAAAAATATAATTGTTTGTCCCGATATGAAATAGAATAAAAAATTTAGGGGGTGTTTGGATGGAAGTAATTTGGGATGTAATCTCACATTACGTCTCACATTACATTCACATTACGTTGTTTGGTTTGCCAAACGACGTAATGAGCATTATAATGTAATTTATATTGTAAACTGAGATTACGTCCAAACTTCATTCAACGTAAAGTGAGTCAATTTTTAAATAACACTATCATGAAAACTAAATAAATAAATACCAAGTTTAAAAAACTTACTACAATAATATAATTGTTTGCCCCGATATGAAATAGAATAAAAACTTTAGGGGGTGTTTGGATGGAAGTAATGTGGGATGTAATCTCACATTACGTCCCACATTACATCCACATTATGTTGTTTGGTTTGACAAACGACGTAATGTGCATTATAATGTAATTTATATTGTAAACTTAGATTACTTGCAAACTTCATTCAACGTAAAGTGAGTGAATTTTTAAATAACACTATCATGAAAACTAAATAAATAAGGGTTAAGTCTCTAAATGGTCCTCAAACTATGAGTAAATGTCCGATGTTATCCTCGAACTTTAATTAAGTCCGATTTTATCCTCGAACTCAAATAAAAAAACTAATTATAGTCTTCCGTTAAAATTAGCTGATTTAGAATTTAAGTCCGTTAATTTTATACATCAATCACTGTTTTACCCCTAAACCTAAACTAATATTAATAGTTTTACTAATAACTAATAATATAATAATAAAGCCAATAAAGCTGTAGCTATATTATCGCCAAAAAAAAAAAAAAGAACTGCAGCTATATCAAGAAGAATATAACAGCGACTCTGTCTTTCTGCGTTGGCGCCGATTTCTGCCCGATTGTTACTTATGCTACTGCACCGCATCATTCTCAGTGACCGCGCTCGTTATCCGGACAATTCAATTCACTGGAGAATCTGATTTGGGCTCTAGGTTAGTTTTTTTTTATTAATCTCTTACTCCTATGCATCATGAAAATTAGACATTTTAAACTCAGGGTATTGCATGTGGTGTAGAAACTGGATATTGCATGCAAATTTTTCGATAAAATGCTTCAATGTGATGATATTATTTAATTGAATCTATCTTTGTTGTTTGGCCAAAAAAAAAAATCTATCTTTGTTGTCTATTAGTGTTTATCATATATTTTTTTATTGTTTGAAATCTAATTTTCGTCAGATATGTTTTTGAATTCAGTATTCTTACATATAAGTTGAAAACATATAATAATGTTAAACATCTTAGCTAAACTAATATTTCTCTTGTTAAATTTTTTGCAGGTTAATTTTTTTTTTTAAGGTTGAACAATTGGATGGGGGAGTTTGTGAATTTAACTTTTCACGTTGGAGGTACTTTTGTCGGAAATAATTCTGAATTAAAGTATATTGGAGGAATCATTGAAGAAATAGATGTGGACCCTGACCTGATCTTTGTAGCCGGGTTGAAGTCACTAATTGAGGAACGTTTTGAATGTCTTAAGGTGGCTAAGCTTTACTACAGAGTATCGGAATCACCATTAGCCAATGGAATCTTGGTGTTGGACGATGATGAATCAATTAGAAATCTTAGTGCTTTATTAGTAAGTGCTAGGAAAGTTGATATATATTCAGAGCATGTTATTGATTTGGATAGTGATGGCGATCTTGAAGTTAATCCCTTAAATGGTTTAAACTCAACAAAGGTAGAGTTAGATGCTGATTTGGAGGCAGTAGCTGCAGATCTAGAAGTTGAACATTCAAATATGCCATCTACACTACAGTCTTTAATAGATGAAGATAACTTGGTATCAGTTCCCTTACTGGCGAGGGTAGAAGCAATCGGTAGAGGTCGGAAGAGGTCGAATGAGATTATGGATGGGGATAAAGATACTTGTGTGGGTAATTTATCTAGTAACAGTGAAGTTATCGACAAAGATGGTGATGATGAAGATGACTTTATGAATGGTAATGAATGGCTTAGTGATAATGATGACGATGATGAAGTGCACGAAGCTAGAAATTTGATTAGAGAAAGCAAGATAAGAAAGGCAACTTGTCAGCCAACAGAATTACAGCCGACAAATGTTGCAGAAAATAATGATTGGTTCAATAATGAAGCATCAAGCGGAACTTGTGCAGATAGTGATGGCAGTGAGTACTTTAGTTCAGATGAGGATGGTAGCTATGTTGATGATAGTGATGAGGAAAATGATCAAGCTCTTAGAGTGAAGAGCAATGCAGTATATTATCAGGTAACTGATGACCCTAAATTTGAGTTGAATATGATATTTGAGAATAAAGATCAGGTGAAGAAAGCCATAACTACATATGCTGTGAAGAATGGAAAAAAAATTGATAACAGTAAAGAATGATAAGGTTAGAGTCCGATATGCTTGTAAACCAGATTCTTGTTCTTGGAAAATTTCCATTATGTATGAGAAGAGTTCAGGTAATTGGATAGTGAAGACACTTGTGGATAAACATGATTGCAACTTGTCATTCACTAATAACAGAGTCACGGCTAAGTGGCTTGCAGAGAAGTATGCTGGTAGAATCAGAGCTTCACCTGGATGGAGTATAAGAGAGTTTCGGAACACAGTGAAGGAAGAGTGTCATGTTGAAGTGACCGACAAGAAGTGTAGAAATGTCAAGATGCTTGTTATGAAGCAGTATCGAGATTCATTTAAGGAGGAGTTTTCAAAACTTGATGGCTATATTGAAGCAATTAAGTCATCTAATATGGGTTCATCGGCATATATTCAAGTTCAAGATGATACTTTAAACTCCGATCCACTCTTCCGTAAAATATACATATGCTTTAGTGCTTGCAAACATGGGTTTCTAGATGGATGTAGGAGGATCATTGGCTTGGATGGCTGCTTTTTAAAGAGCTTGATTAAAGGAGAGTTGTTATCTGCGGTTGGGAGGGATGCTAACAACCAAATGTACCCGATTGCTTGGGCAGTTGTTGAGGTGGAATCTAAAGAATCATGGACATGGTTCTTACAAGGTTTAATGCGAGATCTCAAATTGGAAAATGGGGGGTATGGGTGGACCTTAGTAACAGACCAACAAAAGGTGTGTTCTATATTTTTTAAATACTATTTGCACTTGATGAACTTATACTTCTAATTGCTCAATGATAAATGTATTTAGTTATAATTGCAAGCTAAACCCACAATCAATTTTACAGGGATTAATTCCAGCTATTAGTGAGTTGTTGCCACGAGCAGAACATCGGATGTGTGCAAGACATATCTACGCCAACTTTAGAAAGAACCACCAGAACATCAGTTGTTCGAGCATGAACCACCAAGTCGTACACGAGTGTCCAGAGTTGGGGTGCGAATGACTTATAAAATCTGCAAACAAGTGGGTCATAATAAATTGGGATGTCCAAAAAGAAAATGTATTTTTATGGTTTAAACATGACAAATTTTTTTAGCATATTGACAACTTTTTATTATAGGCAAGTCAAGAAATTTTAGAAGAAAACTCGAACACCTCACGAGTTGTTCAAAGGAAAAGTGCAACACAAAAAGGATTTGGCTTGTTTACTAGTAGATCAGGTGTACAGATTTTTAATGTAAGTCTTTCTAATATATTTGGATTTAAAGTATAATGATTTATATTAGTAATTTATAATTTTTTTTTCAGCCTGGCTTTCCGGGAGAACGAATGATTCGCTCTCCTAAATTCGATGGTACACAACAGAGCTAAGTGCAAGCAAGTCGCGAGTGATTCTCAAATACTATATGGATTTTTAATATTTTTACTAGACTTTCGATTAAAAAAAGAAGTATTATACGTTTGGGGTTAAGTTTTTATAGTTTGGTTGATGCAGTATAGTTTGATTGTCGGTACTTTTTATATTTGAACATATGATAGTTGGACTTTTTCATCATAACTACTATGTATTCTTTCTTTATTTCCTTGTTGGTTTGTGGCTGTATCTTTTCCAGTATTATTACTAGGGTGCGTTTTCTGCACAACGAGCACGGTGTTATGTAAGATACATATAATTAAAAGTTAAAATTGGCATAAATTATAACGAATTTGTTATAAAATAATTGTATGTCTATATCTCTCTAAAGAATTTGAATGTACTAAAATACACTTGCAATAACAATTTTTTTTATCTTGCCCAGACATATACTTGATCTAATTGATTAACCTTAGGCTGAAAATATGCAACAATGGTCAAGTTCTCGGCTCTCCAACCAAGGTCTCATCTACACGCTTATCCAACTTGACCTCAATATCTTTATTATAATCACCATGTACCTGCACCAAAAAATCAATTAACGTACACGAATGAGGGGATTATATTCATTCTCAATCTCATATGCTCGAAATTTTATTTGAAAAAAATAGACTTGCAAAAAAAGCACTGAACTTATTGAGTCAATTTCCCCATAAAATGCTGAAAAATAATTGACAATCCCAAACTTATAATGTGAAATCAGTATTCTGGTTAAATCAACCTGCAACATGCAAAACAACCTTAGATATAGAAGCAAAAGATCACATTTTCCATTACATCGCCAAAGTACCGATAAAATCTCAAGTTCGACATTTTGACTAATGAAATTAGCTGAAAAACTAAAACTCATACCCGGAATTCAATAATAATAATAAAAAGCTTTGTTTCTGTTTGATATCTGCAAATGGGAATCTAGTCCAGTAAACTACTTAAGAGTCCAGTTAATGTTCAATTCGGTTAGTTGTTGTAGCTTATAGAGATTGAGATTTTGTTTGAATGGCTAAAAGTATATTGTATGTTGAAATTATAGTAGAATACTGCAATTTAGAATCTAATAGGATACGGTTTAGCTCAACCATGAGCTTCATCTACCGAATACTACAGGAAAATCGCAGATTCAACTCTAATTTGAGAGCAAGAAGAACATCATCCATATATGATCTTACAACAACACCCAATTCAACATAAATTTCAAAAGAAAATTGGTCTCACCCTTGTCCACGATTATCTCTGGTGCTATATTATAAGGTTTGGTCAATCATACTTGTCAGCTTCATCACAACGGTCCTTCACAGAGAACTGCAAATACAGATCAAAGTAAGTTTTTTCATCCACCCAGTGAAGCATTTCATCGAACAGTTTATATGCAATATAAAATTTCTACACTACATTCCAACGAATTGCTATAAAACTAATGAAACTTTGGTTTTTTAGGATCTGAGTTTAAAATGCCTAAATTTCTATATGCATAGGAGTAAGAGATTAACCAGAAACTAACCTAGAGCATAGATCCGGATCCTCAGTACGAAGTGGAGATGGCAATTGAAGTGGTGGCTTGAGAATGATGATTCATTTCATTGACTAGACGCGGAGATCAGTACCATGGAATCCAGTGCTATGCTTTATAATGAATCGACCTGGAGAATGGAAGAAGATGAGACATCGGTTCTGTCTACTCTTATTTATTACTCTCCCGTGAACTGAATTAAAGTGTCGATACCGAGCGCAATCACCGAGAACGAAGCGGTGGCAGTAGCAGACACTGGCACCGACGCAGAGATAACAACAATTGTTCTTTTCTTCACTCGGTGGCTGCAGCTTCTTCTTTTTGTTTTGACAGATAATGCCTACAGCTTTTTTAGTATTATTATTATTATATTATTAGTTATTTTTTTTTTTGCCAATATTATATTGTTAGTTATTAGTCAAACTATTAGTTTAGGTTTAGGGGTAAAATAGAGATTGATGCATAAAACTAACGGTGTTAAATTTTAAATCAGCCAATTTAAAACGGAAGGCTATAATTGATTTTTTTGTTTGAGTTCGAGGATAAACTCGGACTTAATTAAAGTTCAAGGATAAAATCGGACATTTACCCTTAGTTTGAGGACCATTTAGAGACTTAACCCTAATTAATACCAAGTTTAAAAAACTTACTATAATAATATAATTGTTTGTCCCGATATGAAATAGAATAAAAACTTTAGGGGGTGTTTGGATGGAAGTATGAGTTATGGATCCTGATTATCAGTATCCCGATTTTTGGGGCCGACCCGGCCCGGTAGGGTTTATGAGTTCCTTTTCTCTGTATCTATATATATAGCATTGTATTCTCCGAAATTGCAACTGTGGGACTATCTAATAAAACGCCAGCCGCCAGACTTGTGGACGTAGGTCGATTTTGACCGAACCACGTTAAATCCTGTGTGTTCTTTATTGCTTTCTTCTTAATCGTTTAGTGAGTGTTGAGAGAATCGATCCTAACAACTGGTATCAGAGCTAAGGAGATTCAACACGATCGCTGAAGATGGAGATGTCGAAGGCGGGAATAGAGAAGTTCGATGGAAACGATTTCGGTTTCTGGAAAATGCAGATTGAAGATTATCTGTACCAGAAGGATCTGTACGAGCCTTTGTCTGGGGAGAAGCCGGAATCCATGACGGAGCAGCAGTGGAAGCTCAAGGATCGACAAGCCCTGGGGCTGATCCGATTGTGTCTGTCCAGGAACGTTGCATTCAACATCGTCAAGGAAACATCGACAGCAGGCGTGTTAAAAGCGTTGGCAAACATGTACGAGAAACCATCGGCGATGAACAAGGTATATCTGATGCGTAGATTGTTCAATTTACAGATGGTTGAAGGTGGTTCTGTTGCTGAACATATTAATGCCTTTAATATGATTGTGTTGCAATTGAGCTCTGTTGAGATTAATTTTGAGGATGAGGTTAAAGCTTTGATTTTGCTGTCATCTCTGCCCGAGTCGTGGGATACTATTGTTTCCGCAGTTAGTAGTTCCCGTGGTTCTGAGAAGCTGAAGTTTGATGAAATCCGAGATGTTGTTCTTAGCGAAAGTATTCGCAAAAGAGAAATTGGTGAACCATCATCAGGAAATGCTCTCAGTGTTGACACAAAGGGGAGGAGTAAATCAAAGGGTCCAAATCAGCATGGACGCTCAAAATCAAGAAACAGAGGAAAGTCTCCGGGTAAACCACAAGGATCATGTTGGAACTGTGGTGGAAAATGTCATTTTCGATCTGATTGTACAAAGCCAAAGAAGCAGAATCACAAATCTGGCATTGATAGTGATTCTGTGAACTCAGCAGAAGACATTGGGGATGCTCTAATCCTTAGTGTGAACAGTTCACTTGAATCTTGGATTTTAGATTCTGGAGCATCATTTCATTCGTCTCCAAGCAAGGAGTTGTTCCAAAATTTCAAGTCTGGAAAGTTTGGAAAGCTGTATCTTGCTGACAACAAAGCTTTGGAGATTGAAGGAAAGAGGAATGTCTGCATTCACACTCCAGCAGGAAATCAGTGGACATTGGAAGATGTCAGATATATTCCTGGTCTCAAGAAGAATCTGATCTCGGTAGGTCAGTTGGATAGCACAGGATATGCAACAGAGTTTGGGAAAGGTTCATGGAAGATTAAGAAGGGTGCTATGGTTGTAGCACGGGGCCTCAAATCTGGAACCTTATACACCACTGAAGGGTGTATAAATACAGCTGCTATTCAGGAAAGTTCATCCAGTTCATGTCTGTGGCATAACAGACTTGGACACATGAGTGTTAAAGGAATGAAGATGCTGGTGGAGAAATGAGTTTTAGAGGATCTGAAACATGTTCACATGGGACTCTGTGAAAGTTGTGTTATGGGGAAGCAGAAACGAGTTAGTTTCACGAAGACCCCAAGGGAGCCAAAGAAGGAACGACTGGAATTGGTACATACAGATGTTTGGGGACCAGCTCCAGTTTCATCACTTGGCGGATCCAGGTTCTATGTTACCTTCATTGATGATTTCAGTAGAAAGGTATGGGTCTATTACTTGAAGCGTAAGTCAGATGTGTTTGCTACCTTTAAGAAGTGGAAAGCTGAAGTTGAGAATCAGACTGAGTTGAAGATCAAGTGTCTGAGGTCTGACAACGGAGGAGAGTATGAAAAGTCAGAGTTCGTAGCATCCTGTGCAGCTGAGGGAATCAGACTGATGAGGACAGTTCCTGGAAAGTCAAGACAGAATGGCGTCGCTGAGAGGATGAACAGGACATTGAATGAGCGTGCACGGAGCATGAGAATCCATTGTGGACTGCCCAAGATGTTTTGGGCAGATGCTGTTAACACAGCTGCTTACTTGATCAACAGGGGACCTTCAGTTCCCTTGGGGTTCAAGATTCCTGAAGAGGTATGGACGGGAAAAGAACTCAGGTATTCTCACCTGAGAACTTTTGGGTGCACAGCTTATGTTCATGTTGATCCAGAGAAGAGAGACAAGCTTGATGCGAAGGCAGTGAAGTGCTACTTCATAGGTTATGGTTCTGACAAGTTTGGTTACAGGTTTTGGGATGAGAAGAACAGAAAGATCCTGAGACACTGTGATGTGACCTTTGATGAAGACGTCTTGTACAAAGACAAAGATCAGAAGGTCTTAGGGACTCCAGAGCAAGTGGGAGTAGAGGTTGAGTTGGAGACAGGAGAAACTCAGTCAACTCCAGACACTGACGATGAAGAACCGGAGGATGAGCAAGAGACAGATCCCGAAGTGAATCCAGTAACACCTGAGCAGGTGTTGAGGAGATCATCCAGGACCATCAAGCCACCAGACAGGTATTCACCCTCGTTACATTACCTGTTGTTGACTGATGAAGGGGAGCCTGAGTCCTTTGAAGAGGCTCTACAAATGGATGATTCCATCAAGTGGGAGCAAGCTATGGATGACGAGATGAGCTCACTTGAGAAGAACAACACATGGGTGTTGACACAGTTGCCTGCTGGGAAGAGAGCTTTATTGAACAAGTGGGTGTTCAGAGTAAAGACTGAAGCAGATGGCAAGAAAAGGTTTAAGGCAAGGTTAGTGGTTAAAGGTTACTTACAAAGGAAAGACATTGATTATGCTGAAATATTTTCTCCTGTTGTAAAGCTAACCTCTATTCGGATGTTACTGAGTATTGTTGCATCAGAGAACTTTCACCTTGAACAGATGGATGTGAAAACAACATTTTTACATGGAGATCTTGATAAGGAGATATATATGCATCAACCAGAAGGATTTGTCGTTCCAGGCAAGGAACACATGGTATGTAAGCTCAGCAGGAGCTTATACGGGTTGAAGCAAGCACCTAGGCAGTGGTACAAGAAGTTTGACTCCTTCATGCGCAAGAGCGGGTTCCATAGGAGTGAAAATGATAATTGTTGTTACTTTAAGAAGTATACTGATTCCTTGGTTTTCTTGCTCTTGTATGTGGATGATATGTTGATTGCAGGAGCAAACATGAGGGATATTGATGATCTGAAGGCAAGTCTGTCTTCAGAATTTGAGATGAAGGATTTAGGTGCAGCAAAGCAGATTCTTGGGATGAGGATTTCTCGAGACAGGACAGCAGGCACCCTAAATCTATCCCAAGAAAGGTACATTGAGAAGGTGCTGAACAGGTTCAGGGTGAGTGACGCTAAACCCAGGACTACTCCACTGGCTAATCACAAGAAACTGTCAAAGGAGCAGTCACCCAAGACAGAGGAGGAGCGAGAGCAGATGGCACTTGTTCCATATGCATCTGCAATTGGGAGCTTGATGTATGCTATGGTCTGTACAAGACCTGACATAGCACATGCAGTGGGGGTTGTTAGTAGATTCATGTCCAATCCGGGGAAAGAGCACTGGGAAGCCGTGAAGTGGCTTCTGAGATACTTGAGAGGTACGTCCAAGACATCACTCTGCTATGGCAATGGCAAGGTGATACTGCAGGGTTTTGTGGATGCTGATCTCAGTGGAGATGTGGACTCTAATCAGAGTACATCTGGGTACATCTACACCATAGGAGGGACTGCAGTGAGTTGGATGTCCAAGCTTCATAAATGTGTTGCCCTTTCATCTTGTGAAGCTGAATATGTTGCTATTGCTGAAGCTGGGAAGGAGATGATATGGCTGACAGATTATCTAGAAGAGTTGGGCTTGAAACAGCGAGAGAAGATTCTCTACACAGATAGTCAGAGTGCCAAACAGTTGGTGAAGAACCCTGTCCATCATTCGAGGACAAAACACATCCGGAGAAGATATCATTTCACTCGGAAGGCAGTGGAAGAAGGGTAGATGTGTTTGGAGAAGATTGAGGGTGCGAAGAATCCAGCAGACATGTTTACAAAATGTGTCGATGTTGGGAAACTGAGGTTGTGCAAAACCTCAGTTGGTCTTCGGTAGTTGTTTCAGAAGACGGGCGGCTAGCGAGGCAGAGATGTTGATGGGAGACTCTTTTGGAGAATGAAGATTTACTTGGAAGATTAAATCAGTATCCAAGTGGGAGAATTATTGAGTTATGGATCCTGATTATCAGTATCCCGATTTTTGGGGCCGACCCGGCCCGGTAGGGTTTATGAGTTCCTTTTCTCTGTAGCTATATATATAGCATTGTATTCTCCGAAATTGCAACTGTGGGACTATCTAATAAAACGCCAGCCGCCAGACTTGTGGACGTAGGTCGATTTTGACCGAACCACGTTAAATCCTGTGTGTTCTTTATTGCTTTCTTCTTAATCGTTTAGTGAGTGTTGAGAGAATCGACCCTAACAGTAATGTGGGATGTAATCTCACATTACGTCCCACATTACGTTGTTTGGTTTGCCAAACGACGTAATGTGCATTATAATGTAATTTATATTGTAATCTGAGATTACGTCCAAACTTCATTCAACGTAAAGTGAGATTACAATAAAAAAACGAATATAATGTGATATTACGTCCAACATTACAGATTGTTATTATTTTATTATTTATTAAATAAATATGCTATTTTGTATTATACTTATATCATTGGAGCAGAGTTCATCAAGTTATTTAGTGATCTATTTGAAACTTCAAATCCCCAAATAAGCCAAATTGACAGGTTGATTAATCAGTGCATAAACTCCATTGAAGCTGATACCCTTACGAGAATTACAACATCCGATGAAATTCGCATAGTCCTCTTCAAATTTGGTCCGCTCAAGTCTCCGGGCCCGGATGACTTCCCTGCTTTGTTTTATAAAGACCTCTGACATATTGTTGGTGGAGACGTTGTTCAAGTTGTCCAATACTTTCTTAGAAGTGGTATAATGATGCCCCAACTAAATCATATCTTCATATCCCTCATTCCAAAAGTTGGTGGAGCAAACAAAGTGAACCAATTCAGGCCTATCTCTCTTTGTAATGTCATTTACAAGATTATTGTTGATAGACTAAGGCCTCTACTGAAGAAGCTCATATCTCCACACCAAGTTGCTTTCATTCCGAGAAGAAACATTGCAGATAATGTGATTATTACAAAAAAGGTGATGCATTTCTTTTCGAAGAAAAATGGCAAACAAGGATTGATGGCTGCAAAACTCGACCTTGCCAAAGCTTACGATAAGCTAGAATGACCATTCATTCTTGAGATCTTGAAATGTTTTGGGTTTCCAGAACGTTTTATAAAATGGATTCAGAGATGCCTAACTACGACTTCCTTCTCTATTTTGGTTAATGGGGCTGCAATGGGTTATATTACTCCAACTAGAGGACTAAGGCAAGGAGACCCCTTATCTCCGTACTTGTTCATCATGGGAATGGAGGCGCTGTCACGAATCATTATGCAGATAGTGGACAATGGAGATATAAAAGGGATAAAGATCACTCCAGGCTCCCCGCCAGTGCATCATCTTTTCTATGCTGACGATCTGATTTTATTCTCCACCGCGACGGAACACAATGCTCAAGAATTCGAGAATTGTCTCCATACCTTCGAAGATTGGTCTAGTCCTCATATCAACAAAGATAAATCAGGGGTCACTTTCAGCAAAAATACTTCAGCACATGTCAAGATGGGAATAAAGAGCTACATGGGCCTCAAAACACTGAGAAAGAGCACAATCTACATTGGGGCTCCTCTAATCAGACGAGGTACGGGGAAAAAAGACTTCCAGTATTTATTCGACTAGTTCCAGCGGAGAATCCAAGGTTGGAAAGGTAAGACGTTATCATTTGCGGGCAGGGCCACTTTAATTCAAGTAGTTGCACAAGCGGTCCCGACTTATATCATGCAGACCCATGATTTTTTTGTTTCCCTTTGCGACGACATGGATTGAACGATGCAGAATTTTTGGTGGGGTAAAGAACCCGAAACCCTAAACCCGACATATGCACACCCAAGGATATGGGTGGACTAGGTTTTCGGTAGATGAATGAGATGGACCATGCTTTATTAGTGAAACTTGCTTGGGACATGTTGATTGACACATATATACCATGGGTTTCTCTTCTCATGCAAAAATACTGCAAAATGTTGTCTTTCCTACAAGTCCAGAGACGGCCGACTGATTCACCAATTTGGAAAGCTATTCTGAGTAGCTGACATGTAATTAACAGATGTGCTTGTTTCAGAATTGGAAGTGGTGAAGAAACAAATATTTGGACCGATCCATGGGTGCCTTGGGCGCCAAATTTCCAGATCACCATCAAAGACTCATACATATGTGAACTTCCGAGTAAAGTGAGTGAACTAATTTCACTTGTCACAAGTGCTTGGTGTCAACAGAAACTCCAGAATCTTTTGGAGCCTGAAGCGATAGAATGGGTATTAAATATTCCTACTGCAAGGAGGAGCATCCGAGATAAGCTGATTTGGACCCAAACAAAAACAGGAAAGTACACTGTCAAGTCCGGTTTCAGAAGCATCACTGCTGATAGAGCTGCAGAACCCGACAAATTGGAATCCGAACAATGGAAAGCTTTATGGCTACTCAATATACAACAAAGACACAAGATGCTAATGTGGAGGATGAATCATAATATATTCCCCACATTTGCTAATTTGAATCGAAGAATTGCAGCAGTAGACCCGAAGTGCTTAATTTGTGGAGAGCAACAAAAAACCAACTGCATGCCTTCATCCTTTGTAAACATGCTGAGCTTATTTGGGGAAATATCTGGAGTATCCAAACACAGGGATTGAATCAATGGACGACAGTAGATTGAGTTAAAGCAATGACCCTTCTCAGCTTCATGTTCCTAGCGATAGGAGATTGAAATTCACTACATCTGCTTGCATCATTCTTGATAAGCTTTGGAGAGTGAGGAACGATTTCAACAAGAGTCATGAACGCATCAGACCTGATCTCCTTATTCAAGAAACTTCAATGACCACAAATCAAGTGTTGCAAACTAGAAGGAAGCAAGAGCGACAGAGTCACACAAGAGAACCCTAACCCGTTGCTTGGAGCAAACCACAACCTTCATGAATCAAAGTCAACTTTGATGCGGTAATAATCAACAACCAAACCATTGGGGCTGCAATTGCTAGATATCATAACAGTTGTATTATGGGAGCTGCGGTTGGGTGGAGCAGAGCCACTTCTTCAACACAAGCGGAATTTTTGGCTGCTCGGGTGGGCGCGGATCTAGTCAAGACACTGAATTTCTTCAAAGTCATTCTTGAAGGGGATAATAGTAGTGAATCAACTGCGTGGGAAAGAAGATATTTGGTGGAATATGGAGTCAATTGTAGAGGATATCAACGCTTAGGGATGGCAACGGGGCGGGTCGGGGCGGGTTTTCGCAGCCCCGGACCCGCCCCGCGGGTCAGCCTGGCTGACCCGGACCCGGGTAAGTGTACCTCCCGGGTCGGGTCGGGTCGGGTCAAAAATCCCGCGGGTCGACCCGCGGGGCCCCGACCCGACCCGACGTGAACAATTTTTTTTTTTTTTTTTTTCACTTCTCAATATTAAATACAATTTTTTTTGCCAAAATATTACATTATATGTAAATTCAAACCATAAATCTAACATCAATCAAATACAAACACATCAAATTCATCACCAAATACAAATTCAAATCCGAATACCAAATCAAAATTAACAAATCCTAATAATCTAAATATACATCTATTTATAATTTGGTCCATATTATTTATATAGGTACTATATTAACCATATTATTTAGTAAATGTTACATTATATTAACATAAAAAAAAAAAAAAGTAAAAAATATATACATAGACATTTCGGGGCGGGTCAACGGGGCCCCGTGTCCCTAGACCCGGACCCGACCCGACCCGGGTCCGACCCGCCCCGAACCCGACCCGTGACCCGCGGGTCGGCGGGTCCTCGGGTCAAAACCGGGTCGGGGCCCCGCGGGTCAGCGGGGCCCCGAGACCCGTTGCCATCCCTATCAACGCTGCATTAACATCAACATAGGCAGTTGAATTTACAGTGACAGGACGATCCGGCAACACCCTAGCCCATGAGCTAGCTGTGTTATTCAAGCAAAGAGAGTTTCAACCAATCTTTCTTGCTGCTTAGGGGTTTGCCACACTGGTTATTCTCTATTTCCAAGAATGAATCATCAAATGTAGAGGTGAAACCAAAATCTGGTTAGTCCGAAAAATCGATGAAAACCAAACCGGTTCGGACCGAGAAAACCGAATTCGAAATATGAGGTTTGGTTTTTTGTCGGATTTTTTTTACTCTTGTTCGGTTTTTCGATGCGGTTTGGATTTTGAGCTTTGAGAACCGTGGAGACCGAACGACCGTTATGCTAATTAAATATATACATTATATATTATATTAGTTGATATTAATTAATATAATTAATTAATTATGTTAATATAAATTGTAAAATAGTCACTTATGAATATTAGTTTTTCTATTTGTATTTTATAATTTATTTAATTATATTAATGGAAGTCATTTATCATTTCGATATGATATTGTCCATGAAAATAAAGAGAATTTTAAATGGTAAATGTTAATACTGGATTTTCAGTTTAAACCGAAAACCGAACCGAAAAGACCGAACTACCAATGGACTGTTTATTTTTCTCAAACGGTTTTTTGGTAGGATTTTTTTTAAAGGAAAAAACCGGACCGAAAATTTAGATACCCAACCGAAACAAGCAAAAATCCAGTCTGACCGGTCTGGTTTCACCCCTACTCAAATGTTTGAGGATCTAGTTTGTTTGGTTTCATTTGTTTAAGTTAATTATTTTTGTACTTGTAACTTTACTACTTTTTTTGAATGAACGAGAAAAAAAAAGTAATAATATAATATTTATCTGAAAAGGAAGTTCAAAATTCAAATTGTGATTTATACCCAATAAAGGATTGGAAAGAAAAATGTAGTACGATATACATAAATACTAATACATATAATAATGCTAAGGTCAACTGAGAACAGCAGTAATTCATCAAATATTTTTCCCATTTACACGATTTACATAAGCTTAACTTTTACCAAACGTCGTTAGCACATAAACCCAACTTATCCGTGCTAAGTTCGCAACATTGCAAGTTTATGGAGACATGACATTAAAAAGGATTCAACGCAACATTTAAATTAGATTATGGTGTTCGGTATTGAAAATTACATTTTAAATACATCAACTATTATTTAATATTTATTGACTTTTTAGTACCTTATTTTTATTTTATTTTTAACTTTTAGGTATTTTAACTATCTAAAATGCGATTATTTAATAACATGTTACTCAACTCATCTAATCATGGGATTCTCATTGGTCCGAGCTTATGCTAGACCTGATCATCTAGTATGGAAGACTTTATCAAGCACAAGCCCGAGTCAAGTTATGCAAGCCTATAGCTCACTTAACTAATCAAAACTCCAAATCAGTCATGACTTAATTGGCTGAGTTAGAAGGCTCGTCTTGATCCAAACTCGTGCTAGATATGGTCTTCTAGAATATGTGATCAAATACGTTAATTGAGCATGTGTCACATTTTGAATAACTTAGACACCATGGCAAAAAAAAAAAAACAAAAAACAAAAACTGACACCTAAAAATTAAAAAATAATTAAGGTACTAAAAAGTCAATTGTTAATGTACTAAAAATGTAATAAACTACAATATTTGGTATGTTCAACAATGTACAACATTGACATAATTTAGTACAAATTTGTGGGTACAACTAATACTCAATTGCTCATGTTAACATAAATAGTGAACCCATACTTAACAAAATTGATTCTTAACAGCATCATTAAAAAAGATTCCATAAAGTAACTTTTCAGTTTTCAGTTTCTAACAGAAAGACAGTCTAAGAAAACTGATGACATAATGCAACACTTTTAGTTTCTCCTCTTTCATGAGCAGGACATATATAGTTCAAGGAAGCCAAAGCCGACATTATCATCCTAGGAAATTCATAATCACTAAGTGAAGAACCAAATTGCAGAGAACAAAATCAGCAAAGGCACGCTCCGGAGGTAAATCCTACAACAGCAACAAAGGAGAAATCAGCTCGAATAACACAAAAACAGTATGTGTTGTCTTTCATTTTCTTAAACGAACAATTACAAGCAGAGATGGATGAAATTTACCTTGAATTCCTTATTCTCTTTGTTCACTTGGATACGGAGGCAGACTGCAGTAAAAATGATTTACCGTTAAATCAACAAAAAAAATTGCAGGTGGGTTCGCTGCTGAAAGTATATCCTTTGAATTGACACCAGTAAATCTCACCAGCGAGAACTGCAGTTCCAATGCAAGATAGCACACCAGACAAGAATGAGTTGAAGGGAAATGATCCCACCAAGGCCATGTAAACTATCTGTTCATCAACAAATGTGATCACGTCAACTTACATGAATATTGATTATCTCCGGTCATGCAAATGTTTAGGAAGCTAGTTGCACAACTATCACCAAAAGTTTAGGAAGCTAGTTACACTCAGATTACAAATGCTTAGCGAAGAAATGTATAAAAGACCATCAGCACAGCTATCACCAAAATAACTGAAATATAATCTTTTTAGTTGAATTCCACAGTCCAGATATTCCTCCCAAAACTCTAAAATCTATTCAAATGGGAGCAGAAACTCATCTTTCTTCTTTGAAGATCCACAGTCTCAATGCATTAATAATATCACAGGTTAGATCATTTGTTCTTTTTCTCCCTTATTGGCAGTATCAAATGACCGAATAATCAACCCTTCAATTATATTAAGGTAACTAACATTTCTAATCAGACAATCCGAACTCGGTCTTGGAAAGTAGGCTTCTAACATTAAGGAGGGCAACAGGAGAGTAAAGATAGAATCATCGAGCGCAATCCAAGTAGAAATGTACAAACTTCCCACGGAAAGTAAGGAAATCCATGAGGCTAATTAGATTTGCGCATCAAGCATTTCATTCGATCAATATAATTAGCCGATAATTCAGCTTATTAGACTCCTTCCTATCCAGTCCTTGCAAATTACAGTTAATTAGGGCATTTTGGCGGATCCGGATTCAGCACTCAGCAGGGTAGGCAGCGCGTCACATTCACACAAATTTAACAGAGCATTTCGACCGTCGAAAATCTAGCAAATTTACCTGGATCAGAGCTGTGGAGACCGCGAAAGCCACATAGAGATCGATGATCTGAAGCCACATAGACAGCAATGAGTATAATCAGTACTGAGATATAGAGAGAAAGATCTGAAGAAACAGAGCAAGAGCTAAACCTTGAGGTTCTTAGGGGTAGCGGCGTAAGCAGAACGGAGTGAACGGATGAGGGTAAGAGCATCGTCGCCGGAAGATCTCGCCATGCTGCAAAAGCCTCTCTTTCTTCGACTGTATGTAGTGAGTGGTGTGTTCTTCGTTGTCCTCTCATCGTCTTCTTCATCATTCTGATTTAAGGCCCAAATATAATTCCTGTCCGAACTGATCCAATAAATATACTTACAAGTTGGGCTTTTGTCTTTTGTCTTTTGTCTTTTGTCTTTTTTTTTTTTTTTTACAGTTTTTTTTTAAAAAAAACGATAGAATATATTTAAAACAACCGCATACTAATTACGACATATTCTATGGGCTTAGCCAACGAGGGATACTTGGGTAAAACCAAGTTTCGATCACATCAATGTTAGTTACCATAAATACCATAAATAACAGAACGTTTGACGCTACACAAAAGTAGAGAAGATAAACTAGAGAGTAAGGTACGAACATCCGAGACGATCTCAACCAAGGAAGGGGGACATATCAAAGAAGGGGTCAAAATACAATCCAGCACAACAGAGGAATCGAAAAGTAAGAAACGAACATCCCGATTAGACAACTGCGCCAGAAGCAGACCCGTCTGATAGGTTAAACCTTCAGTAAAAAGTGGATCGTCTCCAAGGCCGAAGAAATCGATACTGCAAAAATTTCACCAACGGGCTCAAAAGAACAGCTGCTCCAAAAATCTTTGAAATCCCTCCGCGAACCGCTCCATCCACAATAATTGACCAACAATTGGGGGGAATCGACGACCGTCCAATCAACTTCGAGACTCCGTAGTGGACCCGTGAGGGCTCTGGAACAAGCACACGAGGAACCAAGTTATCATTACAAACAGAAGAAATAAAAAACATTACAGACGCCGCAGAAGGTAATCTAGCGCGAAAAACAACATTATTTCGTTCAAGCCAGATACCCCACATAACTAGACACCTGTAAATAAATAAATCCTGACGAGGCGAATCTGACCCTAAGGACTGCTCTAACCAGCTAGGTGCCGTGGTAAAAGAATTAAGCAGAGATAAAACCCATAAACTAGAAGCAAACCAAACACGACGTGTAAAAGCACAGTTCCACATCAAGTGGTCCCAGGTTTCCTTGGCATCACCGTAGAGCGGTGCAGAGCGGGCAAATTGGATCAACAAACGGAAGCCTACGGTGGAGATTTTCTCTCAAAAGTATACCTCCCGAAATTCTCTTCCAGACGAACATTCGAACATTTGGTAGTAGTTGAGCTAACCATAACCTAGACCAAAATGGCGAACTAGCAATCATGTGAACGGAAGAACTTGTCGCGGGCAACCCTGACTCTATTTCCAAGAGATGTGAGTTTATGAAGTGATACCCGAATTTAACCGAGTAACAACCAAACTTAGTGTGATTCCAAAGAAACCGGTCTTGACTGTCGAATAAAGTCAAGAACAGTTGTGAAATAGCAGTTACTTGAACACGAGGCAAGAAGACGGCCAAAGTTTCCAAATCCCAACGGCTGTCAATGGTGAAAGTAGAGACCTTTAGATCATGCTAATTTGACGTACCAGCTACCCAGTCAGAGAGAAGGCCGAAATTAGGAACCCAAGGATCCGTCCAAAAGTTAACCGTATGGTCGTTGCCTATCCTCCAGTGTGCTCCTTCCAAAAGATAACGTCTAACAAAGGTCAAGTTTTTCCATGTGATAGAATGAGACGCCTTACAAGGAGCGGCGAAGAAAGACCCATTTGGATAATATTTTTTACTCATGCACTTCACCCAAGTAGAATTCGGACACGCGATGAGACGAAATGATTGTTTGAGGAGAAGTGTTAAGTTGAAATTAGCTGTATCACAAACCCTAATTCGCCCAACTGTTTTGACTTGGTAATTTTTTCCTAGGCAATCCAGCACATCCCTTTGGCACCAGGATGAGAACACCACCAAAATTGTCGTTGTAATCTGTCTAGCTCCCCTGCAGTTTGCTTGGACAAACGAATACAAGACATTAGGTAGGTGGGGATTGATGCTGTCGTGGCCCGAATAAGAACATTTTTCCCTGCTGGAGAGAGTAACATTGTCATCCATCCCTGGTCCCGCTGTTACCCGCTGAACTACAGACTGTCCCATAGCACGTTTACCTTTCACCCAATCCAATGATAGACCCAAATACCAGTGTTATCAGAACCGGACCGGACATCGAACCAGTTAGGGTTCCGGTTTCTGGTTCGACCGATCCGACCCGATACGAACAGGGTTCAACCGCTGCAGCCCCTTTTCAGTTGTTCCTCCCCTCACTTCTTCGTTCTTCCCCTCTGAATCTTAGATCCCTCTTCCTACACTTCCTCCCATCCTCTCTCTTCTTCAGATCAACTTTGGATCTCTTCCTTTATACTTCATATCATTTTCCTCGTCCACTAATTCCTTATCTGCTCAAACTCAGGCTCAATCGGATGAACGTTTTCTTCAACCCTTGATCACACCCAACACCTCCTCCTTCTCATCTTCCCCAAATTCTCCTTCAACTTGAGAAATCTAATCCTAGCAGACCCCGGGGTTAGAGCGGCAGCGGAATCGAAGCCTTCAGCCACCCAATCAACAACCATTATGTCTCCTTGACCATGAGGAGGTGGTCGGGGTGGGCGGAGTAGGTGGCGAAGTCGTCATTGGAGCTGTAGCGGCGATGTCATCCATGGAGCTATAGCAGCGAGGTCGTCCTTGGACTTGTAGCTGTAGCGAGGTCTTATCAATAAAATTTACATTTATCCTTGATCTAGGCATAAATAGTAATCCATTCTATAATTCTTTTCATTACCTCTCGTGAGAAAATGACCCCCCAAACAAAGGAATTGCGCAGTACGAAATAACATAAAAACTGACTCATTAAAAAAATAGGATCGTTTACTCAAATACTCAAATTCTTTCTTTTTGCCAGACATGAATAATAAGAAATATTTTCATCCGATTCGATTTCATCCAAATGTAGTAGTATAAGAATGAAGGGAACTATTCCGATTCCATCAAAATGGAAGAATCAAAGAATTTTTCCTAGAGATTAAGAGAATTCAAGAATTTTTTATTGACTAAGGAAAAAGAATCGAATAATCATTTGATTATGAAAATAGAATAACGCCTTGAAAAATTCAGCCGAATCTTTAAAGAAAATTGTCAAAAATTTCGGTCACTTTAGGTTACTTTTGGACTAAGAAATTAAAAATTTCACTTTGAACACCAAGTATGGTTCGACCGAAACCTAGGGTTAGGGTTTGAGGTCAAATTTCAAGATCAAATCTTGCAAAGATCAAGAATCCAAAGTTTTGTTTTGATAAAAGTCTTGTTTTTCTTGAAGATCATGAACATCAAACTTTACTATGAACATCATGAAAAATCACGGCCAGTACGATTTACCCAAAAATCGAAAATTTTAAATTTTAAAAATATATTCAAAATTTTCGTCTACCATAAGAAAATTCAAGAACATCAATTTTATCAAAATCGCGAACTCCCTAACACAGGCTCCGATACCACTGTAGGATTTATGATATTAATACTACGGAAACAAAACCCTAGATCAGGTAACTAATACACAACGGAATAAGGTGCACATACATATAATGTTTCCTGTAGCACAAGACCGTTGAGGGGAGTTCTCGATCCGCCGGACGGTTCCCTTTAGAGGTTCCTGTTAGAGAAGCCCTACGCGGATTATGCCTCACAGCAAAGCCTCAGTCGATTCTTCCTCTTCGCAGGATGGATCTCCTGGAGTAAATTGCTTGACACAATTTGGCACCTCCTTGTGTGGTATGTGTTTCGGCCGAACCCTTAGGTATTTAGTGTTAGCATATGGAGATTGGGCGCCGTAATTTGGATCCCATTAATATGTATACGTTACCTAAGAAATTGGGTAAATGTCACATTAGGGTAATTGGGCTTGACCCAAATCCCGATTGACATGAGAGGCCCAAATATTGGGCCTCCCTTATACATGGCCGGCCGAAACTTGGTGGTAGGGGCAAAGTGGACTTTTGTCCACTTTGCTCCTCCTATAAATAAGGAGTGTTAAGGTTTTCTTAAGGGTAATTCACAATTCCTCCTAAGTGGTGATTTGAGAGAAAAACTCTCCACCCTAGAGCAAGTTTCGGCCGAACCATATACAAGCACCAATTGTGTGCCAATTTGCTTGGAGCAAATCACTCCGGAGATCGGTCCCTGCCAAGAATCGATCAGAGGCTTTGCTGTGGAGTTAATACCGCGTAGGACTTCTTTAACAAGAACTTCTACGGGTTCCGTCCGGTGGATCACGAACTCCCTCAGCAGGATCCTTAGGACTACGGAAAGGGTTTAAGGTACGTGCACATCATCCGCTGTGTAATTCTGATTACAAGCATGTGCCTTATTTATGTTTCCGTAGTAGTCAACCCCGTAATCCAACATTTAGGGAGGAGGGCTTTATTTTAATCTCACCACTTAGGAAGAGAGAATTAGCATTGTGAAAACCCTTCTAGGACTCCATATTTATAAGAGGAGTAAAGTGGACAAAAATCCACTTTACCCCTACTCAAATATTCGACCGGCCATGTTATTAGAGATGCCCAATTTTAGGCCACCCATGTTAATTGAGATTTTAGGCCTGGCCCAAAATCCCTAATATGACATTACCTAATTTCTTAGGTATATGACCTTAATTAATGGGCTCCCAATTACGGCGGCCAATAGTCCAAATGCTTACACCATAGTTATATATATTTACTTTAGTGACTTTTTTTTAAATAATTACTACTTAACTTTTGTAAGTATCATTTGGTTCTTTTTAATGCATTTTATTGTGATTTGGGATGTAAAAATGTCCCAAATTTACTATATAACTTTATGTTTAACTAATTTTATGGTTTCAATCTAAATTTAAGCAATGACGAACCCAATTGAAAAATGTACTTCATACTTGGAAAAAAAGGCTACTAACCAAATCACTACCTAGATTTTGGCCTACTTATAAATCGTTATCTGAAATTTATTTATTTATTTTTTAAATTTGGCTAACTAAATTTTTAATTTCTGACCAAATTGCTACATCTGTATAATTTATGTCAAACTGAACTATAACGAAGCAAGTGCTGGCCACGTGAAATCTTTTAATGGGTACCCAAGATGGATTCGCCAAGAAAATGAATGGATTTTAACGAAATAGCTACAATCGGATGCTCAATGAATGACACCGTTAAAATCTGATGGATTTCCAATTGAGTGTCCAATTGAAGGTATTTAGCGGGACTCATTTCAATTTCTTGGCGAATCCATATCGGGTACACAACAAAAGACTCCATGTGGTCGGAATATACTCATTGTATGTCCAATTTAATGGAAATTATACTGGAGGTAGAAATTTGCTCATAAATTAGAAGTATAGGTAAACAAATTTAAACAATTAAAGTTTGTGTAACTATTTGTTATTGATTCAAAAGTTCAAGTAGCGATTTGGTTAATAACCTTACAAATTTGAAAAATACTATGTCGTAATTGGTTGTTGTTGGATCTTGCTTTGGTGAACTGGATCTCCGTTAATCAATTCTCTTCTCTCCGTGTCGTAACAAAAATTTAATTTGTCATTGTACGTTCGTTGTGTAACATTTGTTTGCCTTGTGGTGCCTGTTCGCTTTGTAGCGCCCAATATCATCTTGTAGCCGACTTTTCATCCTGCAAGAAAGGGAGACTAGCGTCGTAGCCCGGTAATCTCACTCTAACGCTCAAGTTAGTTTTGTTGTAGTGAGATAAAGTAAGAACTCAAGTGTAGAGAGAAATATAATCTTTCCAAATGATGTAGTGGATGTGTATTTATAGGGATTTTTTTTTCTTTTATTCTGATAAGCCTTAATCTGGAATAGGTTTATTGTATTATGGGATTGTGACTATATCTATGTTGAGCTTGTTTTGGCGATCATAAGGGTTTACGTGTCGTAATAGGCGCTAATGTCGATCTTCTTGGAGATGCTGAAAGGGTTCAAGCGGGGTGTCAAAACAACAATGAGATATATGTACCTGGGGGGGGGGGGGTCAAGCGGGGTGTGAAAACACCAAGTAGATATTGTGTATGTACGATGTGTTCCGAGCGAACTAAATGGTCGACTTAGAAAATTTGGATCGCGCGAGTCCGATTGGATCGCACGAGTCCATTTTGACCACACGGGTCCATTTGGACCGTGTGTGCACGACTGAAGGGGTGTAAACGAGCCGAGTCGAGCCGAGAATCTTTCAAGCTTGACTCGATTAGTATTTCCAAGCTCGAACTCGAGCTCTAATTTTGAAACTCGAACTCGACTCGAATTCAAGCTCGACATAATTGAGCTCGACTCGACTCGTTAGTCTATTATATATCACAATAAATTAACATTTCTCATGACAAAAAAATCGAACTTGACTCGATTCGACTAAACTCGAACTAATATAATAATTATTATATTTAATAAGAATAATAATAAGAATCAAACTCGACTCGATTATAAATTCGAACCCGAAACTCGTTTAGGCTCGCCTCGAGCCAAACATTATCAAGCTCGAGCTCGGCGTACCAGAAAGCTCGTCTCGAGCTCGGCTGGACTCAAATTATTCCGAGCTGAATTCAAGTTTTATCTGAGTTGATCCCGAGTGGCGAGTAGATCACGAGTAGCTTGACTCGTTTACACCCCTATTCACGAGTGTGTGCGTGCGTACTTCGAAGAGTAAACTTACATTGGGTACTCGGTCGCATTTTCGCCCCGTTTAGCACGTAGTCGAGTCGTTTCGTTATCGGGATTGGTTAGTTAGTGTAAAAATTGGGTGTGTATCCATCAGTTGTGAAATACACTTTAATATATTCGGTAAACATAAAGTTACAGAGGACACGTGTGAAATTTTTTCATCCAAAAGGCACTTGTACATCTATCTTGTTGTCTATCTAAGATGAATTTGATAGTAAATTAAAAATATTGCATCGAAAATGTTTCAACTGGACGCTTATATGGACTTCCACATAATTCCAACAGTGCATTTCAATTTACCGCCTGATTGAAGATATTTTACTGCAATATTTTTAATTTATTGTCAAATCTATATTGGTTACACATCAAAGACCTTGCATGGCCACCACATGTTTCGTTTATGATCAATTTGACAGTAATTATAACGGATATAGCACGTTGCTATGAAATTGAAAATTCGGATATTGAATTTTGAAAAATCATATATTATGAGTGCCTTCATCTGTTGTTGTACGAAAAAAAAATAAAAAATCAAAGGTAAAGATTTTTTTTTTGAATGAGTGCCAGCGTGTTTCTATTAGGATTGTAGAAACCATATTAATTTATGAAACACAAAGTTAATCATAAATATTTTTTTGGTTAATAGCTAAAAAACTGTCCAAGGTTTACTCTATGTTAAAAGTAGGTGTCTGAAGTTTCAAATGTTAAACTGTAGTGTCCAAGATTTCAATTTTGTTAAAATGTGGTGTCTCAGTGTGATTATTTTAGAGAAGTCAATTCCGATGAAACCGACTGTCAAATTCGAGCTCTCATACACACTCCCTTCTCGTCATCTTGTCGGGACCGTCAGCTAAGAAGCTGGCCACATCCGCGTAAGTATATCCCACTCTATTGTCGTTGAAAATCGCTCCACACCACTCTGCTAGAAACATTTTCTTTAGGATGTTCAACTTTTGGGTGAAATTTGACGATTTTGTGAAAAATAAGGAGTTATGGATTATGAGTGGGTTGATGAAAATGATTGAAGGAAGATGAATATACATGTGGAAACACCATATTTCAATAATAATGAAACCTGAGACAGTCCATTTTAATATTTCAAATTGCAGACACCTGCCACCATAAACTGGTAAAGTGTTGGCCATGAAAAATTTTCCATTCTCATGGTCACTAGCGGGGATTGAACCCTTGAACTCTGGTTAATGGATGAGACGCTGAATTACCACACCATTGTTACATGGTTAGTGGCAATAATTTGTGCTCCTACTGATGCTGGAATGATTGAATTACTTTGGTTGGAGACTATATGTACAAGCGAAGCAGAATTCGGGGCATAGGGTTAGAGTACGAGCAACCAATCACTTTAATATATCACAAGCCAATATGTATTATTCACTACGGGACATTGATTCAAGCATGAATCATTCGATACGGGACATAGAACCGACATGAATTGTTTTATACGAGACAAATATTTAACACGAGTAATACGATACGGGACACAGGATATCGAATATGTTGATTTTGAGGCGCATACATATAGTCGCTTTCCGAAAGATAATATTTGCCCCCACTCGTAAACGAGTTTTGCTAACAGGTTACTAGCAAATCATCTCCGAGAATATAACAAAATCACTCGGTCTAACGAGTAGCAAAACCCGAAAACCTACTTAAGAACTTCTCACAGAACCGACATAATAATGGATATCGTTTGATCCAAAGAAATCATACTTACTTAAGAGTAAGTGAGATAATTCCCGGATGGTTTGGTGGCCTAACCATAAACCTATTTATAGACTAAATGGATGTGCTCAACGGTCACTTTTGTGGTGCCAAACTTTGAACTTGATGAAGTTAAATTACCCGCCAATCTAAACGGTGCCTCTATAATAGTTGCTTGGCGCCAAAACATTCACGTACATACATTCCATTGTTTTGGCCGAAACATAGTCATCATGTTCTCTTTAATTTCTTAAACAAATAATTTATTTGTTTAATCAATTAATTAACACACCCATATATATATATATATATATATATAGTCTAACGAATACAACTTGTTCATCCTTTCTATTATATCATATAAATATATTACAATCTATACAATATTCCAACATTTACAACTTATATTATATGGGCCAAGTCATCCTGACATGTGACTCTTATCTTGTGGAACAAGTAGTAGAATATTAACACTTTTTCTTTCACTTGCCCAAGAATATAGAATTCGTTGCCTATAGGCTATAGGGTCACATGGTAGACTTATAATAGCAAGACTA
Source organism: Clarkia xantiana subsp. parviflora (assembly GCA_036873135.1). Lineage (NCBI taxonomy): Eukaryota > Viridiplantae > Streptophyta > Magnoliopsida > Myrtales > Onagraceae > Clarkia > Clarkia xantiana. The sequence continues at coordinate 21,773,599 of JAPTYO010000002.1, read as the reverse complement.
GATAAAATCTGGCAGAATGAATAGCGATGATGAGAAATTATTCTATCAATTAAATTTACCACGTGACGTGGTAAACCTTGAGTGAATGACCAATGTAGGTTAGTTTTCGAAACTAATTCCCAAATTAGGCTTGTTCAGAAACTAATTCTCAAAATAGGTCTCTTTATTTTTTTTAATAATATATATTATTTAATTTACACCCTAAAGTTTACATTATGTTACAAATTAATCCTTAATAGAAATATAATACAAGAAGAAAAAAGAAATTGAAAATTAAAAAAATTAAATGTATAAAAAAAAATTATAAACTAATTAAATGATAAAAATACAGATTAAAAGTAATCAAATAAACAAATTTTTTTATTTTTATTTTAAATCTTATAAAATGTGCAAAATTAAAGGATAAATTTAAAAATTAAAAATAAATACGTTTTGAAACAACTTTATCTTGGCAAAATAAGAAACTATATAATGATAAAATCATTCATCAAGAGTATGAAAAAAAATATACAAACTAAAATCATTCTTAAATTTATTCTATTGGTTTTTCAAATTTAAATTAGTTTATCTATTTTTTAAGTCACTAATTTTTATGTATTTTTATAAATTTAACACGTTTTATTAAGGGTTTATGTACGCTTTCATTTTTATATTTTTATACTTACAAAAAATACGAGTATTTAGTTTATTTACAATTTACATGTTATATCACTGTTTTTTTAATATAATTTATATCATTAGCATAATTTATTTTTAGAATTTTTTACAATTACTAATTTATTAATTTTTAATTTATAGCTTTTACATATAATTACTTTATTTTTTCACAATTTTTTTTAATATTTCTTGTATTATATATCGGTTTAGGGTCAATTGTAACAAAATATAAACTTTGGGATGTAAAATGAAAAATAAAAATGATTAAAAAAAATAGAAAAACCTAGTTTGGGAATTAGTTTCTGAAGAAGCCTAGTTTGGGAATAAGTTTGACAATCAAACCTATTTTGGGAATTCACTCGTAAACCTTTTACCAATAAATTTTTATAGTGTGTTATATCTCACTCTTTCGCTTAACATGTATTACAAATTCTTTAGTTGAAGATATGCCACGTCAGTTGACGCACATGTTAAATACAATCTATAGTATGAATTATGAAAAAGCACATGTATATAATAATAAATATATAAATAAATTTTACATTTACCTTACGTTCGGTTTACTACATTCCTTCCAAACAACCATAACTTTAAGTTTCACACTTCAGCCAATGTAAAAGTATCACACTTATTTGTTCAATTCAGTACACACCTATAAAACGTTTCAACTTATTTATAGGGTTAAATTGTCTTTGGTGTCGTTTGATTATAGTTGGTTTTTAGCGTTATATCTTTTTTTTAGACTTTTGGTCAGTGACGAATCCAGGACTCAAGGGTCAGTGGGTGCACAATAACAAAAAAAAAATCGGTCAGATCAATAATATAATTTTGAGTCGAACTAGCAAAATTTCACCTAAAAATTGATAAAGTTCAATTATAAAAGGAAACTTTAAATATTAATAATATCCAATACAAATATAAATAACATACTAAAAATTACAGTTGTTAATGATCAATCAAAGAAATAAACAATCGTAAAATATATTAAATTATAAAATAATAATATTTATTAATCTAGTTTTTTTTTTTTTTTTTTTTTTGCCAAAAGGAATTCAATTATTATTGCAAGTTCAACGAGAAAAACAACTAAATTCAAGGCAGAACATGTTCCTTATCTAGCAAAAATAGATAAGACTAGATTGTAATTATGATAATAATAAGTAAAACTTAGAATGAGATAAATAAATATTAATGATGTTTTTATTGTAAATCATACTTACAAAATTGTAAAAAAAGAAATTTTTTTTGTCAATATTAATATATGTAAAAGTGTGGTTGATGTGAATTGAACCATGGATGAGTTAATTAGTTTTCACGTAGTAAACCACTTGACTACTAAGAAATACATATTATTTGTTTCCTTTGAATTTTTTATGGGGTCATTTCTAATTTTTATACGGGGTCCCTATCGGTAATTACTTATTTTTTGCTCTAGTTCGGTCAAGTTAAGCGGTGTCCTGTGACCCCGTGATTATATATGTAGATTCGTCCCTGCTTTTGGTGCATCCGTTAGTTGACCGTTAAGTTTGAGTGTTAAATACTTTTTATTTATTTATTTAGTTCTCCAATATATATTCCTAAGTTTTAATTTTTACAATTTAGTCCCTATTGTTTTCTCGCTGACCACCACCTAAGACCGCCAACCACCACAGATTGGAGCCGGCAACTATGAATCGGGGCTGGCCACCACGAATCGGGGCCGACCGACCCCTATTCGTGGTTGCCGGTTTCGATCAGTGGTGGTTGGTGGCCTTGGGTGGTGGTCGACGACCTTAGGTAGTGGCTGGTAGACTTGGGTGGTGACATAAGAAAACAAATAGGGACTAAATTGTAAAAGTCAAAACTAAGGAATATAAATTTGAGGACTAAACTGAACAAAATAAAATATTTAATGGTCAAACTTAATGGCCAATTGACGCATGCACCAAAAGTCTACAAAATGTAAATGTATGACACCAATAGTTTACAAAAAAAGATATGCCACCAAAAGCCAACTTTGGTCAAACATATGACACCAAAAGACCCTTTAACATCCTTCTTTATATTATTAAAGATTAATAAGCAAATTGTTTCTCGAACTATGACTCAATTAGAAATTTACCTGAACTAATTTTAAAAAAATGACTATCAAATTTTTAATTTATGAGCAAATGTTATCTTCATTTTAAATTCGATAGAAATGAGCATGTTTTTTCCATGTGAGTTATTTTCATTTGTGTTTGAGATGAATTCAGACGTAAATTGAAAAAATTTCAACGAAAGACCTTCAACTGCATGTTCAATTCAAGAACATCGTTGGACTTGTGAAAAATCCAATTGAGTGTCACAATAAAGGTATTTCACTGCATTTTCTCAGTTTATGTTTGAATTCATCTTAAGTGCATATTAAAAATATCTCACGTAACTGGAATATGCTTATCTTTTTGTCCAATTTGACAGAAATTAAAATAGATTTAACCATTTGTTCGTAAATTGAAATTTCTAATAAACAATTTAGAAATTTAAAGTTTTAATAAAATTTGTAATTAGATCAAATTGGATTAATAATTTGGTTATTAACCTTATCTTATATTATATATTATAAAACCTTATATTATATTTATTTATTTCGAAGATATTTTAAGGAAGTGGAGCAAGAGATTCACACGGGCCTCATCTACACGATATCTGATGGCCCCCACCCAGCCTCTCCTCCTTATTCAGTTATTCTATTCCTCTCAATCAACGCTTTCAACTTGCCCACCAAGTCACTTTCTTTTATACATCACCCCAAACAATATAGCCATCAACTTTCAAATTTGTAGAATTTGAACTCTAAGCTTCTAAAATAATAACTAACAATCCGTCTCAACTTTTTAGTGGTTGTATTTGTAGTATCCTAAATTACATTAATATTTAAGAGATAGCGACTCTTAATTTAGGGAAGAACATCTAGTTGGGTTCCTGGTCACCTTAGTAGTTAAGACTCAAGTCCTAATAGGAACGGGCATAAAAACGGTCTGATTGGATAGGATTGGAATTTGTATACTCAGTCTGTTTCGAACAGGGCCATTAAGACATTTTAGAATACGTCCAATTCGAAACCTTTTTATTTGACATAATATATAATATATAAACTTTAAAAGCGGTTTGAGTTAGTTCGGATCCAGTTTGAACCAAACCACTTCTTTCACCTATGAGCCAGAACCAATTTGTCTGGTGTATTGTTTTAAAACAGTTTCGATACGAGTCGAATTTGATTTGGGTCAAGTCAAACCGATCGAGTTCAGAATCAGAGTGTTCGAATCCAATTTAACTTTAGATCTGCTTGAGTTTATATTATGAATATCGTATGATCGGTTTACCAATAGAGAAGCACATTTGTGAAAGTGCATACAAATTAGGCGGTGATCGGTTTACCAATAGAGAAGCACATTTGTGAAAGTGCATACAAATTAGGCGGTACATGCGCAAATGTGGGTGCATCTCTCATTTTTCAGTAATTTAATTTAATTATTTAAGGTGTAAGATAGCCTAAAGAGAAGTTCAGGTGCCCAGTGTAATTTTTAACAAATATAATAAATATAAACTAAGGCGGTGACCAAGTTGGGAAGACGGTCAGTAACGATAACGTAACCCCCCCTATTTGATTAGTCAATTGTAGGCCGAACAATGACTTTTCTCGCAAGCATAATGTGAATTGTGAACCGGCCCCGCCATCAAAATCAAAAGGAAATATAAAGTTCTACAAAAATAATAATAATAATAATAAAAGAAAAAGAAAAAAAATATTATGTATGATGATAACGATAAGTATGTATTTGGTGGTGCTACGTTGACGGGGCCAGTGCTTGCGCTGGTTGTTCATAAGTATGATATGCTCGCAAATGAACACGAAAGTCCGGACATTACGTAGCGGGATGGGCCTCGGGTCGCCACTACTAGCCCATTCCTTTTTTGTTTACCAAAAAAAAAAGATAAGTATGTATAATAATAATAATAACAATAATAATAATAATAATAATAAAAATAATAAAAAGGTTCCCAACTCCACACCGACTTAGTCACGCCGTCTATTGAAAGGTGCATTCGGCTTATATTATTAACGGCGTCTCCCTGTCACTGTTCTTCTCTCCCAATTTAGGGTTTGGCTCCTCTGCTCTGCTTCTTCTCTTGCATCTTCCTGATCGAAGTGGGAGTAGTTGCAATTCATCCTATGCGGTTATAGAGAATTTTCTCTTAAGGGTGATTGCAGTGATTGATTGATCTGTTTCTTAGGTGAGATGATTGTTCTTTTATTATTTTTTATAATTTCAATCGTTTTTTTTCCCGTCGGATTTGTGTCCTAACAAGGCAGATCGGGGCTCTTTCATCTTATTTAGGGAAATTCTAATGTTTTTTAACTGATTGCAATTGCAATAATTGACCAGATTCCCAAATTTTTGTTTATATAATTTATGATTATTTTTTTAGGAAAAGACCGAAGTTGATATCCTCTGGGTTAAACATATATTCTCTTTGTGAATTGGTCTTTGATTGCTGAATTATGGTCAGTATAGTTTTGGCTAAAGCTTGTGTGAAGATTGATTTTTATATCATAAATGTCGGTTTGGTGTATATTGCAGGAGTGGAGCTGTGCTACCTTTTAAATTCGATAAATCTATATTTTTTTTGCAATAGAAAGAGAAACATGTTCTCTGTGAAGAAAACCTGCACCAGGTTTAATATCTTCCCTTTGTTTTTATTTTTGACATTTAATTTTTGTAGGAATTAGATTTTTTAATCTATGATATCTTGGTGTTATTTATTTGGCTTTGATGTTGGATATTTTCGAAGTAAATTTTTTTTCCTTTTGGCCAAAGGAATTTTCCAGTTGATTTTTTTTATAAGTATATATATCTGCTGTGGGCTTATTCCGACTTTGATGCTGATCCTTTGTCCAATTTCATCTTCTAGGTGCGTACTTAGGGAATAAAAATTATTCACAGATATACTCTTCAAGTTTTTATGTTCTTGTTTGTATGGGTCTGTTTAATGATGATTCACCCTGTCTCACAATTTAGCAGTTATGCTGACAAAGTTGTCTTTGACTTTATGAACTTTAATTGATAATCGGATTTCCATATGCAGGGTTTTCGACATGTGTCCAATGGCACAGTTATTGTAAGGCTTGTTAGAGCTAGCTAGTTATTCTGGTTCTTGTTCTGCTCTTTTGTGTCTAGAAAAGTTGTTAGTAATTGGTCTAGAAGCCACAAATAGATATGGAATCGAGAATCGCAAAGGTATTGGATAGTCTTTCCAGTAAAAGGCATCTGCTGAAGGCAAAGAGAAAGCGGCCGGCATATGCAGCATATGCTGGTGAAGCTGCTTATGCCGCCCCTCCTGGTAGATGTAAGATGTTGGCAGAAAAGCTCATCAAACGCCGGAAACTGAATAAGGGGCATAAAGAGGTCAGTGGGTGTAGCTTTCTGAAATCTGCCGTGAGATACTATGCAAACTTCATGAAAAGTGGTGTACCTGAACGTATTTTGTTCTATCAAGATGGGAGATGGACTGATCTTCCAATTGGTGTCCTTTCCTCTATCAAAACGGATCTTCAAATGAAGAAAGCTGCCATCGAGGTTGAGTTTGATGGGTCCCTTTTCCTTCTGGATTTCCTGCATATGTCAAAGCTAGATTTAGTAACAGGATTGCATGATCCTATGGCTTGGATAGACAAAGCTGGTGGATGTTTCTTTCCCGAGATGTTTACTGATGAGTGCTGCCCTCAGTGCAGTCAGCACAAGGGGCAAGGATATGACGAACCCCATGAGCTGAAGCTGCACCTCGAAATTGATATCAGTGGACTGGACATGATGGAATGCACTGCAGAATCAAATACAAATGAGGTAGTTCAGCATGTACAGTCTAATCCCGATGATGACTATTTTGCCTCTCTCAAGAAGAAGTTCCTTATGGGCATGGCTCCCTTGGGTGGTGCTGAAGTAGTGGATGTATACCGCTGTTCAAGCTCTATGAGGGAAGCTCGATATGAGCTCTTTCAAAAGCAAGTTGAAATTACCAAAAAGTACCGTGGAGATGCTAATGTTCAGTCAGCTTGGCTTGCTGCTCCGAAAGGAACACTTTCTTCTATAATAGAGTATGGTGCTGGAAGTTGTGGGTTCGGTAAATCCACTTATGGCACTGGTGTCCATCTTGCTTCTGCCAACTTCCCTCACATCAGGTTCATCTTTTCAAAATATTTTCTTCTTTGAACTCGAAACCACACATTTTGTTTCATCTTCTCTTCTTTCTGGTCCATGGTTGGCTTACCATGTAAGCTTGTGATTATTAGGTTGTTGTGTTACTCTCTTCTTTTCTTTCCCTGAGTTGATTATTTTACCTAGTCTCCTATTATTAATAGTAAGATTGGACTTGTTTGTCAGTGCGAAATTTTGTGATAACGACGAAAAAGGCATACTACACATGGTATTCTGCCATGTAATAATGGGGAATATGGAGATTGTGGAGCCTGGATCTACACAGATGCAGCCTAGCAGACAGGACTTCGATAGTGGAGTCGATGATCTGGAGAACCCAAAGCATTATGTGATCTGGGCTATGAACGCAAACACCCATATCTTCCCAGAATACGTAGTTAGTTTCAAACTCCCCCATGCCCAACAAGGTGATATATTGCCCCTATGAGCTCCTTCTCCTGTTCTAATCATCATCTTTTTCTTATAGCTAACAATCAGTCATGACCTGTGGGATGGAACATTGCAAAAATTATTGTTGATGTTTGGATGATACCAACTTATCTCCCAACACTCCCATCCCGGTGTGAATGTGATGATATACTACTTCATCTTGGGTTGGGCATTTGTTACAATTCAGTTGACCACAGCCCAACTTCTGATTCAATGAGTCAGTCAACTCTGCGGATTCCGTCTTTTATAATTAAAAAACCCCGAAATTTTCTTTATTTCAGAATCTCGTTTTTTTTTTGTTTGTTTGAATTGTACATACAGGTGGGAGTGATGGCAGTGATTCTGGAAGTAAGGTTGCTGAATCAGGTGTGACCATGTCTTTGCAGCACAAGGCACAACTTGGTCTTTCTGTAAGTATTTGCCACGTGTGTTGATTGATGGGGTATTAAACCGTAAGAATAAATAACACGTAAAATAACTTGGATTGTTTTGTTTTCTTTAGGGTAATAATGATAGCCAACCCAGGTTGGATAATAATCGAGCATCATTGGAGAAAGCTCCGAGCATGAGCTCAAATGCTCCTTCTGCTAGAGCATCTAGATCCCCATGGATGCCCTTTCCAATGTTATTTGCTGCTATTGACCAGAAAGTTGCCCCCAAAGACATGGAATTGATCAATCACCACTACAACCTTTTCAGGGTAAATAAATCAAAGTTGCAATCTTTGGTAGATTTGTTTATGGTTCAGGTTATAGTTGAGTTGTGGGGTTTCTAAAGAGTAGTTTGGTTCAGGTGAAGATGATTAGTAGGGAGGAGTTCATTCAGAAGTTAAGGTTGTTGGTTGGAGACAATTTACTGAGATCTACAATAACCGCTCTTCAGACGAAGGTAGATATGCAATTCAGTTGAGAGAACTGTTGTCCTTTAAATACAAAGCAAGCCCTAGCTAAATTTTATAAATGACAAGTTTGAGGTAATTGCAGGTTCCAATGAAGTGGAGTAGCGATGGTGGAGCGGGCAAACAGAATTTGTTGACATGAAATGAGCTCTGCTGCTCTGTTTTGCTCTTCTTTTTCTGTGAAACAACAACCATTTCATGTTTCGGATTGCTTGCTGCTTTTACATACAATCCAGAACACTTGGTAGTTTGGTTGATGGTTGAGTTTTAGAATAGTATTTTTAGTATGATTATATTATTATTATTTATTATAAAAGTAAACAATATTGTTAGTTAGTTAGTTCCTTTCATTAACAGCCGCCAATCTTGAATCTATATCAGAATCAGACTCGTTGAGGGGTCCATTTGAATTGTTTGCAAAGGGGATATATTCAATTCATTAATCATGCATCAATAATTTATCAGAAGAATGTGTAGAAGCTTCTCAAATTGACAATTCAATAAGCATCGTGAGATTTGAATTGGTAATATGATAACACCTAAGAATGAATGATAAAACTAAAATAATACATTAGGAGCGGGGGAGGAAGCAATTGAATGTAATGTAAGTTAATCTGCACAGGGGTAAAGTCGGATGGATCAAATAAATAATCACCACCAGCTTCCATTGTTGTCTGGTGAGCACCCTTCTTCCTAGTTTTTTTAGGATAGGAGATGAGACACCAGCAAAAAAATCAAAACCCAAGCCTAGTCACAGTAGTAGCTGCTGGTGAGTGTTAGATACCTCATGATGCTCTTCTTTTCTACGCAGCTAGCTGATCCTCCTAAACCATGTTCATCTGTTAGAAGTACCTGCCGTCCTGCACTGTGATCTGGACAATGATGGACCTCTAATTTTTAGCCGCTTTGGGCCACCCATCGATACCTCCTTGAGCGGAGGTGGTTCCTTGGTACTAATGCCACTCGTCCTCTCCTGCTGCTCGTATCTTCTATGGTGAGGATGATGATGATGATGATCCCGTACTTGTTGTTGGTGAAGATGATGATGCCTCTTGCTCGTCTGTTCGTACTTTTCAAGTTGTTTTGTTCCTTTGGTGAACCACAGATCCCTCGAAATTGAACCACTTTCCGATGATTCACTCCTCCGTTGATGATGGTTGGATGCTACTACTGCGCCATAACTGGTCTGTTTTTTTCCATCTCTTCTCCACTCCAGCACTGTTGGTGGTACTGGTGGTGGTGGTGGTTTTGATGGTGGCACCGGTTGCCTGCCGCCCTTCAGATCATCATCAGGCTGTTGTTTTTTCAGTCGCCTCAGTCCCTACAAGGTAGAGATAGAGTCCGTCATATTATCATATTATATTATGTTCATTGATCATATTGCCTCAATCACAATGGACTTTTGTTATTAATGTACCTGATGCTGGTGTTGAGAATGCTGTCGGTTTAGAAGCTCGGGATGCTTCTTCAGGCTGCTGCTCTTCTCAACTGTTGCTGCTGAAGGACGACGTTTAACCCTGAATGTCTCTGAATCTGAACCGTCCGACATTTGATCTACCGTGGCAGGTCTTCTATCAATTCTACCAACCACACCTTTATCATCACATGACAAAGGGGGAAGTGAACCGGGTGATTCTTTTTCTTCTTCAGAATAGTGTTTACAACTAAGATTTGGGGAGCCTCTGCTACAATGTCCATCCCTCCTCTGTGACCGACACCAAATAATAAGTCGAGACATAAATATTGACTCTGCATTGCTGTGAAGAAGGTGATATCGAACTTACATTGCTATCCTGAGGCTTGCCAATCATAGAATTTGAGTAAGAATGTTTGAGAGGAGCTCTCTGCATTTGCTTCCTCGATTCCTCATTGCATGATATATTTGCTTGATCATCAAGGTCATGCATTTGAGGTGGGCTTGCAGCAGCTATTTCCTGTTTAGAGTCAAAGTTGACTTCACAATACGGGAAATACCCATCGGTGCCTTTGGACAGATATGGAACCAGGCTAGATTTACATTCATCGAAAATATCTTCAGGAATTGCCTCGGAAGATTGGTGCTCCTCAAAGTGTTTGGCTGCAGCCTCCATCTCAGAGATGTCATCCCTCAAGAAAAGATTATGAGTCCGACCACACAGTGATGATTCCACCGACTTCGTTTCTGCAGTAACAGTGTAAGTATAAACTGATGATGTTAAGGTTGCAACTCAAAAGATGACAAGATGGAATCGGCGTATTTGGATGTAATTACCATGGCGAAGACAAACAGGATGCAGATAACAACTGCAGTTGAGGTAAGCCACGTAGCAGTCGCGTTTGCACATGGTACAAAGAATGGTTCCATGTGAGATTGGAAAAACACCAGCATATGATCTTGATTTCATTAACAACCAACGAGCAAGATGCTGAAAGCGCATCAACTTCACAAATGCAAACTTGAGAGAACGGTGACAGTCCTTGTCCATGGAAGAGAAGACTGAATCTCCAAGTTCTATACTTGTTGTATAAAGAAGCATCGCTTCTTTGCAGAGAAGCTCTTCATGAGGAAGCAGAGGCACCCGAGCTAGCTGAGCATAGCGCCAACTAGCTACTGCCCCCAGTTGGAACCAATCACCAAGAGCAAAGTTCACTGCCTCACCACAGTTAAAACCTGCAATTATTCTCTTTATGTCAATGGAATCACCACAGAAAAATGTACATATTATGTATAATATCAAAATAATGAAGGAGTGACAGTGACAGACCATGACTGAATCCTGCATGGTATGCTCTTGGGAATGTTACCACAAACTCCCCAGGTTTTTGGATTGCTCTAAAAACTGGGACATCATGCTCCAACAAGATATTTGGAGGAAAAAGCGTTGTTTTCCCCAGTAGCACATCAAAAGCTCCATCTACACCATCTGCCAATAGAATGCCATTTGTGTATACGTGCTCTTTGGCAACCTTTTCAAAATCCATGGCTGCATGACCCGGGATACCATACCAAGTTTTAGAAGCTCCACAGTGCTGGTAGTTTATACTGCAGAAAACAACCGGAAAAGCAAGTTTAGTTATCTTCTACCTCATCACACAACACACACACACACACACATATATATATAATAAAAAGAAAAAGAAAGACAAATGAAAGAAACAGAGAGATGAGATGGCTATTTACCTATATAAGTAGTGATCTTCCACATGCCACGCAAACATACTAAACAGCATTCCAATGTAAAGCATGGGATCAGTTACTCCCTGGAATTAGTAGAAAGTAGTGAGAGAAGAGAGCTAAGCAGAAAAAAGTTTGTATACTACTTCATCGAACATAAGTACCGGAATTGCCATCTCCACGAGCCGTAAAATGGACTTTGGTAGCCGAGAAAGATTCTAATAACATGTAGACAATTGCATCAGAGCAAATAGACATTAAAATGATTGACAAGCATAGATCATATAAATGGGATAATTCATGCAGAAATGATTTGAGCAGCAGTGTAAAACTGGTTTTCGGCACTGTGTCACGGAAAACCTAGCAGTGAATTAGATTTCTTATACATGATAGTTTAAAGAAAGAAACTGTCGAGCACAGAAACTGTATATATAAAAGAAAAGAGAAGAAAAAAGACCTTTAAATTCCATTTGCTATTGCCAAGCGGATCAGTGGGAGAAGATGAAAAAGCACTACCATCAACATCACAAGCATATTCAACAGTTCCTGTTTTCCCACTATAAATTTCATGCCAGAATTCCTTCTCCATGTAAGATGCTGGAAGACACGCAGCACTTAGATACCTACGAGCAAAATCCTTGTTGGCCATTTTCTCAAAGTCGCGAAATGAGTAATTCCTGGGAAAAAGAGACTAGCTATCAAAATTAGAGAATGGGGTGTGTCGATGTAAAAACAAAAAGAAGACTCACCTTCCACTCATGTAAAAGGTGGTCTTGTCCTCAGAATCCCACTGAGCTAGACGGAGAGGCTGCACTCTCGTGGTGAACTTGAAACCAGGTTTCTCCTTCATCAAGACAACCCCAGCAGGAACAGAAGCACTTAAGGGAGATACGATCTTGCATATACCTGATGAAATCATGCAGTTTTATGCACTTGAAAATTTGAACCCGATAAATTGATTATTCATCTGTAACATTATTCCTTTCTAAACCCCCTTTAGATCTTTAAGCCTAATGACATATTAAAACTCATTTAATAGACAATATGAATCATGGAGAGCGCAAGATATATATTTGCACTAAATTGAGTTGAACATCAGAACTTGCTGCTAGTGAAGTACATTACCATATTTGGCAGCTTCTGGAGCTATCTTTTGCAAATAAACCAAAGGATCATCAAACTCCTCCTTTGAAGGATGGTAGATAGGGCAATCTGGGATCTTTTCAATCCAATCAAAGTCATCCACGTTGAACTTATCTAACTTTTTCTTTGGATAGGCATCTTTCTTAGTTGATGCATCAAAAGGTGGCTCACAATTATTATCAGATGCGCTATGTATTCTCACACCACAAGCAGCGGATGCTCTCAATCCCTCTCCCCCACGTCTAACCATCATGCTAGAGAGACGACTCTCTCTACTGTTGTCTGACTTCATTTTTTGAAGCCTCGAATGCTTCAAACTTTCTAACCCGTTTTTAACATCTTTAGACAAAGATATTCTTCTTTCCACCTGTCAAAATTGGAAACATGAAGAACATCTCATGAAACAGTCCAAAAGAAAGGCAGCTGTCTAGGAATATTGAGAAAAGGAAAGCAAAATGAGATTTCACTACTAACTAATTACTTCCACAACATATACACTAGTCCATCCTCCTTGAAAAGAAGGAAATATATGTATAGTTCTAATGTCCATGATGAGATCATGAACAACATATATAAGTTCATTAACTAATGGATGATCCAGATCGTTGAAATAGACACTACACCGTGAGTCTGGAGTACCACACCGGTTGGTATCTGTACAATAGAGCAGTATATAAACAATTGGGTCACCTCCTCCTATCACCAATTGGTTTTAGAATGGAACCCCACTTGCATATATAGTTGCTCTATGCTAGCCCGTTGAGCTTGGCTCGGTCCAATGTGAAATCTAACATGGTATCAGAGCCTGGTGCGGGCCTGGGCCTGGAAGAGCGTCTGTTGAAATCAGAGAGCCTTCACGGTGAGGGGAAATGTTGAAATACACACTACACCGTGAGTCTGGAGTACCACACCGGTTGGTATCTGTACAATAGAGCAGTATATAAGCAAGTGGGCCACCTCCTCCTATCACCAATTGAATTGATTTTAGGATGGAACCCCACTTGCATATATGGTTGCTCTCTGCTGGCCCGTTAGGCTTGGCTCGATCCAATGTGGAATCTAACACAGATAACTAGTAATTTAATCTCCAAATGAAACTTATCACTCAAAACATTAGTTACAGCTTTCTTCAAATCAGAGAAGTAGCATAATTGAAGGATCGTGAACTCAAGTAAATTTTGCAATATTTAGCCAATTCCTTCGACTCGATTCCATCTGACAATCATTCCACAGGGTAAAGTATGCCTTGGTAACCTATTCCTATGAGTTCAAATCCTGGAAATGAAGTTGTGAATGCATGGAAAATTTACAGCAGCCTTCAACGGTTCAACAAGTATCATCAGCCTTATCCTCGTCCAAGATTTGGAGGGTGGTCAAACCAATCAATACAAATACACTACAGTACAGTAAAATAATCAACAATAATAAACACTAGAAAATAGTACCGGTTACTCCGTTCACACCTATTTCCGCAGGAAAGCATTACAGCAGCAGCTACTTACAAAAGACAAACCAATCAGTGTATTATTCCATAAATGGAAATGAACAATCAAGATAGCAACAGTTTGAACTGAAAAACCAACCATATTTTGCCAAATAAAGCCATCTATGCAAAACCTGGAAATTAACTGAGATAGAGACGAGTAGCACCAATTCAAGCCTGAAGAATGCCGAAACCATAGAACACTTGGAGAAATCAGATAATGCTTACCATCTCATCACGTTCCCGGTCTCTGAAGGTCTTCGTTCTCCCTCACTTCACCAGTACAGCAGTCTGTCAAATGATGGAATCAAGCACCGCCGGAGAACCCTATATCACGATCCTTGACAAGGAGGAACCATGGTTCACCTTCAGGAGACGCAACCTCACCACATTACCGGTTAAGAGCCGCCGCGGTGCCTGAATCGGTGATCGACAGTGTATTTCCTACTGATCAGAAAAGTAAGAAAAACTTGGCCATCCTCGAATGAACGAGCCGGAGAACTCTTCGACGGCGACGGAAGGAGCAAGCTGCCGGAGAAAATGGTGGTTTGTTGTATTACAGTAGGAGGTTTACCGGTGGATGAGGGAGAAAAAGGAGGGAGCGAACAGTAAAGAAAGAGAGATATGAGAAAGCTTAGAAATAAAATAAAATAAAAAAGAAAACGGGAGATATTTTTGAAGTTTGATTTATAGTTCTCTCTTTCACCAAAAAAAAGATTTATAGTTCTCTCATATATAATTCTCATATCCTTCGGTTTTTTAGAAAAATAATATGATTTTAATATTATAAATAAAATACACCTAATTCCAACTGGGAAATAAAATTGATTTTTTATATAAAAAAATACCGAGGAAATATTATTTTGTAATTTTCAAATTAAAGTGATCTGTAATATATTTATTTTCCGTTAAAAATATATAACAGTTGTTGTAGCTATAATTATTATTAAAAAAATAAATAAAGATTTGGAGAAGTGCGCAGTAAAGTCATGGTCGTTAGGTGGTTCAACCAAATACATGAGGGCATTGATAAAAAAAAAAAAAAAAAAAAAAACGAGGGCTAACGGCGTTTCTTCATTTTCGCCGTTTCGTCCGCCCACAGAAGCCGAAACTTTTACAACTTCTCTCTGTGACACTTGTCTGTGGCAACTGCTGAAAGCGACTTCGTAACAACACTGAATTGTGAGGGGTATTTCTGTGAATATGTTAGGACGTTGTAACCAAAGTGCTTGATGCATGCTAGTAAGTTCAGGTTTTGTAATCATGTAACAATTGTGTGGTGGTTCAGCGCCTCATCCCTTAACCAGAGGTCAGGGGTTCAATCCCTGCTAGTGGCCATGGGAATGAAAATTGTTCATGACCAGCACTTTACCCCTTACGGGCTGACCCGGTGCAAGTAGGGATTAGTCTAGGTGTGGAGCAAGCATGCTACGGGTGCTGCCCTGCTGCCCTCCTGATGAGGTCCCCCTAGGACCACCCCGCGGAAAACCAAAAAAAAAAAAAAAAAAATTTAGGTTCTGTTTGGGTCGGATTTGTGTAGGGCAATTATCGAATGTGACCTCGTCAAGTCACCAAGCCAACCCCACCGTCCGATCATTCCCTGAGCAGCATTGGACGATTTCAATGGGGCTGATTCAGACGGGGAGTAGCTTCGCTGTAGTGGATGCACTTCACTTTATCCAGTTTTTGTTAGTTAGCACTAGGTGAAAGGACAAATCTATCCCGCACTTAGAGCAGCTGGTGACGGCTGACGAGACGTTTGTTGGACTAGGAGTGGACCTCAAAGTTCGAAACGTGGACCTACAAGAAGTGACATGAGAGCACGTGGCATCAGTAACTTTAGTTGTTTTTTTTAAAGTAAGAGACTATTTCTCAAACTAGGTTTTACTATTTTTTTAATTATTTATATTTTCTACTTTACATTCCAAAGTTTATATTTTGTTAAAATTGACCTTAAACCGAAATATAATACAAGAAATATATATTAAAAAATTTGGAAAAATAAGGTAGTTATATAAAAGTTATGAACTAAAAAAATAATAAATTAGTAATTGTGAAAAAAGATTCTAAAAATAAATTATGCTAAAGATATAAATTATAAAAAAAACAGTGATGTAAAACGTAAAAAAAACTAAATACTCATGATTTTTTTAAGTATGAAAATATAAAAATGAAAGCGTACATAAACCCTAAATAAAACATGCTAAATTTATAAAATTAGTGAATAAAAAAAATCGATAAACTAATTAAATTTGAAAAATCAATAGAATAAATTTACGAATGAATTTTAGTTTGTATATTTTTTTTATACTCTTGATGAATAATTTTTATATCAATATATAGTTTTTTTCTCCAAGATGAAGTTGTTTCAAACCTTATTTATTTTTAAATTTAAATTATTTTCCTTTAATTTTACATATTTTTTAAGAATCAAATTCTACAATTTTTTTTGTTTGATTATTTTTTAATGTGAATTTTCATCATTTAGTTAATTAATTATTGATTTTTTCCATTTTTTTTCATACATCTAATATTCTTAATTTTCAACTTTTTTTTTCTTGTATTATATTTCGATTGAGGGTTCATTTGTAACATAATGTAAACTTTAGGATGCAAATTAAATAATAATATAATTAAAAAAGATGAATAGACTTATTTTGGGAATTAGTTTCTGAACAAGCTTTGTTTGAGAATTAGTTTCGAAATGTGACCTACTTTGGGCATTCACTCCTAAAAAAGTGTCTAGTACAAGCTGGTCATAACATTTTGGCATTGCATTTTCGTTATAATCTCTTTTAACTAATGTTAAGTGTATATGTGAGTGAGTTGTACCACATATGTTAGATTGAAGAGTTTGAACAATATATAAGTTTGGTAGGCTACTCCTATTATTACCAATTGGTTTTAGTATGGAATCTAAGTGGATTTATGTAGTAGGTCTGGGTTCGCTCCCCAGTTTTAATCTCCCAACAACTAGTATCATAGTCAGTGGCTCGGTCCGGAAAGTCTGGGATGGTACAAAGCGGTGAGTCTCGGTAAGGACGACGACATGTGGTACATGCTGTTTCGAGTTATTGCTTTGGCTCGGTGCATGGTGTGGCGTTCGAGGGCCTGGTTTGAAAAATTTCACAGTTTGGTGCCATGGACTTCCGCTTAAGGGGGAGCTACACCGTGGGTAGATTTCCGGTTGATGGGAGCAGCACATCAGTTAGATTGAAGAGCTAGAACACTATATAAGTTTGGTGAGCTACCATACTATTATCAATTGGTTTTAGTATGGAACCTTAGTGGGCTTATGTAGAGGGTCTGGCCTCGCTCCTAGTTTTAATCTCCTAACAACTGGAGTACAAATTACTAAAGGAGGAACGTCAAATAACATAAAGTGACGTTCTGGGCTGCTCATTTTCGAACAAGAGCATCCGCAACTCCATTGCCCTCTCTGTAAATGTGTCTGATCCCGCATCTTCTGAATTCCGAAACTATGGGTTTCAAGGTCAAATACTCATGAATATCCCGAATAATAAGATGAAAAATATATAAAGCATCCAGTTAAATATGAAGAGACCCGTTGTTAAAATTTCTAACCATGATGAGGCCCTCCCTTAGACCCCAAAGCTCTATCGAAATACGGTTACTCCATCCACATTTCTTCTAAAACCCCTTATCCAAACACCATTTTGGTCTCTAAGGACGCCTCCCGCTCCAGATATTTCAGGGTTCCTCTCGGACGATCCATTTGTATTGAGTTTTGACCATCTTTCTTCCGGAGGTGTCCAAGAGACCAAGATAGTCTCAAGCTTCCTCTTCAGTGTCTGCTTGTCCAAAACTTCCATGAAATAAGAGACCTGCACTAAAACAAGCTAAGAGATATCATTTGCAATGAGAGCATTTGAGAACACCCAATTATTCTTATTTTTCCATATACTCCAAATAGTACATGAAAATATAGTTTGCCAAGGTAGACCATTCTAGTGAAAAATGAAACTTCTGCAATTTTTCTCTAATCAAACAAACAAGTCATTAGAGGAATAATTAATGTGTGAATGGGGAATGTCAATATTTTACAACGCTAAATTTGCTCTAGGACAATCTCTCAATATGTGGATAGTGTCTTTAAGGGTATCTTGACAGATGTTACAGTATGGCGGAACTACCTCTTCTACTAAGGAGAAGTTTGATGGTTATAATTATAAGTTCTCTAAATTTGTAATTTATTACGCTTAAAAAATAATAATATTATTACTACGTGTAAAAAATACAAGATAAAAAGTTGAAGTCAACATACATTTCAATGAGATTTAATTGGCAAAAAATTACATATTATTAATAGATACATACTAATACTTGCTTAAGAATATTATAAAAAGCGCACTCACATAACACAAGAAGTGTATGTAACTTCTTAAGTGAGCCTCGTCGTAAATTTATATTTCATAAAAGAGACTAAGGCACCGCCATTCTTATTACGAGGAGTCATACATCTTCTTAGTGCGTCGCACCTACTCTCTTACTTGATGAAGAGATAAACCCCTCGCGGTGAAAAAAAAGTTTGACCCTCCCCTCATTATGGGAGAACCACCTCTCATATATGCATTCGAAAATATTTACTTTCATTAAGAATGGAACCATTTTCATTTACCTTAAGAGATAGATCAGTTCTACTATCATGGCACTACCACCCTACACCATGACACCTACATCATGGGAGGACACCCTTACATCTACCTTATGAGGTACCTACTCGACCACCATACCCACCTCCATAGAAGTGTGAATCAACTCTATCACCATGACATCGCCACCATGTTACTCTAGTATCACATTGTTACTCAAATCACGACCCCGACTAATGCCTAAGGTTGGACTCAAGGGTAGATACTCCAGTCGACCCGCCGGTGCATCATCAACAAGTGATCCTCATCCATGGTCTACTAATCATGGTTGGTCATATTAACTAAGGTAAATTTAGCCTTAACTACATGTAAACTCACTGGTTCACTGACATTTAATTAGACGGGTCGGGTAAACGGGCAGGTTCAAGGCTATTAACCTAGAAGCCTATAAATATACATCTTTGTATCTCTAAGGTGGTAATTGCTTTCATTTCTACAATTCACTTTTGGTTTGCTCTCGGCCATTTTCAGACTAAAATTTCGAAGGGGATAGTTGGGGCCACTCCGACTCATCCCTGTGTGCAGGGATCAGGAGCGAGTGGTCATACTCAAGTTTGCACCAGGTCACTAGGATCCAACAATATCCATAAAGTACAAACAAGATACGAAAATTACTATAAAATTCACAGAAAATGTAGATGTGTAAATTATTAAGTTGAGTAATTAAGGCATATATATGTATATAATTTGAAAAGTAACTACTACAAAAAGTATAGAGCCTAATACAATTTAGTCATTTGAGTAATCACATCTTTGAATATCAAAGTAGTATTAGGCTAATCATTTTTAAATGATAATAATTAATAAACAGTATAAAGTGATGTTTAAAGATGCTTTCCCTTCGAGCAAGAGTGCCCGTAATTGCATTTTCTTTATGTATGTGTGCATATTGTATCTTTTGAACTCACCAAATCTTCCGAAAATAAAAGACTATGAGTTCAAGTGCCAAATACTAATGAGTACACTCAATGATACACTTACAAACATATAAAACATCTAATTCAATATAAAGATAGCTGATGCTAAGATTTCTGGCAAAGATGAAGCCCTTACTTTAGACCTCATATAACTTGGCAAAGATGTTATTAGATCCTAAATTAACGTTTTACTGAATCCTCTTATCAAAACGCTATTATGATAGAACATCCCCAACTCCATAGATATCAAGGTTCCTCTCAAACGACTTATCTGTATTGAGCTTTGATCATCCTTCTTTCATAATTTTACAAGAGACTAATTATCAAAATTCTTATTCAATATATGCTTATCCAATGTTTCTATGAAATGAGAAACATGCTCTAAAAATTAATAGAAATATATTGTTTGAAATGAGTATATATATATTTTTTTTATAAAAAAAACTCAGCTATAAATGGTATATTCTAGTTCTACATTGGTAGTACTAGTACTTCATGAGACAAAAATGAGTTGAGTAACTTGAGTTGGCAGCTATAACTTTTTTTTTTTTTTTTGCAAGATGGCGGTTATTACCGATTCTAACTTTGACCAAAGCACCGGTCTTCAACTCAGCAACAGAAACAATCCTATGGGAGTTTCTTGGGTTCTCCTCTATGATTGTCTTGGGTATATATACTTTTGATTATCTCTAGACACATGGCTATTGTATGTCCACGGCCTTACAACTCGAGTTTTGCTCCGCATAATAAAGGAATCACGTGGGTATTCAGTATGAATCTTCCAAGCGTCATTCTTAATGGATTTTTTTTTATTATTATTTTTTTTTTTTACATTTTTAGGTCTAGCCATCATATGACGAGCAACCTGGCTACATTTGTCTCATCCTCGCCGTACCAAGGCGAAAATGTCATCTTCACCGGTTACCACACTCCACTATGTATTTAAGACATTGGTACGATCTCTGTATCATCTCGTTCTGGCAATGTTGTTCATCTCAATGATGCTATGTTGGTCATATTGGATATTTTTTTTACAAAATGCTCATATTATGTAAAGTAAAAAAAAAAAAAAACTCTTGAGAAAACTTATAGCCAAAATGCCACATTTTGCTCCTGCCAACCGCAAAAGTCAATTGACTTCAACGACTAGTAATTACAGAAGGGAAAAAATTGCACTTAGCAGCGGAAATGGAGAAAAATCTTTTTCTCTACTTTCACTATGGGGCTGTAGTGGTTGCTCCACTCGTAGCGGAAAAAAAATCATAAAATAATTTAAAAATTGTTATGAAAGTAGAGAGTAATAGAATGAGAGAACTAGAAGATGATCTTATTATCACACATAGCGGCCCTTATATAGGGATTACATAGACTTGGAGAAGAAGTAAAATCAATACAAGGAAAGTCTAAATTAGGAAGATGATATATACACATAATATTGAACATCCACATAATATATTCATAACACTCCCCCTTGGATGTTCATAAAGGAATTGTGCCTCGTTAAAACCTTACTAGAAAAAACCTATTGGGATAAAAATCTAGTGAAGGAAAAAGA